>CM026414.1:33521172-33824586 GCA_014858505.1 Corymbia citriodora subsp. variegata
GACTTTGTGCTCGTGGGCCTGGAGGAAATTACTTGCGTTGCGGGGGGAAATCATAGCCTCTTAAAATGGAGGATTGGTGATGGACAAATTGCTTCGTTATGGTTTGATCCATGGCTTAACATAGGCCCTTTAAATTCGATCTTCGATGATGCCTATATTTACCAATTGACTCTACCTAGGAATGCTAAGGTAGCAAACCTTTTCTCACAGGATTCTTTTCTCACAGGATGGTTAGACTGTGTCACATGACATACTTTTATGGCAGGTTCTGCTTCCTTTACTAAACCCCATGAGGGATACTTTTACTTGGCTCAAGCATCCTTCGGGCATCTTCTTTACTACATTCATGTGGTCAGTCTTTCGGAGAAAAGTGACGCTGATCCCATGGGCCTCCTTTGTATGGAGCAAGGCGTTGGCTCCTCGGTATCAATTCCTCATTTGGCTTATCATTCGAAACCGTCTTCCTACCCAGGTTTTTCTAATGTCTTTTAACAGACTTCCTATGGTTCATTGTATGTTATGAAACATAAGGCCAGACTCTATCGATCACCTCTTTTTTTACTGTCATTTGTCTAACTCCCTCGCTTTTTTTTGGGCTGCAAAATGTAACCTCCCTTGGAGTAACCATTCATGGGTGGAAAACTTTCGATGGGTTACCAACACTCTCTCAGGAAGTGATTTTTATGTTGACATCGCCAAGTTCTCCTTCGGTGCTCTCTGCTATGTAATTTGGAAGACTAGGAATGACATTACTTTCTAGTCCTACAACCGTTATGTGCACTCTATGAAGTAGCATCTAATTAAGGTGGTCAAAGATAAAGCTCTCTCTTTTAATTCGATCGCCGATAACCCGAGAAATAAGAGATTGTAGCGTAGTTGGGGATTAGACCCTAAAATTTTTTATTAATGAGGGGTGGTATGCTGCCCTTGTTCTGTTTCTTATAGCATCTTTTGTTGTCCTTATGTACTCGGCCCCCCTACTCTACTGACATGTTATCCCGATAAGTGTGGGTTGGTGCCGAACCTCACCCCTTGTATATTGGTCTGTTGGAATTCTCATATATAATACTTACCTTTATCACAAAAAAAAAAAAAAACATCACCAGAGGTCATCACGAATCAGTGATTTAGATTCCTAATATAGAAGATGACATCTCGGTTTTACATTCTTCATGATAGGGTGAAGCAGAGTTGCGACATCACCTGGTCATTGAAGCTGATCGAAAGGAGATGATTTCGGCTGAAATCCATTATAAAATTGCCACTTTTCATTTTGAATTTTTCGTAACTCTCTTTTTACTGCCATGGTGCTTGAGTTATATTTGTGGATCGCGTTATGCATTTTGTATCCTACATAATATATTGACACGAAATTTAATAAATTATTTTCTATATTAGCAGAAGTTTTGTTTTATTTTGGCTATGTAAATGCCCATATAGCAAAACCGTGCTCGTTTCATTATTGCATTTTCGAAATATGCAACTCAAATGTATTCAAATTAAACAAGAGATTTCAAGCGTTCCAACGCAATGACAAACGAGTTGATTGGATGTCGACTGAGGAGATTATTGCCGGTCAAACTTTTCGATACCAAAATTAGGTCATGGTGCTCATGAATTATATCTAGAGGTCTCGAAATCAAACAAAACTAGTAATTGAGCCTTTTTACCACTGTGATTTTGAATAATATAATTAGGTCCTTCTAGTAGTTTGCATTCTATATGACAAATGACGATTTAAATCAACTAAAATGTTTCTTACTATCGTGCCATGTTTTCCAATTATCTATGTTTAATCAGAAAAAATTGAGAAAAGGTGCGGTTTTTTGTTTTTTCCAAAAGTTGCTAAGTTTTCTTATTCTGTTGTTATCTATCCATAACCATCTCTACTATATATAACAAATTTTCAGATGACCAAAATATCTTTATCTCATCTCTATATAAAAAAAAATGTGAAGAGGACATATGACATTATTTAATTACTTCACAAATCTACTATTTAGATTTTGATGAACACATATCCTTAATATTTAAATTTATATTCGTTTTTCCTCCTTAAAAAATTAACAATTAAGATCTAGACAGTGGTTACCAAGACAATTATGCACATCTTTCCGCATGATTCTTCTTTTAATCCAATGACAAAGTACCTCAAGCTTAGAATTCCCCTCTCACTGGTAATGGTTGTTAGAATAATTGCAAGTAAAACAAGCTGCTAAGCACCTATTCTTACTATCGGCATATGCTAGGGGGAGGCAACACCGAGGTCACATGACCTCGGGTGGCCCCAGCAAGGTGATGTCGAGGGTTATGCGATCTTAAGTGAGGCGACGACAGACCTAGATGGGTACCAGCCTCAAAGACCGTTGGTGAGTCGAGCACGACCATCAGTGGGGTATCAGAGTGGCGACTAGATTTGGAACGTTTGGTTCAACAAGGGAGAATATAAACAGTGATTTTGAGGGCAAAATTGGACCGTGAAAATATTAGGGAGAGCAAATTGAAGGGGAAAAAATACATTAACCCTTCAAAGCAACATTCCGAAAATGATAAATGCCAATGTCGGGTACGACTTGCATTAGGCTAATGGCTTTTGGAAATGCTATTTCTAACTCAAAGCTCTCTACAATTTTGTTGCCAAACGCCTTGTAACATCCTGAATTTCGGTAAGCCGAGAATTTTCAGAAAAAGGGTTTAATGGGCCGAAAAATCGGAACCAAGAGGAATTGGACCGATTGGAGGCCCAATGGGCCTTGCGCCTTTGAGGAGTCAGCCACGTGGACCCAAGCTAGCAAAGTAGGCCCAAGGAAGCCCAACTTCAAGCCTTTGAGCCCGTTAGCTTTTTCTAGACGTTTCCTTTCGATTTGAGCTCAAACCGATTAGCTTCTAGCCCGTATAAATTTTTGGTCCGTGTACGCGTATAGTAATGTATACTATACTTTGAGGAATTACCAAATTGCCCTTTCTAGAAGATGTATTTATTCTTGGAGGACAAAGGGAAGAAAGTCAAGGAAATGGGATATTTTCGGGTAAGTTGATGAAGGGAAGTTTGACTTGGTCTCTTGCTTGGCTTCTTGCTTTCTTTCTCTCTCTCTCTCTCTCTCTCTCTCTCTCTCTCTCTCTCTCTCTCTCTCTCTCTCTCTCTCCTCAATTTCAGCAGCCCCTTCCCCACATTGCTTTTTCTTCCTCCCCACTCTCCCAAGTTTCCTTCTTTCTCTCTCTCTTTTGTTCTGTTCTGGTTTTCCTCCAAAAACAGCAGCTGTGCTGCTGTATTTCCCCCAGACCAGCCACCATCGGCTGCTGTCCTTGCTGCCTTGCCATTGTCGAGGAGCCGCCCAACCATCACCGGACTGCCACCCCCTTTCCTCTCTCTTTTCTCTTCCTTTTTCTTCCTTTTCTCGCTGTGTTTTCTGTTTTCCCGCTGGAATCTAGCCTTGCCGCCGTCGCCAGAGCTGCCACCGCCATCCAAAGTGTAGCCACGGAAGTCAGGGAGCTAGCCACACACTTCCGGCCACCCTTGGTTGCCGTTAGCCGCTTGTTTCGGCCGTTTCCGCCCAATAGCTCTCTTCCGCGTGAACAGGAATCCGGGGGCTGTTTTGGCCCATTTCGGCCACCGTTTGTCGTCCGTTGTCGTCCCCGAGCTTACCTCTCGTAGCCCTCGTCCCCCTCTACGCGCTGGTGTCGCCAGATTTCCGATCCAAGTTAATTTCCTAATCCTTGTTTAGGGGTTAATCTTACTTAGGGGTTAATTAGTGTATTTGTGTGTTTGTGTTTAATTAAGGTTGATTGGTTAATTAGGCTAGTTAATTAAGGCTGAATAAGGTTAGTTAATTGACCATGGTTAGTGTTAAAGTAACCTAGGTTAATTAATTAAAGTAACTAGGGTTAGTTTCTAAAGTAACTATGGTTAATTATTAATCATGGTTGAGTTAATTAACCCTAGTTAGGTTAAATTTAGTAACCATGGTTAAGTTTAATATTATTTTATTAATTTCGGATTAGTTACTGATCATGATTATTGTTCATCATTACTGTTCACGAATCCTATTCAAATCACTGTTCACAATTACTGTTCACGGCACTGTTCATACAAAAACAAATTTTGGTTTCAAATTGATGTGTTCTTGATTGTTATGCTTTCCTGAAGTGCCGATTGTTAATTATATGCGTGAATAATGATGAAATGCATGATCGAAGACTGAGTGGAAGTGAAAGTATTTGACTTATTGAGTTATTCCCGAGAATGAGGGAATATACGTGATTGTTGATTGGTTGAATTTGGAATTTTGGAATTGTCGAGTGATAACGCATGACATATTGCATGGGTCATCTGAAATGACATGTCGCATGAGCATGAGCGATATTGCATTCACGACAGAGCAAAGATATAAATGGATTGCCTGATAATGTGTTGCATGATCACATTAAGAAAGGGAACTCGGCGTTGCCGGAAGACCGCCAATCCTTATGGGGTTGTGTCGTGGCCAGTGGGTCGCCTAACTTCGATCGGATGCCTGACAGGGAGGGGTTAACTTTGTGGGACTATGGTAGTGGGCGGGTCTCAGGCCTCTGTTAGTTGCGGGGCTACGATTGTGGGCGGGTCCTATGCTCCTTCGGGAATGCCGTCTTGGGAGAGAGCCCTTGACGTTGCCGTGCCTCGAGGTAAAGAGGACGAAACTGGTTTAGCCAGGAACCGCCAACCATAAGGTTGTGCCGTTGGCCCAGGAGGGGGCGTAATAATCGGAGCATGTGTGGATATGAGGCATGATAAAGTTGTGTGAGATTCTCTAATTATTCGCATGCTCTTGATGTTGTGATGATTTAAATGACAGTTCTGCAGGTTGCGTGTGCCAAGGCCAAGTAGGGTCGCCTGTGATTGCACCTGTTTATTAAACTATCTTCTGCTGTCATTTTCTCTGAGGTGGTGTTGCTTGATTTGATGGATTAGGTTGTATGTTAAACTCCCGAGGCGAGCGAAGTTCATAACCGAGGCTTAGGACTTTAACTTGCTGAGTTTATCTCAACCCGTCGTGGTTAACAATTTTCAGGTCCGTAGGATGGAGAATTGACGCGTGTTACGGTTCGTGGTCGTCTTTGAAGGGAGTAGATTAACCTTGGCTTGTTGGCCTCATTGGCTCGTTAGGAAGATGCCCGTGGTAAGGGCTTGTACTTGTAAACTTCCTAGGGTTAATCAGTAGATAAATAAAGCAGTACTTTTAAATGTGTTCTTGTTGGGTTTTCCTGCTATCCCTACTTTTGCAATTGACTGGGGGTTTGTGATTCGCTTCTGCATGCGCATAAATACAAGATAAAAATAATGGTCGGTGACGCGTCCTGGGATGTCGCATCTAAATGACCGCGAGAGAATAGGGGTTGCCGCGTGCTCGAGGGTCGAGGCATGACAACCCCATCGATTTTGGTATCAGAGCCTGGTCAATATATGGAGTGATAAGGTGCGATGGGTTTTGGGATAGTTAGTTAGGAAAACACCCCGTGCTTGTGTTTGTTTATTTGATTCTCTGGCTTTAAGTGGGTCGTTCTTGATTTCTAATTCCTTGTGGAGATGGAAATAAGGTTTCTGTGATAATTATATTAGATGAACGATCCTGATTCGAGAGTTCTTGAGGAAGGGCAGTTGAAAGATGGGCTAGTGCTAAGTTGGTTGAACTGTTCTTGGAGTTTGAGTTGTCCAAGTCTGCTAGGATGAGTAACCCTGAGGTCGCAACCTTCTGGATCAAAGGATTGGAGTAAGCGTTCGCATTACTAGAATGCTCAGAGGAAGATCAGATGGCCCTGGCAGAGTACCAATTGTAAGGTAAAGTTAGCATGTGGTGGGAAGTAACCCAAGGAAGGGTTTTGGCCAATGGAACGGTCCCCGAGTGGTGTGTCTTCGTCGAAGCGTTCAACGGATGATACTTTTTGAGTGCACACGAGAGCAAAAGATAACTGAATTCCTGCAACTTCATCAGAATCTCTTGTTAGTTGTGCAATAGGAGGTTAAGTTTGTAGAGCTCTCAAAGCATGTAAAGAGAATGATTGGGAATCTAGTAGACCGAGTCAGAAGGATGGAGATGGTTTGAAAATGGAAATCAACGATCAGTTGGTGCCCCTAAACCTAAAGGACTATGATGGATGGTACAAGGGAGCCCGACTAATTAAAAAGGACGTGGCGGAATGAGTAGCTGCATCTGGATTGGTTTGCATTTTATAGAGTTAATTATCAGCTTGGGAAACGTGTTTTGTTAAGAAATGACGTGTTTTTGAGTGCGACTATCATGGTCACGTCGCGAGAAAGTGTCTCATTAACCATCAAAGAAGCAACCTCAACAGCCGTAAGTGTGACAACTGACTGAGAATACTCCGCAAAGCAACTTCAATCGCCCTTTGTCGCAAGGTTAATTGTATGCAGTTATCAGGAAGGAGGCAAAGGATTTGCAGGCTGTGACTACTGGTACAACTTTCAGTGTGATCATGCTACATATGCGCTAATTGGTTTTTGGAACTACGCATTTGTTTATAATTAAATACTTTGCTAAGTCATTGAGGGTTAAGACCGAAACCGTTGGAAGTGGTTCTTAGCATGTTGACCTAGTTAAAGGATCGTGCGATGTTATAGCAGGGCATCCTACCGCATGTTCAGATTATACAATGGTCATTGGCGATCAAGAGGAATTGATCGATTTGATTGTTTCGGCAATGTACAATTTTGATGTGATTGTTGAAAAGGATTATTAAGTATCGAGTTACAATGGATTGCTATTGGAAGGTAATCTAATTTAACCCATTAGGTGGGGTTAGTTTCGAGTTTACTAGGATCAAGGAGGACCCTAGATCCCTTTGAAATTAGTCGTTGGAAGTAACTCGTTTATTGGATGAAGGTTCCTAAGGTTATTGGACAATTGAGGTTAATTGGTTAGTTGAAGAATCAATGATGGATTATTGCACTTATGCATCGATTATCGACAGTTTAATCAAGGGACGGTCAGGAGCAAGTATCCATTACCAAGGATGGACGACTTATTTGACCAACTTCAAGGAGCTTCGATATGTTCTAAGATAGACCCAAGGACGGGCTATCGATAGTTGAGGATTAAAAAGGAGGATAAATCGAAGACAACATATCGTGTATAATTTGGTCACTACAAGATTACCATACTGTTGTTTGGATTAACTAATACGCCAGTTGTTTTTATGGATTTGATGGATTGAGTGATTAAGGCGTATTTGGAAATTCATAATCATGCTCATGGATGATATATTGGAATATTTGAGGAATTTAGAGGAACACGAACAGCACTTGAGGGTGGTGCTATTGACCATCAAGAGCATAAACAGTATGCCAAGTTTAATACGTGTGAGTTTGGTTCTCTATGATAGTTACGCCTCTAATGCAAAAGTTAATGAAGGACATAAGAATTTGAATGGACGAATAAGTGTGAGCATAATTTTTAAGAGCTTAAGTATAAGCTGATTACCGCACCAGTTTTGAGGATTTAGTCTAGTATCAGAGATTATGAGATTTACAGTGAGGTGTCGTATAAGGGCTTTGACTGCATGGTAAGGCAACAAGGAAGATTGGTTGCTTACGCGTCACGACAATTGAGGTCATTGGATTTAATGGAAATCAAATAAGTTCTATTTTGATGATTTGAGGAGTTGTAGGTATTGGATCATAAGTGATGATTTATTAAATGGTGATAATCTTTGATAAGATTTACAGTAGATGATTTTGTACTCGGAAGTCTTAGATTCGATTAAAATATGAATTTACCCAAGGTGGATTATTTCGAGATAAATAAGATAGGGATTTGAGGAATGAATTTTTGTCTTCGGTGGATTAAGAATTAATTATCCCTTGATGTTAGGTGGATAAATGGTGAAGTAGCATTATTGATGATTTTCTTCTCGAGGTATTAGTAAGGATTTGAAGAAGTACCTGAAAACCTTTAGTGCGATAAATGACATTTGGTTTGCACTAATTTTCAAGTGATTGAGGTGATATTTTGGTTTGGTTATTAAATGGACGTGAAAGGAATGTTGAAAGAACAATCGATGGTTTGTGGAATTCAGACAGCGATTTGATGGAAATTCGGTGAATCAAAATTCAAGTGTCGATAAGTGACCCCGTGGAAATGAGCTCATGGGTTGACGAGCTGGAGGAAGTTTTGCATGTCTAAAATGGACTTTTGCTAGTAGTGGTGCAATTCGAAGATGCCCATAACGACTGATCCAACGAGGGCGGGGAGTGGTCGCCGAGGCCAGAGTGCCTAAGCAAGGAGCGACTCCTGACAGGCTTCTAGGATGTCGAAAGGGGCAGAAATGAACTAAACTACACACTGTGCAAAAAGAGAGTGCTTGTGGGATAAGATTTTATCGGAATGGCATAGCAAAAATATGGTCAAGTTTGTGGAACTCCAGTCTATTGGAATAAGGTCAGAGAAAGGACGATCACTAGTTCAGAGATGATTTTGCAGTTAATGGATGTTGTGAAGATATTAGGGGACAGTACAAAGTCGTTAAAAAGTTGATACGAGTAAAAGACTAAGGCCTTTGGAATTTCAAGTAGGGAATCATATTTTCCTTAAGGTGTCGCCTATGATAGGGGCATCTTAATTGGTTAAGAAAGGAAAGCTGAGCCCTAGACATATCGAACCTTTCGAAGTTTGGAGTGAATAAAGATTTTGGCCTTAAATGGATAAAGGAAGCAAGTTTGGGCACTGTCGGCGTCTTTAGCCTAGTGGTATCATGGGGATGAAGCCGCTGGTCCAAGAACAAGAGTTCGAATCCCGGAAGCGACAGTAGCCGCATAGAAAAAAAAGAAAAAGGAAACCAACGTTTTGCAACTTTCTTTTTTGCAAAAGTGGACAAGTGCTTAGCCTTTTTGAAACCAAAGACAGTTTGGGCAGGATTGGAAGTTTTGGCAGCATTGAAAGTGTTTGACAGCATTGAAAGTGTTTGACAGCATTATGAGGCAGAATGAATGACTTGGGAAAAACATGATGCAATGAGGCATCAATACCCCCATCAGTTTAAGGATGCAGAAAGTCCTGCAAATTTCGAGGACGAAATTTTGTTAAGAGGGGAAGAGTTGTAACATCCTGAATTTCGGTAAGCCGAGAATTTTCAGAAAAAGGGTTTAATGGGCTCAAAAATTGGAACCAAGAGGAATTGGACCGATTGGAGGCCCAATGGGCCTTGCGCTTTTGAGGAGTTGGCCACGTGGACCCAAGCTAGCAAAGCGGGCCCAAGGAAGCCCAACTTCAAGCCTTTGAGCCCGTTAGCTTTTTCTAGACGTTCCCCTTTGATTTGAGCTCGAATCAATTTTCTTCTAGCCTGTATAAATTTTTGGTCTGTGTACGCATATAGTAAGGTATACTATACTTTGAGGAATTACCAAATTGCCCTTTCTAGAAGATGTATTTATTCTTGGAGGACAAAGGGAATAAAGTCAAGGAAATGGGATATTTTCAGGTAAGTTGATGAAGGGAAGTTTGACTTGGTCTCTTGCTTGGCTTCTTGCTTTCTTTCTCTCTCTCTCTCTCTCTCTCTCTCTCTCCTCAATTTCAGCAGCCCCTTCCCCACGTTGCTTTTTCTTCCTCCCCACTCTCCCAAGTTTCCTTCTTTCTCTCTTTCTCTTTTGTTCTTTTCTGGTTTTCCTCCAAAAACAGCAGCTGTGCTGCTGTGTTTCCCCCAGACCAGCCACCATCGGCTGCTGTCCTTGCTGCCTTGCCGTCGTCGAGGAGCCGCCCAACCATCACCGGACCGCCACCCCCTTTCCTCTCTCTTTTATCTTCCTTTTCTTGCTATGTTTTCTGTTTTCCCACTGGAATCTAGCCTTGCCGCCAACGCCGGAGCTGCCACCGCCACCCAAAGTGTAGCCACGGAAGTCAGGGAGCCAGCCACACACTACCGGCCACCCCTGGTCGCCGTTAGCCGCTTGTTTCGGCTGTTTCCACCCAATAGCTCTCTTCCGCGTGAACAGTAATCCGGGGGCTGTTTTGGCCCATTTTGGCCACCGTTTGTCGTCCGTTGCCGTCCCCAAGCTTACCCCTCGTAGCCCTTGTCCCCGTCTACACGCCGGTGTTGCCGGATTTCCGATCCAAGTAAGTTAATTTTCTAGTCCTTGTTTAGGGGTTAATCTTGCTTAGGGGTTAATTAGTGTATTTGTGTGTTTGTGTTTAATTAAGGTTGATTGGTTAATTAGGCTAGTTAATTAAGGCTGACTAAGGTTAGTTAATTGACCATGGTTAGTGTTAAAGTAACCTAGGTTAATTAATTAAAGTAACTAGGGTTAGTTTCTAAAGTAACTATGGTTAATTATTAATCATGGTTGAGTTAATTAACCCTAGTTAGGTTAAATTTAGTAACCATGGTTAAGTTTAATATTATTTTATTAATTTCGGATTAGTTACTATTCATAATACTGTTCATAATTACTGTTCACGATTACTATTCAAATCATTGTTCACGATTACTGTTCACAATTATTGTTCACGGCACTGCTCATACAGAAACAAATTTTGGTTTCAAATTGATGTGTTCTTGGTTGTTATGCTTTCCCGAAGTGCCGATTGTTAATTATATGCGTGAATAATGATGAAACGCATGATCGAAGACCGAGTGGAAGTGAAAGTATTTGACTTATTGAGTTATTCCTGAGAATGAGGGAATGTACGTGATTGTTGATTGGTTGAATTTGGAATTTTGGAATTGTCGAGTGATACCGCATGACATATTGCATGGGTTATCTGAAATGGCATGTCGCATAAGCATGAGCGATATTGCATTCATGACACAGCAAAGATATAAATGGATTGCCTGATGATGTGTTGTATGATCACATTAAGAGAAGGAACCTAGCATTGCCGAAAAACCGTCAATCCTTATGGGGTTGTGCCGTGGCCAGTGGGTCGCCTGACTTCGATCGGATGCCTGACAGGGAGGGGTTAACTTTGTGGGACTGCGATAGTGGGCGGGTCCCAGGCCTCTGTAAGTTGCGGGGCTGCGGTAGTGGGCAGGTCCTATGCTCATTCGAGAATGCCGTCTTGGGAGTGAGCCCTTAACGTCGCCGTGCCTCGAGGTAAAGAGGACGAAGCTGGTTTAGCCAGGAACCGCCAACCATAAGGTTGTGCCGTTGGCCCAGGAGGGGGCGTAATAATTGGAGCATGTGTGGATATGAGGCATGAGAAAGTTGTGTGAGATGCTCTGATTATTCACATGCTCTTGATGTCATGATGATTTAAATGACAGTTCTGTAGGTTGTGTGTGCCAAGGCCAAGTAGGGTCGCCTGTGATTGCACCTGTTTATTAAACTGTCTTCTGCTGTCATTTTCTCTGAGGTGGTGTTGCTTGATTTGATGGATTAGGTTGTATGTTAAACTCCTGAAGCGGGCGAAGTTCCTAACCGGGGCTTAGGACTTTAACTTGCTGAGTTTATCTCAACCCGTCGTGGTTAACAATTTTCAGGTCCGTAGGATGGAGAATCGACACGTGTTACGGTTCATAGCCGTCTTTGAAGGGAGTAGATTAACCCTGGCTTGTTGGCCTCATTGGCTCGTTAGGAAGATGCCCGTGGTAAGGGCTTGTACTTGTAAACTTCCTAGGGTTAATCAGTAGATAAATAAAGCAGTACTTTTGAATGTGTTCTTGTTGGGTTTTCCTGCTATCCCTGCTTTTGCAATTAACTGGGAGTTTGTGATTCGCTTCCGCATGCGCATAATTACAAGATAAAAATAATGGTCGGCGACGCGTCCTGGGATGTCGCATCTAAATGACCGCGAAAGAATAGGGGTTGCCACGTGCTCGAGGGTCGGGGCGTGACACGCTTCAACATTTTGCCCGGGACCTTTATGGATCTAAAGTCTTTTGATAAAGCTGTGTCAAACGCACCTAAGTATTGAACCGGCTCATTTTATCATCAATAATTTAAATAACTAATTACTAATAAGCAAAAGTTACTTTTTGATTGGTAATATTATCTAATGCAACCATCGGCATCCGGCGATTGAAGATCGAAAGGTGTAAAATGGGGTACGACCACGAACTAAAATTTCAATTTTTCGTTCGTAAATTGACGATAGAAGGCATTACGTACATGTAAATAAGTTGCTACCCGGTGCGGGTAGAACATAATCCAAACCAGAATAATGTAAAACCTACACTCACTCCTGCGCCTGGGCATGATGTCAAAATCTTTATGCAGAGGAAGAGGGAAAACAAGATTCAGAAATCAAGTTGGAACCATTGGCCTACATGACCGTGACCAATTTTACACACAAAAAAGAAGATCCTCCGTGGCTTGATTAAATCCACTTGTGTTCTATTTCAAATGTAGACAGAATAGTTCAAAAAGATCGCCCTCTCTCAATGTGACTCAACGTGTGATTTGAACCACTTGTGTTCCATTGCAGATGTAATAAAACCCTCCAAAAAAGGATCACCCTTTCTAAATGCGTCAAGATGTTACCCTTTTCAGACAGATTGCATGGGTAGAGTTGTCGGATGGACTTGATAATCATTGTTGGATCATTGTCAATCCATTGGCTCACAAAATCCTTTCAAGCACACAAAAAGAAGACCTGATGTGGCATGATTAGGGCCGCTTGTGTTTAATTACCAATATAGATGAAAAAGTCCAAAAAAGCTCATTCTTTCTAAATGCATCCACGGACATTACTTGCTCTAGACAAATTGCATCGGTAGATTTGCCAGTTTGACTAGATACATGATGCCTTGTTGGTGATTTGACGGCTAGATATAAAATCCTTTCCACGCACAAAAAAGAAGACCCCATGTGACCCGATTAAGGCATTATTTGCAATTTGATAAATGGTGTGGTTTTTTTATCCATAAATTGTTAAGTTGTCTTGATTTATTGTTAAAACAAATTTTCAGATGGCTTGAATATCCTTATCTCATCTTCTTATAAAAAAATATAAAATAAAGAGGAGCTATGGCATTATTAAGAATTAAAATTTGATATCCATAGGCAATTACTTTGCAAATCTCCTATTTAGATTTGACGAACATGTATTCTTAAAATTTAAATTCATATTCATTTCTCTTGCTTAAATATTGAAAATTAAAATCTTAGACGGGTGGTTACTAAGCCGATAATGCACATCTTTCTGCATGATTTATCTTTTAATCCAATGATAGAGTACCCAAAGCTTAAAATTCCCCTCTCACTGGTAGCAGTCGTTAGAATAAATGCAAGTAAAAATGGCCGATAAGCATTTATTTTATTGGAGAAATAATTGAGTGACAACATTTAATTTATGTGAAAATAACAGTCTCTTTCGGATAAACAAATAAATAATAAATAATTATAAATTGTTTATCCATTCATTCATGATTGTTATGCTAGGAAAGTCCCTTAATATTGGACCTGAATTTGACATCAAAATATTTATATGGAGGAAGAGGGAAAAAGGATTCAGAAATCAGGTTGGAACCATTGGCCTGCATGACTGTAACCAATCGCATCAGAGTATGTCTCTACCTTCCCGCTATCCATGCTGTAAATCTTCTTCTCCACCTCCTGATTTGCGTAATCCGGGAAAAATTTGTACTTTGGGGGGTAATGGGTAAAGTAATCCGAGAAATAGATGTGGTTTGGCTTGAATCGGGCAAGGCAAGACACGGCGTCAAAATCCATCGAGAAGGAAGAGTTGTTGTTAAAGAAGAGAGACGCCTTCCCCAGGCTCTTGACCTCTTCCTCGGTTCCCTTCTCCAAATCCACATCGAAGACTTGGAACCTATTCCCCTCGGTGCCCGCTGTATCCCAAGCCACCAGCAAAGAGCCCGAACATTCGACGAGATACGGATGACCTTTAAACTTCTGCTCCAGAACTAGTCGCGATTCCATGCGGCTCTCTCCCTCGTTAAGAGTCATTACAAGAAGTTTCTCATCCAAGGCCACAAATAGCCCGTCGTAGTAAATCAGCTGGATGACTCTGGATGACTCTGGACGAAGGAGGATGCATCCCCGGGCTCACTTTCCTCCATGCATTTTCTCTTGATCTATAGAAGGCAAGCCATGATGGTATAACCTCCTCGTTAAGGGAGATCATGACAGCCTAGCTCCTGGACAAAGAAGGGCTTGAGGACAATGTCATACTCTCAATTATCGGCGAGGACAACATCCGTCCTCGTGGTCCTTGCCCGCGTCTCAGCGTTGGTCTGATAAGTGAGTCCCTGCGGAGCTTCTCCAAGTTGGGTGGTTTGATGCTGACGCGCGAAAGCGGATTGAAGATACGGTATTCATGGACCGTGTACGCCCAGCCCACCCGCCTTCAAATCGCGAGCACCCATCCCGGTGGAGACAAGGTCATGACTTCAGTTACCCACGAATCCACCGGGTAAGTTCTCCCTCTAGAGGGGCTGCAGATTTCGGGCATTTGTTTGTACACATTAGTCACGAGCCACGGGGCTTTCGACTTCGCGTTGTACGTCTCCTTGGTGGCAGCGGACAGCCATGAGCTGCAGACCGCTCTGAAAGCTACAAAGTCTTCTATGGCTAGCCGTTGAGCGATGAGCTTTAGGAGCTCCTGTGGGAGTTCTTCCCAATTCGCCATTTACTTGGTCGTAGATTGAATGATCGACTTTTTTGGCGTGCGATTTTTCTTCAATGAATTCATTTCTCGAGCGGGTCCTTTCTTCTTATACGAGGAAAGAAAACTTCTGGGGATTCAATTACCTCTTTGGTGCAGAGTTACCTAAATCTAAATTTCCTCTTTCAACAAGTCCCTTTGCAAATCTCATGGCTTTCATTTTACATTCTTGAATGAACATTCCTTTTTCCGCAAGGTACACTTTCCCTTTTGGTCTGATGTTTTGATATTTAAATCTTCATATAACATGCAACAAATCTAACTTTTCTTTTTCAAGCTTTCTGCATAAAATCCCAAAAAATCCATACTTATCATTTAATTGAGTAGTAAATGATGTTAGAAATTAAATTAAATTCATAAATATACCAAAGACTTCTCGATACCCATATTGAAGAAGAGTCATCGTTGTTTCATTACTTTTGAGAGGTTTTTTTGTTTTTCATATTGTGATTGTTTTTGTTTCTAGATCTCATCAATGTTTTGTAAGTTCCTAGAAATTTATCTTCTCGGAATACTAGCTATATTTATGAGAAAGAGAAAAGGTGGTCAATATATAGGGAAGTGTTCTAATTGTTCTTGTTAAGGTGAAGAAAATGAATTAAATAGAAAAGTCTATCTGTCTTCTTCTTTTCTTTGTGTGAGTTGTGAGTGTTTCGCCTTCAAAATTTCTCCCATCAGTTTGGTATCAGAGCTATGCCTATCATATTCAACAATTGCACTTGGTTTGCCTGAATGTAACCCCCGCAAAAAATACCTTTCACCGAAAGTCATCCCTCGACTTTTAATGAGCGGAGATGGGTTTTTCTATAACTCTGGACAAAAAATATCTCATGCAAAGGAGAAATCAATTTCCATTACTTCAACAGCCCATACTGGAATTTAATCCACAGTAATGGCTTAGAAATTACAAACTCAATGACACAACATGTTAAGATCAAACTATACCGAAATTTAATTCACAACAAAATTTAAGAACATAAAAATGTCATGCTGGAATTTAATCAATGACACAGCACCAAGATAGATATAAGTGCCAGAATCTAATCAATGACGCAAATCCGAAGCTACAATTTAATGAAATTGAAAGTACAATACATGAAATAAATATAATTGAAAAAAAATTGATTGATTTTTTAGGGGAATGAGGCGTTTCATTGGATAGCTGATGGTATTTTCATATATTATTGCCGCTGTATTTTTTTGGGTTAATACTATAAAAAAATCTCAACCTGGTAAATCTATAATAAATACACCAAAAGCCCCAAATAGGTATACCTTGACAAATTTACCTCAAACTTGTCCATTTATGATAAATTTACCACTTGTTAGTTTGCATCAAATTGTATTGTCAAATTACTCAGTTAGATGATATAAGACACTTGACTAGTATATTAGTTTGGGATTTTACTCTTCATTTGTCACAATAATACCAGCTTTTGATTTTTTGTTGTATTAATCCCATTTAATAGAGGGTATATTTATCATAAATATATCAATTTGGGGTTTTTTGTAGTCAAAATATTAGTTTGAAGTAATTTTGTTATAAGTGTACCAATTTAAGGTTTTTGATCGTCAAAAAATTATTTTGAGATAAATTTATCACGTGAGTACCAATTTAGGATTTTTTGTGGTATTAACTCTATTTTTTTATTTTGGGGGGAGCGGGCCAAACCACGTGTGCAATGACTAACTTCCGATGATTTTAAAGTTGTAGTCTTTGGAAATTATTGAACTGTGATTTGGAAAGATGATTAGGTCCTCCAAGTAGCTTCCATTCTGCAGGGCAAACAAGCGATATAACAAACGAAAAATAATTTGAGAATTGATCATGTTGTATTCCCTCACTATGCTAGAAAAAAATGATATTATTAATAAAATGCAAATAATAATAAGGGATATGTTACATATGCAACCTTTGCCAAAAGATCCATTTTGGTAAGCACCAACCTCTTGTTCCTACATGACATGATCAAAGCCATTTGTGTTATGTTGCTGATATAGACCAAAAAGTCCAAAAGAGGATTATTCTTTCTAAATGCATTCTCTATGTTACCTCTCTCGGACAATTTGCATGGATAGATTGGCCAATTCAACTTGATATGCGATGTTGAATCGTTGGCAATTCGAAAGCTTAGAAAATCCTTTCCACACACAAAAAAGAAGATCCTCCGTGGCTCGATTAAATCCACTTGTGTTCTATTGCAAATATAGATAGAATAGTTCAAAAAGATTACCTTCTCTCCATGTGACTCAACATGTGATTAGGGCCGCTTGTGTTCCGTTGTAGATGCAACAAAACAAAACCGTCTAAAAAAGGATAATCCTTTCTAAACGCATCAAGATATTACCTTTTTCAAACAAATTGCATGGGCAAATTTGCCAAATGGACTTGATAATCATTGTGGATCGTTATCAATCCATTGGCTCGCAAAATCCTTACAACACGCACAAAAAGAAGACCTAATCATCAGGCTGCTTGTGTTTGATTATTGATATAGATTCACCCTTTCTAAATGTGTCTACAAATATTACTTGTTCTAGACAACTTGCACTAGCAGATTCGTCAATTCGACTAGATACATATGCCTCATTGGCGATCTGATGGCTAAATACAAAATCATTTTCACGCACTAAAAAGAAGACCCCATGTGACCTGATTAAGGCATTATTTACAATTTGATAAATGGTGCAGCTTTTTTTTCTGCAAATTGTTAAGTTCTCTTAATTTATTGTTAAAACAAATTTTGAGATGACTAGAATGTCCTTATCTCATCGAGGAGGTACAGCATTATTTACAATTAAAATTTGATATACATAGGAAATTACTTCACAAATCTCCTACTTAGATCTGATGAACACGTATCCTTAATATTTAAATTCATATTCGTTTCTCTTGCTTAAATATGAAAATTAAAATCTTAGACAAGTGGTTACTAAGCCAATAATGCACATCTTTTTGCATGATTTATCTTTTAATCCAATGACATAGTACCTGAAGCTTAAAATTCCCCTCTCAAGGTGGCGGTTGTTAGAATAAATGCCAATAAAAATGGCTAATAAGCACCCATTTTACTAGAGAAATGATTAGGTGATGACATTTAATTTATGTAAGAATAATAGTCTCTTTAAATAAATAAAAAAGATTATAAATTTTTTATCCATTCCTTCATGACTATTATACTAGGAAAGTCTAAATTCACGTAGCAATCATGGTACCCTCTCACTATAGTGACTTGTTGTCACACTGAGTGATTGTTGGTGCCGTGATTCACCTTCCTTGTACAGATCCTTTTGTTTGAAAGCTTATAATACTTACCTTACCAAAAAAAAAATTTTACTAGGAAAGTCCATTAATATTGGACCTAGATTTGACATCAAAATCTCTACTCAGAGGAAGAGAGAAAGACGAATCAAAAATTCGGTCGGAACCATTGGCCTGCATGACCGTGACCAATGCATCGGAGTATGTCTCTACCTTCCCGCTATCCATGCTGTAAATCTTCTTCTCCTCCTCATTTGCGTAATCCGTGAAATAGATGTGGTTTGGCTTGAATCCGGCAAGGCAAGACGCGGCATTGAAATCCATCAAGAAGGAAGAGTAGTTGTTCAAGAAGAGAGACACCTTCCCCAAGCTCTTGACCTCTTCCTCGGTTCCCTTATCCAAATCCACATTGAAGACTCATAACCTATTCCCCTCGACGCTTGTTGTCTCCTAAGTCACCAGCAACGAGCCCGAAAATTCGACGAGATATGGATAACCTTAGAACTTGTGCTCCAGAACTAGTCGCAATTCCATGCGGTTCTCACTTTCATTGAGAGTTGTTACGTGATTTTTGTTATATATATGGTTAATGGATCAACGAATGCAAATAAATTAAGATACGTCTTTTCTATTCACGTATCTATATTTATTGAATTAATGAATCTCTAGGATTCACGTATCTCTTGAATTCATGAATCTCTTGAATTCACGTATCTCCATAATTCATAAATCTTTCGGATACACGTATCTCTTGAATGCATGAATCTCTCGGATTCACGTATCTCCTGAATTCATAAATCTCTTCTTGGATACATGTATTTATTTAATTCATGTATCCCTTCTGTACATGAACTTGAAAGCTCTATAAATAGATAAGAGCATGGAGCTTCAAGGAGGTTGTTCTTCAGAAAGAAAAAATTCTACTCTACTCTTTCGATTCTTCTGAGTTTACCGGTTCAATTGAACGATTTGATTGAATCATGTTTACATAGTGCTAATCCAAACAGGTTCGGGGTGTTGTATCTTGAGAGGCATAGTTCACGAATCTGCGGAGCACCATTGGCAGGAACTAATCGCCTTAAGGAGATTCGAACATCCATACCTCACCTCCAATTTTGTGTGATTTTCAAGTGATATCTTATTTTTCATCTTCTCCAAGAATTGTAAGTTTATAAGGTTGTCATCATCTTCTTTATATTGATATTCTGATTACAACATACAGTTTGTTTTCTCTGGATTATTTTCCAACAACCTTAAGGCGATTAGCTCACTCACTATTTGTTGTTCTAGTCAGATTATTAAGATGGATGAAAACAATCAAGTGCCCTTCAATGTCCAGAATGTTTCTGGAGATGTTCCTATGGTCGATTCGACTATTGCTATGGGAGATGTTCAGCCCTCGGGGCTTGAATTTGTAGTAGCTAATGCTACAGGCCCTTTGGCCAACACCAATTTTGGTGGTGCGGGTACAAGTCTTACGACTAGTATACCCGGGACTGTTTTTCAGAACAGTACAAGCCAAATGGCTTTTGGCTCCGTTTCTAGAGAGATGGTTCGACGAACCTTGCCTACTATGATGGCAACATCTCTAGTTACAGCTAATGAGAAACCGGAGAAATTCACCGGAGTGGGCTTTAAACAGTGGCAGCAGAAGATGTTCTTCTATCTAACCATGCTAAATCTGACGAAATACTTATCGGAGGTGTGCCCGATAATTAGTCTAGATGAGCATGATGTCACGACGCTCGGTGCACTGGAGGCTTGGAAGCATGGAGACTTCTTATGCCGAAATTATATTTTTAACTGTTTAGTGAATTCACTATATAATGTTTATTGTAATATTGAATCTGTTAAACAGTTGTGGGAGTCCTTAGAGAGGAAATACAAAACTGAGGACGCTTGCACCAAGAAATTTGTGGTTGCCAAATTCTTGGACTACAAGATGATGGATTCTAAATCTGTTATGAGTCAGGTTCAAGAATTGCAATTAATTCTAGGTGACATCTCTGCTGAGGGAATGATACTTAGCGAATCATTCCAAGTGGTGGCCATGATTGAGAAACTACCTCCGGGCTGGTCAGACTTCAAAAATTATTTGAAGCACAAAAGGAAAGAGATGAGCCTTGAAAATCTCATACTACGCCTCAGAATCGAGGAGGACAATAGAAAGAGTGCGAATCCTTCTTCTAAACCAAAGGCCAACGTTGTGGAATCTTCCAAATCCAAGCAAGATAGAAAAAGGAAGATGTCCTTTCAAGGAAAAGCCAAGCAAAAGGAATAGTTCCAGAAATTCCAAGGGACATGTTTTATATGTAACAAGCTTGGCCACCGAGCTAAGGATTGCAAGAAGCGCCCGAAAAAAGGCAAGAATGATGGTGCAGCCCAGCAACTAAATTTGACAGAACATGACAATTTTGAGAGATTGTCTGTTGTGGTAATGTCCGAAGCATCTCTAGTGTTAAACACTAATAGCTAGTAGCTAGACACAGGTGCCATAAATCACATCTGTGTAGATAAACGCATGTTCTCATCTTATGAGAAGGCTGAAGAAGATGAGAAGCTTTATATGGCTAATTCTGCATCAGCAAAGATTGCCGGAAGAGGAAATGTGATCCTGAAGTTTACATCTGGCAAGGAGGTCGCCTGCTGAATGTAATGCATGTACCAGAGATTCGGAAAAATCTGATTTCTGGCCCCATACTTGTCAAGAAGGGTTTCAAAGTAGTATTTGAATCTGACAAATTTGTACTTTCGAAAGGAGGAATGTATGTGGGCAAAGGGTACCTGTGTAATGACTTGTTTAAAGCTAATGTGACTGTCATTGATGTAAACTCGAATTATGTGTACCCAAAAACTATTAATAAAGAAAAGTCTTCAGTTTACACTATTGTGTCTTCTTATCTATAGCATGGTAGATTAGGACATGCAAACTATGGTACAATGAAAAGAATAGCAAACTTGGGGTTAATTCCAAGATTTGAGTTGGATGCCCATTACAAGTATGAGATTTGTGTTGAGGCCAAGTTTGTCAAGAAACTTTTCAAATCTATTGAAAGAACAAATGAACCTCTACAATTAATCCATAGTGATCTATGTAATTTAAAATTTGTAGAAAGTAGAGATGGAAAGAAGTACTTCATCACATTTGTGGATGATTGTACTAGATTTTGCTATGTTTATTTACTAACTAGCAAAGATGAGACATGAGTATGTTTGTCAAGTATAAAAATGAAGTTGAAAACTAACTTGACAAACGAATCAAAGTGCTTAGGTCCGATAGAGGAGGAGAATATGGTTCAATCAATTTTAAAGAGTTTTGTGCTCGTTTTAGAATAATTCACCAAACGACTGCACCTTATACTCCACAACAAAATGGAGTTGCTGAATGATTGAATAGGATACTAAAGGAGATGGCTAACGCCATGCTTATGAGTTCAGGTTTACCTTAGAACTTGTGGGGGGAAGCAGTTTTAACTGCAAATTATATTTTTAATAAAATACCCCACAAAAAGATAGGTAAAACTCCATACGAGTTATGGAATGAAAAGTTGCAATCCTACAATTTTCTAAAAGTGTGGGGGTGCTTGGCCAAGGTGGCAATTCCTCTTCCTAAACAAACTCAGTTGGGACCTAAAATGGTGGATTGCTTATTCATCGGTTATGCTCAAAATAGTAGCGCATATAGATTTTTGGTTCATAAATCTGAAAATGCGGAAATCCATGTCAATACAATCCTAGAATCAAGGGATGTTGAATTTTTTGAGGATGTATATCCTGCAAAAAGAAATCAATGAGAACTTTCTCAAAAAAGGCTTAGAGAATCAGAATCTGAGAATGATGAAGTTATGACCAAAAAAATTGAACTTCGAAGGAGTAAAATGTCTCGAATTGAAAAATCTTTCGGACCTGATTTTCTAACATACATGTTAGAAGCTGAGCCCCAAACATTTAAAGAGGCAATGTCATCTCCAGATGCTCCTTTCTGAAAAAATGTTGTTGACAATGAAATCCATTCTATCCTAAGTAACCATACTTGGGGATTGGTTAATCTTCTACCTGAAAATAAACCAATTGGATGTAAATGGATTTTCAAGAAAAAACTAAAAGCTGATGGTTCCATTGATAAGTACAAAGCTCGGCTTGTAGCCAAAGGGTTTAGACAAAAAGAAAGTCTTGACTACTTTGATACTTATTCACCTGTCACAAGAATAACATCAATAAGGATGTTAATTGCTATAGCTTCGCTATACAATTTGCAGATACATCAAATGGATGTGAAAACTGCATTCTTAAATGATGATCTCGATGAGGAGATTTATATGGAACAACCTGAAGGGTTCAAGGTCAAAAGACAAGAACAAAAAGTGTGTAGACTTGTCAAATTATTGTATGGACTTAAACCAACTCCTAAGTAATGGCATGAGAAATTTGACCGGGTAATGATTCAAAATGGATATAGAATCAATGAGTGTGACAAATGTGTGTACACTAAATCCACAACAGTTGGATATGTACTTATTTGTCTGTATGTCGATGACATACTAATTCTTGGAGATAACACTAAGGTCATCAAAATCACCAAGAACATTCTCAAGAAGAACTTTGAGATGAAAGATTGAAGTGTAGCGGATGTTATACTCGGCATCAAAATTCTAAGGAATTCCGATGGCTTAGGTTTAACACAATCTCATTACATTGAAAAGGTAATTGAGAGATTTAAAGGATTCGGCATTAAATATGCAAACAATCCTTTTTTTCCACACCTAACTTTGAGAAAGAATATTGGAAATAGTATCAGACAACTAGAATACTCTCAAGTAATTGGCAGTATCATGTATATCATGAATTGCACTAGAGTAGATATTGCGTACTCAGTAAACAAACTGAGTAGATATACCAATAACCCTAGTCATGAGCATTGGATTGCTCTGATGAGAGTATTAGGATATTTGAAAAGGATAAAAGACTATGTTCTACAATATAGCAAATATCCAGCTATTTTGGAAGGTTATTGTGATACCAACTGGATTTCGGATTCTGATGAATCGAAATCGACTAGCGGATATGTGTTCATATTAGCAGGTGTTGTAGTGTCATGGAAATCTTCTAAACAAACTCTAATAACACGCTTTACAATGGAATCAGAGTTTGTTGCTTTGTATAAAGCTGCTGAAGAAGCATAATGGCTTCGACATTTTTTTGATGATGTTCCAATATGGCCAAAACCTATGCCTGTAATTTGCATACACTGTGATAATCAAGTGGCAATTGCAAGGGTATATAATGTGATTTATAATGGTAAGTCTAGACACATTCGTTGTAGACATAATACCGTAAGGCAGTTGTTCTCAAATGGAATCATTTATTTAGACTTTGTAAAGTCAAATGAAAATATTGCGGATCCGCTGACAAAAGGTTTGTCAAGAGAGAATATAAACTGGGCATCAAGGGGAATGAGTTTAAGAGCCTTAACTAGATAAAGAGATTCTGGGGTGGAAACCTAACCTATGAGATTGGAGATCTCATGGACTAGGTTCAATAGGACAACGCAAATTCTGGAAACTCTAATGTGAGCATTATCTCCTATTCCTATGATGCAACAATGCTTTCCTACAGCATTATTAAGGGTACGCTATGCGTTTAATAATTTCTATAACTTGGAATGTAATATTCAAGTAAGATATGGTAGGATATCTTTAATAGGAATGCACCTATATGCGTGGAGCTGGCCGACTCTATGAAAATTTTTTAAGGCTAGATTTTCTAAAGCACGCATGAATCCCGAGAGGTTTAGGGCCGAAAGAACGAACACGACCAAGAACTAATCTTGAATTGGAAATACTCCATGTGAGGTTTATTGTCTAGGCTTACACAAACAACTGGCGATTCAAAGCTTAGTCTATCGACTAGTTAAGTAAGTCCGATAAGCTTTCACTAAAGAAAGTTCAAAGCAAAAGCTACCTATCTTGATGCGGTATATTTCAACAGGTATACTCAGATTCCTTCGAGTCAAAAATGTTTTCTTGATCCACTAATGTGGGGGATTGTTATATATATGGTTAATGGATCAACGAATGCAAACAAATTAAGATATGTATTTTCTATTCACATATCTATATTTATTGAATTAATAAATCTCTAGGATTTACATATCTCTTGAATTCATGAATCTCTTGGATTCACATATCTCCAGAATTCATGAATCTCTCGAATACACGTATCTTCTGAATTCATGAATCTTTTGGATTCATGTATCTCCTGAATTCATGAATCTTTCGGATTCACATATCTCCTGAATTCATAAATCTCTTCTTGGATATATGTATTTATTTAATTCATGTATCTTCTATGTACATGAAATTGAAAGCTCTATAAATAGATAAGAGCATGGAGCTTCAAGGAGGTTGTTCTTCAGAAAGAAAAAATTCTACTCTACTCTTCCGATTCTTCTGAGTGTGCCAGTTCAATTGAACGATTCGACTGAGTCATGTTTGTATAGTGCTAATCCAAACAGGTTCGAGGTGTTGTATCTTGGAAGGCATAGTTTGCGAATCTACGGAGCACCATTGGTAGGAACTGTTGACACCCGAATTTTTGCCTATTTTTGTTTTAAATGCACATCCATCTTTTGCATATATAAATATATATTAGTTTATAGAAAAGATTAAAAAAATTTTAAAAAATTTCGAAAAATAAAAATAAAAATTTCGGTCCAACCCAATCTTTTAATCTCTGAAGCCCATCACTTTATCTCATACAAGCCCACTATAATTGCCAGAAACACAAGCCCAGCCCATCTCCTCTTACCCTCAATTCTCCTTCTTTTCCCCACACAAGCGAAAACGCAGCAGCAGCCTGCAAGGAAGAAGACAACGTCGTTCGGACGTCGCCCTAGCACTGGACGTCAGCCGCGTGATGCCAGCAAGGGGATCTTCCCTTGCTGCACTGTCACGCGGCGAGAGGAGCACAGGATTTTCTGTTACGCGGGAGCGGGGCGGAAAGGAGGGGACGATTTTTAGAGGAGCGGGAGAAGACAGTAATAAAAAAGGAACAGAGAGAAGAGCTCTAGGGGGCGGAGACGAGGATTGTAGAGAATCAGGCACAAAAAGGAAAAAATCTGAGAGCGAGGAAGGCAGAGATGGAGGCTGATTTCTGGGTTTTCTGGGGAGGATTTTGAGCTGGGGGCTGAAGAGAACGCAGGAGAAGAAAAAGAAAGAAAAAAAGAAAAAAAACAGTAAGAGAAGAGCTCGAGGGGGTGGAGACTGAGAGAGCTCGGGGATTCTTCGGGTTTTGCGAGAAAAAACGTAGCAAGAAAAGCAGAAACGGAAGAAGAAAATCCAGGAGCGAAGGAGGGCAACGACGGCCGCTCGGACAACCCCCACCGCGGAGAAGACAACGACGCCGCTCGGCGACCCTCCACGCGAGACGAGGGTGAACGGGGGAGAAAATGACGGAGGCGACGCCTGATCCGTGGCCGACGTTTCCTCGTCGCACCTCAACTCGGCACCGAAGTAACAGAAAAAGAGAGAGCCGGTGGACTGAGCAGAGAAGGGAGAAAACCAAAAAAGAGAAAAAAGGAGACGAACAGAGGAGAGAATGACGGACGGCCAGGCCTGATCCGCCGACGTTCCCCCCGCGACCCTCCGGCACCGGAGAACAGAGAAACGAAGAACCGGAAGCAAAACTAGCAAAAAAAAAAAAAGAAAGAGTGGAGAGGGCGAACTAGGAGGGATCCAGGAACAACTCGCCGTTGCTGGAGGCTCGTCCGCCGTCGTCTTCTGCCGCGACACGTCCTTGAACCAGTAGGTTCCTCCCTTGCTCATCTTTGTTCTGTTTGGACAGGAGGCGGGCCGGAGCTTGCGCGACCAGTTCGCGCGAGCCCCGGCCCTTATCCCCTTTTTATCTTGCTCCTGCTCCCTTTGATGCCATGCTCCCCTAGAGTACAGACTAAGCTCGGTTGAGCCGAAAACCCCCATTCCAGTAGCGCCCATCAAGCATTCGATGAAATGCCTGAATGAGTCCAGAAATTTGCACCCTACGATGACTGTTAGTGTTTGACCATGTGATGTTTTCTTTCGTGATATCCTCAGTATTGTAGTGATTTCCGTGATTTTTCCGCATTTTTTTTGATCGGAGAGGAGAGTTTTTGGCTCCGCAACGAAAAACGCCAAGGGTCGCCGGAAGTCGGCGGCGGCGGCAACCGGCGGCGTTGGGCGTCAGATGGAACGACTGACGCCGGACGGCTGTTAAAGCGACCCCTTTAGAACTGGTGGGGACCTGCGGCGGTGTTCGCGGCAGCGCGGAGGGAGATGCTAGGTTTCCGGCAAGCAGCGTGGGACGTTCGCTAAGAAGAAGACCAGAAAATTCCAATAAAAAAAAAACGAGAAACAAGAAAAAGAAAAAGGGGCCGGGCCGAAAGTTTGAATGAAAGGGGGCCGGGCCGAAAGTTTGAATGAAAGGGGGCTGGGCTGGTTTATTATTTTCGAATGGGCCTAGGATGTGATGGCCCGAGCGACGGTGCGCGAGGAGGAGGGATGGCGGTGCGTCCGCGCCTCGGTCCTTGGACGTGCGCAAGGGAGGAGAGGATATGTCTCTTGTCCCACATCGCCTAGGAAGGGAGTCCTGGGCTAGCTTATAAGCATATGGGTTCTCTACTTGTACATACGCGTTTTAAAACCATGTAGGTCTCGGCCCAAAGCGGACAATATGTGTACAGTAGCGAACCCAGGATGTTACAGGTGGTATCAGAGCCGACTCCCGACCGTGTGTGGGACCACAGCGTGGACGCTGTGCCCGAAGGGGGGGAGAATGTGACGGCCCGAGCGACGGTGCGCAAGGAGGAGGGATGGCGGTGCGTCCGCGCCTCGATCCTCAGACGTGCGCAAGGGAGGAGAGGATATGTCTCTTGTCCCACATCGCCTAGGGAGGGAGTCCTGGGCTAGCTTATAAGCATATGGGTTCTCTACTTGTACATACGCGTTTTAAAACCGTGCGGGTCTTAGCCCAAAGCGGACAATATGTGTACAGTAGCGAACCCAGGATGTTACATAGGATAGGTTTGAGTTGAAATTTTTTAGAATTGGAGATGGGTTTGTTTTTGACTGTGGGCCATTTATTTCTCTTTTGTTAATGGGCTGTTTAATTTCTTTGTTAGTGGGCCAATTTAAAAAAAAAAAATTTCAACCGGGCCGTTTGACCAGCCCGTTTTTCTGTTAGCCCAGCCCGGATCAATAGGGTCCGGGTTGGTTTAGTAGGGCCGGGTCACCCGACCCAGTCCGAAAAAATTTAGAAAAAATCAAAAAAATTCAGAAAATCAAAAATTCTTTAAAATCTTTAAAAATCTTTAAAAAATTTCGAAAAAATTTTAAAAATTAAAAAAGTATTTTTTTAATTCCGAAAAGTTTTAAAATTTTATTTTTTTATTTTATTTTATTTCCTTTTTCTTTTTCTTCGGATATTCAAAAATTCCAAAAAAAATTAAAAAGGATTAGAAAATTCCAAAAACAGTAATAAATGTTTTTCTTTGAAAAGTGAGAAAAATATAAAAAAAATCTTGAAATCTGTTTTCTTTAATTTCGGAAAATTCGAAAATATTAAAAATATTAAAAATATTAAAAAGTATAAAAATTCAGAAAAATTCAGAAATATCAGAAAAAATTGCAAAAATTCAGAAAACCATTAAAAAAAAAAGGACCAAAATTGAATAAGCCTTTAGGGCTCTACAATAGGTTTTTTGAATGTGTTTCCATGTCTTTAGTTGACACACAATTAAGTTAGGTACCAAAAGGGCATTAGTCATGCGACTAATGTAATCAAGTCCTCGACCTCAAACCCTCTGGTTGCGTAAAAAAAAATGAGACACGCTCCCACGTCTCGTTCGGTTTCTAATCGACCTTAATAGACTAGTGGCGACTCCTAGTTTGAATATTTTTGTGAATATCCCACGTCACGCGGGGTATGGGCTTGGGGGAGTCCGAGTTAATTAAGGGTCATCGGCCCAAAATTAACAATACCCCTAAACTTATTATTATTTTCACAAAAATTAATTTTAAGTCGCGACAGAAACTAATCGCCTTAAGGAGATTCGGACATCCGTACCTCACCTCCAATTTTGTGTGATTTTTAAGTGATATCTTATTTTTCATCTTCTCCAAGAATTGTAAGTTTATAAGATTGTCATCATCTTTTTTATATTGATATTCTAATTACAACATACAATTTGTTTTCTCTGGATTATTTTCCAACAATTTTCCGCATCCAAGGCCACAAATAGCCCGTTGTAGTAAATCAGCTGGGGGACATGGGTCCAAGGAAATTGCGTCGCCGGGCTCACTTCCCTCCACTCATCATCTCCTGATCTGTAGAAGGCAAACCATGGTAGTCCAAGATCCCAATGAAGGGCGATCATGACAGCGTAGCTCCCGGACGAAGAAGGGCTCGAGGATAGCGCCATCCTCTCGATCCTCGGTCGGATCATCATCCGGAGTACCGGATCCCGACAGGGAAATGACTCGATGAAGAGCTTCTCCAAGGTGGGGAGTTCGATGCTGACGCGCGAAAGCGGATTAAAGATAAGGAGGTATTCCGGGCTCCAGTTTGACACGAGCATCCATCCTGGTGGAGACAAGGCCTTGGCTTCAGTTCCTGGCGACTTCACTGGGTAAGTTCTCCCTCTAGAGGGGCTGCAGAACTCAACGTCGGCCGTGAACCACGGGGCTTCAGACATTTGTTCGTACACGTAAGTCACGAGCCACGGGGCTTTCGACTTCACGTCGTATGTCTCCTTGGCGGCGGCGGACAGCCACGAGGTGCACACCACTCCAAAAGCTACAAAGTCTTCTATGGGTAGCTGTTGAGCGATGAGCTTTAGGAGCTCTTGTGGGAGTTCTTCCCAATTCGCCATTTACTTCGTCGCAGATTGAAATCGACTTTTCTGGTATGCGACTTTTCTTCAATGAATTCATTTCTCGAGCAATCCTTTCTTCTTATACGAGGAAAGAAACATGTGGGGATTCAGTTACCTTCTTGGTGTAGAGTAGGGGTATCAAATGGGTGGGTCGGGTCGGGTTTGGGTCTGGTCAAAAATGATTCGACCTATTTAACCCGTTTTGACCCATTTTCATGTAATGTAAATTTGATGACCCATACCCGACTCAACCCATACCCAACCCATACCCGACCCATATTACCAACAATTATTAATATTTAACTTAATTTAAGAAAATTTACTCCCACTTATTTAGTCCACTTTAAACTTTTCACATATAAATTAATTGAATAAAAATTTTACATCAAATTTATAAAGTCAATTAAATAATAAAAAATTAGTAAATAAAAAATGTGAATACCTCTAAATTGAAATAGTTGAGGAAAATATTTTTTTTTAAAAAATTGATTTTTTAATTATTGTTGAGTGAACCTCATTGTATTGGCAATGGAGGTCGAGAACACATAGAAGAGGGGGATGGAAGGAGAGAAATGATGGGTCTACCTAATAACTCACTCAATCCATATTTGACCCATATTTAACTTTCGCTTGATCCATATTTGACCAATTTAACTAAAAGTTGGTCATAATATGGGTTTATGACCCATATTGACACCTCTAGTGCAAAGTTGCCCAAATCTAAACTTCCTCTTTCGACGAGTCCCTTGGCAAATTTTATGGCTTTCTTTTTACATTCTTGAATGAATATTCCTTCGTGGGCAAGATACACTTACCCTCTTGGGTATGATGTTTTAATAGTTAAATCTTTCTATAACGCGCAACAAATCTATAAGTTTGTTTCTTTTTCAAGCTTTCATGAATAAAATCTCTAAAAAGATCCATATATATATATATATATATAATTTAATTGAGTGAAAAACACACCCATTTCTCTGAAATGTAATCTTACAACGAAATACCATTCATTGAAAGTTGTCTCTTAAATTTTAATGAAAGGAGACGAGTTTTGTTATGACTCTGGATAGAGAATATCTCATGCAAAGGAAAAATCAATTTCTATTACTTGAACAGTGTTGTACAATCCCAACCCAAACCAGAATTTAATCAATAGTAAGGGCTTAGAAATTACAGACTCGATAAAGCAACAAATTAAGATCGGATTATGCCAGAATTTAATCGATGATATAGCTTGAGAACATAAAGATGCCATATCGGGATTTAATCAACGACATAACACTAGGGTAGAGATATAAGCCAAAATGTAATTGACAAAGCAAATTCGAAAGCTACAATTAAGGAAATTGAAAGTACAATACATGAAAGTTAAAGATAATTAAAAGGCAACATTTTAATTGGTTTTCCAGGGGTGTTTTGGATCGTTGGTGGTATTTATAGAGTAGGTGCAATAACCATTCGTTAGCAATTTCTTCAAGTAACTTCCACTTATCTCATCCTCATTCCTTTATTCTAGCAAGCTTCATCCACCCACGTTCTTGGATAACCGTCTCCATCATATGTTGACAGTTTTGTAGCTATCGATGACCGTTCCATGATTGGGTCTTTCAATAATAACCGTGAATGTTTGTTCCACGACTAGATCTCTAAATAGTAACCATCAGCGATCGTTCTACCACTGAGTCTATGAATAGTAACCATCAACGGTTGTTTTAAGACCGAGTCTTTGAATAGTAACCATCAACGACTGTTCCATGACTAGGTTTCTAACTAGTTACCGTTGACGACTATTTCATGACTGGGCCTTTGAATAGTAACTACCTCCACCACAAATCCACCACAAAGTGCATTACAATACTATCTATCTTGATGATTTCAAGTTTTGAATGATATTTGAAACACTTTTAATGAGAACTAATTGTTGGTGCCCATATCAGTGGCCGCCAACCATCTATCATCGTATTTTGACAACTGAACACATGATTTCAAAGAAGACCGTCATCGATCACCATGTGTTAACTGACGGATAAATTCATGCGCGATGGTGCTCTTGTGTTATTTGTATGTGACTATCTTATACATACTCATTAGTCACATGTTTTCTCATCCTCGTGATAGGCATGTGCACATCATTTTTCAATGCCAATATATGCCCCTTTTAAACGAACTAAATTTCAAATTTTGTTCTTCTAAAGAAAATACCTCATCCGCGTGCAATTTTCTTTTGAATAAACCTCGGCATGCATCCTCTCTTCTAATGCTTCGTACTCTATGCACAGCATCATATCATGATTTCGGCGTTTCGACACATTGCCTTAATTTATTTATGGGTAGCAAATCGTCGTGATCACAGATCATACGAATCGTCACCTTTGATCCCGCTCATTATCTAGAGCAGTGTAGATATGCAAAGACTCGATCTTTATACCTCTTTTGCATTCTTCCTTAAACCCTAACATTCCTTTTTACCCAAAACAAGCTGGGACACAGACTTTGGAGGGTTAGCACGTTATCTTATGACCAAAATCTAGGGCTGTTGGGTGCTGCCGTCAGTTTTTGGTCCCCCATCAAGTAACTGTTTCTTCTTTCCTTTGGGTCTCATGTTCCTGATAGTGCCCTCGCTTGTGGTAGATTTCTCGATTGATTTTGTCGCGCTTCTGGTCCAACCGATTCCAATGGGCATGCAGTTTTCTTACTCTAGTGGCTGCCCAAGCAAATCTTTTTCAATCTGTCGCTCAAAGTGTCTGGAGATTTTTCACATATTGCCTCCCACCTTGCAATCTATAACTTTTGGGCCCGCTTATTCTTGCTACACTGTACAAAGGTTTTTGCTCATGCGATTTTAGCAATGAGGTCAAAAGAAGACAGTACCTTTTTCGGTCTTCTGGTTTATGCAATCTAGAACGATTTTGTATTTCCCGTCTCCTTCCAACTATTTTCCTTGTGCGTCTTTCACCACCTTTCACTGCTGTCATTTCGACCTATGTGTTCCTCTTTCCCTTGGGTGTCGATTGCTGAGTCGGTCCTCCTCGAATGTCCCTCGGGGCAATTCCTTTTTCGCATGTCACCTCCGAGCACTCAGGATATGATGCACAGCCTTCCGCATGATTCTTCCTTTAATCCAATGACTGATGTACCCGAACCGGTGTATCTTAGAATTCCCCTCTCAGTGATAGAGGCTATTCTCTGCAAACCATCCTGAAAATAAACTTAAACTCACTACTACGCCTAGGTTTAACATCAAAATCTTTATATAGAGGAAGAGAAAAAACAATTCAAGAATCGAGTTGGAACCGTTGGCTTGCATAAGGGTGACTAGGTGACTAGTTGCATCAGAGTCTGTCCCAACCTTTCCGCTATCCATGGCATAACCCTTCTTCTCCTCTTCTCATCTATGTAATCTGTGAAATGGACGTGGTTTGGCTCGATTCCAAGGAGGCAAGACTCGGCGTTAAACTCCATGGAGAAGGACAGAATTGTCATTTAAGAAGAGATACGCATTCCCCAAGCTCTTGAACTCTTTCTGACTTCCCTTCTCCTAATCCACTTTGAAAACTCAGAACGGAATCCATTCCCCTCGCCCCTTATCTTCCAGGCCACCAGCAATGAGCCCAAGCATTCAACGAGATACAGAAAACCTTCTAAATTCTGCCCTAGAACTAGCTGCGAGTCCATGCCGTCTCTCTCGTGTTAAAACTAGCTGCGATTCCATGCTGTCTCTCTTGTGTTAAGAGTCATTACGTGGTTACGTGCATCCAAGGCCAGGAATAGCCTATCGTAATAAATCCACTCATCGTAATAAATCAGTCGAAGGACGTTGGGCCAAGGAAGATGCGTCACCAGGCGACTCACTACTGTCGACGCATCTTCTCCTGATCTGTGGAAACGCAAGGCCCAGTAGACCAAGATGACAAAGAATAGAGATCACGACTGTGTAGCTCCTGGACAACAAAGGGCTCGAGGACAATGCGATCCTGTCGATTCTCAGGCAGTCGCACTAGCCCGTCAAGTGCCACCCTGAGACATGACTTGCGGCGACGCTTTCTACAAGGCGGGGAGTTCGATGCCAACGCATGAGAGCAGATTGCAGATACCGTATTCACGGCCCCAGTTAACCATCCTGGTGGAGACGAGGTCTAGGCTTGGGATCATGGCAACTAAGCTCAGCACATTCACCCTCTGGAGGGGCCGCGGAACTTAGTTATTTGGTTGTCCACATAAGCCACGAACCACGGGGCCTTCGACTTGGCGTTGTACGTCTCCTCCGTGGCCGCGGCAGACCACACCACCATGAGGTGCACACCACTCCGAAAGCTGTAAAGTCTTCGATGGCCAACAGTTGAGGGATCAACTCTAGGAACTCTTGCGGGAGTTCTTCCCAGTTCGCCATTATTTCATCGGAGATTGAATGATCAATTGTTATGGTGTGCAACTTTTATGATGAATTTATTCCTCAGGCAGGTCCATTCAGTGTGCGCGGAAAGACAACTTTTGGGGATGCAGTTACCTTTTGGACGTTGGGTCACCCAAAACTAAATTACGTCTTTCGACATGTCACTCAAATCTTATAGCTTTCTTTCTATATTCTTGAATGAATATGCCTTTGGCGTGGCCGGCAAGATACAGTTCCCTCTCTAGATTTAAATCTTTGTATAACATACAACAAATCTTAAAAGATAGTTTCTTTTTCAAGCTTTTATCAATAAAATCCGTAAAAGTACCCATGCATAAAGTGATAACCGCACCAAAGTAAATGATGCGCGGAATTGTAAGGATAAATTAACCTTTAACACTTAAATAATAATTTATAAAGTATTTGACACTTTTTAAATTTATTGAATCTTATACTTGGTAAACGAGTATGGATTTATTTTCCTAAACAACAAAATTTCAAATATATTTTTCCCATCACATTTATCATTCTTATTTTTCTTTTCATAGGCAAATGTCACTAATTCGAGATTTCCATAATTAATAGAGTGTTCATGATCGAGGAAGAACGATCAAAACGTCTTTGGAATTCTCCAAGTACTTTTGGAATGTTATCAGGGATGCGTGATACGGTAATTTTACCGTACTCTAGAATTCTCTCAGCATAAATGTCTATAGTTGTTAGATGGAGGGATACGATCTCGTCTACTGAATGAAAACTCGATCAATGCCGATAGCTATTAGATGCAACGATACGATCTCATCTACTGAATGAAAACTTGATCAATGGAATCTGTCTATTGAATGAAAATGGTTGTAATCCGATATCATCTATAAGAAGGAGTATCTTCTTCCCCTCATTTGTATCCATCCAATCATTTAACAATCTAACTCTCTCTAGATTTTTTTTTCTCTTCATAACTTCTCTCTGTATTTCTCTACGATCAATCTCTCAGGCTTGGCTAAGTTACATTTTCTCTTTAGAACTTTATCTCTAGACTTTCTTTTCTCTTCAGAACTTCTCTCTACGGTGATCTGAAAAAGCTTGGCTTGGGCTACAACTACAATCGATCAATTCGAAAAACACTTGACTTGGGCTATAACGCTCGATCGATCGATAAAAAAGACATGGCTTTGGCTATAACAATGGATAACAATGCTAGTGATGGCTTGGGCTACAACTACGATCGATCGATTCGAAAAACACTTGACTTGGGCTATAACGCTCGATCGATCGATAAAAAAGACTTGGCTTGGGCTATAACAATGGATAACAATGCTAGCGATCCAAAACGATTGGTGTGTGGCATTGTTTCAACAAATAAAAGGAACGCGACAAGCCATTATTTCATAATATATTTATCCACAGGCGACGTGAACTTTTCAATGGAATAATGATATTAATAATCCTCAAATTCTAATTTCATGTGTAATACTATCCTCCTGTTTAATGGAATGCGTAATAAAAATAATTAATTAGTAATTTTATATCAATATCACGTCTGTTCTAGTGAAAGTAATGCATCAATGGTTAGTTATCGGTGAGTTAGATAGAGAGAGAGGTGAAAGTAATGCGTCAATGGTTGGCTAGGGGAAAAGAAAAGTTATGGAAATGCAAGAGTTGAGAAATTGAGAAAAAATAAAAACTGTAATAATAATTTGTTAAAAAATAAAAACTGTAGATAATATCCAAGTTAAAAGAAAAGTGAAAAGATTTTGATTGTTCATATAAATCTGGAAGAAACAAGGTGTCGAGTCCATAACATCTACATTGCTATCAAATAATATCTACATTGCTATCATCTTTGAAGTGTCATGAGAAGAACAGATGAGTATAATCAGCAAGCTAGATATGACTAGAATCGGATATCAACAAAAGCCTGTGGATACAGCAAAGTATTGCGATAGCGAAAGCGCAACACTTTTGCATACTATTTGCAAAGTCAATTTTATCACAAACTTCGAGATTATTATTTTGAAAAAAGTGATTGAACATCAATCCTAAAGATTATCTACGCAAGATATTCAATGTACACTTTTCATACCGGAAGCACTGCAAATTTTCGCATGATTCTTCTTTTGATCCCATGATTAATGTACCCGAAACCTAGTGTATTGTAGAATTCCCCTCTCGCTGATGGCAGTCGTTTGAACAATTGCAAGTGAAAAGTTGTTGCTGTTTCCTACAAACTGTCCTGAAAATCAACCTACATTCATGTTAGATAGGGGTGTCCAAAAACCTGACACGACCCGACTCAAACACGACCCGAACACAAAACAATATGATACATATTTCGAATCTTAATAACGTTCGGCTCACAGTTATAAAATAAGTAAACAACTATCTTTTAGGTCCGGTTAGGCCAGAACATTATTTGGCCCATGAATAAATAAACAAACTCTCACTCAAACCCTTCTCTCAAACGCAGAGAGGGCGGAGAGAAAGGTATCTGAGGGAGAGGGTGGAGAGAAAGGGACCGAGGGTCGGAAAAAGAGAGGGTGAGCGAGAGCGAGAGAGAAGCCTTGTGGCCAACACGCCTCGAACGCAGCCGATAAACTGTCGACGCGTTTTCTCCACCTTCGCCAAAGCTCTTGGATTCGATTAAGAAAAAACTGACAGAAGAGAGAATGGGGGAAGAACAGTAGAGAGACCAAGAGTTGAAAGGCAGAGAACTAGAGATCCAGAGAGCTCAAGAAGGCAGTCAACCGTCGACAAAGGCCCGTCCTTCAACCGTTGTCCATGGCAACCCCTTTGCTGAACTAGGTTGGTTTGTCCGAACAGTAGTTGTCCCATTTTTAGGGAAACGTTGGGTCGAAGCTCGCAACCGACCAGTTCGCATGAGCTCAGCCTCGCCCACCCTTCATTAATGTTTTCGGCCCTGCCCACCCTTCATTAATGTTTCTACACGCTATAGTGTGCGTTGTTAGGAGTCTTGGATGGTGCTTGAATCTGTTTTAAGGTAAAAGTCGCTCGATTCTGTGATGCATGCACTGTTTGTATAAATGTATTTCACGTTGAGACACGAAACTGACTCATTCATGCTCTTATATCCACAAAATCACGTCTGCTTTGCCTGTGTTTATCATGTCTCCATGCATTTTTCGTGTTTATCATGTCTCCATGCATTTTTCGTGGAACACTCGTATATTGTCAAGTCAGCGAGAGTGGCTCTTCACATTTGGAAGTAGCTTTAGTGGCCACCGAAATGGGTGGCCGGTGATGGTCAGTGCTGGTCGAAACGGACGACCGGTGGACGGTGGACGGTGATGGCTCGGTGGCGGAAGGGGCGATGGTTGATTCGACTAACGTGGTCATCTGGTGTGGGTTCGGTAAATGGTTATTTGCAAGTCTGCAGGAGCTTCGGGGAGGAGGTGAACGTGAAGAAGAAGACCAAAAGAAAAAAAAAATATTAAAAGAAAATAGGAAAAAGAGAAACACAAAAAAAATAAGAAAAAAAATAGAAAAACAAAAAAGACCAAAAATAAAGTCGTCCCGAAATCCGACCCGACCCGTTTTCCTTCTTCGTGTTTCGTGCCTTTCGGGTTGGGTTGGGTCAGGCCAGAGCACGCAAACCTTAGTGTTTGGGTCGGGTAACATCAAGACCCGACCCATTGACACCCTTACTGCTAGACCCGGGTTTGACGTCATACAGAGGAGGGAAAAAGATTCAGAAATCAAATTGGAACCATTGGCTCCCATGGTGGCGAGGATCGGAGGTTGTCTCGACCTTTCCGTTATCCATGTTGTAACTCCTTGTTTTCTTCTCAATCCTGTAATTTGCATAATCTGTGAAATATACGTGGTTTGGTTTTAATCCGGGAAGGCAAGACGTGGCGTCAAACTCCATTGAGAAGGAAGAGTAGGAAGAGTAGTCGTTCAAGAAGAGAGACGTGTTGCCCAAGCTCTTGACTTCTTCCTGAGTCCCCTTCTCCAAATCTACTTCAAAAACTCGAAACCTATCCACTTCGTCCCTCATCTTCCAAGCCACCAGCAATGAGCCCGAACATTCGACAAGGTACGGACGACCTTCGACATTCTGCCCTAGAGCTAGTCGCGGTTCCATGCGTCTCTCCTTCTCGTTAAGAGTCATTATATGATTTTGCTCGTCCAAGGCTACAAACAGCCCATCGTAATGAATCAGTTGAAGGACGCTGGGCCAAAAAACCGGTTCACTCACTACCGTCCACGCTTCTTGTCTTGATCTGTGGAAGGCAAGGCATCTATGTCCACTATCCCAATTCATAGTGACCATGACCGCGTATCTCCTGGAAGAAGGGCTCGAGGACAATGCGATCCTGTCGATCCTCGGGCGGTCGCTCTTGTGCCGCAGCTCCCGGTCCAGTTGCACACAGAGAGGTGGCTTGTGGCGACGCCTCTCCAAGGTGAGGAGTTTGATAATGACGCGTGAAAGCGGATTGAAGATACGGTATTCACCATCCGGGCTCGATACGAGTATCCATCCTGGTGGAGAGAAGGTCCGGGCTTGAGTTCCGGGCGACTTCACTTCGTAAGTTCGCCCTCCAGAGGGGCTGCAGAACTCAATTATTTGGTCGCTCCGGGCTTGAGTTCGGGGCGACTTCAGTCGGTAAGTTCGCCCTTCAGAGGGGCTGCAGAACTCAATTATTTGGTCGCACGCATGAGCCATGAGCCATGGGGCTTTTGACTTGGCGCTGTAGGTCTCCTTGGCGGCAGCCGACCGCCATGAGGTGCACACTGCTCGGAAAGCTAGAAAGTCGTCTATAGCCAGCCGTCGAGCGATGAGCTCAAGGAGCTCTTGTGGGAGTTCTTCCCAATTCACCATTTACTTCGTCGCAGATTGAACAATCGACTTTTCTGGCGTACAACTTTTCTTTGAGGAGGTCATTTCCTCAGGCGCGTCCTTTCTTCTTATACGAGGAAAGACTGCTTTTGAGGATTCAATTATCTCTTTGGTGCAGAGTTACCTAAATCTAAATTTCCTCTTTTAACAAGTCCCTTCCCAAATCTCATGGATTTCATTTTACATTCTTGAATGAACATTCCTTTTTCCGCGAGATACACTTTCCCTTTTGGTCTGATGTTTTGATATTTAAATTTTAATATAACGTGCAATAAATCTAAGTTTTCTTTTTCAAGCTTTCATGCATAAAATCCCCAAAAAATCCATACTTATCATTTAATTGAGTGGTAATTGATGTTAGAAATTAAATTAAATTCATAAATATCGTCGATATCGAGAATATCAAGTGTCCATGTCTCAATACCGATAACCTGTAATTGATAGCAAAGACTTCTCGATACCCATATTGAAGAAGAGTCATCATTGTTTCATTACTTTTGAGAGGTTTTTTTGTTTTTCATATTATGATTGTTCATGTTTCTAGATCTCATCAATGTTTTGTAAGTTCCTAGAAATTTATCTTCTCAGAATACTAGCTATATTTATGAGAAAGAGAAAAGGTGGTCAATATATAGGGAAGTGTTCTAATTGTTCTTGTTAAGGTGAAGAAAATGAATTATATAGAAAAGTCTATCTATCTTTTGTTTTCTTTGTGTAAGTTGTGAGTGTTTCGCCTTCAAAATTTCTCCAATCAGTTTGGTATCAAAGCTATGCCTATGATATTTAACAATTGCACTTGGTTTGCTTGAATGTAATCCCCGCAAAAAATACCTTTCATCGAAAGTCGTCCCTCGACTTTTAATGAGCGGAGATGGGTTTTTTTGTAACTCTGGACAAAAAAATCTCATGCAAAGGAGAAATCAATTTCCATTACTTCAACAGCCCAAATTGGAATTTAATCCACAGTGATGGATTAGAAATTACAAACTCAATGACACAACACGTTAAGATCAAACTATACCGAAATTTAATTAACAACAAAATTTAAGAACATAAAAATGTCATGATGGAATTTAATCAATGACACGACACCAGGGTAGATATAAATGCCATAATCTAATCGATGACACAAATCCGAAGCTACAATTTAAGGAAATTGAAAGTACAATACATGAAATAAATATAATTGAAAAAAAACATTTTGATTGAATTTTCAGGAGAAGGAGGCGTTTCATTGGATAGCTGATGGTATTTTCATATATTATCGCTGGTGTATTTTTTTGGGTTAATACTATAAAAAAATCTCAACCTGGTAAATCTATAATAAATACGCCAAAAGCCCCAAATAGGTATACCTTGACAAATTTACCTCAAACTTGTCAATTTATGATAAATTTACCAGTTGTTAGTTTGCATCAAATTGTACTGTCAAATTGCTCAGTTAGAAGATATAAGACACTTGACTAGTACATCAGTTTGGGATTTTACTATTCATTTGTCACAATAATACCAGCTTTTGATTTTTTGTTATATTAATCTCATTTAATAGAGGGTATATTTGTCATAAATATATCAATTTGGGATTTTTTATGGTCAAAATATTAGTTTGAAGTAATTTTGTTATAAGTGTACAAATTTAAGGTTTTTGATAGTCGAAAAATTATTGGAATCTGCATGGACAAATTTAAGTGTACAAATTACAAAATTTTGTAATTTTGTCACCTTCAATCACCGTCACCATTAACTTCAGCGTGGACAAGGGTCCAGATTGCACAATCCTACCTGTATTGGAATCTGCCAAGATGACATGAATAGGAGTTTCTTCCTCCCCCATAATCTCATCACCTTTAATTAGGCTCGACGGTAGTTTAGTTATAAAATGAAGACATAAATGCTTTTCGCGCTTCCCATCTTTTCTTGCTGATGCAGACCTGTCGACAGAAATACTAATCAAACAGTTCACCGAATAAAAATCTGCACTGCAGAAGATAGTGCCGAGTACTCACAATATGAGGACAGCCTTCTTGCGACAGCAGAGAAATAAAAAGGAAGAGAATGCCGCGGGCAAATCCAACATATGAAATCATTCTAGCAGGTCATTCACATTACCATAAGAATTGGAATCAACTGACGATCAAAACCTACGGCCTTTAAGCAATCACTAGCTTGAACACGTCATCTCATTTAGTCTTCCAAAGTATGGAAAATAAGTACAGACACCAATACTCATGATCAAAAGAAATGATTATGTCCCTGTCTCTGTTATCGATACATAGAAATACACATGGAAGGAATTCATGAATTCAAACAGTGATGCAAATAAACTCTAGGTGAATTCCTGCAGAAGATCAGTAAAAAATTGCAGAAACACTCTCAGTAACATTATCATTTTCCACTGTCATATTTGATCCTAACTCTTGTAAATCATCCCATGTCGTCGGTACTAATCAGCTTGGCATGCATTTAAATCGCAATCATCTCTAAAGTGTCTTAACAAATATTCTTACCAACAATTTAGCTTTCCATCTGGTAAAGGAAATTTGGTCTCATTAAGTAGATCATGAGTGAAATTCTCATTCATAAGCTTTGTAAAATCAGGAAGTTCACCGAGTTTCTCAAGATCAAGTGGCTTGCTGATTTTTTCTTTTATGGTGTTGAAATTCTCCATCAGTGATGCATTTATCATCAAATATAGATAATCGTTCATCATTGCAGTCATCGATGTAGGCATCGATAACTCTCTAAACCAAGCAGTTTGAAATGCACTTGAACTCTACCTGCAGAACAAAGTGCTGCAGGGTTGGCTTTAGGATTCAAATTGCGTATTTCTTCAATACGAGAAGAGCATCACCGCAACAGTCCCACCAGCCACCTTTATATGCCACACTATTAGTGTACAATTTTCACATTGAAAATCAATAAAATATTAAATTAAATAACCCTGCTTAAATGATTAAAGAAAAGATGCTTACAAGGGTGAGATGTTCTTAACATCGTCATTGCTATACTAGTGAACAATTTTGGCACTCTGTTACGATAATTCTGCATTTCTTTCACTATTTTTTCCTTTTTTTCACCATCAACCAATTTTTCAAACATGATATTCATGCCATGTTTCATTGCATCATTCTCTATAAACTTCTCACTGCACATGTAAGCAAGGTTAAGAAAAGCAGCAGCAAGATGTCACGGAGCAGAGGCTTCCGTGATCAATGGAGCGTTCACAATCGAGAAGGAACGACCAAAATGTCCCTCGAAAGATCCAAGTGCTTCTGGAACATTCTCAAGGATGGGCAATCCCATAATTGTGCCGTGGTCTAGAATTTTCTAAATATAAATGCCGATAGGTGGTAGGTGGGGTAATGCGATCTCGTCCACCAGATCGAAACTCGATCAATGGTTGTAATATGAGGGCCTCAAGTATAAGAAGGGGTGTCCTCCCCTCATTTGTAACCATCCAACCATTTAGCAATCTAAGTTCCTTTTTTTCGTTCAGAGCTTCTCTATATTCTCTCTATGATCCGCATGAGTTGAGTGATCAGTCCATCCACATGAGTTGAGTGATCGGTCCATCCACATGAGTTGAGTGATCGGTCCGCGTGAGTTGAGTGATCGGTCCGCGTGAGTTGAGTGATCGGTCGATCCGAAGAAGGCATGGCTTAAGCCCAACAATCCCAAGCGATCCAAAATAGCATAAGTCACCGCACGGTCACGATCCCAAATAATCGGCCTGTGACAAACATGTATTGGATGAATGATTTTACCCTGCCAAATCTTGAATAGCGTATGTAAAGTCTGATACTTACGAACATTAGTCTCATATATTTGTCTAATAGCCTCATCTGCCATTTCCATAGCTGCATACAAGAACCCAAAAGTAGCGCCATAGCCATCAACTAGACAGAGTACTCGAAATATTAGTTCTAGAACATGCAAGACTTCTTTCCCTTCACTCCAAAATTCAGAACTGCGAATGGTTTCACTCACTTCTATGCTTGATTCATCCTTTTCAAAACCCAATAAAAGCCACTCAGATGATGAAACAAGCAATTGCAACTTATTTTGAACCCTCATGATTGTTTCAATGGCCAGTAGTTTGTGAATAGCTTCGTCGATGATAAGATGCCATCATACTTGTGAATTTTAGTGACAGCTGCTCTTGCTTGATCAAATGCCTTTCGGATACCATTACATATATTCTTAAAGAATTGTATTTCATGGGCAACACAACTAGTCTTGTACACATGGGGATGATCATCATTTGGCGTAATTTCATAAAACCACCATACTTCTCCATCCCTTCTGCTTATATACTGCACGATATTGTTGGCCCCAATTTCTTGAGTAACAAAATATGGAATCTCCCTCGGCAAAAATGATTCATCATCATCGGGCATTTTCAACGCATTCAATAAGACCACCCCTAGAAGGAACTCTCCTCATCCGTCCAAATATCAAAGATGAGTGTGCAGCAAGTTCTAACCCATGATTTCTTCACATTTGCCACATGCTCTCCAATTTCCTTTTCGAAATTAAGCACCAACTTTGTTTTGACTACCAAACTGCATGGCAATTTATAATGGGAACCATGTTCCACCACAGCATTCACAAAGTCAATGAAGGATGTAATCCGCACAATGTCGACATCAACAACATTCAATAATATGAACTTAATGAGCATTTTTTCTTTTTCTTCTTCTTTTTCTTCTTTTAGCCAGTCGTCGGCCTCGACCATGGCCAGCAACTAGCCAAACGAGGGCTAACGACCTCGTGAGAGCATCGTCAGTCCTCGACATGGCCAAGCCTTACCTAGCTATGCGAAGGCCAAGCCTCTCTAGTGGCTAGCCAAGATTGGCCTCACTAGATCTTGGCAAGGTCGACCTTGCCCAACCAAGGTGATGCGGATCCTTGCCTAGGGTCAACAACACTTTGGCGAGGTTACCGGCCAGCAATCGATTGAAGGAAGAAGAAGAAAAGGAAAAAAGGAAAAAAATTATTTAAAAATTAAAAGAAATTCTAAGTTACAAAAGATTTTAAGGGTTATACTAAATGCATTTCTAGTTTCAACAGTTATCAAACGCATTCAAATGTTTAGAAACTCGTTCAGGGAACAGAGTAAAAAAAAAAAAATTTCTGAGTAGAAATTGTTCTTGAGAACAAAATTATTACAAAATACACACCCTTAGTACATGATAAAGGAGTAAGCCTTCAACCACCCTCTCCCGCATAAAACTATCGGTGAAAGCCATCGGCTATCCCGCTCGTGGTTCTTGTGGAAAGCCCTCGACCAGGTCGACTGCATAATATATATGTATATACTGGGGGCTTAATCAAACTAAGAAATTGAAGCTTCTAAAAGTAAATAAATAAGTAAATTATCTTTGCACTGTAAATAGAACCGCAAGCGCTCTTCTTCTCCGATGCAATTAACTCTCATACTCCTACAGGAGTCCCCCAAATCAAACGACACTTTCGAGCTAAGCCATCGGCACTCTTAATAATTAACAAGCACACGGCCGAGCGGGAATTAAAAACTTTTGGCATTCGAGACGACGTCTCGCCATATTATTTAGGGAAAATTTCAAAAAAGGACCTAAAGTAAGTCTATTTTCTCAAATAAGGATCCCAAGTGGCCATTGTCTCAAATGAGGGCCCCAAGTGGCTAAACTAGCCTCAAATAAGGACTTCAAATTGTTGGCTAGCCAAATATTCGCCGGCTGGCAAGCGTGTGGTATTTCCGGTGGTTGGAATAAGGGCAATTTTGTCAAAAAAATATTAATAAAAATTAACAAACTCTAAAAAAAAAAACCCCAAACTCTTCTTCATGTTCTTCTTCATCTACACTTCATCTTCAAGGTTCATTGTCCCCTCTTACTCGGAGAACCCAAATTCTTTGTTAATGGAGCAAGATCCTTGACTCCCTGAGTTCCAAACAAATGTGCCAACACCCCCCTCGGCTCTCTCTATCTCTCTCTCTTTGTGGAAGTGTATTTAAATTGTGCCCAAGATGTGGGTACATCTCCGTCTCTTGGTTGGGAAAAGATGATGAAGAATTGAGGCTCTTATGTTACATACGAGTGTCTGAATAACGAAAATGTGGTTTTACTTGAGATTTGTCTTCTTCGTTGGAAAAAAATGAAGACAAAAAAAGAGAGGAAGAAAATGTGAAAAAATGAAGGTAGGGGTTTCTTGTTGTGCTTCAATTCGTGCTCCATTAATAGAAAATTTGGGTGCTCCAAGCGAGAGAGGATAGAGAACAGAGAAGATGAAGAGTATAAGAAGAAAACGTGAGAACGTGAATAGTTTGGGGGTTTTGTTTTTAGGGTTTGTTAATTTCTATCAATATTTTTTTGACAAAATTACCCTTATTCTGGCCACTGAAAATGTCACACGCTCGCCGGCCGGTGAACATTTGGTTGGCCAGAGATTTGAGATCCTTATTTGAGACTGATTTAGCCACTTTGGGTCCTAATTTGAGACAATGGTCACTTTGGGTCCTTATTTGAGAAAATAGGCTCATTTTGGGTCATTTTTTGAAATTTTCCCTATTATTTACATATCATCCGACCTTGTTAAGATTAATTAATTACTGCTACATGACTTGCTTTGTAAAGTAAAAATCTTTTCCACATTTTTTATCAAGCATAAAGCAACTTGGCCTCAAAAGTGTGGGGGGCTATACGTGTTTGTTTCACAAAGAATGAATAATTTATAAAATAATTTTCTGAAATTGATAATTTATATCACTTAAAATAATTACTTAATGAAAATATTTTCATTATCAACAATAAAAATTTGTTAAGGCGTTTTCTCGAATGGTAGAAGATATTTTTCGTTCACTCATTGTTATAAATAATATAAATGATCAGTTTTATAAAATTATTCATTTTTAACAAAATAAACGGAGGCTTAGCATGAATTCTGGAACCAGATTAAGCCGCTCCTCAGAATCCCACGTCAGGCTAATGCTTAAGGGCTGAGCCGCTCTCTTCTATGAATGGAGCAACCATTTTCTCGGTTAGTGGCCAGCTAATCCTTGACCATTGGATTGGTTAGCACAATCTGATCCGTCGATAGTTGTGTAATTGACAATAATCACAGCCGTTGGTTTCCATCAATCGTAACTGTCCCTTTGGGCAGGATCGTTTGGATCGTCGATTTTCATATGTTTTGATTCTCATGGGTAGCATAGACAATTTTCTTCCTCGCCATTGCTTCTCTTCTTTCACTTTTTTCATAAAAGTCACTTATCTTCTTCCAGATTTTAGTATCGTCCTGGTTCTGACTTACTCTTCACGACGTCAGAAAATAATGATCCACATTCGAATTCTCTGCGTGGCATAGAGCCCATTGGCGTAAAGAAAGGTAGTCATCGTCCTAAATTCGATCTTATTCACTCAGAATCCTAACACATCTCTTCAGTTCTCGTGGACTAGAAAATGGACAAGATGGATTGAGCGCATACCTCGCAAGGAAAAAGGGAGTATTTGTTCCAAATTAAACTGAAAGGCAAAAGGCTCGGTAATAAAACAAGGAACGATAACAATGGGATAATCCAACTCCAAAAAAAAAAGTGTATTTCGTTCCTTTTTAAGCTCATTGTGTTTAATTCTTAGTTACCTTCAACTTAATCCTGGCAATGTGATGACCCGATATTAGAAGATTATAATTCATTTTTGGATATTAATGTTCTGGAAGATCAAAATCGGACCACATTTGGGATGAATAAAATGTCAAGTCGTTGACATATATGCTATTCTACCAATTTTGATGCTAATTAAGTTTGGAATTGTGAATGTGATCGCTGGATGTATTGGATGAAATTAATGATTGGAGTATGCTTGTCAACTTACTCTTGCATTTAGATACATGATGATTTATGAATTTTAGACAACATGAAACTACGTCATGGCATGTCATTGGTTTTGGTGTATCCATGAGAATCTTCAGTTATTAATGTATTTTATTATATGTCAGGCATGCGTTTGATTTGATCATCGTTTGAATTAGAAAGCCATAAGATAACAGGCTTCAATTTGGAATTCGACTTGTTGCTCAGATTCATAATAAATGGAGTCGAATGGTCTTAGATGTAGTCTGTCGACTTTTACCATGTTTGCAACATTTATCTATATTCAGAATGAAAGACATTTCTCTAACCCTATGCCCATTCTCTCCCTCACTCTTACTTCTCCATAGTTTTCTTCGACCTTTAGCCATGAGAGGAGGTTTTAAGCTAGTCTCGCCCTTCCCTCTTTCTCTTGTTGATTTCGTTTGTGTTTTTTTTTTCTTTTGGTTCTTTTCTTATTTTTTTAATCTCTCTTCTTTTACCATGTTTGCAACCTTTATCTAAATTCTTTTCTTGATTTTCGTTTGTTTTTTTTTTTAGGTTCTTTTCTTATTTTCTTAATCTCTCTTTTTTTACCATGTTTGCAACCTTTATCTATATTCGGAATGAAAGACATTTCTCTTTCCCTATTCCCCTTTGTCTCCCTCACTTTTCTTCCTCCATCGTTTTCTTCAACCTTTAGCCATGGGAGGAGGTTTTGGTCATTCACATTACCATAAGAATTGGAATCAACTGACGATCAAAACCTACGGCCTTTAAGCAATCACTAGCTTGAACACATCATCTCATTTAGTCTTCCAAAGTATGGAAAATAAGTACGGACACCAATACTCATGATCAAAGGAAATGATTATGTCCCTGTCTCTGTTATCGATACATAGAAATACACATGAAAGGAATTCATGAATTCAAACAGTGATGCAAATAAACTCTAGGTGAATTCCTGCAGAAGATCAGTAAAAAATTGCAGAAACACTCTCAGTAACATTATCATTTACCACTGTCATATTTGATCCTAACTCTCGTAAATCATCCCATGTCAAAGGTGACTAATCAGCTTGGCATGCATTTAAATTGCAATCATCTCTAAAGTGTCTCAACAAATATTCTTACCAACAATTTAGCTTTCCATCTGGTAAAGGAAATTTGGTCTCATTAAGTAGATCACGAGTGAAATTCTCATTCATAAACTCTGTAAAATCAGGAAGTTCACCGAATTTCTCAAGATCAAGTGGCTTGTTGATTTTTTCTTTTATGGTGTTGAAATTCTCCATCAGTGATGCATTTATCCTCAAATATAGATAATCGTTCATCATTGGAGTCATCGATGTAGGAATCGATAACACTCTAAACCAAGCAGTTTGAAATGCACTTGAACTCTACCTGCAGAACAAAGTGCTGCAGGGTTGGCTTTAGGATTCGAATTGCGTATTTCTTCAATACGGGAAGGGCATCACCGCAATAGTCCCACCAGTCACCTTTATATGCCACACTATTAGTCTACAATTTTGACATTGAAAATCAATAAAATATTAAATTAAATCAAACTGCTTAAATGATTAAAGAAAAGATGCTTACAAGGGTGAGATGTTCTTAACATTGTCATTGCTATACTAGTGAACAATTTTGGCACTCTATCACGATAGTTCTGCATTTCTTTCACAATTTTTTCCTTTTTTTCACTATCAACCAATTTTTCAAACATGATATTCATGCCATGTTTCATTACATCATTCTCTATAAACTTCTCATTGCACATGTAAGCAGGGTTAAGAAAAGCAGCAGCAACATGTCACAGACCAGAGGTTTCCGTCATAATGGAGCGTTCACGATCGAGGAGGAACGACCAAAACGCCCCTTGAAGGATCCAGGTGCTTCCGGAACATTTTCAGGGACGGGCAATCCCGTAATTGTGCCATGGTCTAGAATTTTCTAAATATAAATGCTAGTAGGTGGTAGGTGAGGCGGTGCAATCTTGTCCACCAGATCAAAAGTCCACCAGATCAAAAGTCCACCAGATCAAAACTCGATCAATGGTTATAATCTGAGGGCCTCAAGTATAAGAAGGGGTGCCCTCCCCCTTATTTGTAACCATCCAACCATTTAGCAATCTAAGTTCATTTCTTTCTTTTAGAGCTTCTCTTTAGATTCTCTCTACGATTCAGTGAGTTGAGTGATTAGTCAATCCGAAAAAAGTTTGGCTTAGGCCCTAATGATCTCAAGCGATCCGAAATAGCCTAAGTCGCCACACAGTCACGATCCCAAACAATCGGCCTGTGACAAACATGTATTGGATGAATGATTTTACCCTGCCAAATCTTGAATAGCGTGTGTAAAGTCTCATTCTTATGAACATTAGTCTCATATATTTGTCTAATAGCCTCATATGCCATTTCCATAGCTGCATACAAGAACCCAAAAGTAGCACCATAGCCATCAACTAGACAGAGTACTCGAAATATTAGTTATAGAACATGCAAGACTTCTTTCCCTTCACTCCAAAATCTAGAACTGCGAATGGTTTCACCTGATTCATCCTTTTCAAAACCAAATAAAATGATGAAACAAGCAATTGCAACTTATTTTGAACCCTCATGATTGATTGGAGCATATAATATTTGGAGTAAAAATTTGTTGTTGATGATTGTTTCAATGACCAATAGTTTGTGAATAGCTTCGTCGATGATAAGATGCCATCATGCTTGTGAATCTTAGTGACAACTGCTCTTGCTTGATCAAATGCCTTTCCAATCCATGGGATACCATTTCATATATTCTTAAAGAATAATTGTATTTCATGGGCAACACAACTAGTCTTGTACACATGGGGATGATCATCATTTGGCGAAATTTCATAAAACCACCATACTTCTCCATCCCTTCTGCTTATATACTGCACGATATTGTTAGCTCAATTTCTTGAGTAACAAAATATAGAATCTCCCTCAGCAAAAATATTCATCATCATCATTGGGCATTCAACGCATTCAATAGGACCACCCCTTCAATAGAATAAGCAAAGATAAAAAGGAAGGAACTCTCCTCATCCGTCCAAATATCAAAGATGAGTTTGCAGCCAGTTCTAACCCATGATTTCTTCACATTTGCCACATGCTCTCCAATTTCCTTTTCCAAATTAGGCACCAACTTTGTTTTGACTACCAAACTGCATGGTAATTTATAATGGGAACCACGTTCTGCCACAGCATTCACAAAATCAATAAAGGATGTAATCCGCACAATGTTGACATCAACAACATTCAATAAGAAGAACTTAACGAGCAATTTTTCCTTTTCCTTTTCTTTTTCTTCTTTTAGCCAGTCGCCAACCTCGACCATGGCCGGCAACTAGCCAGCCTAGGGTCGGCAACCTCGCCAGAGCATCGTCAGTCCTCGACATGGCCAAGCCTTACCCAGCCATGTGAAGGCCAAGCCTCTCTAGTGGCTAGGCAAGCTTGGCCTCACTAGATCTCAGCAAGGTTGACCTTGCCCAACCAAGGTGATGCGGATCCTTGCCGAGGGTCGGCAACACTTTGGTGAGGTTACCGGCCAGCAATCGATTGAAGGAAGAAGACGAAAAAAAGGAAAAAAGAAAAAAAATTATTTAAAAATTAAAAGAAATTCTAAGTTACAAAAGAATTTAAGGGTTATACTAAATGCATTTCTAGTTTCAATAGTTATCAAAAGCCTTTAAATGTTTAGAAACTCATCCAGGGAGTAGAGTCAAAAAAAAACAAATTTTGAGCAGAAATTATTGTTGAGAACAAAATTATTACAAAACACACCCTTAGTACATGATAAAGGAGTAAGCCTTCAACCACCCTCTCCCGCATAAAACTATCGGTGAAAGCCATCGGCTATCCCGCTCGTGGTTCTTGCGGAAAGCCCTCGACCAGGTCGACTACATGATATATATGTATATACTGGGGGCTTTATCAAACTAAGAAATTGAAGCTTCTAAAAGTAAATACATAAGTAAATTATCTTTGCACTGTAAATAGAACCGGAAGCGCTCTTATTCTCCAATGCAATTAACTCTCATACTCCTACAGGAGTCACCCAAATCAAATGACACTTTCGAGCTAAGCCATCGGCGCTCTTAATAATTAAGAAGCGCACGGCCAAGTGGGAATTAAAAACTTTTGGCATTCGAGACGACGTCTCGCCATATTATTTACATATCATCCGACCCTGTTGAGATTAATTAATTATTGCTACATGACCTGCTTTGCAAAGTAAAAATCTTTTCAACAAGCATAAAGTAACTTTGCCTCGAAAGTGTGGGGCCTATGTTATGGTGAGTTTGTTTCGCAAAAAATGAATAATTTATAAAATAATTTTCTAAAATTGATAATTTATATCGCTTAAAATAATTACTTAACGAAAATATTTTCATTATCAACAATAAAAATTTGTTTAAGCGTTTTCTCAAATGGTAGAAGATATTTTTCTTTCACTCATTTTTACAAACAATATAAAAATCATTTTTATAAAATAATAATTTTCAATTTATTTATTTTTCACAAAATACGCGGAGACTTAGCATGAATTCTGGAACCTGATCAAGCCACTCCTCAGAATCCCACGTCAGGCTAATGCTTAAGGGCTGAGCCGCTCTCTTCTATGAATGGAGCATCCATTTTCTCGGTTAGTGGCCAGCTAATCCTTGACCATTGGATTGGTTAGCACAATCTGATCCATCGATAATTGTGTAATTGACAATAATCACAGCCGTTGGTTTCCATCAATCGTAACTGTCCCTTTGGGCAGGATCGTTTGGACTAATCTTGGACCGTCGATTTTCATATGTTTTGATTCTCATGTGTAGCATAGACAATTTTCTTCCTCACCATTGCTTCTCGTCTTTCACTTTTTTCATAAAAGTCGCTTATCTTCTTCCAGATTTTAGTCTCGTCCTGGTTCTGAGTTACTCCTCACGACGTCAGAAGATAATGATCCGCATTCGAATGAAGGATCTTGTTGCCGATTCGCTTGCCCCAATTCTCTGCGCGGCATAGAGCCCATTGGCGTAAAGAAAAGGTGTCATCGTCCTAAATTTGATCTTAATCACTTGGAATCCTAACACATCTCTTCAATTCTTTGTTCTAAATTAAGCTGAAAGGCAAAAAGCTCTATAATAAAACAAGGAATGATAACAATGGGATAATCCAACTACAAAAAAAAAAAAAAGTGTATTTTGTTTCTTTTTAACCTCATTGTGTTTAATTCTTAGTTACCTTCAACTTAATCCCGGCAATGTGATGGCCCAATATTAGAAGATTATAATTCATTTTGGATATTAATGTTCTGGAAGTTCAAAATCAGACCACATTTGGGATGAATGAAATGTCAAGTCGTTGATATATATGCTATTGTGCCAATTTTGATGCTAATTAAGTTTGGAATTGTGAATGTGATCGCTGGATGTATTGGATGAAATTAATGATTGGAGTATGCTTGTCAACTTACTCTTGCACTTGGATACATGATGATTAATGAATTTTAGACAACATGAAACAACGTCATGGCATGCCATGGGTTTTGGTGTATCCATGAGAATCTTCGGTTGTTCATGTATTTTATAATATGTCAGGCATGCGTTTGATTTTATCATCGTTTGAATTAGAAAGCCATAAGATGATGGGCTTCAATTTGGAATTCAACTTGTTGCTCGGATTAATAAAGGGGAGTCGAATGGTTAGTCTCACCCTTCCCTCTTTCTCTTGTTGAGGTTTTGAGCTAGTGTCACCCTCCCCTTTTTCTCTTGTTGATTTCGTTTGTGTTTTTTTTTTTCCTTATTTCTTAATCTCTTTTAATCAAATCTAGGAGCTTTCTTCTCCTATTCTAGTTCTGAATCTGAGAGTTTAAATTCTCACACCTGTAGTTATGTGGCACTTTGACTACTTCAATCCAGTTCCAGCAACAATCTACGCGGCAAGCTCCTTCAGGTTTCTTGACGAATTCAGCAATCTAGTCCGTGTTTGGTACCATTGGGCCTCTCTTACCTCTAGCCCAATGGATAAAGTTTTCCCTTGCACTTATAAACCAACTACCAGGACCTTCCACAACTGATGTGGGATAATCTCAACAATCTCCCTATTACACATTGGGCTTAGGTCGAAGCTGCAACAACCTATAACGTTCCAATGTGACTGTTGGGAGACTTGTTGGTAATCTAGGTTTTGACACCAATGTTGGGTGGTCTTGGGTTTCTTACCCCAAAAGCAAACTCAAAGATTAAGGCTTTGCCTACACTTATAAACCAATCACTATTCCCTTCCATAACCGATGTGTGACAACTTCAATAGTATCACGGAGATGCGCCAAGCAAGTAAAGAGTGTAGCCTACTTGGAACCACCATGATACCAACAACACAGCCAGGCCCAACGGTGAAGTACAAGCGTTGCCGATCCCTTGCCGCGATTCTTCAACCCGAGCTGCCAGCAGAAGGTGAAGATAAGAATAAAATATTTTGATAAAAATAGGCACACAAGCAAATATGTGGCCACCATAGTCCAACAGGAGTTGGTTAATCGATACTGGACCCCTAGCTTTGACCACTTAAACTGTACATTCAATAACTAATAAGGCAAAAAGATCTTCACATTAGAAATTTCAATGCATTGGGACAACGTCTATGTATTTTCAAGATGACGAAACTTTATGTGTATTTGAGTGCGCAAACGAACTCTACATACATCATCTCATATGCACATGATGCCAACAAGAGGATGTCTGTGCTGGTGCAGGGCTTCCTTACTCTGCAAGTGGAGAACAAGATACCGAGTGGAAAGTGTTAAGAGTTGGAGAGATATTTAGATTTATGTGAACCAGTGAGAGATGTGTAATCATCGAGGTACTTGGATGGATCAATTAGAAGGAGAAGAACTTGGATAACATTGAGAACATCGACATTCTTGGAATGACCTAAATAAAAAAGCTAAACAGAATAGGATTGGGTGAAATCGCAAATTCTAGATGGACTTAGTTGTAGAGAAAGTTCACACTTCATTTTAGGTGGATGATAATCCACGTACATTAAAACAAAGACCCAGCTTTAAATCAATTTGAACTCAAATATTATGCCAACAAGAACCTCGTTGAGATTAAGACCCAGTAGAAGAAAAGGATTTTTCTACTTTGAAACATGATTTTGCTCGAATCTTCTCACCTAAATATTTCATTAACTCTAGGGCTTCGGAAGGATGGGGAAAACCTCAATTACCTGAGAAGGAAACTCTAGGGCTGAGACGGCAAACAAGATTGAAGCCACCTCACTTGATTCCTCTGGAAAAACCACAAACGGCTAAAGAATTTCTTGTCGTCGAGCACCACAAAGAACTCACAAAATCTCCAGAGCAAGACGCAAGCGGAGAAGCAACTGCAACAAATCGCAAGCCGATGCCGAAGGGAGGACTGGTCAGTGGTTGGCAAAGGGAGGATCAGTGGATGGTCAATGGGGGAACTTGGAGCCGCCATGGCGATGAGCAAGTTAAGTAGCGCCAAGAGGGTTACAGAGCAACAGAGAGAGAGAGGATTGCTTCTCTTTTTTTGTTTATTTTATCTTCCTTTACCATTTTCTCTCAATGAATGAGGGCCAAAACAAACAGGCAGTACCGGTGTCAAAAAGTCCTGCACTGACCCATTTTGACCCAGCTCTAATCAAATGCCTTCTGATACCGACTCCATACTTGGATAAGATTTTGACTTGACCCGAAAATACCCTAAATTTAGGGTTGGATCGGGCAAGGCCGGATTGGGTCGACGCGGGCCTTTTTGACACCCCTACATGACTCCCTCTGCTGTCGGCTACCTCTTGCATCGGGGGCAGCTTTAATTTCCAGGTCCGAAGAACTCCTTGACGAGGATCGGCTTAACTACTGTCCTTTGCTGAGATCACCGCACCGAGGTGGTTTTCCCTTTGCCAAGCATCACATCTTGAGATAACTTGGCCGAGACAATCACCACCGTGACCAAACACCATCGAGCACCGTCCTTGGCCGAACCCCCACCACGAGCTGCTCCTCCCTTGGCTAACCCACACCTGTCGCCACCATTGACCATTGTTGGTTATTCGCCGTTCGTTGGTTCAAATTTGGCAACATTATGCGTAAGTTGGGTAAAATCATCATCTGAATCAATTTGAACATTTCATTGCCTATTTTGGTGATATCAATATATAATTCAAATCTTTTTAGTGATAGGCATTATCGATTAGGATGACTTTCCTAATCCGCAACATGACAAAATCTATTTGATTCTATCTCTAAGTCTTTAAATGGAATTATTAGAGATTTTTGAGTCCTAAGATTACTAAGATTAGGATATTGATTTTAGTTTTGGGAAAATATCAAGTTGATTGAATAATGTTTCCAAATTCGAATTTTTATGGATGCTTTCTTTGGTGGATTGTGCTTATCTGTTGATTGAATTCATATCATGTTTCCTTCTTATCTTAAAAAAATTCAAAAAGATTTCACATAGATTAGGATATAGGATATAGGATATTCTAGATAACACTGCAGGTTTAAATTGAAGTGCATGTTAGAATAGATCTTAAGAAATAATTCAAATAGAATCTAGATAGAATTTTTCTATAGTTTTTTAAGATGGAATAGGGTTTAGTCCCAATTAATCCCTAATCTAGACAAGAAAACAGTTCAATTTTGATAGTTTAATTATGGTATTTTTTTAATTTCGAATTTTAATAAAAATATCAAAAATATCATATACATAGTTTGCAAGTCATCTAGTGTCCATATTAGGTTCATTTAATAGAAATTGAATGTCATTAGCATTTAGATCATGTAGATAAATAATTGCATGTCATTAATTAGTCCGAATTTTAAGATAAGAGAAATCCCAAAAAAAATTGATTACTTTGGTATGTTTGATTTATTTTCATTAGCAATTTATTTATATTTGCTTTGCTTATCAAGTGCTTATGATGTTGGTTGTGCACCTGCATGATTACTCCCCTGCATGATAGTAATTTAGGATAAAATTATTCATAGCTACCTACATAAATGTTTTTACAATAAATGAAATGCAACCAAAAGGGCGTCAGAATAATTTAGCATAATCAAGTACCCGAACTCATTAATCTCTACTTTCACACAAGTAATGCTCTCATACTTTATTTGCATATCTAATCAACTCACCAAAATTTGATTAATTGCAACTCCTAAAAAGCATTGTTTTGCATGTTAAAATCTTGAACCAAGTCACAAATTGGTATGGGCCAACCCCTATATGGTTCACTCGCTTGAGTTGTATTTTTTGGTTGATTATACTCTATTTCTATTTTAATGCTCAGACTTTTTCCTTACCTCCTTGCAAGGAGTGGAAATCGAAACCCGCTACTAAAACTAAATCGTCCCCACTTCCAGCCTCCTAAGAAGGTGGGGTTCAAACCCCTCCACCTCCCCCTTCTCATGTAAGAAGGGTGGCCACTAGTACTCACTTGAGATGAGAATCTGGTTCTAGGAGCCATTCTCTCCCCTAGATCTGGAAGTATCATAAATTTGCTTTCCAAAAAATTGACGTCTACGTGCTCTATCCATGTATAAATCCTTTAACTCCAGCTTCAATGGTGATCGTAAAAGCTATGGTGTATAGTTGAACCATAAAGATTTGCTTTTCCAAATGTTACATATGTGTTCATTCAGTCTATTTTAGTTCGTGTCAGTTCGAAGTACATGATGATACTAAAAAAAGCTGAACCCAAGTGCACACTACCTACAAGCAACGTCGTAGTTACTAGAAGAGGAATTTTGGTGTGTGCTCATCACTAATAAAGATACGAAATCTAATGATTGGGCACCCATTATTTTGTTTGACAGTTCCATTAGTGTGGAACTAGTTTGTGCTTAACCCTGCTGATCTTCTCTTCTGTTGATCTTATTTGTTTTCTAGTTTTGAATTTGTATTATAGTACTTTAAGTTTTGCTATGCTTTAATTCGCACTTTTAGCATGTATTTTAATTAAGGACATAACTTATTGGGTGTTGCTTGAGTAAAGCAATCCTCGCCGTTACTAAACGGTTCGCCCTCTCTGCATTTCTTAATCCTTGGTAATTATTATTTTTCGGAAATTACACCATGCATGCATTTAGATTGCGCACACTTTTTTAATTATAAATTAATCACAAATCGAAGAACCTAAAAAAGAAATTATTAAGAAGGAGTGGAAGTCGAGAGTGAGTATTCGGTCAAGCACACCCCGCTTTACTCGTGAGATTATTTTTAATTAGATAAATCGATAAAAATTTCAAAATGAGCATCGCATATCATTCCTATATTTTGAGACATGTTCATTTTTTAGTGAATTGCTTCTACGGGTTACGTCTCGAGACTTGATAATAACCCCTCCGAATTAATTAATTAAATATTGCCCATACGGCTCGGATTGTTATTACAAGCATGTTTTCTTTAGATTTTTCTTATTCTCCTTGGGTGTATTCACTCAATTGTTTAGGCATTTATGCATGCACACTTAGAATTATGTATGATCATGAATGAAAAGTGGTAAAGATTGCATGAAGAAAATCGTTCTTTACCTGAGTGAACATGATCTCCATCGGACATATGAAGGCTTTTTAGCTAGTGCCAGAAGGTTTACATTGTGATTTTTCTGTTTATCAATAACTACATACATTGCATAATGGAGGTGAAGAAGTAGACCATTATCTTGACAAAAATGAGCCAAGCTACTGTTTGCTGCATTTTTTTTGCCCTAAAAACAAAGGTAGTTATGCATTTCCTAAAAGGGATGAAGTACCGACAGCGGACATTACCAGTGTCTAAACTCGAAGTTTCTGGTTTCAAGAAGAAAGCCAAACTCTGCCTTGCCCAACTCCTATCCGGCGTAGCATAGGCCAATCGGGGCTCTAGTGTCACCTAATTGATGATGAGAAATCAACTTGCGATAGCGAGGACTTAGTAGCATCAATGCAAAAATTCCGTTAAACGCTCCCGGATTTGACCTAGGAGGGGTTGCAACACCAAGCCTTATGATGTCCGAGGTACTCATTCCACTTTTCAACGGGTTTTATTTATGCAATGTGTGAGCGCAAGTGATTTGTCCTTACCGTTAGTTTTTTTTCCAGTGTGTATGATACAAGTGATTTAGGTCTACAGGGCGCGTCTGTCTCCATCTTTTTTAATATATAAGAGAAAATTTTCTGGTGGGTCTTATATGCTTCATTAATGAGCTCAAATGACCTCGTGGTATCTACACCTAAATTATGAATGAGTGCGATTTTGTCCATATGATTCACCTAAGTTCACAAAAAACATGTATGTGTACAAGGTAGTATATTTGAATTTTGAGAGGGGTCTCGTGTGCTCTGTATATGAATTCAAGGGATCAAATACATCTCAACTATTATCATTTGACGATCACATTTGAGTTTGTAATGCCTCCAAAATGATCTGTTAGAATCTATAGTTGATCCGATATACACTCCAAACAACTTAGATGATATAAGAGAGTGATATCATTTGAAGTATGAGATTCCATATAACTTTTGCAATGAGCCTGTGTAACTCATCTACATTGACAATGCATATTCATACTCGTTAAGCCATCTAAAGTGCAAGTGTATTTATGTTATCACATTTTTTCTTAATTAACCCCAGAGGGATATGTATAATATATCTGAGCATAAACCATAGCAAAAAAAAAAAAAAAACTTATTATAAGAGAATACGACGTAGGCAAAAGGCCGTTAGATGCAAAAGTGTTACCAATAGATGTGGTTAAGTCATTTTTGTTACGAGTGGAGCTATGTTCCTTAGACTGATCCAATGCCTCTTCAGTGGAGTTTGTTCCTCGAATGAGTATAAAGACAGAGAAGAGTAAGAGAATAAAGATTGGCTAGGCCAGTTTGTCACCTGCTTGCAGATTATTTCGCGAAAAACCACTCTGAGAATTGACATACTCTTCTTGACAGAGGCGGATCTCTGTTGTGGCGAGAAGTACCGGCTGTTAAAAGGTAAACAAAATTCATAAAACTCGTTAGTGCCGAGACTATCAAGTTGCCGATACTACAATACCGATATCCCACAATTGATACCAAAGGTTTCTTGGTACCCACATTGAAGAAGAGTCATCATTGAAGTATTGCTTTTAAAATGTCTATTCATATTTCTATATTGTGACGTTCGTGTTCAAGATATAATCAATATTTTGTAAGTTCCTAAGACTTTATTTCCTTAGAACGCTAGTTTTATTTATAAGGAAGAGCAAAAGTCATGTAACAAGTCTATAAATGGGGGAGTCCTGTAATTATTTTCGTTAAGGTGAAATTAAGGTGAATTAAACAAAAAAGTGTATCTATCTCCTTCTCTTTTTGTGTAAGTATTTAACCTTCAAAATTTCTCCCAACAAATTGGTATCAGAGTTGCACCTCTAACAACAAGCTGGTAATAGAGCTTTCAGTTTGTGATCATAGCCTTGACAAATAATCAACTTTCTCTTCAATATCCTCATCTTACCAAAGAAAATTATGGTAACTAGACCGTTAGAATGAAAGCTCTACTCAGTGACTACAGTGTGTGGGAACTTGTCAACACTTATTATAATGAACAAGAGGATGAAGCCACCTTGAACAAGAACAAGATGAATGCCTTGGAGAAGGTTCGAACGAAAGATATGTCAATCATTTATCAAGCTTTAGATGATTCCATGTTTGAAAATGTTTCGAATGCCACTTACACTAAGAAGGCATGGGATATTCTTCACAACACATATCAAAGAGCAAGCGAGAAAGTTAAAGCGAAGGTGTTGTTTGGAGAAAGTTCAAAAAGTCCTGTTGAAAACAAAGGTAATAAATTATGTCCTAATTTTGCGTTCCCTGGAAACGAATATGCAGCACAGATTGGAACTTTGTTTTCCATATGATTATCTTGAGAGCTTTGTGAAGCTTCTTTGAGCTTCTCACTAGATCCTATGTGCCCACAAATTCTTGATTTCGAGCACAACCCCAATGATGCTATTCAAGATGTTGCAAAAGGTCTTGACATTCAAAATGATTCTGCAAATAAGACTGATATTTGAGGAGATGGGTGCAAATGAGCCCAAGGAACGTGTTTTGCTACTCCATAATAGTGACAAAGAAAATGGACACAATGAAGTGAGTGTTGGAGACAAGAGACGGCCAAAAGACGAGGGACAGCGACGGCAATAATAGAATGCTGTCGAAGGAGCAAATATCGCAGGACTTTTACATGCCGATAACTTGTGTAGCAAAGGAGCTCAACATCATGACCCTCTTAAAGAAACGTTGTTAAGAGTTAGGTATTCATATCCACCGAAAGTTGATGAGCCTCCAAAATCTTATTAAGAATGTTTAAGAAATGGGAGGACCCTTAAAGAACGAGAAGCAGCTTAGAAAGGTGGTGAATTTGCTTGACCAAGAGAAGAAACTAGTGGAGGAATTCCCTGACATATAGCTAGAGGATAAGAGAATGAGGTTGAGACAAGATTGTTTCAAACCAAACGACAAGAAGAGGAAAAGAAGTTGATTTAAGGGGTAGTGTTAGAATTAAATCAAATTCATAAATATCGTCAATACCGAGACTATCGAGTTACCGGTACCTTGATATCAATATCAAAGACTTCTTGGTACCCGTATTGAAGAAGCATCATCTTTAAGATATTGTTTTTGAGATGTTTGTTCTTATTTTTTTGTTATGGTTGTTCGTGTTTTAAGGTGTAATCAATGTTGTGTAAGCTCCTAGGACTTTTCTCTCAGAGCGCTAATTATATTTATGAGGAAATGTAAGTTTATAAATAGATGAGTTTTGTATTTATTTTTGTTAAGTTGAAATTAATTCCTTCTCTTCTTTGTGCGAGTTATTAGTATTTCACTTTCGAAATTTTTCCCAATAAATTCGTATCAGAGCTGTGCCTTTGATGTTTAACACCAGCAAAGACGAAACTGCATCATTTACTCTGCTGCAAGCAGCTTCTTGTGCATCATCGAAGCTCCTGCTCACCACGGGAGACCTGTTCCCATACTGGCAATGTAGCCTTCATGACGATTATTGCTTTCTCGCTCTTGTGGTGACTGCAGATAGTTCGAGAGAAAAGGAAATGGGCCATCAGCAAGGCAGGTAAGAAGGTGAAGACCAACTGGCGATGATGGAAATGATATGCGACTATTGCGGAGAAACTCAAAATAGTACATTTTTTTGCAGGCTAAAATAGGTTATATGCTGTCATTCATGCTGCACAGAATAAGGGCTTCAAATTCAGATTGCCAAATGTGACGTAAGCGGCAAACCCTTGCGACAGTCACCTTGCAGTATTTGTAACCTCTGGAAAAATGACCATCAACTAATTTACATTGATGGTATTCACTCTTTTGATATATAGTGCCAATTTGGGCCATTACAACTAGGGGCATAGATGATTCGGTTTGGTTTTTGAAATCTGATCTGAACTGAATACGAACTGAATTGGTTCGGTTTTTCGGTCTTCGCTCCTTCTTTTTTCCAATTTTTTTGGCTGCTTTCATAACTCAGTAACTAGCTATTTTCAACGACAGAGGACGACCGGCAGTGCGCAGAGACGGAGGAGGAAGAAAGGTGGGATTCTTTTCAGGTGGGCTTTCATGAATGAGAACGGAGACAATGGGGGTCTTTTCCGTGCGCTCGTGACCGGAAGCGGAAGCGGTTTCCATGGCGGTGAGGGACCATCGGAGAGGGCGCGGCGGAGGAGAGGGCGGGGGGGCGGCGGCGGCGGCGGCTCGTGGAGCAGGTTCTTCTGGTGCACCATCTTCGCTGTCCTCTCTTGCGTTCTCTTCACCGCCTTCGCCTTGTCCACCCTTCGCCTCTCCTTCTGAGGTTAGTTCCATCTTGTCGTTCCTCAACATTCATCATTCCTCTCCAGAATCGACACTCATCATCGATGAAGGGCAAAACAATATTCCAACTTGTATTACGAGCTCCGATTGGTGATCAATTTCACCGATTGTAACCTTTACTTGGTGAGGGATTTCTTGTGCTCGAATGAATTCCACGAGATGCTCTGTTTTCGAGTGTGAATTCGCAGGTCGATTCCAGCTATCTGGTTTCTTCTTCATTCCATTTCTTGAAAATCTATAGTTCGAGATGGAGGAGAGGCGACCGGCGGAGGACGATCGGTAGGGGGCGCGACTGACCTGCGTGCACACGAGCGAGCGAGAAAGACGGATCGAGTCAAAGAGACTCTGAGAGGCGAGAGATGAAAGCATTTTTGCTTTTTTATGTTTAAGGACGGTTCAATTCAAGTTGGATTCGATTAACCCAATAAAATCCGAATCGAAAAGAACAAATTTCGTTTTTTCGGTTACTTGAACCAAAATCGAACCGAATCGAAAATGTACGAAATTTCAATTCGATTTGACTGGATTTCGATTTTGGTTCGATTTTAATTCGGTTCTTAACCCCCCTAATTACAAGGATGTATATAGTTTCGTTGGCAAATACCCCATGATTTGTGATATTGCCACATATGTATTATATAATATATATTGCTAGATCCTAATTATTTTACAAGGTATGTTCATTTAGTGAAAAGTAAGCGAATTTTTTTATGTTTTGATATTGGAAAAGAAAAACAAAGTAATTGCTATAGAGTTTTCTACACCCCGGTTGCACACCTAGCCCGGAAGATGACATGGTAGTTGACACCCCCTCGCTTGGATAACGTAGACTTGTTACTGGAAGGTAGTAGCTTTCTTTTCTTTTAATAAAAAATCGAGAATGAAACTTTTGGTTGTAAAGCATCGAGGAGACAACATGCTTCTACATATTTCGGTTCAATGCTCATGTGGATAATGGAGTTAAAAGGACACATCGTAATCAAATCATAATTACCTTAATTTCGACATTGCCCTTTTGATAGTCCTAGAAATTGTACCTGTTTTTTATTTTATTTCTGTCTTTACAATACAATCCGCTATGAGAACAAGGAGCAATATTACAAAGAGAAAGCCAATAATAATAAAAACAAAGGGCCCAAAAGCAATCGCCTGAAATTATATGACGAGAAAGTTTTACTTTTGTTAATCAAAGAATCCTGTATATGAGTAGGAGTCTAGGGCTGTCATGGGCACGTAGATTAAGGGCATGGGCCCGAACTGGGCCTCGGTGGCAATGGTGGCGTGGATGTCAGTTCCGGGACATCCCCGCCGCTCCCCTGATCTTGATCGTCCAGTGGCAATGGCTGCTGCCACCAGTAGCTGGCTCAATGATGCTCACTCTGCAAGAGCAGCCTTAACTTACGAAAAAGAGATGATATGGATGTATGAGTCCCACGAATCGGAGTGTTGAAGCTGGGAAGACAGTTGGAGAAGACGAAGCTGGGAAGAGGACAGCGTCTTCTCCAACTTGCTTGAAGATTGTCCCTGAAGAAGTTGGGAATGTTCCCCATAATCTGTTATGACATCAGTGCCCTGAACAGGTTGATAGGTCGCCTGCGCCGGCGGCAGAGGTGGTGATGGTGTTGGAGCCAACGGGTGTACTGTCAGTATCATTCAAAGTTATGTGAGCGATGAAAAAAGAAAATACAAATAGAGAAATCATATTTATGATGCAAAGAAAAATGGGCTGTTTTGACTCCAAAAAAGAAATGGGCCACATTTACTGCAATGACATAGATTTCAGTGAGTCATCATCATATCGATACAACTAAACACAATTCAAAGTTGAATACCACATTATCTAATAACTCGAGTTTTCAATCAATTGTCAGTGATCCGACAAAATTCTACGGTGACAAATTTTCCAAAAAATTTCTCATTCAAAGTTATATGAGCAATTTTGACCAAAAAAAATATCATTTGAGCAAAGAACAAAAAAAATAAAAATGGAGCAACCATATGTGATGATGCAAAGTAACAAGGGCCATATGTAATGCATTGACATAGATTTCGCTGAGTTATTGTCGTATTGATACAGCTAAGCATAATTTAAAGTTGAACACCACATTCTCTTACTCTAATAAAATCAAATCCGTACGCATCATAACATATCTAACAAGCTAAAATGACAATTAAAGTTTACTATAAATCTCAGACGAGCTCAAAAGGCAGCTTCCTCTAAGCAAAAGTCACCATCAATTCAATGGCCATGAATGCTCTCAAGGTGATTTCATTTTCAAAAGTTATTGCTTACGCAACTGATTCAGAAAGCACACTACAAACGCCAAATCTATTTTGTTTGATATGAGTAGGTTTCGCGAGTTCAACTTCACTGAATTAGAAAATTCAGACAGGCAAAGCACTGTCTGCTCATTTTTTGTTGTTCCTTTCAAGCATACCCATTTCTAGGATTATGGAATCAGCAAACAGCAACCAAACCTGAAATTCAGACAACTGCAGAGTGTGCTCTGCTCTAAAATTGTTTTAAAAAATCAAAGAATACTAAATTCCGATTAAACAAGATACCGTGGCTGCTTGAAGGCCAACGAAAAAAGAACATAAAAGCTGTCATCAAGAGTTTAAATATGAATTGACTTACCATCTTCCACAGCGAAGGCATTAGATGTGCCCTCAAGGACACGGATTCCCTCACAACAATCCAAGTCAGTTTTGACTCCAAGCCTGAATTTTCTACTTCTCGTCCAGCTTGATACATCATTGAAAGTGATAGCACCCACTGTCCCCATGCCTTTATCGAGGATCACAGAGAGATCACCAGTCAAGAGTGGCACATTCCCTTCTTGCCCCTTTAGTTCATTCCTCTCAAAGAACTCTCTAGTCCAATTTTTACCAGCTTCTTCATCAAAGTCACCTTCAATCACCGTCACCATCAACTCCAGCATGGACAAGGGTCCAGATTGCACAATCCTACCTGTATTGGAATCTGCCAAGATGACATGAACAGGAGTTTCTTCCTCCCCCATAATCTCATCACCTTTAATTAGGCTCGATGGTAGTTTAGTTATAAAATGAAGACGTAAATGCTTTTCGCTCTCCCCATCTTTTCTTGCTGATGCAGACCTATCGTTAGAAATACTAATTAAACAATTCACCCAATAAAAATCTGCACTGCAGAAGATAGTACCTAGTACACACAATATGAGGACAGGCTTCTTGCAACAGCAGACAAATAAAAAGGAAGAGGGTGCCGCAGGCAAATCCAACATATGAAATCATTCTAGCGGGTCATTCACATAAGCATAAGAATTGGAATCAACTGATCAAAACCTACGGCCTTTTAGCAATAACTAGCTTGAACATATCATCTCATTTAGTCTTCTGAAGTATGGAAAAGAAGCACGTACGCCAACACTCATGATCAAAAGAAATGATTATGTCCCTACCTCTGTTATCGATACATAGAAATTTACTTGGAAGGAATTCACGAATTCAAACAGTTTTGCACATAAACTTAAGGTGAATTCCTGCTGAAGATCAATAAAAAAATGCAGAAACACTCCCAGTAACATTATCATTTACCACTGTCATATTTGATCCTAACTCTCGTAAATCATCCCATGTCATCGGTGACTAATCAGCTTGGCATGCATTTAAATCACAATCATCTCTAAAGTGTCTCAACAAAGATTCTTACCGACAATTTAGCTTTCCATCTGGTAAAGGAACTTCGGTCTCATTAAGTAGATCACAAGTGAAATTCTCATTCATAAGCTCTGTAAAATCAGGAAGTTCACCAAGTTTCTCAAGATCAAGTGGCTTCCTGATTTTTTCTTTTATGGTGTTGAAATTCTCCATCAGTAATGCATTTGTCCTGAAATATAGATAATCGTTCATCACTGCAGTCATCGATGTAGGCATCGATGACTCCCTAAGCCAAGCCGTTTGAAATGCACTTAAACTCTGCCTGCAGAACGAAGTGCTGCAGGGTTGGCTCAGGACTCGAATTGCATATTTCTTCAATACGGGAAGGACATCACCGCAATAGTCCCACCAGTCACCTTTGTATGCAACACTATCAGTCTACAATTTTCACATTGAAAACAAATAAAATATTGAATTAAATCAACACAGTTAAACGATTAAAGAAAAGATACTTACAAGGGTGAGATGTTCTTAACATTGTCATTGCTATACTAGTGAACAACTTTGTCACTTTGTTACGATATTGTTGCATTTCTTTCACAAATTTTTCCTTTTCTTCATCACCAACCAATTTTTCAAACATGATATTAATGCCATGTTTTATTGCATCATTCTCTGTGAACTCCTTGCTGCACATGTAAGCAGGGTTAAGAAAAGCAGCAGCAGCATGTAACGGAAGAATGATATCACTCTGCCATTGCTTGAAAAATTCCCAAAACTTCTGATACTTAGGCACATTAGTCTCATATATTTGTCTAATAGTCTCATCTGCCATTTCCACAGCTCCATACAAGAACCCAAAAGTAGCACCGTATCCATCAACTAGACAGAGTACTCGAAATATCGGTTCTAAAACATGCAAGACTTCTTTCCCTTCACTCCAAAATTCAGAACTGCGAATGGTTTCACCCACTTTTATGCCTGATTCATCATCCTTCTCGAAACCTAACAGAAGCCACTCATATGATGAAACAAGCAACCGCAGCTCACTTTCAACCCTCATTATTGATTGAAGCATGTTATATTTTGAGTAAAAATTTGTTGCTGATTGTTTCAACCCCCACCCCCAGTAGTTTGTGAATTGCTTCATCGATGATGAGATAACATCATACTTGTGAATATTAGTGACAACTGCTCTTGCTTGATCAAATGCCTTTTGAATCCATGGGATACCATTATATATATTCTCAAAGAATAATTGTGTTTCATAGGCAACACATATAGTCCTGCACACATGGGGATGGGGATGATTGTCATCTGGCCCAATTTCCAAACACCATCCTTCTCCTCCACTTCTGAATATATGCTGCACGACGTTGTTGGCCCCAATTTCTTGAGTAACAAAATTTGAAATCTCTTTCAGGGAAAATAATGAATCATCATCATCCTCGAGCATTTCCAATGCATTCAATAGGACCACCCCTTCAATAGAATAAGCAAAGATACAAAAGAAGGATCTCCCCTTATGCACCCAAAAATCACAGATGAGTGTGCAACCAGTTCTAAGCCATGATTTCTTCACATTTGCCACATGCTCGCCAATTTCCTTTTCCAAATCAGGCACCAACTTTGTTTTGACTACCGAACTGCATGGCAATTTATAATGGGAACCATATTCTGCCACAGCATTCACAAAGTCAATGAAGGATGTGCTCCGCACAACGTCGACATCAACACCATTCAATAACATGAACTTAACAAGCAATTTATCCAGCATAATGTCTTCCCTACCGATATGCATACTTAGCGAAGTCTCTTCAGTCTTACCTGAAGAGGCTTCAGCCTTCGCTCTTTTATTAGGACCAAGAATTGCTTCAGTAGCTGCAACTCGAACATCTTCAGGAACCTTGGTGCATATATCTATACCACAGCCTTTAATTCTGGATAGATGTGATTTAACTCTTGGAGCACCACCAGCAAATTTTCTATCACAAAATTTGCACTTAAATTTGCCATTCAGAAGTTCTACATATTCCCAAAATCGATCTCTCTTTCTGACCATGTCTGCTTCCTTGGCCTATATACACAAAAGAAGAGCAAATTAAAGTTTCCCTTCAATAGTCAAGTTATTGATAACATAACCCATGTCTTACAGTACATGCACGTAAGGTTTAGCCCCACATATTGTCTTAACATCTTTGCTAAGCAATAATTAAACCCCTGCACTGAAATATCACGCAATTGACATTGACATTAATGTCCCTCCTTCATCAAAATAAGGGAGTTTCACCAGAATTGTTGGCCGGTCAACAAAACTTAAGGAAGCTTTTTTTCCCACTATGAATGTATACACACATGGTTATGAGAGCTCCAATTCATAAGACTGATATTTAAATTGACCTTCAATTGAACAGAGATAGAAGTTCAAATATCTTGAACGAAAAATGAATTTCAATATTTTGAGGTCAAAATTAAATGAGATTGCCAGCTTTATATAAATTTTCTGGGTTCTTCAAGAGAGAGGAGCGCAGAATTTCGTCTCAAAGGGTACGTCTTTACGCAATAATTGTAATAATTGTTTAATTTGGGGGCATTTATCCCCAAACAAAAGGTATAGGAAAAAAGATAGAATTAGCTATATTTATCTAACATGAAAAATCTGCTATTTTTATACGCATAAATTTACTTCAGTCGTTCGCTTACTTCTTGAGAGCAATACAGAGTATCTAGAACTGCAGCTAACCACTCAGAAAAACCATGACTACAAAAATTAGGAAAAGCGCTTGAAATAATTGAAACGCCCAGAATTCCTCCACCGACTATCCTCGCTCATATTTCACATCCATAGGAGTTGAGAGAGACCTGATGGTAGCACGAAGAAGAAGCCGAGTTAAGCGAAATTTCCCACGCGGCGTGACACCTGAAGAGGGAAGAACGACCAGATCACCAACTAACACAGAGTCAGGGAGAGCGAGCGAGCGAGAAAGCTTCTTGTATTAGGTGCTTGAATTTCGCCAGTTTATATACAGGTGCTGTTCTTCTTTTTTGCTTCTTTCTGTTTGTTTTCTTTTTTCCGCGGTCTGCGTCAAATTGGCAGGGCACGTTTCGTTCGCTGGCACGCGTACATATGCGAATGGTTGCAAAAACAAAAGTACGCGTTCTTTTCAAAGTCACGGCTCTTACGTTTGTTTCGTCAGTTTCGTGTGCTTCACGACAGTCTTGAGCCGTTCTTCTCCTTTTCACATTATCCAGCTACTGTGTCGGATCCTATGCATCTTTTTATGTGTAGTCAAACCAAGAAGTCAGATAAACATTTTATCTAATTGTGACCGGCCATAACGAGTGCCTCACGTGAGTCGGAATTAAACTTTTTCCATCGAATAAAAAGTTACCGACGTGTACATGTATTCTAAATTATTTTGGTATATATATAAAAAGACTATTCACCACATATGAATATTACTTAAAATGAAAAGTTACTACCCACATAAAAAAAAACTATTTCTGATGCTAAAATTTGTTAAGAAAATGGTTCTTTTTTTTAGGACGTGAGGTTAAAATTACCTTATTGGTATTAAAGTTAATATTAACATAGAAAATTTGCTAACTACTAAAAGGTCGAAGTTTAATTTTTTCTAGTTTGGAGTTACTTATCACATAAAAGAATATTACTTATCAATAGTTATGTGTTATTCTATTGAAAAAAAAATGCCAAGCAAAGGGGACTTCAAACATGCAAATTAAAAATGCAGAGCAAATTCGCTGTGCAAATAAGAATTTACTCATATATAGGGACTAAACATTGTCACTATCAGGTTTTTTGCAGTTCTTCGGTGGACATGCAAGCCGAATTTCAACCGCTCCATCAATTTGCTCAATTTTGCTCCAAAATCCTCCTATCCTTCATATATATTCTCCTCCACCACCACCGTATTAGATCTTTATGTGTTTTTCCAGAACATTGTAACTTGTTTCTTTCGGATATATTTTTTCAAACTTTCGTGGATTTGTTTTGTTCGAAATGATTAGTCAATACAAATTTATTTTTGGTTAAGGAAAATATATACAAAAATTAGGAAAATATAGTCTCGGTTATGAATTAAGGATACCAAATACAACAACAATCTCCTAACAAAAACTCGTCAGCTTCTTCACTTTCTATTTTACAATAGAACTTTACATACTCTTCTACGTACAACTAAATAAAACAAAACTAGCAATTTTCCTTGTAAAAAAAATCCATAGAAAACATTTCTTTTATCATGAAATTTACTGCAAAACAAATGCACCCTAATCACTTTTCATCTTTGAATTTTTGTAATGAGGAAAAATATAAAATCTACTTTCAATTTTCAGACTGATAAAATTGTTGGTTACTTACCTTTACCAAAAAAAAAAAATGAAAATTGTTGGCCAGTCCGTGGCTTCTTGTTTGGGCATATCCGCATCCAATTTTAACCGAGTATTTCTCACGTGAGTTGAATAGAAATTACTCCATTGAATAAAAAGTTTGTTCTTCACTGAACGACGAAAATACTTCAATTCAAATTCAGTTAAACTGTACTTCGCTGAAAAGCTCCATCATGGGCCGAATGAAGCAAATCGCACATATTCTTTAATATTATATATGTATATATAAACTACTCATCACACATGAACATTACTTGTAGATAAAAATTAACTAGCCACATAAATTTGTTATATCTCAGGCTAGAATTTATCAAGAAATCAATATTTATTTCAATGGTCAATTTTTTCTTGAGGACATAGGGCCAAACTTACTTTGTTGTATAGGTAACATCGAATAGAAAATTTGCTAACTTTCGAAAGGCTGAAAATTTATTTTTTTAGTTTTGAGTTACTTATCACATAAAAGAATACTAGTTATTAGTAGGCACATGTTTTTCGGTTAAAATAAGTGCCACGCAAATGGGAATTCAAACATGTGAATTGAAAACACGAAGCAAACAAATGATGCTATGCTAAAAAAATTTGAACATTTTTGTACGTAGGAGTTCAAATATGGTCATTATCGATGTGCTAGTCAGTTCGTCCAATTGATAAGGATTGTTGACACCCGAATTTTCTCACGCAGTGTGACACCTGAAGAGGGAAGAACGACCAGATCACCAACTAACACAGTCGGGGAGAGCGAGCGAGCGAGCGAGAAAGCTTCTTGTATCAGGTGCTTGAATTTCGCCAGTTTATATACAGGTGCTGTTCTTCTTTTTTGCTTCTTTCTGTTTTATGTTTTTCTTTTTCTTTTTTCCTGCGGTCTGCGTCAAATCGGTAGGGCACGTTTCGTTCGCTGGCAGGCGTACATACGCGAATAGTTGCCAAAACAGAAGTACGCGTTCTTTTCAAAGTCACGGCTCTTACGTTTGTTTCGTCGGTTTCGTGAGCTTCACGACAGTCTTGAGCTGTTCTTCTCCTTTCCACATTATCCAGCTACTGTGTACGCAAATAATAATTTACACATCTATGTAGTTAGGGACTAAATATTGTCACTATAATTATTTTCCGCCAGCCGTTCCCATCAGTAGAGACCTCTACGGAGTTTTCTTCTCTTTTGGGGGGATTCACACGGTCGGCGATGGGATGCATCATGTTTTTGAAGTTCTCCGGTAGGACATCCAAGACGAATTTCAACCACTCCACCAATTTGCTCAATTTTGCTCCAAAATCACCATATTTTCCAATATATTCTCCTCCACCACCTCATAGATCTTTATATGTTTCTTCCCAAACATTGTAACTTGTTTCTTTCGGATATACTTTTTATATAGACATTTAAATGTGCGTAATGTTGGTTTGTCGCACTTTTCAATGCCCCTTTAACCTTTTTGATGTTATGGCAAAAGGGAAAGATTGTGTATGATATTTAATTGGATAAATAAGCCTTCTTGCAAGGGCGAGCTTATGACTTAAATTTTATCAAGGAAGTTTATTAATTTTCGTGATAGCATGTTTAGGCAGAGATTCTTGATTGGAACTTTTTTGTTTAATTTGCGTTGGTTTTCACATCATCAAAAAGGGGACATTGTTGACTCTAAGTTGACTTAGATAATTACACAACTTACTCAAATATTTATTGATTATTTGGAATTGTATTTGTTATATTCAAGTTTCTTTTGCAAGAAATTCCGAAACGGAATAAAAAGACTGCCCCCATGAAGAACAAGCTAGGTACTTGGCAATTTCATCTCTAAACACCTAGCTCCTGTAGTTCAAAATTGAATCTCGCTCACCCATTTTAGCAAGTGTCCGGGCCTTTTTGGCCAACCATGCTGAAATCTCAATGGTCGAATTTCTGGCTATTGAAATGTTTGTAATGACTAATTGAGCTTATATTTCATAAGTAGGGTAGCCCATTGCCTTAAGCATTATGAATTTATTACTTGCAGTTGCTAAAACCTCTTGTCCACACTTTACTATCAAAAATATTAAGAGATTAAATTTGTGAGAGAGAAATACTTTGTAAAAGAGTGCACTCTATTTGTAAGGGAAAGTTAGTTCTATTATAAACCAACCTTAATATGGGAATTTAGATATAGTGGATTGAGTATAATTCCTGAATGTTCTAGAGAGCCGAACAGCTATAAAATCGACTGAGGATTTCTCTATCCCTTCTCTTTATTTATATGCACATCACATGTTTGGCTAACTCATATTTATGAATCAATAATTGATATTGTGTGGTGCACATTCTATATCTTTGGAACAAAAAATATGTGTGCAAACAATAAAACACGTCTTGTTCCCATATATGCATTATGTGAATGGTTGCGAAATCTAAAGAACTCGTTTTTTTCGAAGTTACGGTTCTTCCGTTCATTTTGTTGTTTCATATAAGAGAAAATATAAAATACGCGTTTCAATGATAGAACAATCACGGTGATCAATTGCAAAAGTCAAACCAAAAGTCAGATCAGAAAACAATTTTCTATTTTAACGCTATAATAGATGAAACTTGTTGGCAAGTTCGTCGCTGCTTCTTGTATGGATCTCCTATTGTCGGCTGGGTCCACCTTATGTGGGGCCCAGCTAGCCTAAAACAAAAAAGAAAGAAAGAGGAAAAGTTAAAAAAAAAGGGTTAATACCACGAAAAACCCTGAACTTTGCCTCCCGTGACAGATTTACCCTAAACTTTTTTTTGTGACACAAAAAACCCCAAACTTTACCATGTGTGACACATTTACCCTAAACTTTGCCCCGTGTGACACATTTACCCTAAACTTTTTTTTCTGCTACAAAAAATCCTAAACTATGCCACTTGTAACAATTTTACCCTGAACTATATTACTTATGACAACTTTACCCCCAAGTTTTTTTAGCTGAAGGGCATTTTCGTCATTTTCTATTTTTTTATTTTTTTTTTGTTATTAAAGAGAAAGCCGGCGAGGATGGCCTCGCCGGCACCGGAGTCCAGCGAGGGTCGCCTAGGCAGCCCTTGCCGGCGTCAGGCGAGGGCGGCCCTTGCCGGCGTCCGACGAGGGCGAGGGCCGCCCAAGCCAGATCCGGCAAAGGGCCGCCCTCGCCGGATCTGGCTTGGGCGGCCCGAGCCCCGCTGGGTCCTCGCCCTCGCCTGGGTCGCCCTCGCCCAGCGAGGCTCGGGCGGCCCTCGCCGGCGCCCAGGCCAGATCGGGCGAGGGCGACCCTCGCCAACGTCAGGCGAGGGCCGCCCGAGTCGGATCTGGCCTAGGTGGCCCTCGCCCGACGCCGGCGAGGGTCGCCCAGGCCTGGGCCGCCCTCGCCCGACGCCGGCGAGGGCTGCCCAGGCGACCCTCGCCGAACTCCGACGCCGGCGAGGCCATCCTCGCCGGCTTTCTCTTTAATAAAAAAAATAAAAAAAATAGAAAATGACGAAAATGCCCTTCAGCTAAAAAAACTTGGGGGTAAAGTTGTCATAAATAATATAGTTCAGGGTAAAATTGTCACAAGTGGCATAGTTTAGGGTTTTTTATGGCAGAAAAAAAAGTTTAGGGTAAATGTGTCACACGGGGCAAAGTTTGGGGTAAATGTGTCACACATGGCAAAGTTTGGGGTTTTTTGTGTCACAAAAAAAAGTTTAGGGTAAATCTGTCACGGGGGCAAAGTTTAGGGTTTTTCGTGGCATTAACCAAAAAAAAAAACACAAAGAACAAAAAGAAAAGCAAATGGTTCCTTTCTTGCGGGACATACTCTCTTTTCTAAATCCCATCAATAGCCCTGTTCACCATAAGGAGCGTGAGCGCAAGACATTTTGACAAAAAGAGTGCGCGCCACTTGAGTCACCCTAGGGCGTGGAGAAGAAGAAACAAAAAGGGGTGCAACTTTGTGGATCCGATTCAAAAGCCAAACATCACGGAAATGACTCAAATTTGAGGATATTATTCACGAGACCGAGAGCTACAAGTTGATCATTTTCGTTCGTTGAGCATCTTCTCCAAATTCTTCAAACATGATTAGGATTTTCTTTCCCTATTTATGTTAATTTATCTTTATAGTAAGAAAATATGATTATAATGTTGATGTTTAGTTTTTAATATGTGATTAGAGAAAAATATTTTGTGTATCCTTATCATTTAGCATTATTGTTGGTTGTTACTATGGTTAAGTCGAATTCGATTGGTTTAGTTTTGGGAGAGAAATTGATCTTAGATTGGATTTAGGTCTTGGTGAATTGAGCCTCGGGTTCTCCTCAACACCTATGTATCCTTTTTTTACCGGCTACGACAAGTTTTTCTTATGAGTTTTTATTGAAGTTACTCCGCCTAATAGAAAGTTACCAACATGCACATTTCCTCAAAATTACTTTAATAGAAAATGAATATTACCTGTAAATGAAAAGTTACAAGTCACATAAAAATTTGTTATTTTTGACATAAGAATTCATCGAGAAATTGGCATTTACTTATTGCTATTTTCCTATCGCCTTTGCCCGACGTGCCCATCCCTGAACAATTTGGCCACGGCTTCTGCCATTCGAAACTCCCACGTACCAACTCTCAAATCTCCTCATCGAGACCCATTACGTCTCGCAGCAACAGAGAGGTCTGCTGTCCATCGCTCTCCTCGACCTCCGACTTTGGCAACTTGGATGGGGCAGCAGCGTGCGGGCCCTTCAAGGACGCAAGCACTACTTCACCATCACCCATTACGTCTCGCAGCAACAGACAGGTTTGCGTCCTTTTGGCAGGGGCACGTGCGCACGCGAATGGTTGAGAAAAGAAAAGGTGCGCGTTCTTTTCAAAGTTACGGCTCGTAAGTTTGTTTCTTTGGTTGGCTACATCCCCAGCCACTCTGTCATGTAGTCAAACCAAAATTCAAATAACTTTATTAAATTGGAACTCTGAATCAAACCTTTTCAATCAAATAAAAAGTTATCAACATGTACATGGATACAAAATTATTTTGATACATTTATAATATCTACTTTTCACACATCAACATGATTGTAGTAGAAAGCTACTAGCCACATAAAATGTGTTATTTCTAGTGCTAATATTTATTAAGAAAGGTCAATTGGGGTCGAACTTAGTTCATTGGTATGAAAAGTTTATATAAACATAGATAATTTGTTAGCTATATTGAAAGGTCAAAGATTAATTTTTCTAGTTTGGAGTTACTTATCACATAAAAGATTACCACTACTTATCAATAGCTACGGTTATTCAGTTTAAAACAAAATGCCAAGCAGATGAGAATTCAAACATGTGAATTGAAAACGCAAAGCAAACAAATGATGCTATGTAAATAAAAATTCAAACATATATGTAATTAGGGATTAAACATCGTCATCATCAACGTACTAGGCAAGTTGTCCCAAAATGACAATAATCCATTGATAAAAGCTCTTTTTACCGAGCTTTCTTCTCTTTGTTCGGAGATTCACAAAGTTTTCAATGGGATTCATCAAGTTTTTATGGGTCTTTGGCATGACATCTGAGACAAAGCTCAACCACTCAACCAATTTGCTCAAATTTTCCTCCAAAATCCTCATCTCTTTCCAATATGTCCTCCTCCTCCATCACCTTATTAGATGTTTATATGTTTCTTCAAGAACATTGTAACTCGTTTCTTTCAGATATGTTGATTATAGACATTTAAGTTTGCATATGTTGGATTGTTGCGCTTTTTTTGCCCCTTTTGATGTTATAACAAAATGGAAAAGATATGTGTGATGTTTTTATCTGATAAATGAGCTTTTTTGTAGGGAGAGCTCGTAACTTTAAATTTAATAAAGTCAAATTAGTAGGGCATGCTTTGGTCCTAAATATGCCCTTGGACTATAGAGCTTATGACTTTAAATTTTATAAAGTGGAATTGGCAGGGCACGTTTCCCTCAATCGAACGCGAATGGTTGCGAAAACAAGAGTGTGTGCGTTCTTTTAAATTTTATTGTTTCTCAGAGCAAAAGACATGTGGTGCCTCCAACAATCACGGTTCGAACAGTGAAGCTGCTTTCACAGCTTTTTTGTGATTGGACGGAACTATCCCCAAAATGTCGGTGAGCTTTCGGCTCGAACATCAGTAGTGGTGGGCCCGCTTGACTGCCCTTTTTCGTAATTCGCTCAGTTTGAGAAACGCGTAAGGCGCTTCAGGTGGGCCCAATTTTGGCATCTGCAAAAGAAAATTTTGAAATCATATTGAAAAAAGGTGAGTCTTGGAAAGGCCGAAAACCCTAGTCAAATCCAAAGGTGTCTTGGGCTTTCAACTTTCTCTGCATACAAATGCTAGGGTATGGTATAATTTTTCTTCCAACACTACCATAGCTGATCTTTCAATTTTTTGATTTTGCCCTCTTGAGTCACTATTCATCTTCTTTGTGTGAGATGACTGGCAAGGCCGTGCGGCTTGGGCAAAGGCCATCTAGGTCACATGACCTCAAGCGGCCCATGCCGAGGGTCGCCAAGGGCTGCTTGAGAACATAGTATCTCAAAAGATAATTGCTGGTGCTAGATCTAGGTCCTTAGCGAAGGGTTTGAGTTTTTTCTTTTCCTTTTTAAAAAAAAAATTGGAAAATCCTTTGCAAAAATAATTTTTCCAAACACTATTTTATCCAAAATTGCTTTACAATGACCTTTTAAATCACAATTTAGCTATATATAATTTGCATTCCAAAAAACTCATTTATCTTAGGATGCATTTGTTTCATGGAAAACGTTTTCCTTGTTTTTCGACATTTGGTTCACTTAGGAAAATGAGTCAACGAAAAAATAGCTTAGATTCAGAAAAATGATTTCTTCATTATCCTAGTTTTAGGGTCTTAGTTTATTCTTATAAAATTAATTTGAAAAAATAGCAACTAACCCCTCGGAAACAACATGATTAACAAAATGACAAAAGGACTTAAAAAATAGAAATGGCCAGAATTCGTGAATCAATAATCGCCGGTCGTGTTCTTTTTCTTTTTCTTTTTCTTTTGTCGGATACATATAAGTTGAGAGAGAGAGAGAGAGTTTTCCTTTGGGTTTCGTTCACTGGCCGCACGCGTACATACGCGAATGGTTGCAAAAACAAAAGTGCGCGTTCTTTTCAAAATCACGGCTCTTGCGTTTGTTTCGTTGTTCCCTTATGACAGTGCGGGGTCATTCTTCTCCTTTTCACAAATCCAACCATTTCCGTCGGATCCAGTGCATCTTTCATACTTAGTCAAACCAAAGCTCAGATAACTTTATCCGATCGCAACCGTGATTTTGAATCAAACTTTCTTTCGAATAAAAAGTTACCCACATGTACATGTCTTCGAAATTATTTTGATATATATAAAAAGGACTACTCATCAATTATGAACATTAATTGGAATGAAAAGTAAGTTGCCACAAAAAGATTATTGAGAAAATCGATTATTTTTTCTTTAGAAATAATTACTTTATTGGTGTGAAAGTTAGTATTTACATAAAGAATTTTCCTAACCATTAAAAGGTCGAAGTTTAATTTTTCTCGTTTGCAGTTACTTATCACATAAAGAGTAGTTATCAGTAGCTATGTGTTTTTCATTTAAAAAATTGGATAAGTGCATGGGAATTCATAAAGTTTATCACAAAAGTACAACTAAAGACTAAAATTTACAAAAAAATATAATCGAGTCCTAAAACTTATAAATTTGGTGGAATTATATCTATTCGTTAGCTTCATCTAATTAGACTAATTGGAAATGTTGACGTTGCTTTTTTTAATATTTTATTTCTCTTACATGAATAGCTGGTTGTATCCTGAGATTTCTTCACCTTTGCCACATACTCTCTAATTTTGTTTTTCCAAAGCACTAACTTTATTTTGCTTACTGAAGAACAGAGCAATTTATAATGGGATCCATGTTCAATCACGCCATTTACAAAACCAATGAAGAATGCCTCTGCACAATATCGACATCGACATCGACATCGGCATCATTCAAAAGGATGAACTTAGCTTCACATAATGTTGTCCTTACTGATAAGCATGTTGGGAGAAGTCTCTGCAGTCTTTTCAGGCTTATAATCTTTTATTAGGACCAAAAATCGCTTGAGCAACAGCAATTCAAACATCTTCAGGCATCTTGGGCTTCTTCTTAAATCGCTTGCAGACGGTTGAGGGCTAGCCAGCATAGTGATTGGCTGGACGGTATGGACAGTATGGTCCCATCTTTGGGCTAAGAGTTGGACTCGAAAGAAGATTCTTCTTTTTCGCCCTTCCTTGCCCTCAATCAAAAAAGATGAATCAAATATTTTTTGCACTTACGGGCATAACTTTTTCCGCCTAATGTTTCATTGAGTCGATTTTTGTACCTAAGAGAACCCGTGATGTAATTTTTCCAATTCATCAAATTGGGAAAAATATCTATATTCATACACAAACTTTGCAAAACTTTTACCAGCTAAATTTTTCCCTCCAACATCCCATTAACTTGAGTCTTACAGGCTTCAACCTTGAGTCTTGGTCTAGAGGTTTCCAACACTAGACAGACCAAGGATCTCGATGCATAAAGACCAAACAAGCCTATAGTTCTAGGGTTTCTTGTGTACTCTAGAATATTCCTAGGGATGGACAATTCAGGAAATGTACACTATTCTAGAGTTTCTAGTAATTTATGCAGATAATTGGTAAATAGGAAGATAAAACCTCCACCGTTAGATAAAAAGGAAGATGTACGGTTGTAATTAGGGAACGTTTGTATAAATAGGGGTCCCCTCTCCCTCATTTGTATCATCTCACAAGTACTAGAATAACCTTTACTATATTAAACAACTAGTCACTTTCATAAGCAACGATATTAGTATATGAGTTATATATTGAAAATCAAAATGATTAAGATATGAAATAAATTAAGGCGGTTAATTGGTTAAAAGATAGATACTTTTATAAGGGTGAGATGTTCTTAACATTGTCATTACTGTACTAGTGAACAATTTTGGCACTCAGCATTTTTTTGCACAAATTTTTCCTTTTCTTTACCATCCACTAATTTGCACAAATTTTTTTTTTCTTCACCACCCACTAAATTTTTTAATATGAAATTCATGCCATCTTTTATTGCTTGCTTCTCTACGAACTTCTCACTACACATGTAAGTAGGGTTAAGAAATGTTGTAGCAGCATCTATCGGATGATGGATACTTTCTTGCTATTCCTTGAAAATATTCCATAACATCCGATATTAATCTCATATAATTGTCTAATAGCATCATCTGCCATTTCCACAGCTGCATCCAAGAATTAGATGTATTGCCATAGTTATCAACTAGACGAAATACTTGAAATATCAATTATAGAGCATGCAAGATTTCCTTCCCTTCAATCCAAAACTTGAAATTGTGAATGTTGTTTCCCACTTCCATGCCTAGTTCATCTTTATCAAAACCCAACAAAAGCCACTTAGGTGATGAAACAAGCCATCGCAGCTCACTTTCAACCCCATGATTGATTGGAGCATATAATAGTTTGACTAAAATTTTGTTATTATTCTTTCGACACCTAGTTTTTTGTGCACTGCTTCATTGATGATAAGATGCCATCATACTTGTGAATTGTACTAGCAATGACTCTTACTCGATCAAATGCCTTTCAAATTCATTTGATATTATGATAAATATTATCGAAAAGTAGATGTATTTTATTGGTAACACAACTAGTTTCGTACACGTGGGAATGGTTGTCACTAGGCATAATTTCAATTAGTATAGCGGGTTATATACCGCAGGATATTATTCGCCTCTACTTTTTCAGTGACAAAATATACAATATCTCATCGCAAACCGCTTTTTAACTTATCTTTGGAGATTTCTAATAAATTCAATAGTACTGTTCCATCAATAGAATGGGCAAAGATATTAATGGAGAATCCTCCTCATCACACCAAATATCAGATGTGAGTGTGCAACCCGTTCTATCCTATGATTTCTTTAAATTTTTCACATGCTCTCCAATTTCCTTCCCCAAATTAGGCAGCAACTTTGTCTTGACTCCAAAACAACATGGCAGCTTATCGACATCTACATCATACAAGAAGATTTACTTAGCTAGCAATTTATCTAATATAACACTATGCTTACTAATAAGCATTTTGGGTGAAGACTCTTCGGTCTTACCTGAACAAGCTCAACCTTGGCTCTTTTATTAGGACTAGAAATCGCTTTAGCAACAGCAACTTGAACATTTTCAAGGAACCTAGTGCATATGTGTATACCACAGCCTTTAATTCCAAATAAATGCAACTTTAATCTGGAAACACCACACTATCGATTTTTTTGTCACAAAACTTGCACTTGATCCACTTGCGCTGCGTATTCCCAAAATTGCCCTCTCTTTCTGATCATGTCTACTTACCTCGTTTATGTACACAAAAGAAGAGCAAATTGAAGTCTCCCCGTATATTTACCATAAAACGGATTTTCTATCCTCTTTTTTTTGATGTATTTTACTGATCAGTAAGAATAATGTTAGTAATTTTAATTTGGTGTACACAATAATCTTAATTTCTTTATGAACTCCTAATTTTATCAAAAAAAAATTAATCAATCCAATTTTCTTTTCAATTTTGTTCATGTAGGAATAGAGGAATAGGGAATGAAATTTTCGATAATCACATTATTGACAACGCTAAGAACTATAATCCATGGAGTTTCATCAGAATTGTCGGTGGGTCAACAACACCTAAGCAAACTTTTTTTTTCTTAAGTGGAGACACACATTGTTACGAGAACTCCAATTCATAACACCGATATTTAAGCTCACTTTCAATTGAACAACAACAAAAGTTTAAGTATCTTGATTGAAGAATGAAATTCATTATTCGGAGATCAAATTTAACGAGAATGGCTTGCTATATATAAATACTCTAGAATCTTCAAGAAAGAGGGATAGAGAAATTAGTCAAAATTACATTTTAATCAATAACTTGACTTTTTAATGTTTTACAACTAAAGAATACGTGTAGGAAAGAAAATAGAATTATCTATATTAATCTAATGAAAAAAAAACAGCTATCCAGAAAATAAAGAAACGAATAATATCCTTAAAATTTATTAATATCCCTAACAATATTTTCTATTATGAAATTATCTGATGTCCATAGATCTAGGTCAATTATATACACTAGCTTGCTTCCAAAGAGCGCGTATCCAGAATTGCAAATAACCGCGCAGAAAGAACATGATTTTAAAAAATGAGGAAAATGCTTTGAAATAATTGAAATGCATAGAATTCCTCAATCAATAATCGTTGCACATATTCACATATATAAAAGTTGAGAGAGAGAGCGGACGAGAACTCATGATAGCACGAGTCAGCACTTAAAGTAGAGTGGAACTTATGTATTTTCATAATATTTTTTTTCTTTTTCTTTTTCTTTTTAGGGATTATTCTGCGTTGAATGTTGGCTGGGGAAGGTTTGCTTTTTTTATCATTTGTTCCGCGCTCTGCTTTAATTTGTCAAGACACGTTTCGTTCGCTCGCACGCGTACAGACACGAATTATTGCTAAAACAAAAGCACGCGTTCACTTCGTTCTCCGGACAAAACATGCCGGTTACTTCCGACAAGGGACATGATGAACTAATGGCACCGTTCAAGTAACGGTTGCTTCTCTACCGTTTATTTTTGAATTAATATCATAAAAATTCCAAATTAATATATTTATGATAAATTTATTTTAATTTTTTTTAGCACAAAAATTTCAAATTTATACACCTATGACAAATTTACCCTAGAAAACCACAAAAAACCCTAAACTGTTGTAGTAATGACAAATTTACCTAAAACTAATTTTTTAATCGCCAAAAACCTGAATCTCTTACATTTTTTGACTAATATACCTTCTGTTAAGTTATATTAATTCCACCAAAAACTATGAAACTAGCATAATTGCGACAAACGGAGAGTAAGATTCCAAACTAATCACAAATCAACTGTTATGTGTCATCCAATTCAGCAATTTGATAATAAGATTTCACGGAAATTAATAGAGGATAAATTTGTCACAAATGTGTCAATTTGAGTTTTTTTTCTCAATTTCTTTAGAAAGTCACCAATAAAAAAAGTCTCAATAGGGACTTGCCTAAGTGGGAATCTTTATATAAGAAAAAGAAATAAAGGAAGACCAAATTAATTGGAAAAATAAAACTAGTAAAATAAAATGACACGGATTATAAAAATAGTATTAATAAAAAAAGAGGTTATTAATGTTGTTAGAAATATTTGTTAAATTTACAAATCACAAAAAAATAGAAATGTTTTTTCTAGACTAATGACAAAATTATTCTACTTTACATGGCCCCTTATTCTCTATGCTCGACTTTAAGTTGGTTTAAAAGTGGCTCTTATTATTATGGACTCTTGAGACTTAGTGATTTTACAAATCCAACCCCTCTTTGGATCTAATTTAGCTTTCATATGCAGCCAAACCAAAATTCAGATCATTACTTTTCGAAATGGAAAAAAAATCATCAAAATCTTAAATTATACTTATTGTGACAGAATTTTTTTTTTAACATAAAAATCTTAACTATACTCACCGTGACACATTTATTTTGAACTTTTTTCTTATGACATAAAAAATATTAAACTTGTACCTCTGTAACACATAATCCTCCGTAAGATTTTGTCAAATGATTTTTTAAGAACAACGCTATTGTTATTTCATATAAGTAACGTGGGCGCCATGTTATCACCGTTTACTTTTTAGCATGAAGATGAATTTTAATGATGCTCATTGAGGAACTCTTGACAAAGAGTAAATGTGTCATACAACTATGAGTTTGGGAGTTTTAATATCACGATAGGCATAATTTAAAGTTTTTGGTGTCTTTTCCCATATTGAACAAGTTTTTCACACAAATCTGAATATAACTTCAGAACATAAAAAGCTTCTATCATGTACATATGTTCTTTGACTTATATAAAAACTACACATCACATATAAACATTACTTGTATATGAAAAGTTACTAAGCACATAAAATTTATTCTACCTCATGTTAGAATTTATTGAGAAATTGAAATTTATTTAAATGGTCGATTTTTTCTATGAAAAGTTAATACCAACACATAAAGTTTGTTATACCTTATGTCAGGATATAAGGTCAAACTTACTTTATTCGATGAAAAGTTAATACCGGCATAGAAAATTTGCTTACTATTGAAAGATTGAACATTAATTTTTCTAGTATAAAGTTACTCATCAACGAATACTAGCTCGTAGTAGGTGTGTTTTCAGTTATTAAAAACATGTCAAGCATATGAGAATTTGAACATGTTAATTGAAAATGTAAAGCAAACAAATGATGCTATGCGAAAATGAATTTGAGCATATATGTACCTAAGAATTCTTTTTTTTTTCCATGTACCTAAAAATTCAAATATCATCATTATGGATGTGTTAGGCGGATTGTTCAAATCAAATGGACTATGGACATGCGAACTTTTACCAACAAATCGAATATACATTTTTTGTTAAATAAACAGTAGTAAAATAGAATGAAGAATATGCAAAATAGATTATAAATGCCCAATAAATAACAAATAAAGAAAAAGAGAGAGAATAATAAAAAAGGGGCTTCAATTCGGTCAATTCGAAAAGCGCCTGATCTAATCACTTGGGCTTCAATTCACTTGGACCTGGTCCAATTAGTGTAGCCCACTAATCCAAATACGGGGTCCGTTAGTCCATCTCAGGTGAAAAACGGATTTCACAATCGGATTCCAGAGAATTTCTGGACAATTTTCCTCTGCCATCGCCTTGGCCGCCTCCGGTCGACAGCATTCACTGCTCCTCATCTTGCTCCGTTCGGCTCTGTATTTTGGCCGAGAAGCTCGAAGCAGTTCATTCTTCGTGTGAAGCCCCTTCGTGGGCGTCAATTTTCACCGGAGAGATTTTCAGAACTTCCTTTTTCTAGTTGAGCAACCCATCGTGACCGGTAATCGCTCCTCACTATGGTAAAAGATCAAACGCTCTTGTTCAGTTATTCTTCACACGTAACAGAGGCCGAGACTTTGGTCATGGTTTGTGCGAAAACATCTACTTTTGATCGGAGTCTGCTTTGATGATGTTTTGGTATATCTGTTGTGGATCCTGGATATTCTCCGGGATCCGGATCATTGGACTGAAAATGCATATCATGAAATTTCCCTACGATGGTAGCGTTCGTTCAGGTTCCAATTTGACCGAGATTGAGTTTTGTGCTCTGTTTGTTCCTATCAAATAAGTTCAGTCTTCCTGCATCCAGAACGAGTCCAGTAGCCGTCCGTGTCGAAGTTCATTGTTTTAATTTAGCCGAAGATTGAATATGATATGTCCTGTCGAGTGGAAATGAACCAGAGTTTGATTTCAAGGCTTAAATTGCATGGTCATTTCTGAATGGGAGCATTTTCTGTTCATGATTTTCTGATTGATTTTTGCTGGAAGGTAAGAGTTTATAGTGCTTTTTATTGCGAATCATATGTGTCTGCATACTGTTAATTTGTTTATATTTTCGTGGATCATCTGAAATCATGCGCGGAGATTTCACTAAGGCTTAATAAAATAAAATAAAATTAATAAAGAAATCGTTCGGTCTCTTTTTTTATTTTGACTTTCAACTTTTATTGCCCAACTTGTTTGGCCAACGAAGAAAAAATGAAAAATATAGCCACCATGCAACTTTTTGGACAGTATTAATGCGTGATTTTATCATTTTATTATATTTATAAATAATAAATATATCGGATCTTGTTATAATTTCTCAAATTTACTGATAAGTACCCTTGTCTAGGATTTGAACATATTTACCTTACGTGAAGGTTGATTTATGTAGGGTGTTTATTCTTATTTGACTCGAATGTATTAAAGGGGTTGATTTAGTGGGCTCAAAGCCAGGCTCATTAGGAATGGTCCAGCTTATTCTCTAGCCCTTTAGTGTGTTTGAGATACAATTGAATAATACGACTCTAATTGCAAAAGGAAATTATGAAAAAAGAAAAATCCCATAGGAATGTAGATATGTCCATTTGCATGTTTTTCGAGTGTTTCAATTTAAGGAAAAAAAATTCAAATGCATGTGCCATAAAATTTAGGTTAAATAAATACTTAGTTCGTCGATATTATTCCTATGACGATTGTCTGAAAGTTGTCATGTGGATCCTGTGGAAGAACTAGGGCCTCTTTAGCCGGTTAGGTTCCACGCTGAGACCTGACTTGTGGCGAAGCTCCTCCAAGTGGGGGAGTCTGATGCTGACGCCCGAAAGTGCATTAAAGATATGGTACTCAATGTCTTACTTTGACACGAATATCCATCCCAGTGGAGACAAGGTCTTGCCTTGAGATCTTGACACCATCCCGTGGTTAATTTTCCCTCTAGAAGGGCTGAAGAGCTCAGGTGTTTGGTTGCCCACATATCTCATGAGCCACGGGGCTTTCGATTTTGCCTTGTACATCTCCTTGATGGCCGCGGATTGCCACGAGGTGCATACCCCTCTGAGAGCTATAAAGTCTTCTATGGCTAGTCAACGAGCGATGAGTTGTAGCACATCTTGTGAGAGTTCTTCCCAATTCCCCATTACTTTGTCATAGATTGAATGATCGATTTGTCTCGGGTGCAACTAGATGAATTTCCTCCTCAAAATGTGAAGTGGGTCCTTTCTTATGTGGGGAAGGACAACTTTTTGGGGATTCAGTTCCCTTTTCGGTGATGATTACCCAATCTAACTATCTCTTTCAACATATTATGTCAAGATTCTAATCGCTTCTTTTTATTTTTTGAATGACTATCTTTTTGTGGTAGCTGGCAAGATATAGCTCCCTCTTGATTTGAGGTTTCAAGATTCAAATCTTTCTAAAAAGAACAGGTAATCTACAAGATAGTTTATTTCCAAGCCTTTTCGATTAAAATATATAAAAAGCCCATGTATATTATTTAAGTGAATGATAATTTGAATTCAGATCTATATCACAGGTTTTGATGAGTTAAATCCTTTTTATTTTGTAAAAGAGTTCGGGCTTATTGTCCAAAATTGACGCAAATTTCACATATTTTTTCCCAGTATATTATTTTCTTTCCATATACAAAATGTATGCTCTTTTTCTAGGCAATGTCTCAATATGCAAAATCAATATGCAACACCAAGCCTTATGATGTCCGAGGTACTCATTCCACTTTTCAGCGGGTTTTATTTATGCAATGTGTGAGCGCAAGTGATTTGTCCTTAACGTTGGATTTTTTTCCAGTGTATATTATAAGTGATTTAGGTCTACGGGCATGTCTGTCTCCATTTTTTTTAATACATAAGAGAAAATTTTCTTGTGGGTCTTTTATGCTTCCTTAATTAGCTTGAATGACCTCGTGGTATCTCCACCTAAATTATGAATGAGTGCGATTTTCTCCATATGATTCACCTAGGTTCACAAAAAACATGTATGTGTACAAGGTAGTATATTTGAATTTTGAGAGGGGTCTCGTGTGCTCTATATATGAATTCAAGGGATCAAATACGTCTCAACTATTATCATTTGACGAGCACATCTGAGTTTGTAATGCCTCCAAAATGATCTATTAGAATCCATAGTTGGTCCAATATACACTACAAACAACTTAGATGATGATGTAAGATAGTGACATCATTTGAAGTATGAGATTCCCTATAACTTTTGCAATGAGCCTGTGTAACTCATCTAGATTCACAATGCATATTCATACTCATTAAGCCATCTAAAGTGCAAGTATATTTAAGTTATCACATTTTTTCTTAATTAATCCCAGCATATCTATAATATATCTGACCGTAAACCATAGCAAAATAAAAAAAAATACTTATTGTAAAAGGCCGTTAGATCCAAAAGTGTTAGCAGTAGATGTGGTTAAGTCATTCTTGTTTCAAGTGGAGCTGTGTTCCTTAAACCAATCCAACGCCTCTTCAGTGGAGTTTGTTCCTCGAATGAGTATAAAGACAGAAGAGTAAGAGAGTAAAGATTGGCTAGGCCAGTTTGTCACCTGCTTGTAGATTATTTCACGGAAAACCACTTTGGAGAATTGACATACTCTTCTTGATAGAGGCGGATCTTTGCTGTGGCAAGAAGTACCAGCTGTTAAAAGGAAACCAAATTCATAAAAGTCGTTAGTGCCGAGACTATTGAGTTGTCGATACCGCAATACCGATATCCCACAATTGGTACCGAAGGCTTCTTGGTACTTGCATTGAAGAAACGTCATCATTGAAGTATTGCTTTTAAAATGTCTATCCATATTTCTATATTGTGACCATTCATATTTCAAGGTATAATCAATATTTTGTAAGTTCCTAAGACTTCATCTCCTTAGAACGCTAGTTATATTTATAAGGAAGAACAAAAGTCATGTAACAAGTCTATAAATGGGGGAGTCCTGTAATTATTTTTGTTAAGGTGAAATTAAGGCAAATTAAACAGAAAAGTGTATCTATCTCCTTCTCTTTTTTGTGTGACTTGTGAGTATTTCACCTTCAAAATTTCTCTCAACAAATTGGTATCATACCTGCACCTCTAACAACAAATTGGTAATAGAGCTTTCGGTTTGTGATCATAGCCTCAACAAATAATCAACCTTATCTTCAATATCCTCATCTTACCAAAGAAAATTGTGCTAACTAGGCCGTTAGAATGAAAGCTCTACTCGGTGCCTACAGTGTGTGGGAACTTGTCAACACTAGTTATAATGAACTAAAGGATGAAGCCACCTTGAACAAGAACCAGATGAATGCCTCGGAGAAGGTTCGAACAAAAGATATGTCAATCATGTATCAAGCTTTAGATGATTCCATGTTTGAAAAGTTTCGAATGGCACTTCTGCTAAGGAGGCATGGGATATTCTTCACAACACATATCAAAGAGTACAAAAGGCAAACGAGAAAGTTAAAAGGGAAGGTGTTGTTTGGAGAAAGTTCAAAAAATCCTGCTGAAAGCTAAGGTAATAAATTGTGTCCTAATTTTGCTTTCCCTGGAAACGAATATGCAGCACCAGATTGGAACTTTGTTTTCTATATGATTATCTTGAGAGCTTTGTGAAGCTTCTTTGAGCTTCTCACTAGATCCTTTGTGCCCACAAATTCTTGATTTCGAGCACAACCCCGATGATGCTATTCAAGATGTTGCAGAAGGTCTTGATATTCAAAATGATTCTGCAACTAAGACTGATATTTGAGGTGATGGGTGCAAATGAGCACAAGGAACGTGTTTTGCTACTCCATAGTAGTGACCAAGAAAATGGACACGATGAAGTGGGTGTTGGCGACAAGAGACTGCCAAAAGACCAGAGGGACAGCGACGGCAATTCTAGTAGGAGCAAATATCGCAGGACTTTTACATGCCGATAACTTGTGTAGCAAAGGAGCTCAACACCATGACCCTCTTAAAGAAATGGTGTCGAGAGTTAGGTACTCATATCCACCGATGGCTCCACCGACAGTTGATGAGCCTCCAAAATCTTGTTAAGAATGTTTAAGAAATGGGAGGACCCTTAAAGAACGAGAAGCAGCTTAGAAAGGTGGTGAATTTGCTTGACCAAGAGAAGAAACTAGTGGAGGAATTCCCTGATAAGATTGTTTGTTCCTTGATAAGCTAGAGGATAAGAGAAAGAGGTTGACACAAGATTGTTTGAAAGCAAACTACAAGAAGAAAAAAAGAATTTGATTTAAGGGGGAATGTTAGAAATTAAATCAAATTCATAAATATCGTAATACCGAGACTATCGAGTTACCAGTACCTCGATACCAATATCTCATAATTGATTTCGAAGACTTCTCGATACCCGTATTGAAGAACAATCATCATTAAGACGTTTTTGAGATGTTTGTTCGTATTTTTATGTTGTTACTGTTTATGTTTTAAGGTGTAATCAATGTTTCATAAGTTCCTCAGACTTTTGTCTTCTCGGAACGCTAGTTATATTTATGAGGAAATGTAACAAGTCTATAAATAGACGAGTCTTGTATTTAATTTTGTTAAGGTGAAATTAACTCCTTTTTTTGTGTGAGTTATGAGTGATTCACTTTCGAAATTTCTCCCAATAGATCGGTATCAGAGCTGCGCCTTTGACGTTTAACACCGGCGGGGACGAAATTGCATCATTTACTCTGCTGCAAGCAGCTTCTTGTGCATCATCGAAGCTCCTGCTCAGAGGCCCGTCGAAGTAACTTCTCCGGCTTGAATCTCTCTCTCTTGTGAGAGCTCTCTCTACCTGCTTGGTAGCTCCTGCTTCTCTAAAGAAACCCTAATCGACCCCTTCCTTTCCACATCACAACCACCATGAAAAACCCACTACCGCAGAACCCATACCCCCCTTAACCCCACAATCGAGCGTCCCCCATAGTCTCCTGTCCATCAACACTCAGAACCCATCTTCCAGACCCAAATCAGTGGAGTCGGTGCAAGCATTTCCAACAATCATGGAGTCACAGAATGATGAGGATATTCGCTTGGCAATGCTCTGCAAAAGATTGGGTAAGTTATGGTCAAATCAATCCATTACCATTGTAGATGATGTAATCTTAGCCACAAAGGTTAAAGAATGCCAACAAACCCTAATTGGGTAGCTATACCAGAACCCAAAAATTAACTTCCAAGCATTCCAGAATACAATGCGCAGGGTTTGGAAGGTAGAAAATGTAGACATTAACCTGTTGGCTCCTGGAATTTTTGCCTTTCGTTTTGCATCGGAAACAGATAAAGATAGAGTTGTTTCAATGGGACCCTGGTCTTTCGCAAGTCACTTATTAATCCTAAAGCCCTGGTTATTGAACACCCCTCCAGCATGTTATAAATTTGATACCTACAACTTCTGGGTTCATATCCATGGGCTACCAGCAGAATGGATTTCAGAGGAAGTGGTGGAGCGAATAGCAGGAGACATTGGGGAAGTATTAGAAGTGAAAATCGAGGCAAAAGGGTACATGCCTTATTTGGTAGGGAAAGCCAGAGTAGCTATAAATATGCTACAGCCGCTAAAACCGGGAGCTATATTTAGTAACAAAGGAAAAAAGATTTGGCTAGACTTTAGGTATGAACGACTTCCACACTACTGCTATTCATGTGGAAGGTTAGGACATTATGCACAGCACTGTACTGAAACTCTATACCAAGAAGAACTGCTTTTGAACAGAAAAGACATGCTATTTGGCCCTTGGATGAAAGTCAAAGCTAATGAATACAGCCCATTCTGGGATGTCTATTATGAGAAATCAATGGAGGAGTTGCTGAAGGACTATGAACCATCCGAACCTGTGATAACCTAGGGAGAACTGGTTTTATTTGAAAAACAAAAGGGGGTAATGCTCACCCATGATGACTTTATCCAAAATGGACAGGATCAAGGAGCTGCCCAGGAAGAAATGACTTGGAACCAGACAGGAGCAGACCTTGTGATCTTAGATGAAGGCCAGTCACTTAAAAGAGCAAAACACAGCACAGGACATATGGCTGAAAAGAAGGGCAAAGGGCCGAAACATGTAGCCATGAAAAAACAGAAAAGGTACTCTCCCTATGAACTATAGGGAATATGTAACCAAGTAATTGATGAAACAACTTTACTGTATACTCCTATTCTCACGGAGGAAGAAACACACGGCTGGGCTTTGGTGGCTAGCCCTAATAAGCCACCGAGTCACAAATGAAGATACTAAGTTGGAATTGTCAGGGGTTGGGCTCCCCCCTGACATTCCAGGCAATTAGAGCCCTAATGGCTCAAGAAAGGCCCACTATTTTATTTTTAATGGAAACCAAAAACAAGGAGGAGGTGTGCAAGAGAGTACAATGCATATTACAGTTCTCTAATAGTTTCATAATCAATCCAAGAGGTATTGCTGGGGGATTGGCGATTTTTTGGATTGACCAGGTATCCATTACTATCAACTCAAGTTCTCCACATTATATCCACACTAAATGCATTAATGAGGAAACTAATCACACTATGAGAGTGTCTTTCATTCATGCACCTACGGATTTCCAAGACAGGTTGAGGTTATGGGCTGATATAGCAACTACTAGACATCTCAACCAAGACCCCTGGGTATGTCTCAAAGATTTTAATGAAGTGTTGTACGTGTGGGAGAAGGTGGGGAAGAGAATAGCAGAAAATTACAGATTGAAAGCATTTCAAGAGTTTTTGGATGCATGTGGTTTAATGGACATAGAAAGTAAGGGCTATGCATTTACTTGGTCCAACCATAGAGAGGGAGCTGAGTTCGTGAAGGAAAGACTGGATAGAGCACTCTGCAATGTAGAATGGAGGGTGGAGTTCCCATCAGCAGAGGTGTTTGCACTCCCTACGGTAGGCTCAGATCACAGCCCACTATTAATGGATTTCTTTCCTCAAATAGAATGACGAAAGCAGGAATTTAAATTTGAAGCATACTGGACTGAAGCAGAGGATTATGCACAAGTCATGTTGGAATCCTGGACAAAGCAAACAGATAAAACGGAAGGATTGAGTAGGAAAATTAAACAGCTCACTCAAACACTTCAGTCATGGAGCAAGAAAAAATTTCCTAATGCCCACAATACGATAAGATCTCTAAAAGGAGAACTGCAACAGCTGATAAATAGCCCAAACATGTACTATGACAAGGAAAGAGTACTATGGTTAACGGGGGAGATCGAAAGATTGTGGAGACAAGAGGTGAAGTGTACTGGGGTATGCGATCCCGTGTTCAATGGCTGAAATGGGGGGACAGAAACACCAAGTTTTTTCATGCTACAATGGTGCAAAGAAGGCAAAGAAATAGAATATCTTTGCTGAAAAATCAGAATGGTGAATGGATACGGGACCCGGGCAAGATAAAAGAGATGGCCACAGAATTTTCCAAGAGCTCTATACCTCAGTGGGGGAGCGAAACCTCCAACTAGTCTTAGATCAGCTCCCAAGCTTGGTAACGGAAGAGATGAATCAGGTATTAACAGCAGACCTTACACAAGAGGAAGTCAAAGCTGCCACCTTCCAGTTGGGAGCGTTAAAGGCCTTAGGACCGGACAGACTAAATGGAAAATTATTCTAGCACCATTGGTCTGAAATCAGCTCAGATCTCTACAAAGAAGTTAAAAAGTTTTGTGAGACTGGTAGCATAGACCCAGAGCTGAATAAAACCATTATAACCTTGGTACCAAAGGTTAAAATTCCAGAACAGTTGGACCAATTCAGACCAATCAGTTTGTGCAACTTTGCATATGAAATTATTTTGAAGGTGATGGCAAATAGATTGAAGAAGTTCCTACCCCAACTAATTACAAAGGAACAAAGTGCTTTTGTCCAAGGAAGATTGATACAAGACAATGTGCTACTTGTGCAAGAGGTGATTCACCAGCTGAAAACACTAAGGAGAAGAAGGGAATTCCAAGCAATCCTCAAACTCCATATGAAAAAAGCCTGCGATGGAGTTGAGTGGGATTTTCTAGAGGTGTGCATGCTCAAAATGGGGTTCAGCAATGTATGGGTTACTTGGGTGATGCAATGCGTATCAACGGTGTCCTATAGTGTCAAAGTGAATGGACAACCTCAACCTTTTTTCAAACCATCACGGGGAATCAGACAAGGTGACCCACTATCCCTCTATCTATTCATCATAATTGCAAATGTGCTATCCCAGTTGCTGCATAAAGCGGAAGAGGATGGAAGTATCAGGGGAATCAAACTGAATAGGGACTGTCCTACCCTGTCCCACCTTTTGTTTGCAGACGATCTAATTCTATTTATGGATGGGAAACTAATAGAATGTCAGAACTTTGCTGCTGTTTTGAATCAGTACTGCTGTGTGTCAGGACAAGCTATTAACTTGAATAAATCAGGCATATTTTTCAGCAAAGATTGCCCCCAAGCACTGAAACAAAGACTAGCTAACGAGATGAGAGTGCTTGAATTGGAAAAAACAGGAAAATATTTGGGCATTCCATCGGATTGGGGGCGGTCAAAGAAGGAGATGTTCGCCTGGATTTTAGCTAAAGTTAATGCTAAACTTGAGGGCTGGAAAGAAAAACTAATGTCTAAGGCAAGGAAAGAAGTGCTGATCAAAGCAGTTGTGCAAAAGATTCCGCAATATGCTATGTCTATTTTTAAAATCCCGCTATCTATCTGTCGGGCTATTGAACGGAAAGTCGCTGATTTTTGGTGGAAAATGAATGACCTTTATAGAGGAGTTCATTGGAGAAGCTAGGAAACACTAAAGAAAAGGAAAGAAATGGGTGGGCTAGGTTTTCGGGACCTAATCATGTTTAATGAAGCCATGCTTGGCAAGCAAGTGTGGCATTTAATTCAGCAGCCCGATACCCTATGGAGCAAGGTATTTAAAAGTCTATACTATCCACGTGGACATCTCTTACAGGCAGCAAGGGGTAGTAACCCCTCTTGGGGATGGCAAAGTCTATTAGTCAGGAGGAACATTATACTACCATCTTTTCGATGGATTGTTGGGGATGGTAAGCAAGTTAAAATACGGGAGGACAAGTGGCTACCTAAAGGAATACTTGGAGGGCCAGCAAATAGGGATGATCCACAAATGGTTTCGGAATTAGTCGATGAGGACCAGATGACATGGAAGGAACATCGCATAAGGGAGTTATTTGACCAGCAAATAGCAGAAGATATCCTATCGACTCCCCTAAGCAGAACACGGCAAGAGGATAAAATCATTTGGACACCGACTAAAACAGGAATATACACGATAAAGAGCGCATATCACAGTAAACAAGCAGAATAGTATCAGCAACAACAGGAGGAGGCATCCTCTTCATTTCAGATACCCAACTCGCTTTGGCGTCGAATATGGCTCATTAATACACCGCCGAAACTCAAGCATTTTTTATGGCAGCTATGTCACAACGCACTACCTACACGAGCAAATCTTCGACGAGGAAACATAATACCTGATGATCAGTGCACCATTTGCCGAAAACACCCTGAGACCAGCGAGCATCTTTTCCTCTTTTGTCCTTGGACGAATTTCGTTTGGGAAAACCCCGACATTCAGATCCGAGTTAATCGACGCCAAATCACACGCATAGAAGAGTGGATCAACCAATTCAAACACAAAACAGTCCCCTTCAAGCTACTTACCCAGATTCTCTGGCAAATTTGGCGCAGCAGGAACAATCTTGTCTTCCGCAATCAGCAGCCCCACTCGCACAATACCCTCGAAGCAGCTCTAATCCAACATCAGAATCTTAGCACAGGAGCGTTACAAAGTAGTAAAGAAGCCACACAAAGACAGAACTCACCTGATCAGTGGACCCCCCCAGCTCGTGGATGCTTCAAATGGAACGTCGATGGGTCATTCTTGACCGAATCTGGAACAGCAGCGGTCGCCGGCGTCTGCAAGGACCACTCCAGAAGACTGACTGACGGATTCGCTCGCTCGGTCCGCGTCGAATCGGCCATCCAAGCGGAAGTAGCGGCCATCGTGGAAACCCTAAGACTTCTGGTAAGCCGCAACCCTGCAAAACACGAAGACAAGAGATGGGAGTTAGAAACTGATCAGCAAGAGTTAGTCAGTTTGATAAGTCAGTCTACAGATCAAGGGAGCTGGGAGAAGAGGACCGCAGATCACTCCAACTGGGAAGTTCGCACTTTTGTTAGTGAAGCCCAGGCCTTGTTAGGAAAACTCCAGCCCATGAAGATCATCCACTGCAAGAGAAGTGCCAATAGAACCGCGGACTGGGTAGTCAAGGCCCAGCGCAACAATAGACTACCGGAAAATTGGGTCCAATACCCCCCATCGAGCCTTTTGGATATTTTGTGTTCCGACGTAACCCACTTGACTACTTTCTAATGAAACTCACGTATTTTCGAAAAAAAAAAAAAAAACTCCTGCTCACCACGGGAGACCGGTTCCCATATTGGCAATGTAGCCTTCATGATGACTATTGCTTTCCCGCTCTTGTGGTGACTGCACATGGTTCGACAGAGAAAAGGAAATGGGCCATCAGGAAGGCAGGCAAGAAGGTGAAAACTAGCTGGCGATGCCACGTAATGTGACGATGGAAATGATATGCGACTATTGCGGAGAAACTCAAAATAGTACATTTTTTTGCAGGCTAAAATAGGTTATATGCTGTCATTCATGCTGCACAGAATAAGGGCTTCAAATTCAGATTGCCAAATGTGACGTAAGCGGCCAACCCTTGCGACACTCACCTTAGAGTATTTGTAACCTCCGGAATAATCACCATCAACTAATTTACATCGACGGTATTCACTCTTTTGGTATATAGTGCTAGTTTGGGCCATTACAATTAGGGGTATAAATGGTAAAATCCAATCCGAACCGAATACAAACTAAACTGGTTCGGTTTTTCGCTTTTCGCTTTTATTTTTTATTTTTCCAAATTTTTTGGCTGTCGGCAGTGGGCAGAGACGGAGGAAGAAAGGTGGGATTTTTTTCAGGTGGGCTTTCATGAATGAGAACGGAGACAAGGGGGGTCTTTTCGGTGCGCTCGTGACAGGAAGCGGAAGCGGTTTTCGTGGCGCGAGGGACCATCGGAGAGGGGGCAGCGGAGGAGGGGCGGCGGCGGTGGCGGCGGTGGCGGCTCGTGGAGCAGGTTCTTCTGGTGCACCATCTTCGCCGTCCTCTCTTGCGTTCTCTTCACCGCCTTCGCCTTCTCCACCCTTCACCTCTCCTTCGGAGGTCAGTTCCATCTTGTCGTTCCTCAACATTCATCATTCCTCTCCAGAATCGACACTCATCATCGATGAAGGGCAAATCAAAATTCGAAAAACTTGTATTCCGAGCTCCGATTGGTGATCAATTTCACCGATTGTGACTTTTACTTGGTGTGGGATTTCTTGTGCTCGAATGAATTCCACGAGATGCTCTGTTTTCGAGTGTGAATTCGTGGGTCGATTCCAGCTATCTGGTTTCTTCTTCGTTCCATTTCTTGAAAATCTATAGTTCGAGATGGGGGAGAGGCGACCAGCAGAGGACGATCGGCAGGGTGCGCGACTGACCTGCCCGAGCGAGCGAGAGAGACGGATCGAGTCAGAGAGACTCTGGGAGGCAAGAGATGAAAGCAATTTTTGCTTTTTTAAGGTTCAGGTTCGGTCCGATTAACCCTACCGAATCTGATAGAATCCAAACCGAAAAGAAAAAATTTGGTTTTGTTGACCATCTGAACCAAATTGAATCAAATCAAAAACACGCGAAATTTCGATTCGATTCCATTTTAGTTCGGTTCTTGACACCCCTAATTATAAGAATGCATATAGTTTTATTGGCGGATACTCCATGATTTGTCATTTCACCACATATTTATTATATAATATATATTGTTAGATCCTAATTATTTTACAAGGTGTGTTCGTTTAGTGGAAACTAAATGAATTTTTTTATGTTTTGATATTAGAAAAGAAAAACAAAGTAATTGCTATAGATTTTTCTGCACCACGGTTGCACACTTGCGCCAAAGATGCCGCGGTAGTCGACACTCACTTGCGATGATGTCCAAGCGATAACGTAGACTTGTTACCAGAAGGGAGCAGCTTTCTTTTCTTTTAATAAAAGTCGAGAACGAAACTTTGGCCGTAAAGCATCGAGGAGACAACACCAAAAGTGATGACATGTTCTACATGTTTCAGTTTGATGCCAGTGTGGATAATGGAGTTAAAAGGACACATCGTAATCAAATCATCGTAACCTTAATTTCGACACTGCCCTTTTGATAGTTTGTATTTTCCTATTCTGTCTTTTATAATACAATGGCGGTGCGGATGTCGGTGCCGGGACATCCCACCGCCGCTCCCTGATCTTGATTGCCAGCGGCAATGGCTGCTGCTCCAGGAGCTGGCTCACTGATGCTCCTGGGGGGGGGGGGGGGGGGGCATCGGTTAACAACGACGGGGACGCGAATGGGAATTCCAATTGTTGAAGCTGGAAGGTACAGCATCTCCTGCCTCAAGCTAAAACTTGTACCTAGAGACGTTAGGGATAGTCCCAATAAGCTTTTGTCCACACCGTTGCCTGAACAGGTGGGTAGGTTGCCTGCGCGCCGGTAGAGGCAGCCGTGGAGAAGGCAATGGGTCTACTGCCAGTATCATTCACAGTTATGTGAGCAATAAAAAAGAAAATACAAATAGAGAAAATCATATTTATGATGCAAAGAAAAATGGCCATTTTGACCCAAAAAAAAAGGGGCTACATTTATTGCATTGACATAGATTTTGGTGAGTCATCACCGTATCGATACAACTAAGCACAATTCAAAGTTGGATACCACATTCTCTTACTCTAATAAAATCAAATTCGTACCCATCATAACATATTTAACAAGCTAAAATGTCAATAAAAGTTTACTAGAATCTCGGACAAGCTCGAAGGACAGCTTACTAAAATCTCGGATAAGCTTGAAAGACATCTTCTTCCAAGTAGAAGTCACCATCGGTTCCATGGCCATTTTCAAAACTTACTGCTAACGCAGCTGATTCGGAAAGCACACTAGAAACACCAAATCTATTTTGTTTGTGATGAGTAGGTTTCACGGGTTCAACTTCACCGAATTAGAAAATTCAAATAGGCAAGGCACTGTCTGCTCTTTTATCTTTTCTTTTCTCTTTTGTTTAAGCATACCGTTTTTAGGATTCTGGATTCTGCAAACAGCCGCCAAACCTGAAATTCAGACAACTGCACAGTCACTCTTCTCAAAAAAAATTTTAAAAACAAATCATAGCATACCAGATTCTGATTTAAAAAGAAACTGCTGTTGCAAGTCTCTTAGCCAGTCTTTGTATGGTCCACATGTCCCATGTCAAGAAAAAAGAATAAAAAAAAGTGATTGGCATCAAGTTTCTAAAACTGAATCATGACTTACCATTTCAACAACGAAGCCCAATGCAAAAAAGAATATAAATGCAAATGCCCATAATGTAATGTCATCAAGTGTCTAAACTTAAATGACTTTACCATTTTTGACAACAAAGGCATTAGAAATGCCCTCATAAACACGGATTCCTTCATAATAACCATGCGCAGTTTTGACGCCAAGCCTGAATTTGCCACTTCTTGTCCAACTTGATCCGTAATTAAGAACGAAGTCTCCCAATGTCCCCATACCTCCGTGGAGGTTCACAGAGCATGTACCAGTCAAGGGTGGCCAAATCCCCTCTCGCCTCATTACTTCATTTTCACTGCTCTCAAAGAACTCTCTAGTCCAATTTTTAGTAGCCTCTCCATCAAAATCACCTCCAATCTCCGTCACCGTCAACTATAGCTCTAATGGGTGTCCAGGTTGCACGATGCTACATGTCCTGGAATCTATCAAGACGACAGGAATGGGAGCTCCTCTCTTACCCTTAACCGTAAAAAATGCAGCTAGGCTTGATGGTAGTTCAGTCATAAAATGAAGACGTAAATCCTTTTTGCTCTCACCATCTTTTCTTGCTGGTGCAAACCTGTGAATAGAAATGCAAATTTAACGATTCAACCAATAGAGAAGTGCACCACAGAAGGTAGTGCCAACAGCAGATTCATACAAAGGAAGAGAATGCCGAGGGCCAAATCCAACATATAAAATCATTCTGGCAGGTCATTCACATTACCATTACCATACTAATCACAATCAATTGACAATCAAAACCTAAAGGCTTTTAGCAATCACTAGCTCGAACACATCGATCTCGCTTAGTCTTTTGAAGTATGGAAAAGAAGCACAGATACCAATACTTATGATCAAAAGAAATGATGCCGTCCCTGTCTCTACTATTGATACGGGACAAATATACTTGGAAGGAATTCACTAATTCGAACAGTGTTGCATATAAACTTAAGTAAATTCTTGTGGAAGAAGAAAAACCAAGAACGTGTCTTAGGGTGTGTTTGTTTCAATGAAAGTATTTTCCAGACTTTCTGCTGTTTGTTTCTCCAAAAATGATTTGGTTAATGGAAAATACTTTTCGGTCAACAGAAATATTATGTTTTATTTTAGGAAAATAAATTCCTGTGCATGGAAAGGGAAAAACACTTTCCCTCTTTATTAGGCCTTTAAGTCATTCCTTTTTATTAAGTCATCTCTGTCTTTTTCTTTTACTCTCTAAAATCTCTCTTCTTCTTTTTTCCCTGAGAAAAGCTGCCCTTCTTCAGTGATTCTCATCATCTTCATCGATGACATTCGAATGTTATTTAATCATTTTCTAAATGACATCCAAACGCCTGAAAACATTTTCAATCACATATCACCAAACACAGGAAAACTAATCATTTTCATGGAAAATGATTTCCTAGAAAACATTTTCCAAAAATGGTACGATTTCGGCTAAACAAATACACCCAATGAAAGTATATTTCTGAAAAGTGTTTTTCAGACTTTCCGCTGTTTGTTTCTTCAAAAATAATTTGGTCAATAGAAAATATTTTCCAGTCAACAAAAGTATTATGTTTTATTTTAGGAAAATGAATTCCTGTGCGTGCGAAGAGAAAAACACTTTCCCTCTTTATTATGTTTTTAGGTAATTCCTTTTATTATGTCAAATGTTATTCAATCATTTTCCAAATGCCATCCAAACGCCTGAAAACATTTTCAATCACATATCACCAAACACAGGAAAACTAATCATTTTCATGGAAAATAATTTACTGGAAAACATTTTTAAAAAATGGTACGATTTCCGCGAAACAAACACACCCTTAGTGACCTTGTGATTCGCTACTGTCATATTTGATTCTAGCTCAAATAGATAACCTCATGTTGTTAGCGACAAACATCTTGTCATGCATTTAAATTGCAATCATCTGTAAAGTGTCTCAACAAAGATCCTTACCAACAATTTAGCTTTCCATCTGGGAAAAGATCTTTGGTCTCGTTCACTAGATCATGAGTAAAATTCTCATTGATAAACTCTGTACAATCGAGAAGTTCACCGAGTTTTTCAAGATCAAGTGGCTTCTTAAATTTTTCTTTTCTTGAGTTGAAATTCTCCATCAGTAAAGCATTTGTTCTCAGATATACACAATCGTCCTTCATTACACGCTTCAAAGGCTTCCTCTTCTCGGTTTGAGCAGAGTCAAATGCACTCAAACTTTGCCTACAGAACAAAGTGCTGCAGGGTTGGCTTAGGATTTGAATTGCGTACTTCTTCGATACAGGAAGGACATCACTGTAATAGCCTCACCAGTCACCTTTATACTCAACACTGTTAGTATACAATTTACACATTGAAAACGAATAAATTGTGAAATTAAATCAATGTGGTGATATAATAAAATAGACGCTTTCAAGGATGAGATGTTTGTAGCATTGTCATCTCTGTACAAGTGAACAATTCTGGCACCTTACTACGATGGCGCAACACATCTTGCATAAATTTTCCCTTTTCTTTATTGCCTATCAATCTTTTCAATATGAAATCTATGCCCTGTTTCATTGCATTATTCTCTATAAATTTCTAGCTACACATGTAATCAGGGTAAGAAAAACTGCAGCAACATGTATTGGATGAATGATCTTACTCTTCTGTAGCTTGAAAAATGCCCATAACATCTAATACTTATGCACATTAGTCTCATTTATTTGTAGCTTGAAAAATGCCCATAACATCCGATATTTATGCACATTAGTCTGATATATTTGTTTGATAGCCTCATCCGCCATTTCCACAGCTACATACAAGAAAGCATAAATCACACCATAGCTATCAACTAGATGAATTACTCAAAATATCGGTTCTAGAGCATGCAAGAAAATTCTTTTCCTTCACTCCAAAATTCAGAACTACGAATGATTTCACCCACTTCAACTCCTGATTCATCCTTCTCAAAACCCAACAAAAGCCACTCAGTGATAAAACAAGCAAGTGCAGCTCTTTTTCAATCCCTGATTGATTGGAGCATAAAACAGTTTGAGTAAAATTTGGTCGTTGATGATTGTTTCAACTCCCAGCTATTTGTGAACTACTTGATTGATAAATAAGATGCCATCATGCTCTTGAACTTTGGCGACAATAGCTCTTGCTTGAACAACTACCTTTCTGATCCATTTGATATCATTGTAAATATCATCGAAGAGTACATGTATTTCATGGGCAACACAATTAGTCTAGTACCCATTGGCATAATTGCCAATGGGCATACCCTCATAAAATCCTTCTTCTTGATCACTATTGGTTATGTACTATGCAATGTTGTTGGCCCTTATTTCTTGAGTGACAGAATGCAAAGCAAGGTGTTCGTTAACTCATCTTTGTGGATTTCCAACGTACTCAATAGTACCATCCCTTCAATGGAAAAGGCAAAGATATTAATTAAGGATCTGCCCTTATCACACCGAATAGAAGAAACGAGTGTGCAGCCGATTCCATCCCACTTTTTTTTTTTTTACATTTGCCACATCCTCTCCAATTTCATTTTCCAAATCAGGCACCAACTTTGTTTTGACTTTTGAACAACAAGGCAACCTATAATTGGAACCATGTTCAGCCACAACATTCACAAAGGCAATGAAGGATGGCCTCCGCACAATATTGACATCGAGATTGTCACGCCCCGAACCCCAGGCACGCAACAACCCCTTACCATGGTCAATTAAAAGCGACGTCCCAGGACTCGTCGACGACCATTCATTTTTAGTCTTTCATTAAGCACAAGCGGAAGGTGACTCATCCCCAGTCCAACAAACAATAAAACAATCATACAGGGATAGAGGGATGAACAGCAAGATAACATATCTACTCGTTTATACATTCATACTGGATTAACCCACGGATGATCGTTTTCCGATTTACAAGCCCGACTACGAGGGCCGATCCATCCATTAAGCCTGACCAAAAAGAAATTAGGCTCGGCTAATCCACCTATACAAAAAGAACCATCGGTTCTCAACTACTATCACTTTGACCCGTCGGACTTAGGCTCCGTAGGGTCGTAGTAAGGTTCATCGTAGTTCGGGCCAGTCACTGGAGGAGGAGCAGGGCAGGGTTCTCCACTACACCGTCAGGAGGGTCCAGCTCCATGGGATCCCAATCGTCATTTTCGGGACCCCTGCCGGGCGGTCCATCAAAACCTCGATGGGGACCGAGCAGCATGTCGTCCTGTCGAATGAACCATGCTATGAACCGATGGGGTACCCATTGCCCCGGTCCTTCATCCACCCAGATGGTGGTGATGTACTTCTCATATATATGCACCCGACCCGGGAACCGGTGGTGCGACACAATGGTCTCCCAATCTTGGGGGACCCCAAACCGCACTGGCGGCACCATCCTAAGGGCCTAAAAATGTTTAATCACGACGGGTTGAGATAAAATCTCAGCAAGTTCTTCCCCTACACCCCAGTTAGTACACCAACTAAACTCGGGGCATCTCTCCAGAACCACCACTGACACAGCCCCAACCACAACAACCAGCAATCAGCAATAAAATGACAAGCAGGGTCAACTAACAATCAAAAGCCGATTCGCATGCAACCTTACCCGGTATGCCATACCCTGCACGTTATATATCAGCACAATACACGCAATACACATGGCCGTTAGATGATGCAGTTCTCCAATCACATGCGAGTCACGTCACAAGCGATCTCACCCGGCCATTGCCACACCCTGCACGTTATTAGTTCATGCGTGCGTGCTATAAATAATGATGCGATCACCTCATGACGTGTTCTATTGGGCCGAGATGCTACGGCGCTACGGCGCCCTTCCTCAGCAGAGGTGCAACTGTGCCCTTCCGTGCTATTGCTACGGCGCTACGGCGCCCTTCCTCCGCAGAGGCGCAACCGTGCCCTTCCGTGCCCTCCCTTCGATGATTCAGACTATCGTAGCCAATGCACACATATTTACACATACACTTGCAGTTAAAATCTCAAGTCCTTCCTCATAAAAGCAGTCCATTTCCGGTGTCCCTCGGACAATTCATCTTTTTCCCATTTTCATAAAAATCACACAATTCATGCGGATGCTCATACAATTACACCTTCAATTCAGTCCATAAAATCAATACACATGAAATTATACAATTTAATTTCTGGATGAACAGTAATTTCCGAATTTAATAAATAAATAATTAAATTCCGAAATTAAAATAATAATAAAAAAATAAATTCCGAAAATTAAATAATTAAATAATTATTTAATTAAGGGCAGAAATTAATTTAATCAATAAATTAAAAAATTAATCACATTAATCAATCAATTAAGGAAAAACGTGATTAATTAGCACAAAACACACAATTAGGCCTAATTAAGCACAATTAAGCATAAATAATCAAGATTAAGCTAAGCTAATCTTAATCCACTATCTAACCACCTATCTTAGGGCTAATGTACTTAATTAAACACCTTAATCATCCCTTAGCACTAATTAACCCAACCCTAAGCTAGTTTAGGCACTAACTAAGGGATTAGGAGCTAAACTCACCCGTTAAGCAGGCCGGAGACACGGATGCGGCGGCGACGGCGACGGCGACACTCAAGGACCTCGAACACGACCCTCCAAGGCGGTCCCGGGCCAGAAATCACAGCTGCAACCTCTGCTCAAACTCCAAACTCCAAAGGACAGCACTGCAGTGGAAGGAGGCTGCTGGTCGGAGCAAAAACAAGCTGGCCGGAGCTCCGGCGAGCTGGTGGCCGGTGGCTGGTGGTTCTTGGGGGTCAAGGGGGAGGTGTGTGTGGCTGGTGGGGGCAGTGGGTAGGCCAAAAATGGAGAGAAATGGAAGAAAAGGCGAAGCTGCCCAGAATGCGCTGCTATAGTGACGGACGGAGGACTGCTGACTTCAGGCCGCCGTACGGGACGGCCGGAGACTCTTTCCGGCGATCGGCTGACGTATAAAGTACGGATTTCCTGTGCTGATCAGTTTGATAGGTGGATCGGCCCGAGACTCCACCGGGAAGGCAACGAACCACTCAACTTTCGGTGAGAGGTCAAAAGCAGAAACTGTAGAAATTACAAGGAGAAGCAAGGGGAAGAGGGCTGCGATTTTTTTGTGATTCAGCTGGGTGAGAGAGAGATATCCAGAGCTGAAAACCCTTCATCAATGCCATTAATGGCTGCACCAAGTTCCCAAGCACATGACCTCATCATCTCTTTCTTCCTTTTATCTCTTCCTAATAATATCTAGGGGCAAAATGGTCATTTCCACCTTGCACAATTCCCAAACTGCCCTTGGCCTAAAAATGAAAGGTGGGCCTAGGAAACGGGCTGGGAAATGGGTAGGAACAGGCTCGGGAATTTGTTGGGCTCGAATTGGCTCAAGTTTGGACGACGAGCTAGGACGGGTGAGGGGTCGATTCGGTCCAACGGGCTTGCTCGTTGTCTCGGTCTTCCACGGTGGCCATCCTACCTTGGCGTGGGGCCCTCACTGTTCTTGCCCGGCCCACGTCCTCATAAGCTCGGTTTCTCGGTCCAAAATCCCTTTCTCAAAAAAAAAACTTGGTTCAACCGACACCGCCGACTGTCGAGAAAGCATCGTGTGAAAGTCTATCCCGGGTGCTCCCGACAATTCGAGGTTCAATCTCGGGTCCTCATGCCTTGTTAATTTCTCCCTGATGACTTTTGCTACGACCCATACTGACCGGCCATTTGGAGGATTCGTGATTATTCCCTCTCAAAAAGGCTTTGAATTTCAGAACGTCATAGAGATCATTCAACAGGATGAACTTAGCGAGCTCTTTACCCAGCATAACGCCGTCCTTATTGATAAGAATTTTTGGCGAATTCTCTTCAGTCTTGCCTAAACAGGCTTTGGTCTTGGCTCTCTAATTAGGATAAGAAATTGCTTCAGCAACATCTCGAATATCTTTGGGGACCTTGGGGCATATGTCTACACCACGGCCCATTAACCCAGATAAGTGGTTTTGTTGTGGAAAGGGCGAGCGATCGAACAATAAAATAAATTGAATAAAGAAAATAAATCGGACACTAGATTTATGTGGTTCGGTCGTAGAGACCTATGTCCATGGGGAGAGCAGCGACGAATTTCACTATATAACAAGCGATATAATGGAGATCATACACTCAAGTCACTCAAACGCTCTCAGTGTTTCTCAAGCCCCAATTATACCAAATAACTCACGCAGCATTTAGCCCCACAAATGAGTTATACACAAATTCTTACCATAAGAATTTAATTGGCTACAAACACTTGAATCTTCTTAGCATAATTGCTCGAATGAAATCAACATAGCAAACTTCTCCCAAGCACTCGATGACGAATTAGTGCTTCAAGACCTCTTGCATCAACAACGGCCCAATTCTTCTCCACGCATGGCCGTATATATATAGTGGACTTGAGAACTTTCCAATTATTGAAAGTCACTCATTCGTAGACTAGAAAAGAATACATAAATATATAAAATCAAGAAACCCACACCTACTAGGATTAGGAATCAAACTTTTACTTTGAGCTCAAACTCGAGACATATTTTCAACAATCTCTATCTTGGCTCGACTTTTGAGCCAAGTGACAATTGCTTTAAAATTCGAACTCTGCCGCTTCTCTCCTATAGCCCCCGATGGGCTCAACCACCACAGGTATTTTCCAAGTCCAAGTCCCGCTTGAACTTAGCCATAATCGAGTACCTCATAAGAACACCAACTCCATATGCACCTTTAACTGCTACGTAAGGATTTCTCGCCGCATTCTCCTTAATCATAGGTAAAGCAAAACTATTGTTGCATCCATATCTATCAGGAGATCGAATACGTACATTGTCAATATTTACAACAACTGTTGACTTTACAAACCCCACCTCGTTACAAGCACCATTTGAGTTTATTACCACATTAGTACCAGCTACCTCAGGTTTCTGGTTACAACTCCACCTTAAGCTGAATACCATTTAGATCCATATAAGCATTGTTATTACCACTCCTAACTAGAAGTATTGGAGACTCGCAAACGTAACTTCTCTATTGATAATAGGTGAATTTAACTCGGGACACCATAACCGATAACCCCGCTCACCTTGTGCATAGCCTAGGAATATGCACTTTTTTTCCCTTCCATTGAGCTTACCATCACTCGCTCGAATATAACACAGGTAACCAAATATTCTAAAAATAAAATAATCAGCAACGTTACCTAACCACTGTCTGATGTTTAATTGCAGTTGATGGGAATCTATTCATCAGGTAGCTTGACATACTAAGCGCATCCACTAGGAATCTCCTAGCCATATTAGCACTAGAGATCATTTTGTGGGCCATCTCTAGTAATGTTCTGCTCAATAATTCTACAACATGTTGTGGTTCATTAGCAATAGTGTAGTGTTTCATTATGCCTTCCTTCATGCAGAATTCACTTAACAGCTTCAAGCAAAATCCATACTACTGTCAGTCTGCACTTGCTTGATCGTCTTACTAGTCTCCTTTTCGATCAAGACTCTCAATTACATGATCTTGACAATAGTATTAAATTTGCACCTAAGCACAAATACCAACGTCTTCATCAAGTAGTCATCAACAACTGTTAACATATATCTAGCACTCTTCTTAGAAGGAAACCGCGATAACCTGCGAACATTCAAGTGAAGTAACTCTACAATTTCTATGGTTTCTTTTACTATTGTATTGAACTGCACTTTCCACCGTTGGTCTAAATCACAACACTTGCATACAGTCAATTCGTTAACAATATAACCAAATAGCATATTTCTTTCACTTAAAACCTTCAGGCTTCTCTTGTCAATGTGCCCCAAATGTATATGCCACAATTCGAACTCTCGAACAGATGCATCTGACGTCTCCTCAGCAAAATTTGTCATTGTCTCACCTTGAAGCTCATACAGGCCATTGTGCTTGATTCCTTTCATTATCACTAAAGCATCTCAAACAACTTTCAGAACTCAACATTTTGAAAAATACTAACACCTAGCTAAATCCAGAACACTTAAAGAAATTAAGTTCTTCTTCAATTATGGAACGTGCCTCGCTCCAATCCATGTCCTCACAATACCATGATGTATTTTGATTCTAATATCACTAACACCTACAACATCACATTAAGCGTTGTTTTCCAACTGCACTTTACTACCATCCATGCACTGATAAATAGTAAACCAATTTCTATTTGGTGTAGCATGAAAAGAACAACCAGAATCCATAATCCATCCATCAAACAATGAATAATCAATGACAGACAAGACATAATTGGCATTTTCTGAATTACCAACAACTATAGCTGCAACATCATTTGCAATATCAACTAAAATTTTCTTACCCTTCTCATTCTTCAGCTTTAGACAATTTCTTCGAAGATGCCCCCTCTTGTCACAGTTCCAACAGACTGCACTATCACTCCTAGACAATCTGCATGTTCATGTTCCTACTACCACGTGTACTAGTTCTTCCTCTGTTTTCACCTACTAAAGCAGTAGATACGAGTTCACCAGATTCTCTTCTACGAATATCCTCACTTAGAATTAAATCTCGAACCCCATCAAACATTAAGCTTGTTAACCTAGAGGAATTACTAACAGCAGTAACAATACTATTCCAACTATCAAGCAATGAGGATAACAAAATCAAAGCACATACCTCATCTTTAAGGCAATATCAACTAAACTCAATTGATTAATAATCACATTGAATTCATTGATATGATCTGCAACTGATGCACCTCTGCTCATCTTCAAGTTAAACAAACGTTGCATCAAATAACCTTATTGATTGCAGAGGGCTTCTCATGCATATCCAACAAGGATTTCATCAAACTCACAGTAGTAGTTTCCTTCATGATATTAAAGCAACGTTGCAAGCCAACGTCAGCCGAATAACACCCATAGCTCGTCTATCTAGCTAATCCCAGTTAGCTTTTTCATCGTCTCTAGCTTCTCCCCCGATAAGGCGCGTGCAATTTCATCTGATAGAGATAATCTTCAATCTGCATCTTTCAGAAACTGAAATCCTTCCTATCAAATCTATCGATTCTCACTTTTACTTCTTCTGTCGCCATCGATTCGCTTCAGTTCAACCAAACCTGGCTCTAATACCAATTGTTGCGAAAAAGGGCGAGTGATCAAATAATAAAATAGACATAATAAAGAAAATAAATCGGACGCCAGATTTACGTGGTTCAATCATAGAGACCTACGTCCACAGGGAGAGCAACAGCAAATTCCACTATAGAACAAGCAATATAATGGAGATTACACACTCGAGTCACTCAAACACTCTTAGTGTTTCTCAAGCCCCAATTACACCAAATAACTCACGAAGTATTAAACCCCACAATTCCTCGTGAAATAATCTATTAATCTCACAAAAGAATTATACACAAATTCTTACCACAAGAATTTAATCGACTACAAACACTTGAATCTTTTTGGTATAATTGCTTGAACGAAATCAACGGATAAAACTTCTTCCAAGCACTTGATAATGAATCGGTGCTTCATGACCTCTTGCATCAACAATGGCCCAATTCTTCTCCATGCATGGCCGTATATATATAGTAGACTTGAGTACTTTCCACTTCTACTTGGACTAGGAAAGAATACATCAAAATATAAAATTAAGAAACCCACACCTACTAAGATTATGAATCAAACTTTTGCTTTGAGCTCAAACTTGAGACATATTTTCAACAGGTTTAACTCTTGAAATACCGCCAAATAATATTTTGTCGCAAAACTTACACTTAAATTTGCCTTTCAGTTGCTCTACATATTCCCAAAATTGGTCTCTCTTTCTGACCATGTCTACTTCCTCGGCCTATATACACAAAAGAAGAGTGAATTAAAGTTTTCTCATACATATTAAATGAAATTATCGACAGTCATATTATTGACAACACTGAGAACTATAACCCATGACTTATAGTCTATGCACATAAGTTTTAAGGTTTAGTGCCCACTTATTCCTTTAACATCGTTGCTAAGCGACAATTAAACCCTTGCATTGAAATATCACGAGATTAACATTCACACTAATGTCCATCAAAGCAGGGGAGTTTCACCAGAATTGTCAGTAGATCCACAAGACTTAAAGGAAGCTTTTTCTTCCACTATGAATATATACACACACTATTATGAGAGCTCCAATTCATAATACTGATATTTAAGTTGAAATTTCAAGTCTCTTGAACAAAAAGTGTAATTCATTATTTTGAGATCAAATTAAATGAGAATTGCTATAAATATATATATATATATAGTTGGGAATCTTCAAGAGAGAGGAATAGAGAAATTAGTCAAAGGCTACCTCTTTACTCAATAATTGCTATAATTAAGGGGTATTCGTACCAAAATAATAAGAATAGGAAAAAAAAATCAGCTATCTTAATCTAACGAGGAAACCAGCTATTTAGGAAATAACGAAAGAAATAATACTTTAAGATTTGATAATAGCTTAATAATATTATCGAATATGCATAAATTTACTTTTCAATGCTGTACCCTAGCTTGCTTCCTCAAAGCAATACAGAGTATCCAGAATTGCAACTACCACTCAGAAATCAACGAGATTACAAAATGAGGGAAAGGGCTTGAAATGATTCAATGCCGAGAATTCATCAACCAATAATCTTCGCTCATATCACATACACAGAAGTTGAGAAAGAGAGAGAATGGACATAACCTGATGGTAGCACGAAGAAGAAGCAGAGGGAAGTGAAATTTCTCACTCGGCACGACACCTGAAGAGGAAGGGAGACAAATCGCAACCGCGTACCCCCCCCCCCCCCCCCCGGCCCCGGGGGTTGTTTCTCTTCTTTTTTCTTCGCGGTCTGCGTTGAATTGACAGAGCGCGTTTCGTTCACAAAAGCATATCCTTACGTTTAATTCGTTGTTGCCTGGTGTGCAAACTTCTTTGATGAATTCATTCCTCAGAACATGAGGCGGTCTTGCTTATGTAAAGGAGAGACCACTATTGGGAATTCGGTTTCCTTTTAGTGTGAGATTACCCAATCTGATTTCCTTTTTCAACAAATTGCTTTACAAAACTTATGGCTCGATAATTTTTTTCTTGAATGGATATTCCTTTGTCACAGTTGGCAAGATAAAGTTTCCTCTTATTTGATGTTTTAAGATTCAAATCTTTCTATAGAACACAGCAAATCTACAAGATAATGTATATTCAAGCTTTTACTAAAATTCTATAAAAAGCTCGCACATAAAAAATTTAAGTAAATGATAATTGTTCCATAGTAACGACACATGAAATTGTCCCAAAAAAAGTAAACTGACTTGTAACACTCGAATCATAATTCCTAAAACATTTAACACTTTGAAAAAAAAAATATCTATACCATTTCAATAAGAAACTTGTTTTCCCCGTAAGCAATTATATGATAATTGTCACATAGTAAACGATGTGTTAAAAAAAAAAAAAAGATGCGTGAAATTATTATTTAAAGATAAACTGACTTTCAACCCTTAAATCATAATTGTCACAAAGTAGGGAATTCATATGTGCCCCCCAACCAAAAAAAGAGTTGCCACTTGTCACGCGAGGGAAACAATCACTTTTTCTTATTACAAGAGCTTAATATATAGACCACTCTTTTCTTTCATATGTGCACTCTTTGTTCTATTATTTCTATATCCCCGCTATAGTAAACTATAACCTACTTTACTACTTAAATTGGAGCCATATGAATTTAAAATTAACTCATTTATAGTTTTGTCTCCTTATTCTCAAATTCAATATGCTTGATGTAAATAATGCTCAAGACCTGCATCCAGAAAAAGGAGATACGCACAAATTTATGTGCTGCTTATGATCTGTATTTTTTTCCTAGCAAATTAAAAAACAGAAAACGACTCGGCATTTCATTCAAAGATAAATTAATTAATTTGCTATGTTGCTTCACAATATATGTGACCATATGCTTTAGCAAACCAGGTTAATGATGCTTCTTTAGGGCATCCAAAGTTGATTTGTTTTTGTTATAAAACAGTTAGTTCCAACTGATCCTTTAGTGTTAGAGTTAATGGGGAGGCAATGCGAAGCTTTTCAACCAACTAGAGGATTAAGCCAAGGAGATCCACTATCACCCTATCTTTTTATTATTGTCGTGAATGTTCTATCTTCCCTTATGTCAAAGGCTATGACAAATAGGAGCATAAGAGGTAAATTGCCTTATGCTCTCCCACCTATTGTTTGTGGATGATGCCATATTCTTCCTAGATGGCACTATTAGAGAAGCCCAAAATCTTGACAATGTATTGAATCAGTATTGTTTTGCATCAGGCCAAGCCATTAATTTATATAAATCAGGCATCTTCTTCGGGAAAGATTGTACTCAAGAGTTGAACTCTAATATAGCAGTTGAGTTACGGGTGCCTATTATTGAGAAAACAAGGAAGTATTTGGGCATTCCTTCATATTGGAGACAAACAAAGAAACAAATGGTCTCATGGGCATTGGCAAGGGTTGATAGTAAGCTCGAGGGTTTGAAGGAATAGCTAATATTGAAGGTGGGAAACGAGGTTCTGGTGAAAAGTGATCCAAGCCTTACTACAATATGCAATGTCGATTTTTAAAATCCCCACCTCAATTTGTAGAGCAATTGAAAAAAGAATCTCTTCATTCTAGTGGAAACAAAACATGAGACAGAAAAGGCATCCAATGGAAGAGATGGGACATTCTTAAGAACTAGGAAAGATCAAGGGGGCCTAGGTTTTAGAGACCTAGTTGTTTTTAACAAAGCTATGTTAGGAAAACAAGCTTGGAGACTATGTCAAGCCCCAAAAGCCTTATGGAGCAAAATTTTTGAAGGCCTCTACTTTCCTAGAGGAAATCTCTAGAATGCTATCAAAGGCCCTAGACCATCCTAAAGCTGGTAGAGCTTGTTAATGGGAAGAGATGTGATCGCATTGGAGATTAGATGGGAAGTAGGAGACGGAAAAAGCATAAACATCAGAGAAGATACATGGCTGCAATCAGGGAAAATTGGAGAGCTAACGAATCTAAACGAGCCTAAGTACGTGGCTAATTTGCTCCATCAGAATACAAGGGAATGGAATGCACAACTACTGAACAAGATGTTCGTGGACAATATTATAGAAGAAATCCTAGCTATTCCATTAAGGCTAAACCTAGAACCTAATAAGCTTATCTGGGCAGCTAACAATTCAGGTATTTGTAAGGTAAAGAGTGGCTATAATAGACTATATTACTTGGATTCAACCAATATAGAGCATCAAGCCTCATCCTCATACCAAAACCCAAGGAGATCAAGGACAAAGATCTGGAATTTAAAAACACACCCAAAATCAAGTTCTTCATGTGGCGTTTATGCTGCAAGGGGCTTCCAACAAAAGAAAATCTTTATAGAAGGAAGCTAATTCTTGATCCAAGTTGTCCTACATGCAGCTAAGTCCTTGAAACTACTGTACCCTTATGCACTTGGATGGAAAAATATCTGGATAGACCCTAGAATTGGTGTTATTTCCCCTCCAAGAACAGTTACATAGATTGACAAATGGGTTTGCGAGTTCCTCACCTCAGGTAAGTGGAACAAAGATAAAGCCCTCTTTGCAAAGGTCCTCTGGCTTATATGGAAGAAGCAAAATGCCCTGACTTTCCAAGGCAAAAAACCCAACCCAAATTTCTTAATTAGTGATGCGATAACTGAGAACCTACTCTATGAGAAGTAGAACCAACATACAACAAAGCGAGAGTTTGAAATTACCTCTCAAATGAAGAAGAATTAAAAGCCACTAACTAGTGCAAAGTTGTAGCTGAATGTTGATTGCTCCTGGAACTACACAATCATGGAAGAATCAGTTGCAAGGATCTTAAGATATAGCGAAGGTGTGCTTGTGGATGGGTTTGTGAAGCCAATACATGCTCCATCTACTACAGCAGCAGAAACCCTAGCAATGAGGGAAGTTTTGCTTTAGCTAAAGAACGCTTATGAAAGTAGAAGAGAAGTATAAGGAGCAGATTTGTTGATAGATTTAATGTGCAAATGGTAATCATTCTATTCCAGGAAACAATTTATGATCAGAAATGATTTTTTTATTCTATTTCCAAAAACAATTTCTAAACATTTAAAGGTATTTGGTAAATGTCCAAAATTTTTATATCTGAAATAGAAATATATCTGGTAAAACTCTTAAATTTTTTTGTTTCTTCTAATTTTTTAATACTTTTATTATATTCTTATTATTTTCTTTTTCTTTTTCTTTTTCTTTTTCATTTCTCTTCTTCCTTCTCCTTTTGCGGCCAATTGTCGACGAGCAATCGGGCGAGGTTTGACTATCACACCTCGAATCCTGCAAGGATGGAGGTGACATGGCCACCTTTTTCACCCGAAGGACGTAGCCTCTAATCACAAAAGCTCCAACTCCCAAAAGTCCCCACAAAAGCGCTCTCACTCTACTAGTTGCTAACCAAATAACATAGAAAGATTGAAAAAGAGGAGTGAGCAACCACAAGCTCAATGAGTAATACATATCTTCTAAACAAATCGAGTAAGCACTATGCATGAATTCAAAGTAATACCAAAACTTTATAACTCAATCCAATATATAAAATACATAATAAATTATATAAGAGTTAATTTTATACTTATATGAAAAACTCATTTAAACTAGCATCACAATGCAAGAATCAATGGTCAAGTCCATTGGATAATCTCCATTCAAAAATCACAAGTTAATGGTTCATCCATTAACCAATCTGTTGCTCAATCTCTTACCATGGTCATGACACAATGCCTTGTGACAAGACGACTAAGATTCCCTCCTTGGTAAGGTCTCCACCTATAATGCCGGTAGCTTGGCCCAAAAGGATATCCTCAACCCGGTATGCACATCAACATGCCCCTCAATAGACTCACAACAATAATGAGCAAAATAACCATCTTCCAATACCAAAAAGCCAATCCAAAAATCAATATCATAAACTAAGCAAATACATTTTTGCAGCATTATCATCCACCATTTCTCAAGTCATCCATAAATCATTTACAAAGCACTTATAAATATATTTTGCCTTCCAATACTTTGCATAATATGCTTTCCAAACCTTTATAAACAATCAAAAACTAGTCCATGCCCGATCCGATTTTTATGCAATAATAATATCATTTCATAATCTCATATCATATATAAGCCATAGAGTTTTCTCACATGAATTTTACAAATTCAAAGAAGATATAATACCACTCACCCCGTTGCCTACGACCCAACAAAACGGTATTTGTATCGTCAGACTCGTGGTCCTAACAAATAATTGAGGAATAAGTTAAAATCCGATAAAACTCTACCTCAACTATGAGACAACTAAACTATGCCTTAACACTAATAAAATGACCCCTATGAGCTAACAAAACACCTATCAAAAGTAATTTATTCAAAGCCATTCAAGAAGCAAGACTTGAGTGCAAAACTTGATTATGCCAAAACTTTCTCATCCGAACTCAAATCCAAGCAACTTTGTAGTCAAAATGAAGATAATTCCAAGTACTAGAAGACCCATAAGTTGGATAACCCAATTTTGAGCCAAAACCAACAAAATCAGACCTCAAGGTGATCGCGTGTGTACTGTTCACTATGTGTGGGGAAGTTCAAAATTCCGTTTCGGATAAAACACAAGCTCAAATCCAATTCCGTAAAATTATATGGGCCCATAATGTACTAAACTACCATTCTTATAAATTTTCATGCCTCAAAAACTCAAAAATCGGACTTCGCCGCTCAATATTTCCAAAATTCCAAATTTGAGCCCTAAACTAGAAAAATGCTTTGATTGAAGAAACAAGAGGCACGTGTACTCACCAAGCGTTGCGTAAAATAGTCGAGTCGGCTTTGCGAGGCTCTTGCGGCATGCACATGCGAAATCCTCTCCTTCTTTCCCTTTCTTCTTCTCTCCCTCTCTTCCATTTTCTCTCTTTTTCTTTCTTTGTCTCGATTGATTTGGCTTCCGTAAGTGGGAGAGAAAACCCCACTTATTCTCTTTCCTCTCCTTTTGACTTTTCAACTGTCTTTCTTCTTCTCTATTTTTTTTTTTTATAAAAATCAAGTGGGTCCCACCAGTCAAAGAGCTTAAATATTACATTGACGACCTCGCCAAAGCCTCACCAAGCCAAGGCAAGGTCCAACAAGCTCGCCTAGCCACCAACCAGGCCAATGGCGAGGCTTGACCTCACCTTGGCCTGGCGAGGCCAATCCTTGTCGATGGCTAGGTGAAGCTCTCCTCGTCAATCTAGGCAAGGAGAGCTTCGCCTAGCCACCAGCGAAGCTAGACCTCGCCAACCAACGTGAGGCTAGGCATCGCCAGGCCAAGGTAAGGCCGACCTTGCACCACCTAGGCGAGGTCGAGCATCGCCAGTGGCCTGGTGAGGCTTGCCTAGCCACCAGCAAGGTGAGATTGAGCTCATCAAACCTTGCTCAGTCACTTGCTGGCCATCACCAACGTCAACGATGGTGGCTAATGCGCAACAATAGGGCGGTAGTAGGCTATGAGGAAGAAGAAGAAAAGGAAAGAGAAAGAGAAGAGAAGAAAAAAAAAGAGAACTGATTCTTGGAATTGTTCTCGGAAAGAAAAAAAATAACTTTTTTTTTATTCTTGATTATGTTCCATATCTATTCTCGAGAACAAAAATTTTAATAAATGGATTTTTATGCCAAATCTGTTTTCGGGAACAAAAAAATATAATCAAACACTATTTGATTGGTTAACAAATAGGCCCTTAGTCTTTGACAACTTAAAAATGGTCAAAGCATCCTGGGCCAAGCAGAGGTGTAATGGGCTTCTAGGTCCATCACAATGGATTGCCAAAAATTGATGCCCCGGCTCAAACGGATTCAACTTCTATTTCAACTGAGAGAATTAAATCGGACCGCGGACTAGATTGTTAAAGCCCACTGTACAGAGAACTCTTCCACCTAACTCAGCTGCTAGCCCCCTACACTCCCTGTCATTAATCTTATGTCTTGACTTTGGAAATGCTTGTAATCCACCTTCGGGTTATGTTTAATTGAAGTATCTTTATTGCGATCAAGAAAAAAAAACTGATCCTTTGCCGTAAGAAATTCTTATTGCGAAAATGGAGATGCACAATATCAAGAAACTCGTCATTTACAAGGTCTGTGCAAACCAACCAGTGCAAGCAAAATTGCATAAATCTTCTAAGAGAATACCTATATACTTGTACAATATACCCCGATATAAGACGCAATCTTGATTCATGGAAAATAGATGCCATCCACTCGGCCATTCGCTATGCAGCTAATCAAGAGACCTAACTTTCCCACTTCCTAAAAATGCGCCCAAAAATTGATTTGATACTCCGACATTTAGAGAAAAAAAAAAAAAAACAATGTGCACAAAAGTTTAGCGGGGCATATGTGGTGTCGCGATATCTTGAAACATGACCAATTCTCCCTTCACCAAGACTTTACCATCTTTGAATGTCTCATAGTGTCATGACCTCCATCTCGTGTCCTGGAAGCTAATGGCTCGGCTAATGCCTTATAGGGCTTTAGCCAGGGCTCTCCCAAGCCCAATAATTCATGACTTAAAGTCCAAATTTTTAACCTGCAATTCAATTTCATTTAAAAAAGAGTCATCACTAATCAATTTGGGGGGGGGGGATCAATTAGAAATCAAAATAAAATATTGCGAGAAATATTTTACTCATGAGCAACCAGAGAAACTAAGATCGGAAACTTGATTATACTAGTTAATCACTTATGCCCTTCCGGTATCTAATCTTATTTAAAACTTTAGGTTTTATATTTTTTAATTTTTCAAGGATTTTTCATGCATTTGCAAAGAAAGATCAAACACTATCTTTAGAATTTTCTTATTATGGAAATCATGAAACATTTTTGGATTTTTCTGATTTCTTGGAAAATATAAATTTTAATTTTTAATTTTTGGAATAAAAATATTTTTTAGATTTAATATTAAAATAATTATTATTATTATAATATTAAAATAATAATTATTATTATATTACATAAAGACAAACATATTCAGGTTGGGTTCCGGCGTCTGACGCGGACGAGGCCAGCTTGGGCGTGTGGCCCAAGTCTCTAACTGAGATCGGCTTCCGCGAATAAGCCCAGTATGGTCACCTGCCAAAAATGCTATTAATAAAACTATAACCAACCCGCAATTTTTATAACCAAAGCCAGCCCACTAATCCCACTAAGCTCAGATCAACGCCCAAGCCCACCTCCCTCCCTCCCCCTCTCTCACCGATCCCTTCTATGCCCTTTTCACCACCCCCTGTACATGCCAGAGCAGCTTTTTTCAATATTGAGCAAATATTACCAAAAATCCTAAACTATGCCTATTATAATAATTTTATCCTAAACTTCCCTCCCTCCGCAAGAGCCACCCGAGCCTCACTGGCGAGAGCCGCCCGAGCCTCACTGGCGAGGGCCTCCCTTGCCTCGCCCGACCTAAGTGAGGGTCACCCTCACTAGATCTGGCGAGGGCAACCTTCGCCTAAGTCAAGCGAGGACGACCCTCGCCGACGTCGAGCGTGGGCGACCCTTACTGACATCAGGCGACCCTCGTTGGTGTCGAGCAAGGCCGCTAAAGTCTCGCCTGATTCCGACACCGACAAGAGTGGTCTTGCCGACTTCCTTCTATCAAGAGAAAAAAAAAGAAGAACAAAATAGAAAAGAACAAAAATGTCCTTCAGCCCAAAAAACTTTGAGACAAATTTGTCCTAACTAGTATAATTTAAAGTTTTTGATGGTAAAAAAAAAAATTCGGAGTAAAATTGTCATAAATAAGACATAGTTTGAAGGTTTTAGTAACACAAAAAAAAAATTCATGATAAAATTTTCGCATGAGACATACTTTAAAATTTTTGGTGGTATTTGCCTGACTGCCAAGATCCACCTTTGCCTGCTTTCAGCCTTTTTTTTTTTCTTTTTTTTTTTTTTTCTCATTTTCTTTTACTTCCTTTTACTCTTCTCACCCTGCGTCCCTCAGTTCTCTACCTCCTTGGCCCGCTTGCGTCCTCACCGAAGCCATGGTGAAGACCCCCTCCTCGAACCTCGTCAGAACAAGCTATCCTCCAACCAACGACGCCCACAGTCAAAACTACGGGCAAACGCCACTACCGAACCTATACCAACATCGTCGACGATGGACAAAGAAGGAACCCAAAAGAAACACGGATTTGGCTGAGGCATTTTATCAATCACCTAGTGAGCTTCGTTTGAAGGAGGCCCCAGCAAGAAAACTTGGATCAAAATCAGCAAATAACAGACCGACATGACTCGATTACAGGATGGGAACGACTCATTTACGCTCAGTATAAACAAAAGGACAGCAAGTCTTAGGCATAACGAAAATGATGAACGGGCGTCTAGCTCAAGCATTTTGTCGAACATTTAACATACACAAACTGAGGGGCAAAACACGGGGATGACCAGACTCGGATTCGAGCCGGGTTTTTAAACAAATGATACATGGAACCCAACAGACTCTAGCATACCTACAAATGAGGTTGGAACTCGCACGAACCGGACAACGGCGGCCCAGTCCGGCGAGCTCGAAACGGGAGCGCAGATAAAGCAGAACAATGGCGGTCGGCAAAGGGTCCCCTACACGGCTCGCGGCGTCGGACGGCGGACGAGTTCGAAGATCGAGCTGCGTCCATCCGCCTCGCACAAATCGGAGCCGAAATCCCCGGGGAGCCGATCTCTACTTCAACCCTCTCTCTCAGATCTCACTTTCTCAAGGACTCTCTTCTCATTTCTTTCTTAATTTGCCATCTCCTCCCTCACAGATCTGTCTCCCTCGCGGCTCTCTCTCAGATCTGGATTTTTTTTCAGAACCTCCACTCTCACTCTCCCTCAGATCTCTCTTTCGGATCTCACTTCCCTCTCTCTTTTTCGCCGCCTGTTTGCCCCCAATTTCCCTCTCTCTCAGATCTCTCTCGGATCGGCGGTTGCTCGGAATTCAGGCCTCCTGGATGTGTCTCTCCAAGGAAGCCTTCTGAGCTCCTGCTTCTCCGCCCCTTCTATTTATAGGCCAAGGAGGGCCCGGTCGACGGAGGGCTTGGCCGCCGGTCCTCGGCACGCCGACCGGCGTCCCTCTTGGCCGAACCGGCGTCCCATCCCCATCCCCTCCTCCGCCGAGGCCATCTCGGTATTGAAGGAGTCCGCCAAGACGTCCCCTTCGCCCGGGTTTCGCGCCGGATCTCACGCGGCAGCATTGATGGCGCTTGCGAGACGTCTCCTCCGTTGCCGATCTGCTCTCCTCCACTGTCGTAGATCGTCCTCCGCGGGTCGATGTCTCCTGCGCGCGAACCGTAACGCCGAGGAAGAAAGAAAGAGGAAGGAAAGAGCAGAAAGCAGAGGAGGAGGGGAGGCCAGTCCTTGGAGCCGCCAAAGCTCCTCAGCGCATTGAATGTGCCTGCCCCCCTCCGTCGCCAGCTATCTGATCTACGTTAGTAGGCTGTCCCCTTGCCCTCTTCGACCTCTGCAGGCATTGCTGTCTTCTCCCCTCTTCTCTCCATTGCGCGCGTGAAGCACAGCACGGAGGAAGAAGGAAGAAGGCTAGGCTGGGCCGGGGGAAAGAAAAATGAAAGGGGCCAAGCCCTAGGCTTGCGAACAAAAGAAGAGGGCAAGAAGAATGGAGCCCAGCCCCTCCGTGGACCCCTTTTTTTTCTTAAATAATAATAATGATAATAACCTGAAAATGGAATAAAAATATGGTAAAATAAAGATAGAAAATAAACTTAATAGATGCAAACGATATTAGTATCCAAGTGATGCGAAAATCATTTTTGTTAGGATCAATCCTAATTTTCTATGCAATGCAATTTAAATCTTAATACTTAGTCACAATTTAGATATCAACACATACACAAATTCTTTTCATGATAACAATCTTTCTAATCCAACGCCACTTCAATACACTATATAATTTCTTCCATCTCTTCCGAGCATTGACTGAAGCCTGAAACGCATCCACAGCACATTGCAGATGGAGATTCGTTCTTTGAGATGGAAGGGGACAATCAGAGTCGAAAAATTGCAGATCATCCTCATCAAGGAAATCTTGGCTCGTAGCCCTCCTGCCTGTGACAACTAAAAAAAAGTGCTTAGGAAAATTCCTTCCTGAGCAATTCAAATGACAGTTCACTATTACTCATATCTAGTTGTTTTTCTGCATCAAAAAACTAATTGGATAATGTTACAATGTTTCAAAATTAACCTCGCATTCGTCAAACAACCTAAGCTTTTAAATCAATTGATATTAATCTTACAAAATTTTATATGATATCAGAGCCTTAGTCCTGTTTATGAATCACTTCAAGCCCCTTGTTTGTCTTGCCGATGATTACATTTTGCACTTTAACTTTAAGTCACATTCCAACTTATGCATGAGAGGGAGGGCTACAATATCTAAATAAAAATCATGTCTTTATCTAATAACTCAAGTTTTCAATCAATTGATTGTGGTTTGATAAAATTCTATGATGACAAAATTTCCAAAATATTTCTCATTCAAAATTATGTGTGCAATTTTGACCCCCAAATAAAAAAAGTCATGTGAGCAATGAACAAAGAAAATAAAAATGGAGCAACCATATGCGATGATGCAAAGTAACAAGGGCCATGTGTAATGCATTGACATAGATTTCAGTGAGTCATTATCGTATTGATGCCACTAAGCACAATTTAAAGTTGAACACCACATTCTCTTACTCTAATAAAATCAAATCCATACGCATCATAACATATCTAACAACCTAAAATGACAATTAAAGTTTACTATAAATCTTAGACGGGCTCAAAAGACAGCTTCCTCTAAGCAAAAGTCACCATCAATTCAATGGCCATGAATGCTGTCAAAGTGATTTCATTTTCAAAAGTCATTGCTTACACAACTGATTCGGAAAGCGCACTACAAACACCAAATCTATTTCGTTTGATATGAGTAGGTTTCGCGAGTTCAACTTCACTGAATTATAAAATTCAGACGCGCAAAGCAGAGTCTGCTCATTTTTTGTTGTTCCTTTCAAGCATACCCATTTCTAGGATTATGGAATCAGCAAACAGCAACCAAACCCGAAATTCAGACAATTGCAGAGTCTGCTCTGCTCTGAAATTGTTTTAAAATATCAAAGCATACTAAATTCTGATTAAACAAGATACCGTGGTTGCTTGAAGGCCAACGAAAAAAGAACATAAAAGCTGACGTCAAGAGTTTAAATACGAATGACTTACCATCTTCCACAGCGAAGGCATTAGATGTGCCCTCAAGGACACGGAATCCCTCACAACAACCCAAGGCAGTTTTGACTCCAAGCCTGAATTTTCCACTTCTCGTCCAGCTTGATACATCATTGAAAGTGATAGCACCCACTGTCCCCATGCCTTTATCGAGGATCACAGAGGGATCACCAGTCAAGAGTGGCACATTCCCTTCTTGCCCCTTTAGTTCATTGCTCTCTAAGAACTCTCTAGTCCAATTTTTACCAGCTTCTTCATCAAAGTCACCTTCAATCACCGTCACCATCAACTTCAGCATGGACAAGGGTCCAGATTGCACAAAGCTTCCTGTACTGGAATCTGCCAAGATGACATGAATAGGAGCTCTTCTCTCCCCCTTAATCTCATCACCTTTAATTAGGCTCGATGGAAGTTTAGTTATAAAATGAAGACGTAAATGCTTTTCGCTCTCCCCATCTTTTCTTGCTGATGCAGACCTGTCGATAGAAATACTGATTAAACAATTTACCCAATAAAAATCTGCACTGCAGAAAATAGTGCTTAGTACACACAAGATGAGGAGAGGCTTCTTGCAACAGCAGAGAAGAAGCACGGACGCCAACACTCATGATCAAAAGAAATGATTATGTCCCTATCTCTGTCATCGATACATAGAAATATACTTGGAAGGAATTCATGAATTTGAACAGTTTTGCACATAACCTTTAGGTGAATTCCTGCAGAAGATCAGTAAAAAAATGCAAAAACACTCTAGTAACATTATCATTTACCACTGTCATATTTGATCCTAACTCTCGCGAATCATCCCATGTTGTCGGTGACTAATCAGCTTGGCATGCATTTAAATCGCAATCACCTCTAAAGTGTCTCAACAAAGATTCTTACCAACAATTTAGCTTTCCATCTGGTAAAGGAAATTTGGTCTCATTAAGTAGATCATGAGTGAAATTCTCATTCATAAGCTCTGTAAAATCAGGAAGTTCACTGAGTTTCTCAAGATCAAGTGGCTTCCTGATTTTTTCTTTTACGGTGTTGAAATTCTCCATAAGTAATGCATTTGTCCTCAAATATAGATAATCGTTCATCACTTCAGTGATCGATGTAGGCATCGATGACTCACTAAACCAAGCAGTTCGAAATGCACTTGAACTCTGCCTGCAGAACGAAGTGCTGCAGGGTTGGCTTAGGATTCGAATTGCGTATTTCTTCAATACGGGAAGGGCATCACCGCAATAGTCCCACCAGTCACCTTTATACGCCACACTATTAGTCTACAATTTTCACATTGAAAATCAATAAAATATTAAATTAAATCAACACGCTTAAATGATTAAAGAAAAGATGCTTACAAGGGTGAGATGTTCTTAACATTGTCATTGCTATACTAGTGAACAATTTTGGCACTCTGTTACGATAGTCCTGCATTTCTTTCACAAATTTTTCCTTTTCTTCACCATCAACCAATTTTTCAAACATCATATTCATGCCATGTTTCATTGCATTATTCTCTATGAACTTCTCGCTGCACATGTAAGCAGGGTTAAGAAAAGCAGCAGCAGCATGTATTGGATGAATGATTTCACACTGCCATACCTGGAATAGCATCTGTATAATCTGATACTTATAAACATTAGTCTCACATATTTGTCTAATAGCCTCATCTGCCATTTTCATAACTGCATACAAGAACCCAAAATTAGCGCCGTAACCATCAATTAGACAGAGTACTCGAAATATCGGTTCTAGAACATGCAAGACATCTTTCCCATCACTCCAAAATTCAGAACTACGAATGGTTTTACCCACTTCTATGCCTGATTCATCTTTTTCAAAACCCAATAAAATTCACTCAGATGATGAAACAAGCAATTGCAGCTCACTTTGAACCCTCATGATTGATTGGAGCATATAATAGTTTAGGTAAAAATTTGTTGTTGATGATTGTTTCAACCCCCAGTAGTTTGTGAATAGCTTCGTCGACGATAAGATGCCATCATGCTTGTGAATCTTAGTGACAATTGCTCTCGCTTGATCAAACACCTTTCGAATCCATGGGATACTATAATATAGATTGTCAAAGAATATTTGTATTTCATCGGCAACACAACTAGTGTTGTACACATGGGGATGATCATCATTTGGCGTAATTTTATTAACACGCCACCATAGTTCTCCACCCCTTCTGCTTATATACTGCACAATGTTGTTGGCCCAATTTCTTGAGTAACAAAATATGAAATCTCTCTCAACAAATATGATGGCTCATCATCATCATTATCATCGGGGATTTTCAACGCATTCAATAGGACCACCCCTTCAATAGAATAAGCAAAGATACAAAGGAAGGATCTCTCCTCTTCCACCCAAATATCAAAGATGAGTGTGCAGCCAGTTCTAACCCATGATTTCTTCACATTTGCCACATGCTCTCCAATTTCCTTTTCCAAATCAGGCGCCAACTTTGTTTTGACTACCGAACTGCATGGCAATTTATAATGGGAACCATGTTCTGCCACAGCATTCACAAAGTCAATGAAGGATTTCCTCCGCACAATGTTGACATCAATGCCATTCAATAAGATGAACTTAACCAGCAATTTTTCCAGCATAACATCGTCCTTACCGATATGCATATTTAGCGAAATCTCTTCAGTTTTACCTGAACAGGCTTCAACCTTCGCTCTTTTATTAGGACCAAGAATTGCTTTAGTAGCTGCAACTCGAACATCTTCAGGAACCTCGGTGCATGTATCTATACCACAACCTTTAATTCCAGATAAATGTGATTTGACTCTAGGAGCACTAAGTGCAAATTTTCTATTGCAAAATTTGCACTTAGATTTGCCATCTACGACCTCTACGTAATCCCAAAATGGATCTCTCTTTCTGACCATGTCTACTTCCTTGGCCTATATACACAAAAATGAGCAAATTAAAGTTTCCCCATATATGGTGAATGAAATTTTCAATAATCAAGATACCGAGAACATAACCCATGTCTTACAGCATATGCACCGTAAGGTTTAGCATATTGCCTCAACATATTCGCTAAGCAATAATTAAACCCCTAATATCACTCAACTGACATTCACACTAACGTCCCTCTTTCATCAAAACAAAGGAGTTTCACCAGAATTATAAGAAAACTTAAGGAAGCTTTTTTCCGACAATGAATATACACACACATTGTTATGAGAGCTCCAATTCATAAGAATGATATGTAAGTTGACCTTCAATTGAACGTAGATAGAAGTTCAAATATCTTGAATGAAAAATGAAATTCAATATTCTGAGGTCAACACTTTATGAAATTGCTAGCTATATATAAATGTTCTGGGTTCTTCAATGGAGAGGAACACAGAATTTAGCCAAAGGCTACATCTTTACTCAATAATTGTTTAATTTAGGGGCATTTGTCCCCAAACAAAAGGTATAGGAAAGAAATAGAATTAGCTACATCAATCTAACGTGAAAATCTGCTATTTTGTACGCATTAATTTACTTCAATCGTTCGCTTGCTTCTTGAAAGCAATACAGAGTATCTAGAATTGTAGCTAACCACTCAGAATCAACATGACTACAAAAATGGGGGAAAGCGCTTGAAATAATTGAAACGCCCAGAATTCCTCAACCAAGTGTCGTTGCTCATATTCACATCCATAGAAGTTGAGAGAGAGGCTAGAGAGAGACCTGATGGTAGCACGAAGAAGAAGCCGAGTTAAGCGAAATTTCCCACGTGGCGTGACACTTGAAGAGGGAAGAACGACCAGATCACCAACTAACACAGAGTCGGGGAGAGCGAGCGAGAGAGAGCTTCTTGTATTAGATGCTTGAATTTCGCCAGTTTATATACAGGTGCTGTTCTTCTTTTTGCTTCTTTCTGGGTCAACGATGTTTTATGTGTTTTTTTTTCCCCCGCGGTTTGCGTCAAATTGGCAGGGCACGTTTCGTTCGCTGGCACGCGTACCTACGAAAATGGTTGCGAAAACAAAAGTACGCGTCCTTTCCAAAGTCCCGGTTCTTGCGTTTGTTTCGTCGGTTTCGTTAGCTCCACGACAATCTTGAGCTGTTCTTGTCCTTTTCACATTATCCAACCACCGTGTCGGATCCCATGCATCATTTTATGTGTAGTCAAACCAAGAAGTCAGATAATTTTATCTAAACCTCCATTCGTTTCACGAAAAATAACTTTCAGAAAAATATTTTTTGAATTTTTCGACGTTCGTTTCACAGAAAATAAATTCATTTGGAAAAACATTTTCCATAAAAAAAAAATCTTCTAAAGTGAGAGAAAATATTTTTCACTTTTGAAAAGTGGAAAATATTTTCCACGTTCACTTTCTCTTATTTTACACTCTCCATTAGTCCTCATTTCTTTCTTTTATTTTTTTTTTTTTATTTTTTCATAAATTCGAATTTTTTTGTCATTTTTTAATAAAATCGATTTTTTATTTTTTATTTTTCTTTATTTTTCTGTCGTTCTTTTTGCTGTTTTTCTTTTTTAGCCAGTCGTCAGCCACGGCAATGGCCGGTGACCAACGATAGGCGAGCCGAGCTTGCCAAATTGGCAACACCCGAGCGTCACAAGACAGAAACTTATTTATAAATGTACCCATTTTCAAAATAAAAAAAACTGTAATCCTCTCTTCTCTCGCTTCACGAGCCCAGCGCCCTCGTGCTTGCCTCTCTTTGCTCTCTTCAAAACAATCAAATTCCTCATTTTTAAAGTAGAACAAAGTCAATTGCTTGCCCTAATTGGTCGATCTCCCTCACTCAGCTTTTGCATGGCGTTATGCTTCTTCTTCCTCCTGGTAGTTCAACTACTTTCCGAATTGAAACTGCATAACTCGTGATGCCAATCTGTGAGGCTCGAGCCTCATTGCCTTGAGCTCACCTTGCTGGTGAGCTGATCATGCGAACTCGCTAGAGGTAGGCGAGCCTCGAGCCTTGCTAGCAAGGCGAGCTTGAGGCCTGGCGACCGGCTAAGGAAGGAGAGAACACAAAATAAAGAAAAAAATAATTTAATAATCTATTTTTTTAAAAATAATAAATAACGATTTTAAAAATAAAATAATAAAAAAATTATTGAAAAAGAGTTTATAAAGGAAAATATTTTCCCAAGAAAATAGCGGAAAATATTTTTCACTTCAAAATCAAGTTTTACCCAAACGCCGAAAAATAATTACGTTTTCTTGGAAAATAACTTCTTGGAAAATATTTTCCAGAAAAGTAATATTTTCCGTAAAACAAACGAAGCCTAATTGTAACTTGCTATAACAAGTTTCTCGCGAGAGTCGAAACTGAACTTTTTTCATTGAATAAAAAGTTATCGACATGTACATGTATTCCAAATTGTTTTAATATCTATATGCAAAGACTACTCATAACACAAACATTACTAGGAATGAAAAGTTACTAACCGCGGAAACCGATGCTAAAATTTCTTGAGAAAATGGTCCTTTATTTTAGGACATGAGGTTAAAATTACCTTATTGATATTAAAGTTAATATTATCATAGAGAATTTGCTAACTACTAAAAGGTCGAAGTTTAATTTTTTCTAGCTTGGAGTTACTTATCACATAAAAGAATATTACTTATCAATAGCTATGTGTTATTCTATTGAAAAAAAATGCCAAGCAAAGGGACCTTCAAACATGCGAATTAAAAATGCACAGCAAACGAATGATGCTGTGCAAATAAGAATTTACTCATATAAATGGACTAAACATTGTCACTATCGTCGTGTTATGCCAGCCATCAAGGAACAATGATGAGGAACAATGATGAAAATGACAATTATCTATCATCTCTCTGTGGAGCTTTCTTCTCTTTTGGGGGTGTTCACATGGTCTGCAATGGGATGCATCAGGTTTTTGCAGTTCTTCGGTGGAGATGCAAGCCGAATTTCAACCGCTCCATCAATTTGCTCAATTTTGCTCCAAAATTCTCCTATCTTTCATATATATATTAGATCTTTATATGTTTTTCCAGAACATTGTAACTTGTTTCTTTCGGATATATTTTTTCAAACTTTTGTATATCTGTTTTGTTCAAAATGATTAATCAATACAAAATTATTTTTGTTTAAGGAAAATATATACAAAACTAGGAAAATATAGTCTCGGTTATGAATTAAGGATACCAAATACAACAAGCATCTCCTAACAAAAACTCGTCAGCTTCTTCACTTTCTATTTTACGATAGAACTTTACATACTTTTTGACGTACAACCAAATAAAAAAAAAACTAGCAATTTTCCTTAAAAAAAATCCATAGAAAACATTTATTTTATCATTAAATTTACTGCAAAATAAATGCACCCTAATCACTTTTCATCTTTGCATTTTTGGAATGAGGAAAAATATAAAATCTACTTTCAATTTCAGACAGGTAGATGAAAACTTATTGGCCACTCCATGGCTTCTTGTCTGGGCATCCATCCGCATCCAATTTTAACCGAGTATTTCTCACGTGAGTTGCATAGAAATTACTCCAATTGAATAAAAAGTTTGTACTTCGCTGGAAAACTCCATCATCGACCTAGTGAAGCTCCGTGGCCCGTCCAAACGTTAGTTAGGGATTGTACACATCTCCTAGATTGCTTAGAGGGTGTCTCAGTTATCTTTTGTCGGAAAAGCAAATCGCACTGTGGATTGGAAAGCCAAGGCTCACTGAAACGAGTCTTTGCCTATGAATTGGCTATCCACTATTCCCCATTGTCTTTTTTACATTGTTATGTAAAGTTATGGAAGGGTACTATGGTGAATTTCCTCATGAGTAATGAATGAAGTTTTATCGACAAAAAAGAAAAAGAAAAAGAAAAAGAAAAAGAAAAAGTGTGTAACATATACACATATGATTGAAGCAGTTCATTCTCCTGTGAATCTCATACGCCGGCGTCAACTTTCACCTGTGAGACTTCCGGGAATTCCTCTTGTTTGTGGAGCAATCCATCGTAACCGGTGATCGCTCCTCACTAGTCACTAAGGCAAAAGATCAATGCTCTGTTTCGGGTATTCCTCACACGTAACAGAGGCCGAGACTTTAGTTGTGGTTTGTGCGAAAATGGGATTTAATTGAGGATCTATCTTTTATGGGAATCTGCTTTGATAATGTTTCGGTATAACTGTTGTGAATCCTTTGATATTCTCCGGGATCTGGATCATTGGACTGAAAATGTATATCATGTGCTCAATGAAATTCTTGAACGATGTTAGGTGTCTGTTCAGGTTCAAATCTGACCGAGATTGAGTTCTGTGTTCTAATTTGTTTGTTTGTTTATATAAAATAACTTTTGTTTGAATTCGGTTTCCCTTCGTCCGGTAGTCGTTCGTGTTGCAGGTCATTGACTTCTAACTTTCCGTTTAGTTTAATAGCCGAGAATCACATATATGAAATGAGAATAAACCTGATATGTTCTGTCGATCCCAAATAAAACTGAATTTGACTCCAATTCTTGAATGGTCATTTCTGAATTAGAGCATGTTCTGTTCATGATCTCCTGATTGATTTTTACTGGATTTGTGCTGAATTGTGAACAAAAAGTTTATAGTGCTTTTTACTGTGAATGAATGCTGAATACGTGTTTGCATACCAGGAATGAACAGAAACGGGATTTTGTGGATAAAAGAAATGGAGGAGCTTAACTGATAACAATATCATTAGCTTTGGAAGGCATGGGCGCGGCAATAGAATGAAGAAGACAGTGTTTGATTCATCTCAATGGAGAACATAGGACTGGACAGTAGATACAAGGTGTTTGGACGTGTGGAATGAAAAGCGAAAAAAGGAAAGAGGAAGAGGTTCAGTGCATTTTGAGACGTGGAACCGAATTAGAAAGGAAAATGGAAAGTAAATATTAATAATAAATAAATAAATAATAAGACATAGGGTTCCTTTGGAAAACTAGGCTGATCAACAAGGGTTGAAGCGTTCTTTATTGATTTTTGGATAGGAACTAAAATGCAAGAAATTGAAAGGTACGATGTAGGCCAAAAACTATTAGATCCAAAAGTGGAAGCAGTAGATGTGGTGTTAAAGTCATTCCTGTTTCGAGTGGAGCTATGTTCCTTAAACTGATCGAAAGCCTCTTCGGCAGAGTTTTCTCCTCGAGTGACATGTAGGATCAATCAGCATTCAAATAATTTCTATAGTTCATCAGCGACCCAATGTACAAATGGGGTTGGGTTCGTTAACAACATCCTTCTTAACCTTTCAAGAATAATAGGGGACACTGCCATCCTCTGTTTTAACAGAAACTTGTGAATGTCTGCAAATATAATTGGCAATGGAAAATACAAACAATATATTGAGTTGTCAACTACATATCCAAATCCTAGATAACCAAGCACACACCCAACACTTGCCCTGCCTCAACGGCCCCACCGTCGCCATCCACGGCCATCCCCCATCAAGATCTCAGGTGAGTGGGCCATGGCGTCCAACCTCAATTTAAGGACGCAACTGCCACTGCAGATCTCACTGTGGCCAGCCGTTACCTGCAAGTTGGAGGGACAAAGTTGCCAAGCAGATTTGAGAGGGGTAGAGAGAGAGAGAGAGAGAGAGAGAGAGAGAGAGAGAGAGAGGGGAACTACGGAGGGAAAGGGGAAGAAAGAAATATAGCTACGACTGCAGACAGTGACCGCACAGGTGTGAGTATAACATTTTATTACTGTAAATACAACTAGCTGAGTATATCTGAAATTGACTTATAGTATTCGGTCCAAATGGATTCAGGGTGGCAGCACGAGGTGGCATTGTTTGATGGCGATTCCGTTACTTTAGTAGAGCGATGCAGCCTGTTTGGTTGGTGTTGTGACACCTCTATTTGGTTGGTGCTGTGACACCTTCGTGAGGCAAACGTGGCCTATTTGGCAGACCTTGAAAAAAAAAATATAAGGAAAGAGGCTCTGATAGCACGATCTAATAGAGAATAGGAATAGAGAATTTCTATATATTTCAATGATGTAGTAAGAGGAATACAAGGGTTTACTTATAGGCTTTACAAGGAGACTATTTATAGTAATAAAATATTATACAATCAATTACAAAGATAATTCATAATTATCCTAAATATTCTAAATTTCTAGAATATCGAGGATATTCAGAATATCCAGAATATCATAAAGATAATCCAGAATATCTCAATGTATCTAACACTTCTTCTATATCGTTGACCTGACTAGGAACCTAACACATTTCACCGTCTTCTTCTTCTTCTCTTCATCCTCCTTCGTATAAGTAACTTTCGTCTTCAACAATGGAAGTTCTGAGGCATTTTTTGCCTCCTCCTCAAATAGGCGTAGCAGGAGCTCTCAATTGGAGCTCTCACTCACTCTGTCACTCACTCGCATTTATTTGTGCGTCTCACTCGAAGAAATTGCACTTGATAAAAATCTCTTAATTGACATTGAAGTGCACTAACCAGCTCTAATGTCAAGGGGATTGGAATACTTCTCTGATTTTTCTTTTTTCTTTTGAGTTTTAGATAAACATAAAATGGGAAATATTTAGCCTAGATTAACCGATTGATTGAATCCCATCACACCATTGAATTTTATGGGACCAAGTGAACTTAAAACAAAATCAACTAAATACCATCAGTTCAGGGACACGGACGAAATACCATCAAGTTGAGAGTAATAAAGTGGAATAGGGAATAAAGGAATTTTTTGCATGTTTCGATATTTATATTAATGAAGAATATATTAGTCTATTTATAGGTTTTGTTGGAAAACTAATTTAAGATAATATCTCAATCAAGATATTCACAATCAAGTAGAGATATATGTGCAATACATGTGCAATCTCAAAAGATATGGATAATCAACATAAACACCAACCTCTTCATCACTCGGTTCTTCTTCTAATTCGTTGACTTGAGCTGGAGCCAACACATCTTTGCTGTCCTCTTATTCTTCTCACCGGTAACTTTCATCTTCACCAAATAAAAGTCCCGAGGTATTTTAAGTGTCTTCTCCTCCTCCTCCTCCTTTGAATAGGCGCAACATGAGCTCCCACTAACTTTCATCTTCGCCAGAGGGCTCTTCACAATGGTCATCTTTGACTTCGTGGTCATCATCGTACTCTCCTTCTCTTCCTTCTTCATCTAGATGCGTTCGTAAGGTACGTCAGAAGAGAGGCCAGCAATGCCTCGACTAACATGCGTTCATAAGATGATTGAGGAGAGGCGATGAGGATTTTATTTTGAACGATAGAATAAAGAAAAGGAGGGGCCCAAGGTTTAGACTTGATTGGTTTAGGTTTGATCAACCCTAAAGTGCCAAAACCAGGGACCAACCTACATAGTGTAAGTTCTAAGGGCCCTAGGATTGGGGAATGGCCCAATTCCCTTGGGAATAAACCAAGACTGTCTGGGTTGGGTTGGTCCAGGGTGGACCCTAGATCAATGCTACTATGATCCCTTTACAAAACTTCCATTATTGGGTTAGCTCCCTCCTATACGTAGAAAATATCTTTTGAGTTGCATATGCAACTTATTATCATAGTACATTTGTACTTTAAGGATAATTTCCTTCCATTGATTATATGAAAATTCTGAAGCATTTATAATTGACAAAAAATATGGTTTTGTATTTTTGTATATGATTTGAATGGATTGTCTTAAAATGTTATTACCATTGCCATAATTTTTTGTCAATAGCTAATTATATCATGTAATCATGACATAGATAGTATTCTTTGTAGCAATATTTTAGGGATCATTTTACTTTGCATGATAATAATGGATGTTTAGAACTTTTTAGGTACTTAACTTTGCCATATTTTTAATTTTTTGTGAAAGTATCCATCATCATATAATGATGCCATGAAAAGTAAATAAAAATTGGACTATTAGGTTCACTTAATAATTTGAAAGTTGAGCAATTATAAAACACAAGCTACAACGTAATGGCACATATTAAAGTGATACTTAAACAAGGTGCGTACTATAATTGGTAGATGGTTATTTTAACTCTTACTTGTGTTTTTTTTTTAAATAATATTTTTCTAGTAAAAAAAGAGAAATATACAACTTGTTAATGCAATATTTAGCGCGCTATCTATCAACGAAACTATTTTTTTGGAAAAAAAATAGACACCAAATTTGTTCCTAATTTAGAAAGAAAAGGGAAAATAAGGAGGAAAATAAGGCAAGAAATAATCTTAAATCAAGAGTGAACTTCACATTTAACCTTCATAAGTGTTATTGGGAGAATCAGGGTAATTTCGTCTCTAGCAAAAATTGGAATGAAGAAGGAAAATGTAAGAAATCATCTCAAATCAAGAATGTGATTTGTAAGGGATAATGTAGCCAATTCAAGGTGATAGGGAATACTAGAAGTATATAAGGGTATAAAAATAGGACAAGCCTTCTTTTGTCCTTCTCTTTTTGTCCGTCTTCGTTCTTCCATGTTGTGCACAGTGAAGACCTCAAATCCAGTCACAACCTGACCATCGATGGCCATGGGATTGCTTGGAATGGTTGTTTCCGGTGATGTCTGAGGCGGTAAAAGGATTAGTTTCAGGTGTTGGTGAAAGTTCATTGCCCGTGGCATCGTGGTCGGCGGTGACTATGGATTCTTGATGGGGATCCAAGCGAAAGTCAGTGGTTGTGGCGTCATGAATGGTGGACTGCAGAAGGTGACGATGGCACTCGAACAATGGGAGAGTGACTGCGATAAAAGAAAACTCTGTGGTGGAGGCAATTTATTCGTTTTTTTCATTTTATCGATGGTGGTTGTGGAAGGAGAGGAAGATGATGATGGCATGTTTAGTGTGGTGGTTCAATGGCGCTTGCGGCTGGCAATCGCAGTGGTACAGTGGTGCTGTTAGCATGTTTAGGCGTGAATGATAACATTTCTGTTCCAGAAATCATTTCTGGAACAGAAATAGATTTTTCTATTTATATTTCTGAATGAGTTTCTAAGCCAAAAAACGCGTTTGATAACAACAAAAAATTTCTATTCTTGGAAGAGAAATTCATTTGATAATCAAAAAAAATTTACCACATCTAAGTAGTGATGATAATGGGAGGAGCGGGGATTGGCGACAGCAACCGGCGACCGGCGGCGGCGACCGGCAACCGGCAACGGCGGCGACTGGCGGCGGCCAGGGGCCGGCAGTGGGTAGGGGTGGTGGTGGTGGTGGTGGTGAGTGACGAACGGAAAAAAATTTCTTCGAGTGAAGAGTAAGAAAGAGAGAAACAATTTTTGATTTCTGTTCCAGAAATAGAAAAGTAAAAAAATTTTGTTTCTGATTTCTATTCCAAACCTATTTCTGGAATAGAAATTTGTTCCAGAAATAGAAATGAAATTTTTTTTACCAAACGGATTTCTATTCCAAAAATAGGTCTGGAATAGAAATCTATTTCAGAAACAGAAATATAATGGTTACTATGCGCAGATTGTTTACAGAGGAGATATACGGGTGGTAAATAATGGTGTGTCATGGGAGGGTGGAGCAACTGATTTCCATTTACAAGCATGGAAAGTCAATTTCCTTACTTTTCAACATGGATTTTCCAGTTCACGGAAGAATTTCTTTTTCATGATCAACGAATATTTTCAGCACTGAATACTGGAAAAAGGATGAAGATATATATTTTTTTAAATATATTTTCTGGCAAACAAATGGAGCGTAGTCATCAACTCTTTGCTTTGACCTGCCATAGCAACTTTTGTTTTTCTTTTTCCTGCGTCTAAACGTGTTAAGCATCACATGCAATCACACAAAGCAAAATCAAGGAAATTATCTCCTCCCCCCCCCCCCAAAAAAAAAAAAGAGAGTTAGATGCATAGTTAAGCATTTAATTTGGATGCAACAAATCCTGTATTTAGTCACTAGAGTTTGCCGCAACGTAGAGGGTTCGAATTCCCACCTTCTTAGGGGGATTGGAGTGATGATTATTAGTTTTAAGTGTGAGTTTTGACTCTTTTGCAAAAAGAGGTAGTGCAAAAAATCTAAAAGTAAGTTGAGAGTTAGAATAAAACTGACAAAAAAAAAAAACATATCCTGTATTTAAATCACAATCTATCTCACATGGAATAATGCTCGTGGGCATGCTCATCAACTTACGAGTGGCTGCTTACTTGAGCATAAGGTGTCATGAATTCACGTATATTCTAGGGATTTAGTAGACCTGAAGATTTGGATGAGCATATGAAAATGTAAATGAAACAAATTAAAAGCCCTTTTGTTTAAGCTTTAGGAAATGTAATAACAAATTGCATGTGGCAAATAATTAAGTTTTATTCGCTCATCAAATATAACCTAAAAATATCCATAACTACGAGATAATCTGTATGAGAATGATGTATTGGCCAGACGACCATGATCATTGACTGAGCAAGCGAGAGAGAAGCAGGTGAAATCTGAGCTTTAGGAGGGTTGAAGAGTTCTGCTCAGTGTAGCACAGCAGTTGCAGAGCTTGAGCTCGCTTGAGGTTTTATGGTTTTTGGGTTGCATCTCCTTCGATCCATATACCAATCAATGGCAGAGAGTTCCTCCACCGAAGGTCCAGACTACATCAGCCTCTTGTCTGATGGCCTCATCAACCACATCCTCCCCTTCTAGCTCACCAGAGACGTGGTCAAGACTTGCATATTGTCCAACAGGTCGCGGATCCTCTGGAGCACAGTCCGGAAACTTTGCTTTTCTCCATGCCATGGGACGATCGCAACTTGACCCTTTATTGGCGTCCACAGATCAAATGCAGCAGGGTGTCTTCTTTTGTGGACAGAGTCTTACTTTCCTATGCCTCGCCTAAGGTTAAAAAATTCGACCTGGAAATCGTGCGTGTCATTGATCACCCATCGACCTTAGACGTGTGGCTAGGGTTTGTGGTCAACCACGGCGTCGAAGAGCTTTCTGTTGCTGGTAAAGGCATTAAGGGTTCCGTGACATCTCTGTTCCTTTACGTTGCTCTCCATTCAAGGATCTAAATTTGAAAAAATTGCCACTTCATTGACATCAGAAACATCGTCGGAGTCATCTTAAGTCCGTGTCTCTCCACTCTTGGGACTGATCAGCTAGTGAGCAGAACTTTGACTGGTAACCGTCTTCTTGAGTACCTCAAGTTGGAGGAATGTTGGGTCCAACAAACATTAGAGTTCATTCAAGAAGTTTAACGAAGTTGGTAATCCATGGTTTTGTAGATTATTCGGAAGCAGATTTTCCTATAAGGATCTCAGCGCCTCATTTGCTGCTATTGCGGATAAGAGGGCATCTGGGTGTTAAGAGGATAAAGATAATCGAAGCGTCATCCCTGGTCGAAGCCTGAGTTAGATTTCAAAATGGTTTCTGATCAGGCGGTTTGTGTGGAGTATGTTGCGCAACGTTTGCGGAAATGGGTCGCAAGACTCGAAGTGCTACTAAATAATTGTTGCATGATCTTATTCACTTGGAATCCTAACACATCTCTTCAGTTTTCGTGGACTAGAAGATGGACAAGATGGATTGAGCGCATCCCTCGCAAGGAAAAAGGGAGTATTTGTTCCAAATTAAACTGAAAGGCAAAAGGCTCGGTAATAAAACAAGGAATGAATCCAACTCCAAAAAAAAAAAGGGTGTATTTTGTTTCTTTTTAACCTCATTGTGTTTAATTCTTAGTTACCTTCAACTTAATCCCGGCAGTGTGATGACCCGATATTAGAAGATTATAATTCATTTCTGGATATTAATGTTCTGGAAGTTCAAAATCGAACCACATTTGGGATGAATAAATTGTCAAGTCGTTGATATATATGCTATTCTGCCAATTTTGATGCTAATTAGGTTTGCAAGTGTGAATGTGATCGCTGGATGTATTGGATGAAATTAATGATTGGAGTATGATTGTCAACTTACTCTCGCGTTTTAGAAACATGATGATTAATGAAAATTTTAGACAACATGAAACTATGTCATGGCATGCCATGGGTTTTGGTGTATCTATGAGAATCTTCGGTTATTCATGTATTTTATGATATGTCAGGCATGCGTTTGATTAGATTATCGTTTGAATTAGAAAGCCATAAGATAACGGGCTTCAATTTGGAATTCGACTTGTTGCTCGGATTAATCATAAAGGGAAAGCTTCACCTTATCAAAGCGGTCAAAGACAAAGCTCTTTCATTTAAATTTGTTGTAGCCTCTGCCCCGGATAAAAGACTACAAAGATGTCGGGGATTTGATCCTCGAATTTTTTGTGAGGATATGTGATAGGAGTGGACCCGTTCGTTCTGGTTCTTTTGTAAAGCTGCTGTGTGTAGCAGTTGTGTCTTTCTTTATGAACTTGGTACTCACCCACTCTAGTGGCATGTTATCCTGTTGAGTGTGTGCTGATGTCGAGTCTCACCCTTTTGTAAAGTTGCTTGGCTGATTTATATTACTTACCCTTACCAAAAAAAAAATAATAATAATAAAGGGAGTCGAATGGTCTTAGATGTAGTCTGTCGACCTTTACCATGTTTGCAACATTCAACATTTATTTATATTCGGAATGAAAACATTTCTTTGACCTCAACATTTATTTATATTCGGAATGAAAACATTTCTCTGACCCTATTTTCATTGTTTTCTCACTCTTCTTCCTCCATCATTTTCTTCAACCTTTAGCCATGTGTCACGGAGTAGAGGTTTCCGGGGTCAATGGGGCATTCGTAATCGAGGAAAAACGACCAAAACGCCCCTTGAAGGATCCAGGCACTTCCGGAATATTCTTAGGGGCGGGATTTTCTTGAGTCTTCTAGAATATTCCAAAATATCCCTAGAATATTCCAGAATATTCCCAGAATATCCCTAGAATATTCTTAGGGGCAGAAGATACGGTAATTAAGGCAGTTGAGGAGATACGATCTTATTCGCCGGATTGAAACTAAATCAATGGTTGTAATTTGAGGGCCTCAAGTATAAAAAGGGTGCCCTCCCCATCATTTGTATCATCCAACCATTAGCAATCTAAGCTCCTTTATTTCGTTCAAAGCTTCTCTCTAATTTCTCTCTCTACGATCTGAGTGAGTGAGTGATCAGACGATCCGAAGAAGGCTTAACTTTGGCCCCAACGATCCCAAGCGATCCGAAATAGCCTAAGTCACCACACGGTCGCGATCCCAAACGATCGGTCCATGACAAGTGGTATCAAAGCAAAAGAAGAGAGATCCGAGGAGCAGCACCAACTGTTTGAAAGAATGTCGAGCCAAGAAACTATTATGGATGGAGAGGTTGCCCAAGTCAAAGAGACTCGTAGCCGAAGCAAGAAAAGAGAAACCTTGTTAAAACCCATTGCCGCACTTGATGAGAAGTTCGCGAAAATGCGAAGTGCCGTAGCTGATCTCATTGACGAACTCGATGATGTTCAAGACCGGATCATGGAGGTTGAAGTTTCCCTTCGTAAAGACTTCACGGACGCCATCAACGATGTGACGGTCCCTCTTCAAGCGAAAGATGATGACCTCAAGACATCGATCGACAACTTGAGGGAACGTGTTCGCGCAATGGAAGAGGAGAACCCCCGACAGGACGAGGTCGAAACCATGAAGGTGGAGATCCAAGAGCTCAAGGCGGAGCTCGCCCTGTGCAAACTGAGCATCGCGAACGGAGCGATGCCTACCCAAACAGTGCCCAAGATAGAGGTGCCGAAGCCCAAGGAGTTCAAGGGTGATCGATTTGCCAAAGAGGTGGACAACTTCGTATGGAGCATGGAGCAGTACTTCAGAGCCGCCAACATCCAACACGAGAATGTTAAGGTACGAAATGCTGCAATGTTCCTTACTGATACTGCAATGTTGTGGTGGCGCAATAGGTGTGATGAGACCAAGCACGGTGCCCATCCTGTAGAGATGTGGAATGACTTCGTGAAGGAGTTTCAGGAATACTTCTTCCCTAAGTTTGCTCAACAAGAAGCCCGTAGCAAGCTCCATCGCCTCGAACAACAAGATACGGTCCGAGAGTATGTGAAAGAATTCATCGAACTCAAGCTCCAAATCAACAATCTTGGAGAAGATGAGGCTTTTAGAGTGTTCTTGGATGGACTCAAGCTGTGGGCAAGACAAGAGCTGATGTGTCGGGATGTGAGAAGTCTCTCGAGGGCTTTAACCATTGCCGAATCACTCATCGACCTCAACAAATTTGATCAATCGAAACATCGATCGAAGGATTGGAGGTCGGATTGGTCCTCCGAGGATGAAAGTGGAGACAACTCCCGTGGCCCCAAGGATTAAGGTGGCCGAAAAACTTGGGGAGAAGGCTCGTCCAAACAACCCGTCCAAGGAGGTCGACCGCAAGCGAACTTCACAAGTAAGTACGATCAACCTCCACCCGCTCCTTGTTTCATTTGCAAGGGAAACCATTGGACACAAAAATGTCCACAAAAGCATCGAGTCAACGCCATCCTTTCTGTCGAAGAACAAGAACGGCCAAAGGAGGAGAGTCACCAAAACCGACTTGGTGGGATGACCCGCAACTCTGTGCAAATCCAACCATCACCCAAGAAAAAAAAAACAAATGGACATGTACTTCATCGAACTTGAGGTATGTGGAATCACTCTTTATGCCTTAGTCAATATAGGTGCGTCCAACGTGTTCATGGCAACCGAGGTAGCGAAGAAGTTGGGCTTGAAAGTGATGCCAAACGGAAGGCGATTCAAGACCGTCAACTCGGAAGACCTTGCAAGTGGAGGCACAACCCCAGAGGTCGAAGTCCAAATTGGCGGATGGAAAGGCAAACTTTCGTTCGAGGTAGTCCCGCTCAACGACTACAACCTCATCTTGGGAATGCAGTTCTTCAACCAAGCGCGGGCCATGATTGACATGGGGTCCAAGTGCATCATAGTGCTCGACCCGAAGTGTCCGTCCATGGTGCCGATGCTCAAAGGGGCAATGAACACTAAGACAATTGCTGCAGTCCATCTCCTCGACAAGAGCTTGAAGGCGGCCAAGCGCATGGACAATCAACCAAAGACCCAACCATTGGAGAGGTCGAAGGTAGAATCGGGATCTCTTGCACCAACCAACGACATGCCAATCGAAGCCCTATTCCCCGAAGTGAAGTACGCGCTGCGTACCATGTCCGAGCCGAAGAAAGGATCATACGTCCAACCGATCGTGAAGGCACTCAACCAATCGTTCGAGAAGCCATTCGAGGTACCGTTCAAGTCGGTTAGGGCCAAGCGGAATAGGAAGAAGTGAGAAAAAGCTCGTGCCAAAAAGAACTCTCCTCATGCTGTGAGCGCCGAGGACGTCGCTCAAATGAGTGGGGGAGAATGTCACGGAGCAGAGGTTTCCGTGGTCAATGGGACATTCATAATCGAGGAAAAACGACCAAAACGCCCCTCGAAGGATCCAGGCACTTTTGGAATATTCTTAGGGGCGGGATTTTCTTGAGTCTTCTAGAATATTCCAGAATATCCCTAGAATATTCCCAGAATATTCTTAGAATATTCCTAGGGGCAAAAGATACGGTAATTAAGGCAGTTGAGGAGATACGATCTTATTCGCCGGATCGAAACTAAATCAATGGTTGTAATCAAGTATAAAAAGGGGTGTCCTTCCCCTCATTTGTATCATCCAACCATTAGCAATCTAAGCTCCTTTATTTCGTTCAGAGCTTCTCTCGAATTTCTCTCTCTACGATCCGAGTGAGTGAGTGATCAGACGATCCGAAGAAGGCTTGGCTTAGGCCCCAACGATCCCAAGCGATCCGAAATAGCCTAAGTCGCCGCACGGTCGCGATCTCAAACGATCGGCCCATGACACATGGGAGGAGGTTTTGAGCTAAGTCTCACCCTTCCCTCTTTCTCTTATTGATTTCGTTTGTGTTCTTTTCTTTTCTTTTCTTATTTCTTAATCTCTTTTAATCAAATCACACTTGAATTCTGACCCTTCAGGTTTCTTGACGAATTTAGCTGGCTTTTATAAGCCTCTACAGTGCCTTACCTAACTAATTCATGTTCAGTGGTACTGGACCTCTCTTACCTCTAGCCCAAAGGATAAAGTTTTTCCTCGCACTTATAAATCAAACATCATCACCTTCCACAACTGATGTGGGATAATCTTATTAATCTCCCTATTACACATTGGGCTTAGGTTGAAGCCGCAATAACCTATAACTTTCCTGTGTGACTATTGGGAGACTTGTTAGTAACTTAGGTTTTGATGCTAATGTTGGGTGGTCTTGAGTCTCCTACCCCAAAAGCTAACTCAAAGATTAAGGATTTTCCCACACTTATGAACCAACCACTAGCCCCATGTGACAACATCAACAGTCCAATCACGGAGATGCGCCAAGCAAGTAAAGAGCGTAGCCTCTGTGGAACCACCATGACACCAACAACACAGCCAGGCCCGACCGTGAAGTAGAAGCCTTGCCGATCCCTTGCCGCGATTCTTCAACCCATGACTCCCCCTGCTGTCGACTACCTGTGATCACCACACCGAGGTGGTTTGCCCTTTGCCAAGCATCACATCGTGAGCTAACTTGGCCGAGACAATCACCACCGTGACCAAACACCATTGAGCACCGTCCTTGGCTGAACCCCCACCGCGAGCTGCTCCTCCCTTGGCCAACCCCAACCTGTCGCCACCGTTGCCCATTGTTGGTTATTCGCCGTCCATCGGTTCAAATTTGGCAACATTATCCGTAAATTAGGTAAAATCATCACCTGAATCAATTTGAACATTTCATTGCCTATTTTGGTTATATGAATATATAATTCAAGATTAGGATATTGATTTTATTTTTGTGAAAATATCTAGTAGATTGAATAATGTTTCCAAATTCGAATTATATGGATGCTATCTTTAGTGGATTGTGCCTAGTAAGTTGATTGAATTCATATCATGTTTCCTTCATATCTAAAAAAATTCAAAAAGATTTCACGTAGATTAGGATATAGGATATTCTAGATAACAATGCAGGTTTAAATTGAAGTGCATGTTAGAGTAGATCTTACGATATAATTCAAATAGAATTTAGATAGAATTTTTCTATAGTTTTCTAAGATGGAATAGGGTTTAGTTCGAATTAATCCCTAATCTAGACAAGAAAACAGTTCAATTTTGATAGTTTAATTAAGATATTTTTTTAATTTCTAATTTTAATAAAAATATCAAAAATATCATATACATGTTACGTAGTCTGCATGTCATCTAGTTTACATATTAGCTTCATTTAATAGAAATTGCATGTCATTAGCATTAGGTCATGTACATAAATAATTGCATGTCATATAAATTAGTCTAAACATTAAGATAAGAGAAAACCCAAAAAAAATTGATTACTTTGGTATGTTTGATTTATTTTCATTAGCAATTTATTTATATTTGCTTTGCTTATTGAGTGTTTATTATGGTGGTTGTGCACCTGTAGATTACTCCCCTGTATGTTAGTAATTTAGCATAAAATTATTCCTAGCTGCCCACATAAATGTTTTTAGAACAAATGAAATGCAATCGAAAGGGCGTTAGAGTAATTTAGTATAATCAAGTATTCAAACTTATTAATCTATACTTTCACACAAGTAAAGTAATGCTCTCATACTTTATTTGCATATCTAATCAACTCACCAAAATTTGATTAATTGTGACTCCTAAAAAAATTGTTTTCCATGTTAAAAACTTGAACCAAGTTGCAAATTGGTATGGGCCAATCCCTAAATGGTTCACCCGCTTGTGTTGGTATTTTTTGTCGATCCTACTTTATTTCTACTCTAACGCTTGGATTTTTGCCTTATCTTCTCGCAAGGAGTGGAAGTTGAAACCCACTCCTAAAACTAAATCGTCCCCACCTTTAGCCTTTTAAGAAGTGGGGTTCAAACTCCCTCACCTCCACCTTCTCATGTGAGAAGGATGGCCACTGAAACTCACTTGAGGTGACAATCTAGTTCTAGGAGCTATTCTCTCCCCTAGATCTAGAAGTATCATAAATTTGCTTTCCAAAAATTCGATGCCTACGTGCTCTATCTATGTATAAGTCCTCTAACTCCAGCTTCAATGGTGATGGTAAGAGCTATGGTGTATAGTTGAACCATAAAGATTTGCTTTTCCAAATGTTACATATGTGTTCATTTAGTCTATTTTGGTTCATTTCAATTTGAGATACACGATGATATAGAAAAAGCTAAATCCAAGAGCACATTGCCTACAGCAACGTCGTAGTTACTAGAAGAGGAATTTTGATGTGTGCTCGTCACTAATAAAGATACGAAATCCAATGATTGAGCACCCATTATTTTGTTTGACAGTTTCATTAATGTGGAACTAGTGTGTGCTTAACCCCGCTAATCTTTTGTTAATCTTATTTGTTTTTTAGATTTGAATTTGTATTGTAGTACTTTAAGTTTGCTATGCTTTATTTCGCATTTTTAGCATGTATTTTAATTAAGGACATAACTCATTGGGTGTTGCTTGAGTAAAGCAATCCTCGCCGTTATGAAACGGTTCGCCTTCTCTGCATTTCTTAATCCCTGGTAATTATTATTTTTCAGAAATTACACCATGCATGCATTTAGATTGTGCACACTTTTTTTTAATTATAAATTAATCACAAATTAAAGAACCTAAAAATTATTAAGAGGGAGAGGAAGTCGAGAGAGAGTATTTGGTCAAGCACACCCCGCTTTACTCGTGAGATTAATCATTAATTAGATAAATAGATAAAAATTTCAAAATGAGCATTGCATATCATTCCTATATTTTGAGACATATTCATTTTTTAATGAATTGCTTATACCGGTTACGTCTCGAGACTTGACAATAAACCCCTCTGAATTAATTAATTAAATATTGGCCATGCGGCTCGAATTCTTTTTACAAGCATGTTTGCTTTAGATTTTTCTTATTCTCCTTGGGTGTATTCACTCAATTGTTTAGGCATTTATGCATGCACACTTAGAATTATGTATGATCATGAATGAAAAGTGGCAAAGATTGCATGAAGAAAATCGTTCTTTACCTGAGTGTATATTATCTCCATCGGACATATGAAGGCCTTTTAGCTAGTACCGGAAGGTTTACATTATGATTTTTCTGTTTATGTATGATCATGAGCGTGTCTGTCTGTGTGAATTCGCTGGTCGATTCCAGCTATCTGGTTTGTTCTTCGTTCCATTTTACGAGATGGGGGAGAGGCGACAGGCAGAGGACGATCGGCGGGGTGCGCGACTGACCTGCGCGCACACGAGCGAGCGAGACAGATCGAGTCAAAGAGACTCTGAGAGGCAAGAGATGAAAGCAGTTTTTGGTTTTTAAAATCCGAATCGAAAAGAATAAATTTGGTTTTTTGGGTTATTTGAATCAAAATCAAATCGAATCGAAAATGCTCGAAGTTTCAGTTTGGTTTGACTAGATTTTGATTTCAATTTTGGTTCGATTTTAATTTGGTTCTTAACACTCCTAACTACTAGGATGCGTATAGTTTCGTTGGCAGATACTCCGTGATTTGTCATTTCGCCATATATGTATTGTATAATATATTGCTAGATCCTAATTATTTTACGAGTTATGTTAATAATTGCTATTTTTCTATACCACGGGGGCACACCTACCCCAAAGATGACATGGCAATCGACACCCACTCGCGACAATGTCCAAGCGATAACTGTAGACTTGTTACCGGAAGGGAGAAGCTTTCTTTTCTTTCAATAAAAAATCGAGAACGAAACTTTTGGCTGTAAAGCATCGAGGAGACAACATGCTTCTACATATTTTGGTTCGATGCTCGTGTGGATAATGGAGTTAAAAGGACACATCGTAATCAAATCATCATTACCTTAATTTCGACATTGCCCTTTTGATAGTCCTAGAAATCGTACCTTTTTTTTGTCTGTCATCAGTCTTTACAATACAATCTGCTATGAGAACAAGGAGCAACATTACAAAGAGGAAGCAGAAAAAAAAAAAGACCCCAAAAGCAATCGCCTGAAATTATATGACGAGAAAGTTTACTTTTGTTAATCAAAGAATCCTACATATGAGTAGGAGTCTAAGGCTGTCAGGAGCACGTAGATTTAGGGCATGGGCTCGAATTGGGCCACGGTGACAATGGTGGCGCAGATGTCGGTTCCGGGTGTTGGTAGTTTGTTTGTAAAACAAACCAAGAGGTGCCTTGTCTCACATTGAAAAGATGTGAGTGCGCACGTGGACGAGATTTGGCACTAACCAATGATCATTCATTTTTATTTATTAAAAAAATTCGGATATATTTTTATAAAAATTAACCATAATGTTATATTGAAATAATGCAACTGTTCATGAAAAAGTTATGGTTATTTATTATTTATTTATTTCGAATTTTATTTTTTCTTCCAACAGTTATCTTAGAATTCGTACCTATTCAAATATAACTTCTTAATCCTTGAAAGGTTGTGTCTGTTCAAATATAACTTCTTGAAGGGATATCTATGTTAATTTTTTGCAACCCTCACGAAGAGTTGCCTATGTTCCTATATATATGTCAATTTTGAAAAAACCATGAATGGAATCACAATTTTTCGAGTCGTTTTTCAAAACTGCAGCCATTGTTTCCAATTGTTTCCTAGAGAGACCTTGGAGAAATACTAGAATTGCTATCTAATATTCTCATTTGAGACTTTGTTGTATCTTGGAGGAAATTTGCCGGTGACCATTAGCAACTTTGTGGGGCAAATAAATCCTTAAAGAAAGTGATATCACACCTCAAAGTCCATTGCGATTGCTCTATTGATTCGAATACACATTAACTTCATTGTTCTACCCAAGCACGAAGAATCCCAACAATTTTAAGGATCTATTTGTGCAACAATGGAGTCAAAGCCAAAGGAAGTTCGGGCCTATGGTGGTTCATGATCGCGCAATCCTCAAGATGTCGTTCATGGATCCCGGATCATGCCTCTCAGAAATTGGAAATGCCATGAATGGCCTGCAGATATTATTTGCTTGTTCTTCTCCATCGCCTTTGTCACCTTGAAATAAATGATAAATCGAGGTTCATTTCAAACTCTTCATTTTTTGCTTTGATACTCTGTCAATGATGAACTTCCCTTTTTGGCCCATTTCTCCCTTCAACATTTCCACACTAACGCAACCGCCGCCCACCAATGCCACATTCAACCATCCCCGTCCTCTTTTGACTACGATGGACTCTGGGTATACTTCTAACTAAATTTGAAAAGAGGACCGGGGAGAAAGACGATGAATATGGTGGCGAGTTCGGGGACGGCAATGTTGGAAAGATAAAAAATGCGGCGGACTACATGAAGGACTTCGTAAAGAAGCAGCAGAGATGAGCATGGAGTTGGCTAGGGGTTGCCGGGGTATTGTGAGGCAAAACCTCATCAACGAGAACTCCTTCCTCACCAAGTACTTCGAGAGGGACTCACACGTCATGGGCAGGCTCCAGGGGCCATGCGTGAGGACGTTTACAAGATTGGAGCGTCTGAGCGAGTACTTGCCCAAGGATGAGAACTCGACGCATGTTTGTGTTGGTCTTGTTGTTCATCTCTATAGATGTCGCTGCAGTCAAAAGATCTTGCTAAGGTGACGAGTTGTCATGATGATGGGCCCTATTTTGTTCAACCGTTGGTTTGTCTTGGTGAAGTTATTGAAAAATTATTTGCTACATGCTTCTATTATCACAGGTTTTTTTTATAGTTAGTGGTGGTGTACAAATTGCTAGAAGCAAGTTTTTTTTGGTTGTGCATTCAAGAAATTATAATCGTTTTTTAGTTTTTGTTCAAGTGTTGGCTTGTCTTGAGGTCAAAATTTGGATACATTCTTTCGTTTTTGTTGTTAACAAATTCGAATGTCGAGACTCCGATCCACGAGATCAAGTGCAAGGAGAAAATGATAGTTCATCAATAGAAAGGGAAGCCAAGGGTTGCCATGTCCAATCTGATACCCAAGAATTGGGGTAGGGACGTGTTCTGCAAATACTAAAACTCCACGAGTGCTCTGTTTTCTCGACAAATGGGTTTCTACATGTGGGGTATTTGTGCAAGTAATTTTATTGTCTATGCCCTTCAATAATGAAAGACTTGCAATTGTGGTACCCTGTTAATTTGCTTACAGATTCATGTATGTGTGGTGCATTTACTCAAGAAATGATAGCATTGTATTGATATTGCATTGCACATGGTTCTTATATAATGTTCCATTTAGACCCCAGTGACCCAACTAGCCTAGCATCTTAAGGATGCAAAGTTTTGTTTTGATGCCTTCGGAAATATTCCTGAGGTGGGGGTATCAGAAGGGGGCTTTGGAACTAATATAATTGCATTCATTGAGACTTAGAAGTATCTAACTTTCATTTCTAAATGAAAGATTTGGGTAAAATAGATACTTTTTGGACATTAAAGTTAAAAAAAACATAGTGGGGGTTATTCGTTGAGCCAAAATAATTATGTGAAAAGATGTTGAATAAATTTCAATATCTTAGGTTTCAAAGAAATGAATAATCCATTTGATTCATAGTAAAGGGTCTTTAGCATGAGTGCTATAGGGAAAGTACGTGATGCACTATACTGACCCGTTATTACTTATTCCTTGTGCAAATTGAGTATATTTCTTTGTAATCCAATTATAGAACATTAGAAGGCTATTATCTAAATTTTGGTTATTTTAGTAAATCAAAAATTTGGGTGTGTTCTATAATAATTATACAACTGTATTATGAGAATACATCGATACTAATTGGATTACAATTGTGAGAGATAAACAATCCAATTTTGGATGGATTTTCACGGTATTTGAATGTGTTGTTTCTTGGATAAGCAAGAAACAAATGTATATAACTCACTTAACTATGGAATTTGAATAATTACTTTAAAAACAATTGAGAAAGAGGCTGAATGGATTAGGAATTTGTTATTGGATATTAAAATATGGTCTAATCCTATGCCTCTTATTTCTATTCATTGTGATAGTCAAGCTACTTTGGCAAGAGCTTATAATACCACCTATAATGGTAAGTCTAGATAGATTAGCCTAAGGCATGGGTGCGAGACAATTGATCAAAGATGCCATAACAATTGTCTACGTGAGGTCAATCAAGAATTTGGCCAATCCTTTTATGAAGGCTTTACCAAAAGATGTGGTAAAGATGACCTCACAAAAAACAGGGCCGAAACCCTTTAATTAAAATCACCAGTAATGGTAACCCGACCTTTTTCTAGAACATCACTAGTTACAAGGTTTAATGGATAAGAACAAGTTACTGAATATGATTGTTTGATACTGACGTAGTCCTGATATGAGAAGTCAGTATCGTCTATTACGTTTTGCAGGTTGAATTGAATTATTAATGAAGTATTGTACAATTTTGTGATGTGTTAATAGTAAAAGAAACATATAATAAATACTTCACCTATATGAGCTTAGAAGTGGTGCTGCTTCTTACGAAAGTTGGGGTTGCTTTCTAGAGAGCTCATGAAACAGGATCAAGCACATGGCCATAATAGTGCGGAGTAATATAGAACTTCTTGCTGAAACAAGAGGTTAACATATGTGCAGTATGTCCGATTCTATCGTTTAAAGGTATAAATTTAAAGCCGAGCTATTTGTCACTTTGATAGGGTTTTGAGATACTTGCACTAAGTAAAGGTTTAACTCAAAAGAGACCTTTATGTATGTATATTAATCTCATGGAAATGTTGGCTGTATTTTTTTAAAAATTTTTATTTCTATTTTGTTTTACAAATAAAAGTGGGGGACTGTTGGTAGTTTGTTTGTAAAACAAACCAAGAGATACCTTGTCCCACATTGAAAAGACGTGAGTGCGCACGTGGACGAGATTTGAATTAATCAATGATCATTCATTTTTATTTATTAAAAAAATTCGGATTTATTTTTATAAAAATTAACCATAATGTCATATTGAAACAGTGCGACTGTTCATGAAGAAGTTATGATTATTTATTATTTATTTATTTCGAATTTTATTTTTTCTTCCAACGGTTATCTTAGAATTCATACCTATTCAAATATAACTTCTTAATCCTTGAAAGGTTGTGTCTGTTCAAATATAACTTTTTGAAGGAATATCTTTGTTAATTTTTTGCAACCCTCACGAAGAGTTGCCTATGTTCCTATATATATGTCAATTTTGAAAAAACCATGAATGGAATCACAATTTTTCGAGTCGTTTTTCAAAATTGCAGCCATTGTTTCCAATTGTTTCCTAAAGAGACCCTGAAAAAATACTAGAATTGCTATTTAGTATTATCATTTGAGACTTTGTTGTATCTTAGAGGAAATTTGCCGGTGACCATTAGCAACTTTGTGGGGCAAATAAATCATTAAAGAAAGTGATATCACGCCTCAAAATCCGTTGCGATTGCTCTATTGATTCGAATACATATTAACTTCATTGTTCTACCCAAGTACGAAGACGATTTGCCCAACACCAGGACATCCCCGCCGCTCCCTCGATCTTGATCACCCACCGGCAATGGCTGCTGCCTCCAGTAGCTGGCTCAATGATGCTCACCCTGAAAGAGTATCGGTGTCCTCTTCCGAAGAAGGAATGATATGGATGTATGAGTCCCCCGAATCGGACCGTTCAAGCTCGGAAGACAGTTGGCGAAGACGAAGCTGGGTAGGGGACGGCGTCTCCTCCAACTCGCTTGAAGATTGTCCCTGAAGAAGTTGGGAATGTTCCCCATAATCTGTGATCACATCGGTGCCCTGAACAGGTTGATAGGTCGCCTGCGCCGGCAGCGGAGGTGGTGATGGTGGAGGCAACGGGTCTACTGTCAGTATCATTCAAAGTTATGTGAGTGCTGAAAAAAGAAAATATAAATAGAGAAATCATATTTACGATGCAAAGCAAAATGGACCATTTTGACTCCAAATAATAAATGGGCCACATTTATTGCATTGACATAGATTTCGATACAACTAAGCACAATTTAAAGTTTAACACCACGTTCTTTTACTCTAATAAATTTAAATTCGTACCTAACATATTTAACAAGCTAAAATGTCAATGAAAGTATACTCAAATCTCAGACAAGCTGGAAAGACAGCTTACCAGAATCTCGGACAAGCTCAAAAGACAGCTTCTTCTAAGTAGAAGTCACCATCAGTTCCATGGCCATTTTCAAAACTTACTGCTAACGCAGTTGATTCGGAAAGCACACTAGAAACACCAAATCTATTTTGTTTGCCATGGGTAGGTTTCACAAGTTCAACTTCACCGAATTAGAAAATTCAGATAGGCAAGGCACTGTCTGCTCTTGTCTCTCTCTTGTTTTTTTTTTTTTTCTGTTTTTTTGTTTAAGCATACCGTTTTTAGGATTCTGGATTCTGCAAACAGCCGGCAAACCTGAAATTCAGACAACTGCACAGTCGCTCTTCTCGAAATTTGAAAAAAAAAAAATCATAGCATACCAGATTCTGATTTAACAAGAAACTGCTGCTGCAAGTCTCATAGCTAGTCTTTGTACTTTTTCTATGGTCCACATGTCCCATGTCAAGAAAAAAGAACAAAAAAAGTGATCGTCATCAAGTTTCTAAAACTGAATCATGACTTACCATTTCAACAACGAAGGCCAATGCAAAAAAAATATAAATGCAAATGCCCATAATGTAATGTCATCGATTGTCTAAACTTAAATGACTTACCATCTTCGACAACGAAGGCATTAGAAATGCCCTCATAAACACGGGATCCTTCGTAATAACCATCCGCAGTTTTGACTCCAAGCCTGAATTTGCCACCTCTTGTCCAACTTGATCCATCCTTAAAAACGATGGCTTCCAATGTCGCCATACCTCCATGGAGGTTCACAGAGCGTGCACCGGTCAAGAGTGACCAACTCCCCTTTCGCCTCATTATTTCATTTTCACTGCTCTCAAAGGACTCTCTAGTCCAATTTTTAGTAGCCTCTCCATCAAAATCACCTCCAATCACCGTCAACTGTAGCTCTAATGGGTGTTCAGGTTGCACAATGCTACATGTCCTGGAATCTATCAAGACGACATGAATGGGAGCTCCTCTCTTACCCTTAACCGGAAAAAGTGCAGCTAGGCTCGATGGTAGTTCAGTCATAAAATGAAGACGTAAATCGTTTTTGCTCTCACCATCTTTTCTCGCTGGTGCAAACCTGTGAATAGAAATACGAATTTAACGATTCAGCCAATAGAGAAGTGCACCACAGAAGGTAGTGCCAACAGCAGATTCATACAAAGTAAGAGGGCCAAATCCAACATATAAAATCATTCTAGCAGGTCATTCACATTACCATACTAATCACAATCAATTGACAATCAAAACCTATAGGCTTTTAGCAATCACTAGCTCGAACACATCGATCTCGCTTAGTCTTTTGAAGTATGGAAAAGAAGCACAGATACCAATACTTATGATCAAAAGAAATGATTCCGTCCCCGTCTCTACTATTGATACGGGACAAATATACTTGGAAGGAATACACTAATTCGAACAGTGTTGCATATAAACTTAAGTAATTTCTTGCGGAAGAAGAAAAACCAAAAACGTGTCTTAGTCACCTTTTGATTCACTGTTGTCATATTTGATTCTAGCTCAAATAGATAACCTCGCGTCGCCAGTGACAAACATCTTGTCATGCATTTAAATTGCAATCATCTGTAAAGTGTCTCAACAAAGATCCTTACCAACAATTTAGCCTTCCATCTGATAAAAGATCTTCGGTCTCGTTCACTAAATCATGAGTAAAATTCTCATTGATAAACTGTGTACAATCAGGAAATTCACCGAGTTTTTCAAGATCAACTGGCTTCTTAAATTTTTCTTTTATTGTGTTGAAATTCTCCATCAGTAATACATTTGCTCTCAAAAATTTACAATTGTCCTTCATTGCAGGCATCAAAGGCCTCCTCTTCTCGGTTTGAGCAGAGTCAAATGCACCCAAACTTTGCCTACAGAACGAAGTGCTGCAGGGTTGGCTTAGGATTTGAATTGCATACTTCTTCAATACAGGAAGGACATCACCGCAATAGTCCCACCAGTCACCTTTATAATCAACACTGTTAGTATACAAATTACACGTTGAAAATGAATAAATAATGAAATTAAATCAATGCGGTGAAATAATAAACAGATGCTTACAAGGGTGATATACTGGTAACATTGTCATTGCTGTATAATCGAACAACTCTGGCTCTTCGCTACGATACCGCTGCATATCTAGCAAAAAAATTTTCTTTTCTTCATCACGTACCAATTTTTCCAACATGAATCCTATGCCCTGTTTTATTGCATTATTCACTTTAAACTTCTTGCTACACATGTAAGCAGGGTTAAGAAAAGCTGCAGCAGCATGTATTGGATGAATCATCTTACTCTTCCGTAGCTTGAAAATTGCCCATAGCATCTGATACTTATGCACATTAGTCTCATGTATTTGTTTGATAGCCTCATCCGCCGTTTCCACCGCTGCATACAAGAAACCAGAAGTCGCACCATAGCTATCAACTAGATGAATGAGTCGAAATATCGGTTCTAGAGCATGCAAGACTTCATTTCCTTCACTCCAAAATTCAGAACTGTGAATGATTTTACCCACTTCTACGCCTAACTCATCCTTCTCAAAACCCAATGAAAGCCACTCAGGTGATGAAACAAGCAACTGCAGCTCTTTTTCAACCCGCATGATTAATTGGAGCATATAATAGTTTGAGTAAAATTTGGTTGTTGATGACTGTTTCAACTCCCAGTTGTTTGTGAACTGCTTGATTGATAACAAGATGCCATCATGCCCTTGAACTTTAGCGACAACAGCTTTTGCTTGATTAAATACCTTTCTAATCCATTTGATATTATTGTAAATATCCTTGAAGAGTACACGTATTTCATGGGAAATGCAATTAGTCTGGTAAACATTGACATCATTGCCATTGGGCATATTCTCATAAAATCCTTCTTCTTGATCACTATTGGTTATGTACTGTGCAATGTTGTTGGTCCCTATTTCTTGAGTGACAGAACGTAAAGTCTCCCACAGAAAGGTGCTCGTTAACTCATCTTTGTGGATTTGCAAGGTACTCAATAGTACCATCCCTTTAATAGAAAAGGCAAAGATATTAATGAAGGACCTACCCTTATCACACCGAATAGCAGAAATGAGCGTGCAGCCGGTTCTATCCCACGATTTCTTTACATTTGCCACATCCTCTCCTATTTTCTTTTCCAAATCAGGCACCAACTTTGTTTTGACTTCTAAACAACATGGCAACCTATAATTGGAACCATGTTCAGCCACAAAATTCACAAACTCAATGAATGATGGCATCTGCACAAAATTGACATCTAGATCATACATCCAGATGAACTTAGTGAGCAGTTCATCGCCGTCCTTACTAATAAGACTTTTTGGCAAATTCTCTTCAGTCTTGCCTGAACAGGCTTCAATCCTAGCTCTCTTATTAGGACCAGAAATTGTTTCAGCAGCAGCATCTCGAATATCTTCAGGGACCTTGGCGCATATGTCTACACCACCGCCCATTAATCCAGATAAATGTGATTTAACTCTTGTAACACCACCGGAAAATATTTTATCGCAAAACTTGCACTTAAATTTTCCTTCCAGTTGCTCTGCATGCTCCCAAAATCGGTCTCTCTTTCTGACCATGTCTACTTCCTCTGCCTATATACACTGAAGAACAGTGAACTAAAATTTCATCATATATATTAAATGAAATTATCGATAGTCACATTATTGACAACACCGAGAACTATAACCCATGACTTATAGCCTATGCACGTGAGTTTTAAGGTTTAGTGCCCACTTATTCCTTTAACATAGTTGCTAAGCAATAATTAAACCCCTGCATTGAAATATCACGAGATTGACATTCACACTGACATCCATCAAAGCAAGGTAATTACACCAGAATTGTCGGAAGATCCACAAGACTGAAAGGAAGCCTTTTCTTCCACTATGAATATGTACACGCATTTTTATGAGAGCTCCAATTCATAACGCTGATATTAAGTTGAAAATTTAAGTATCTTGAACAAAAAATGTAATTCATTATTTTGAGATCAAAGTCAATGAGAATTGCTTCCTATGTATAAATGTTTGGGAATCTTCAAGAGAGAGTAATAGAGAAATTAGTCAAAGGCTACCTCTTTACTCAATAATTGCTAAAATTAAGTGGTATTTGTACCCAAACAATAAGCATAGGAAAAAAAAAGTCAGCTATCTTAATCTAACAAGGAAACCAGCTTTTTTAGGAAATAACGAAACAAATAATACTTTAAGATTTAATAATAGCTTTAATAATATTCTCTCATATGCATAAATTTACTTTTCAACGTCGTATCCTAGCTTGCTTCCTCAAAGCAATACAAAGCATCCATAATTGCAATTAACCACTCAGAAACAAGGTGATTACAAAAATGAGGGAAAGGGCTTGAAATAATTCAAATGCCCAGAATTCATCAACCAATAATCTTCACTCATATCACATACACAGAAGTTGAGAAAGAGAGAGAGCAGATGGAACCTGATGGTAGCACGAAGAAGAAGCAGTGAGGGAAGTGAAATTTCTCACTCAGCCCGACACCTAAAGAGGGAAGGGAGACAAAAAGGCCTTGAAATAATTCAAATGCCCAGAATTCATCAACCAATAATCATCGCTCATGTCACATACACAGAAGTTGAGAAAGATAGAGAGAACGTATGTAACCTGATGGTAGCACGAAGAAGAAGCAGTGAGGGAAGTGAACTTTCTCACTCGGCGCGACACCTGAAGAGGGAAGGGGGGACAAAATCACTCGCCGGTATGCCGGCGAGTCCGGCAGAGCGCGCACGAGCGAGAGAGGGAGAGTCTGCACTGTCATGTTCAATCTGAATCTTTCCAGTTTATATAGGGCCTGTTTTTTTCCCTTTTTTTTGTTTTTTCGTTTCTTCTTTTGGGGAGTTGTGTGCTTGGTCTTCGATCATTTTTATTTTTTTTTCTTTTTCTCCGCGGTCTTCGTTGGATTGGGAGAGTTGGATTGGCAGGGCACGTTTCGTTCAATCACAGGCCTCCGTACGCGAATTATTGCAAAAGCAAAAGTACGCGGCTTTTCAAAAACACGTCCTTTACTATTAATTCGTCATTTTGTGTCCGTGGGGGCCTACTCCCAGCAAAAATTATTGCAATTACAAAAGTACGTGACTTTTCAAAAACACGTCTCTCACGTTTAATTCGTCGTTTCGTGTCCGAGGAGGCCTACTCCCAGCAAAAATATTGCAAATACAAAAATACACTTCCCTTACATTTTCGAGTCCGAGAAGGTTAAGTTTTGTGGCGTGTTCCCAGTAATATATGCTTTTAGTACATAAGGAAAAGAAAAATCACGATCTGCACGCTATCAGGGAAACAAAGTTGAAGGATATAGGTAAATCCACACCTTGGCCAGCTGTTTTTCCATAAATTGGTTTTTTAAACTTTTATATGTATAGTTCGTTGCAAATGGTTGGTCAATAAAAAAAATTCGGTCAAAGAAAATATACACAAATAAAATTAGGAAAATGAAGTCTCTAGTATAAATAGAGGATATCATTTTCGTAAGCATAACAAGCATCTTTCCGCATACAGTCAATAGCTTCTTTACATTTTAATGTTGGTATAGATTTTCACGTGCCTTTTAGCATATTATCAAATTAATGAAAATTAATAATTTTTCTTAAAAAAGTATTCCAAAGAAAGTATTTTTCTTCGCCATCAAATTTATGCGTCCCAATTTAGCTTTCATATGCAATCAAACCATATGTCAGCACTTTTCATCTTTGCATTTTTCAAATGAGGAAAAGAAAACAAAAATTAACTTCCAATTTTCAGACTAATAGATGAAAATTTGTTTGCGAGTTCTTGGGTTCTTGTACGGACATACATTCGGATCCGATTTTAACTGGTGATACAACAAGCTTCACGAGTGAATAAAACTTACTGCACCTAATATAAGATTTGTAACATATACATATATACAGAATTACTTTAATACATGTAAATACTACTCATCACGCGTGAACATTACTTGTAGATGAAAAGTTACTAGCCACATAAAATTTGTCATTTTTTATGATAAAATTTATCGAGAAATTTATATTTACTTAAATGGTCCATTTTTTCTTCATGGCAAGGGTCAAACTTATTTTAGGTTCCATTTATTTTATGGAAAATAAATAATTTAAAAAATATTTTTCTAAAAACGAATCATTTGTATTGCTTGAAATATTGAGTCAATAGAAAATCTTTTTATTGTCGACAATAATTTATATCTAAACATTTTGATGAACAATGAAATTTTTTTTGTCCATTCAATTTTATAAACGATTCAAACTGCTATATCTAGGAAAATACTTTCCATAACATCCTTTTTTAGTATAAGAAACAGAGCTTTGTTGTATGAAAAAGTTAATATCAACATTGAAAATTTGTTAACTTTTGAAAGGTCTGAAAATTAGAATTTTTAATTTGAAGTTACTCATCACATAAAAGAATACCAGTTGTCAGTAGAATATGCTTTTCAGTTAAGATGCTAACCATATGAGGAATTTGAGCATGTGAATTAATAATGCAAAGCAAACGAGTGATGCTATGGGAAAATAAATTTGAGCACATATGTACCTAGGAATCCCAACATGATCGACATGTTAAGCGGACACCTGATCGATACATAGAATATAATTTTTTTGAAAAAAATAATGATAATGATAAAATGAAATAAAGAACATACATAGTAGATTATAAATGACCGATGAATAACAAATAAAGTGAAAAAGAGAAACAAAAAGAGGGCTTCAATTCAGTCAATACGAAAAGGGCCTAATTGAATCACTTGGTCCAATTCGCGCAGCCCACTAATTCAAATCTGCAGCCCGTTAGTCCAGTTCATGTCCGCTTCCGTGGGAGCGAAGCGAGCAATTCAGCATTGAAGTTGAGGTCACGAACGGAATAGTGATTCCTCTCTCTCATCTTAACCAACCGAATTTCCTTATAAGAAACGGAGTTCACGCTCAATTTCTAGTGAATTCCTCGACGATTATCCTCTTCCATCACCTTTTGATGTCATCACTGTGGCCGGTTGACACTATTTGCCGCTCCTCATCTTGCTCTGTTGAGCTCTGTATATTGGTCGAGAAGCTCGAAGCAGCTCATTCTCTTGTGAATCTCCTATGCCAGTGTCAACTTTCACCAGTGAGACTTCCAGGAATTCCTCTTGTTTGTCGAGCAATTCATCGTGCCTGTTATTGCTCCTCACTGGTCACTAAGGTAAAAGATCAATGCTCTGTTTCGGTTATTCCTCACACGTAACAGAGGCCGAGACTTTAGTTGTGGTTGGTGCGAAAGTACGATTTAATTGAGGATCTGACTTTTATGGGAATCTGCTTTGATAATGTTTCGGTATAACTGCTGTGAATCCTTTGAGATTCTCCGGGATCTGGATCATTGGACTGAAAATGTATATCATGTGCTTGATGAAATTCTTGAACGATGTTGGTCTCTGTTCAGGTTCAAATCTGACCGAGAATGAGTTCTGTGTTCAAATTTGTTTGTTTGTTTCTATCAGATAAATTTGTTTGAATTCAGTTTCCCTTCGTCCAGTAGTCGTCCGTGTTGCAGCTCATTGACTTCTAAGTTTCAGTTTAGTTCAATAGCCGAGAATCACTCATAAGAAATGAGACTGAATCTAATATGTTCTGTCAATCCCAAATAAAACTGAATTTGATTCCAATTCTTGAATGGTCATTTCTGAAAAGAGCATGTTCTGTTCATGATCTCCTGATTGATCTTTACTGGATTTATGCTGAATTGTGAACATAAAAGTTTATAGTGCTTTTTACTGTGAATGAATGCTGAATGCGTTTGCATACCATGAATGAACAAAAACGGGAGTTCAAGCAAAACAGAAATGGAAGGAGCTTAACTGATAATGATATCGTTAGCGTTGGAAGGCATGGGCATGGCAATAGAACGAAGATGTTTGATTCATCTCAATGGAGAACATAGAACTGGACAGTAGATTCAAGGTGTTCGGCATGTGGCATGAAAAGCGAAAAAAGGAAAGAGGAAGAGGTTCACTGCATTTCGAGACGAGGAACCGAATGAGAAAGGAAAATGGAAAGTAAATATTCATAATAAATAAATAAATAACAAGAAATAAAGTTCCATTGGAAAACTAGTCCGACCAAACAAACGTACGCGATTTTTGGTTTTTTTTTTTTTTTTACGTGGTCTGAGTTGAATTGGCCGGGGTGCGCCCATGTGCGATGCAAAAACAAACGTACGCGATCTTTTCAAAAACTCGTCCTTCAAGATTTTTCGTGTCCGAAGAAAAGTGATAGCATGGCCGCAGTAAAAATTATTGCAAAAATAAAAGTGCGATATCTTTTAAAAAATGCGTCCCTTACATTTAATTTGTTGTTTCGTGTCCTGAGGAAAAGCGATGTAGGCTGCGTTTGGTTCAACATTTGCAAGAAACTTTGAACCCAATGCAAATGCTGAAAGCCCAAAGTTATATGGGGAAATGCAATTGTATTTGGTAAAAAAAATTTGCAAATGGACTTTGAGTTGAATATATATTTTGTAAAGAACTTTCGCAATAAGCTTTGAAAGGTATTATATGTATATATATCTTTTTTTTTTTGGAAAATTGGACTAAATCCTTCGTCAATCTGGCAAAAGACTACGGCCATCGGTGAGCCAAATCTGGCGTTGGCTACCGTCGACTGAGTTCGCTTGAGGTTGGGCAACGTTTGGCGAGGGTTGCATGACCCAGGAGGTCGCTCGACCTCAGGTGACCCTCGCCAGACGTCGCCCAACCTTAGGCGACCTCGGCTGACGGCCGCCGATGCCAGATTTGGTTTGTTAGCGGCCGTCCGGCGAAGGGCTACCCCTTTCTCAATAAAAAAAAAAAAAATCTGGGGCAAAATCGAAAATATGAAAAACTAGCGAGGATAATTTTGGAAGGGAAAATTAATATTAGCCTTCAGTCTTATGCTGAAAACTCAAAGTTAGCCCCTACTAGCTTTAGGCTTTCAGCATTTTGAATACCGGTTTTCAACTGAAAGCCAGCTCCAAAGTTGAACCAAATGTACCCGTAGTATGCTCTTAGTAACACATGCTTGAGTACATAAGGAAAATAAAAATCACGATCCGCACACTATTAGGGAAACAAGTTGAAGGGCACATTTAAATCCACACCTTGTATAGTTGTTTTTCCATAAATTATTCGGAAATTGGTTTTTTAAACTTTTATGTGTTTAATTTGTTGAAAATGGTTTGTCAATAAAAAAAAATTTCGGTCAAACAAAACATGCACAAATAAAATTAGGAAAATGAATTCTCTATTATAAATAGAGGATATCATTTCCCAAGAATAAGCATCTTCCCGTAGATAGTCAATAGTTTCTTCACATTTGATCTTGCCATAGATTTCTATGTGCTTTTCAGCATACTATCAAATTGATAAAAGTTAATATTTTTTCCTAAAATAATATTTCAAAGAAATTTTTTTTTTATCATGAAATTTATTGCGAAACAAACGCGTCCCAATTTAGCTTTCATATGCAATCAAGCCAAATGTCAGATCATTAACTTTTCATCTTTGCATTTTTCAAATGAGGAAATAAAAACAAAAATTAACTTCCAATATTCAGACTAATAGGTGAAAAATTGTTAGCGAGGTCTTGGGTTCTTGTACGGATATCCATTCGGATCCGATTTTAACTGGCTATATAACAAGCTTCGCAAGTGAGTGACTAAAACTTACTCCATAAAAGTCACTTATATCACTTGAAATAATGAATCAATAGAAAATCTTTTCATTGTTGGCAACAATTTATATCTAAACATATTGGTGAACAATGAAATTTTTTGCGTTTATTCATTTTTATAAGCGATTTAAATGATTAGATCTAGGAAAATGCTTTCCACATTATCCATTTTTCAAGTAATAAACGGAGCTTCATTGTATGAAAAGTTAATATCAACATAGAAAATTTGCTAACTTTTGAAAAGTTTGAAAATTAGATTTTCTTGTTTGGAGGAGTTAAGTATCACTTAAAAGAATACTAGTTGTCAGTAGACATATGCTTTTCGGTTAAGAAAAATTGCTAAGGAGATGGGGAATTTGAGCATGCGAATTGATAACATGACGCATACCTGTGATGCTATAAGAAAATGAATTCAACACACATATGGCCATAAATCAACATGCTAAGCGGATCATCGAAATTGAAGGAGACTATGGATGCCCGAATTTTTATCGATAAATATAATATGCATTTTTTGTAAAACAATAATAATGATAAAATGAAATATGAACATACATAATAGATTATAAATGACCAATGAATAACAAATAAAGAAAAAGAGAAAAAGAGAAGAAAAAGGGATCTCAATTCGGTCAATATGAAAAGGGCCTGATCTAATCACTTGGGCCTGGTCCAATTCTTGCAGCCCACTAATTCAAATCCGCGGCCCGTTGGTCCAGTTCATGTTTGTCGAGCAATCCATCGTGACCGGTGGTCGCTCCTCACTAGTCACTAAGGTAAAAGATCAATGCTCTGTTTTGGTTATTCTTCACACGTAACAGAGGCCGAGACTTTAGTGGTGGTTTGTGAGAAAATAGGATTTAATCGAGGATCTATCTTTTATGGGAATCTGCTCTGATTATGTTTTGGTATCACTGCTATGAATCCTTTGATGTTCTCTGGGATCTGGAACACTGGACTGAAAATGTGTATCATATGTTCTATGAAATTCTTGAACGATGTTAGTGTTTGTTCAGGTTCAAACCTGACCGAGATTGAGTTCTGTGTTCTAATTTTGTTTATTTTTGTTTGTTTCTATCAAATAAGCTTTGTTTAAATTCGGTATCCCTTTGTCCAGTAGTCGTCCATGTTGCAGCTCGTTGACCTGTAAGTTTCACTTTAGTTCAATAGCCAAGAATCACTTGTACGAAACTAGTTTGAATCTGATGTGTTCTGTTGATCCCAAATGAAACTGAGTTTAATAATTTCAATGTTTGAATTTCCATCTCTGAATTAGAGCATGTTCTGTTCATGATTTCCTGATTGATTTTTGCTGAATCAATGCTCAATTCTGAACCTAGTTTATAGTGCTTTTCACTGTGAATGAATGCTGAGTGCGTGTTTGCAAACCGTGGATGAACAAAAACGGGCTTTTGTGCATAAAAGAAATGGAGGAGCCTAACCGATAATAATTTAGCTTTGGAAGGCCTGGGCGTGGCATTAGAATGAAGTAGACGATGTTTGATTCATCTCAATGTAGAACATAACTGCACACTAGATTCAAGGTGTTTGGGCGTGTGGAATGAAAAGCAAAGGGAAAGAGGAGGTTCAGTGCATTTTGAGACAAGGAACCGAATGAGAAAGGAACATGGAAAGTAAATATTAATAATAAATAAATAAATATAAGACATAAGGTTCTTTTGGTAGACTAATCAACAAGGGTTGAAGTGTTCTTTATTGATCTTTGGATAGGAGCTAAAATGCGAGAAATTGAAGGGTATGGCATAGGCAAAAGACCATTAGATCCAAAAAGTGTTTAGTCATTCTTGTTTCGAGTGGAGCTTAAACTGATCAAAGGCCTCTTCAGTGGAGTTTTCTCCTCGAATGAGAGTGTAAAACGAGAATAGTAAGAGAGTAAAGATTGGTCGGGCCATTTTGTCTTTTTCCAGGTAGTAAGATCAATCAGCATTCAAATTTCTGTAGTTCATCGGCGACCCAATGCACAAGTTGGGTTGGGTTTATTAACAACATCCTTCTCGTGCATAATTGAAACTACGACCGCAGACAGCGCCGGTAGAGGTGTGAGGTTAGGGCCCAAACCTGAGTATGTTATTGGTACTTTCCCTAATTGAAACTGTCCAGTTCATGTCAAAGCCAAGACGACTATGCCAAATCCTCCAGCGTGGTTTTCTGCAAAATAATCTGCAAGCAGGTAACACTCATTATACAAAGGCGGATCTCTGGTGTGGCAAGAAGTACCGGTAGGGACCGAAACTGCATCATTTACTCTGAGCTTCTGGTGTATCACCGAAGCTCCTGCTCACCACGGGAGAGGTGTTCCCACATTGGCAATGTAGCCTTGATGATGATTATTGCTTTCCCACTCCTGTGGTGACAGCACCTAGTTCGATAGAAAAGGAAATGGGCATTAGCAAGACAGACAAGAATGTAGAAAATAACTGGTGATGCCCCGCAACATGAAGGAAACGATATGCAACTATTGCGGGGAAAAATGACCATCAACTAATTTACGTGATGATACTCAGTCTTTTGGTATATAATGCTAAGTTTGGCCATTAAAAGTCAAAATTATTGAGGAACTATGTAATCAAGATATTCCCTGTGTGATTGCAAGTGGGGACAATCTCAGTGAAAAGGTACTTGACACTATGCTAACACATGATCAACCAATTTGTCTTCTGATGCTAGGGAGCCATACAGAATGTCGGTATCTAACAAGAACAACGCAACTATGGACAGGATCACAGTCCGAAGATGAAAGCAAAAATCCTTATACTGCTCAGTACCTCTTCATCACTTCCTTCTGCTGACAGATGCTCGGACATATCACTTCCATCTGGCGTCCGGATTTTGACCCAAAAAGATAAGTAATGTGGGCAATGAACAAAGTAAATGAAAAAGGAGAAATCATATGTGATGATGCAAAGTAACAAGGGCCATATTTGATGCATTGACATAGATTTCAGTGAGTCATTATTATATTGATACAACTAATCAAAATTCAAAATTGAATACCTCATTCTCTGACTCTATTATAAATCAAATCCCTACACATATCTTAACAGATTTAACAAGCTAAAATGATAATTAAAGCTTACTATAAATCTCAGATGAGCTCAAAAGGCAGCTCCTCTAAGCAAAAGTCACCATCAATTCAATGGCCACGAATGCTGTCAAAGTGATTCCATTTTCAAATGCTATTCCTAGCGCGACTGATTCAAACTAGAAACCCCAAATCTATTTTGTTTGCTATGCGTAGGTTTCACAAGTTCAACTTCACAGAATTAGGGAATTTAGACAGGCAAGGCACCGTCTGCTCATTTGTTTGTTGTTTCTTTCAAGCATATTCCATTTCTAGGATTGTCGATCCTGCAAACAACAACCAAACCCGAAATTCAAACAACTGCAAAATCTGCTCTACTCTATATTCTTCTTCTTTTTTAAATTAGAGTATACCGGACTCAGATTAAAGAATATCCAGCTGTTACAAATCTTTTAGCCTAGTCTTATGCAGTTCCAGATGTCTCATGTCAAGAAAAGAAACAGAAATCTTTATTGTCATCGAGCGTCTAAAGCTGAATCATGACTTACCATCTACAGCAGCGAAGGCCAACGAAAAAAGGACATAAAAAGGTCAAATTGTCATCGAGTGTTCAAATTTGAATGACTTACCATCTTCCACGGTAAAGGCATTAGATATTCCCTCAAAGACACGGATTCCCTCACAACAACCTGACTCAGTTTTGACTCCAAGCCTGAATTTTCCACTTCTTGTCCAGCTTGATACGTCATTGACAGTGATAGTACCCAATGTCCCCATCCCAGCATAAAGGTTCACAGAGAGATTACCAGTCAAGAGTGGCTTGTTCCCCTCTGTCCACCTTATTTCATTGCTTTCGAAGAATTCTCTAGTCCAATTTCTTCCGGCTTTTTCATCAAAGTCACCTTCAATCACCGTTACCATCAACCTCAACACTGACGAGGGTCCATACTGCACAGTCCCACCTGTACTGGAATCTACCAAGATGACATGAATAGGAGTTGCTTCCTCCCCCTTAACCTCACCACCTTTAACGAGGCTTGATGTTAGTTTAGTTATAAAATGAAGACGTAAATGCTTTTCGCACTCCCCATCTTTTCTTGCTGATGCAGACCTGTCGACAGAAATACTAATTAAACAGTTCACCGAATAAAAATCTGCACTGCAGAAGATAGTGCCGAGTACTCACAATATGAGGACAGCCTTCTTGCGACAGCAGAGAAATAAAAAGGAAGAGAATGCCGCGGGCAAATCCAACATATGAAATTATTCTAGCAGGTCATTCACATTACCATAAGAATTGGAATCAACTGACTATCAAAACCTACGGCCTTTAAGCAATCACTAGCTTGAACACGTCATCTCATTTAGTCTTCCGAAGTATGGAAAATAAGCACGGACACCAATATTCATGATCAAAAGAAATGATTATGTCCCTGTCTCTGTTATCAATACATAGAAATACACATGGAAGGAATTCATGAATTCAAACAGTGATACAAATAAACTTTAGGTGAATTCCTGCAGAAGATCAGTAAAAAAATGCAGAAACACTCTCAGCAACATTATCATTTACCACCGTCATATTTGATCCTAACTCTCGTAAATCATCCCATGTCATTGGTGACTAATCAGCTTGGCATGCATTTAAATCGCAATCATCTCTATAGTGTCTCAACAAAGATTCTTACCAACAATTTAGCTTTCCATCTGGTAAAGGAAATTTGGTCTCATTAAGGAGATCACAAGTGAAATTCTCATTCATAAGCTCTGTAAAATCAGGAAGTTCACCGAGTTTCTCAAGATCAAGTGGCTTCCTGATTTTTTCTTTTATGGCGTTGAAATTCTCCATCAGTAATGCATTTGTCCTCAAATATAGATAATCGTTCATCACTGCAGTCATCGATGGAGGCATGAATGACTCCCTAAACCAAGCCGTTTGAAATGCATTCATACTCTGCCTGCAGAACGAAGTGCTGCAGGGTTGGCTCAGGACTCGAATTGCATATTTCTTCAATACGGGAAGGACATCACCGCAATAGTCCCACCAGTCACCTTTATATACAACACTATCAGTCTACAATTTTCACATTGAAAACAAATAATATATTGAATTAAATCAACACGATTAAACAAATAAAAAAAAAATACTTACAAGGGTGAGATGTTCTTAACATTGTCATTGCTATACTAGTGAACAACTTTGGCACTCTGTTACGATAGTCTTGCATTTCTTTCACAAATTTTTCCTTTTCTTCACCACCAACCAATTTTTCAAACATGATATTAATGCCTTGTTTTATTGCATCATTCTCTATGAACTCCTTGCTGCACATGTAAGCAGGGTTAAGAAAAGCAGCAGCAGCATGTATTGGATGAATGATATCACCCCGCCATTTCTTGAATAGCGTCCATAAAGTCTGATACTTAGGAACATTAGTCTCATATATTTGTCCAATAGCCTTATCTGCCATTTGCACAGCTGCATACAAGAACCCAAAAGTAGCGCCGTAGCCATCAACTAGATAGAGTACTCGAAATATCGGTTCTAGAGCATGCAATACTTCTTTCCCTTCACTCCAAAATTCAGAACTGCGAATGATTTCACCCACTTCTATGCCTGATTCATCATCCTTCTCAAAACCTAACAGAAGCCACTCAGATGATGAAACAAGCAATCGCAGCTCACTTTCAGCCCTCATGATTGATTGAAGCATGTAATATTTTGAGTAAAAATTTGTTGTTGATTGTTTCAACCCCCACCCCCAGTGGTTTGTGAATTGTTTCATTGATGATGAGATGCTATCATGCTTGTGAATCTTAGCGACAACTGCTCTTGCTTGATCAAATGCATTTTGAATCCATGGCATACCATAATATATATATTCTCAAAGAATAATTGTGTTTCATGGGCAACACACGTAGTCCAGCACGCATGGGGATGGGGTTGATCATCGTTTGGCCCAATTTCCAAATACCATCCTTCTCCTCCAGTTCTAATTATATATTGCACGATGTTGTTGGCCCCAATTTCTTGAGTAACAAAATTTGAAATCTCTTTCGGGAAAAATGATGGCTCATCATCATCATCATTGAAGATTTCCAACGCATTCAATAGGACCACCCCTTCAATAGAATAAGCAAAGATAGAGAGGAAGAATCTCCCTTTATCCACCCAAATATCACAGATGAGTGTGCAACCAGTTCTAACCCATGATTTCTTCACATTTGCCACATGCTTGCCAATTTGCTTTTCCAAATCGGCACCAACTTTGTTTTGACTACCGAACTGCATGGCAATTTATAATGGGAACTATATTCTGCCACAGCATTCACAAAGTCAATGAACGATGTGCTCCGCACAATGTCGATGTCAACACCATTCAATAACATGAACTTAATGAGCAATTTATCCAGCATAACGTCTTCCTTACCAATTTGCATATTTAGCGAAGTCTCTTTGGTCTTACCTGAAGAGGCTTCACCCTTCGCTCTTTTATTAGGACCAAGAATTGCTTCAGTAGCTGCAACTCGAACATCTTCAGGGACGTTGGTGCATATATCTATACCACAGCCTTTAATTCCAGATAAATGTGATTTAACTCTTGGAGCACCACCAGCAAATTTTCTATCACAAAACTTGCACTTAAATTTGCTATCCAGAAGTTCTACATATTCCCAAAATCGATCTCTCTTTCTGACCATGTTTACTTGCTTGGCCTATATACACAAAAGGAGAGCAAATTAACATTTCCCTTCAACAGTCAAGCTATTGATAACATAACCTATGTCTTACGGTACATGCAGGTAAGGTTTAGCCCCACATATTGTCTTAACATCTTGGTTAAGCAATAATTAAACCCCTGCACTGAAATATCACACAATTGACATTGACATTAATGTCCCTTCTTCATCATAATAAGGGAGTTTCACCATAATTGTTGGCGGATCAACAAAACTTAAGGAAGCTTTTTTTCCCACTATAAATATATACACACATTGTTATGAGAGCTCCAATTCATAAGACTGATATTTAAGTAGACCTTCAATTGAACAGAGATAGAAGTTCAACTATCTTGAACAAAAAATGAAATTCAATATTTTGAGGTCAAAATTAAATGAGATTGCTAGATTTATGTAAATTTTCTGGGTTCTTAAAGAGAGAGGAGCACAGAATTTAGTCAAAGGCTACGTCTTTACACAATAATCGTTTAATTTAGGGGCATTTATCCCCAAACAATAGGTATAGGAAAGAAATTGAATTAGCGAATAATAACGAAACAAATGATATCCTTAAGATCTAATATTGTCTCTAATATTCTCTAATAAGGAATTCTCTTATACGCATAAATTTACTTCAATCGTTCACTTGCTTCTTGAAAGCAATACAGAGTATCTAGAATTGCAGCTAACCACTCAGAACAACATGACTACAAATATGAGGGAAAGCGCTTGAAATAATTGAAACGTCCAGAATTCCTCAACCAACTATCCTCGCTCATACTTCACATCCACAGAAGTTGAGAGAGAGACTAGAGAGAGACCTGATAGTAGCACGGAGAAGAAGAAGCCGAGTTAAGCGAAATTTCCCACGCGGCGTGACACCTGAAGAGGGAAGAACGACCAGATCACCAACTAACACAGAGTCGAGGAGAGCGAGCGAGAGAGAGAGCTTCTTGTATAGGTGCTTGAATTTCGCCAGTTTATATTCAGGTGCTGTTTTTTTTCTTCCTTCTGTTTTCTGTTTTTTTTTTTTTTTTTTTTCCCGCGGCCTGCGTCAAACTGGCACGGCACGTTTCGTTCGCTGGCACGCGTACATACGCGAATGGTTGCCAAAACAAAAGTACGCGTTCTTTTCAAAGTCACGGCTCTTACGTTTGTTTCATCGGTTTCGTAACCTTCACGACAGTCTTGAGCTGTTCTTCTCCTTTTCACATTATCCAGCTACTGTGTCGGATCCTATGCATCTTTTTATGGGTAGTCAAACCAAGAAGTCAGATAAACATTTTATCTAATTGTGACCGGGCCTCACGTGAGTCGGAATTAAACTTTTTCCATCAAATAAAAAGTTACCGACGTGTACATGTATTCCAAATTATTTTGATATATATATAAAAAGACTATTCATCACAGATGAATGTTACTTAAAATGAAAAGTTACTACTACGTAAATTTTTTTATTTCCAATGCTAAAATTTGTCGAGAAAATGATCCTTTTTTTTTTAGGACATGGAGTTAAAATTACTTTATTGGTATTAAAGTTAATATGAACATAGAGAGTTTGCTAACTATTGAAAGGTCGAAGTTCAATTTTTTTTTCCTAATTTGAAGTTATTTATCACATGAAAGAATATTACTTATCAATAGCTACATGTTATTCTGTAAAAAACAAAATGCCAAGTAATTGAAAATGCAAAGCAAACGAATGATGTTACACAAATAAGAATGTACACATTTATGTAGTTAATGACTAAATATTGTCACTATAATTATGTTCTGCCAGTTGTTCCCATTGATAGAGACCTCTACGGAGTTTTCTTCTCTTTTGGGGGGATTCACATGGTCGGCAATGGGATGCATCAGGTTTTTGAAGTTCTTTGGTAGGACATCCGAGACAAATTTCGACCGCTCCACCAAATTGCTCAATTTTGCTCCAAATTCACCATATTTTCCAATATATTCTCCTCTTCCACCACCTCATAGATCTTTATATGTTTCTTCCCGAACATTGTTACTTGTTTCTTTTGGATATACTTTTTATATAGACATTTAAACGTGTGTAATGTTGGTTTGTCGCATTTCTCAGTGCCCCTTTAACCTTTTTGATGTTATGACAAAAGGGAAAGATTGTGTATGATATTTAATTGGATAAATAAGCCTTCTTGCAAGGGCGAGCTTATGACTTAAATTTTATCAAGGAAGTTTATTAATTTCCGCGATAGCATGTTTAGGGAGAGATTCTTGATTGGAACTTTTTGTTCAATTTGGGTTGGTTTTCACATCATCAAAAGGGAACATTGTTGACTCTAAGTTGACTTAGATAATTACACAACTCACTCAAATATTTATTGATTATTTGGAATTGTATTTGTTATATTCAAGTTTCTTTTGCAAGAAATTCTGAAACGGAATAAAAAGACTGCCCCCATGAAGAACAAGCTAGGTACTTGACAATTTCATCTCTAAACACTTAGCTCCTATAGTTCAAAATTGAATCTTGTTCACCCATTTTAGCCAATGTCCGGGCCTTTTTGGCCAACCACGCTAAAATCTCAATGGTCGAATTTCTATCTATTGAAATGTTTGTAATGACTAGTTGAGCTTATATTTCATAAGTAGGGTAGCCCATTGCCTTAAGCATTATGAATTTATTACGTACACTTGCTAAAAACTCTTGTCCACACTTTACTATAAAAAATATTAAGAGATTAAATTTGTGAGAGAGAAATACTTTGTAAAAGAGTGCATTATATTTGTAAAGTAAAGTTAGTTCTATTATAAACCAACCTTCATATGGGAATTTAGATATAGTGGATCGAGCATAATTCCTAAATGTTCTAGAGAGCCAAACCGCTATAAAATTGACCAAGGATTTTTCTATCCCTTCTCTTTTATTTATATGCACATCACATATTTGGTTAACTCATATTTATGAATAAATAATTGATATTGTGTGGTGCACATTCTATATCTTGGGAACAAAAAATATGTGTGCAAACAATAAAACACGTCTTGTTCCACGTATGCATTACGTGAATGGTTGCGAAATCTAAAGAACTCGTTTTTTTGGAAGTTACGGTTCTTCCGTTTTTTTCGTTGTTTCATATAAGAGAAAATATAAAATACGCGTTTCAATGATAAAACAGTCACGGTGATCAATTGCAAAAGTCAAACCAAAAGTCAGATCAGAAAACAATTTTCTATTTTAACGCTATAATAGATGAAACTTGTTGGCAAGTTCGTTGCTACTTGTATGGATCTCCTATTGTCGGCTGGGTCCACCTCATGTGGGCCCAGCTAGCCTAAAACAAACAAAAAGAAAAGAAAAGTTGAAAAGTGAAAAAAAAGAAGAAAAGCAAATGGTTCCTTTCTTGCGGGACCTACTCTCTTTTCTAAATCCCATCAATAGCCCTGTTCACCATAAGGAGCGTCAGCACAAGACATTTCCAAAAAAAAAAGAGTGCGCCCCACTTGAGAGTCACCCTAGGGCGTGGAGAAGAAGAGAGAAAAAGGGGTGCAACTTTGCGGGTCCTATTCAAAAGCCAAACATTGACGGAATATTTGAGGGTATTATTCATGAGACCGGGGGTTACAAGTTGATCATTGAGCATCTTCTCCAAATTCTTTAAACACGATTATGATTTTCTTTCTCTATTTATGTTAATCCACCTTTATGATGAGAAAATATGATTATAATGTTGATGTTTAGTATTTAATGTGTGATTAGAAAAAAATACTTTGTGTACCTTTATCATTTAGCATTATTATTGGTTATTACTGCGGTTAAGTCGAATTCGATTGGTTTAGGTTTGGGAGAAAAATTGATCTTAAATTGGATTTAGGTCTTGGTGAATTGAGCCACGGGTTCTCCTCAACACCTATGTATCCTTTTTTGACCGGCTACAACAAGTTTTTCCCGTGAGTTTTAATTGAAGTTACTCCACCTAATAAAAAGTTACCAACATACACATTTCCTAAAAATTACTTTAATAGAAAATTAATATTACTTTTAGATGAAAAGTTAAAAGTCACATAGAAATTTGTTATTTTTGACATAAAAATTCATCGAGAAATTGGTATTTACTTATTGCTATTTTCCTATCGCCTTTGCCCGACGTGCCCATCCTTGAACATTTTTATTTTTGACATAAAAATTCATCGAGACCCATTACGTCTCGCAGCAACAGAGAGGTCTGCCATCCATCGCTCTCCTCGACCTCCTACTTTGGCAACTTGGATGACGCAGCCACTGCTTCACCATCGCCATCCTTCCTACCCAAAGGAGCTGGGAAAGCTCGGTAACCTTTCGATCGAGGGGCTTCTTCTCAAATTGTCTACTCATAATCCCTTTCACAAACTTGCGCTTCATCTTCCTAAATTTATTTGGCAATTGCAATTCGTTGCAGATGAAGTTAAACTTACTGGAATTCTTGTTTGGATATTAGAGAATGCATTCATGTGGACCATCCAAACTCCTCATTGTGGCATTTGATCAAGTTTTGGAGGGGCACGATGCTTCAGATGCTCTTAAATTTGATTGGCTCCTCCCGATGCACGAAAATTTGATAGCCCGACCATCCAAACTCCTCATTGTGGCATTTGATCAGCATCGCTGCTCTTCCTCGCCCTTTTAGCGGACGGTTGAGGATTGGCCAGCATGGCAATTGGGTGGACAATGCCAATTTCATCTTCCTGCGGGGATTCGAACTTGATAGACAATTTTTATTCTTCGCCCTTCCATGCTTAATCAGACAAGTTTCCCAATTTGATGATTCAAATATTCTCGCACCTACGCGCCCATCTTTTCCGTCCAATGTTACATCAACTTGATTTTTTGCACTTAGGAAACCTGTGATCTTTTCAAAAACACATCCCTTACTTTTAATGCATTGTTTCGTGTCTAAGGAAAAGGATGGCTCCCAATAAAAATTATTGCAAAAACAAAAGTGCACGATCTTTTCAAAAACACGTCCTCTACGTTTAATTCGTTGTTTCGTGTTCGAGGAAAAGGATAACTCCCAGTAAAAATTATTGCAAAAAGAAAAGTACGCGATCTTTTCAAAAACACGCCCCTTGTGTTTAATTCGTTGTTGTTTCGTGTCCAAAAAAAAGGATGGCTCCCAGTAAAAATTATTGCAAAAACACAAGTACACGATTTCTTCAAAAACACGTCCCCTACGTTTAATTCGTTGTTTTGTGTCTAAGGAAAAGGATGGCTCCCTATAAAAATTATTGCAAAAACAAAAGTACGCGATCTTCTCATAAACACGTCCCTTGCGTTTAATTCGTTGTTTCGTGTCTCAAGAAAAGGATGGCTCCCAGTAAAAATTATTGCAAAAACAAAAGTACGCGATCTTTTCAAAAACATATCCCCTATATTTAATTCGTTATTTCGTGTCTGAGGAAAAGGATGGCTCCCTGTAAAAATTATTGCAAAAATAAAAGTATGCAATCTTCTTAAAAACACGTCCCTTGCATTTAATTCACTGTTTTGTGTCCGAGGAAAAGGGCTGTCGCGTGCTCCAGTAATTCATGCTTTGAGTACATAAGGAAAAGAAAAATCACGATCCGCACACGATCAGGGAAACAAAGTTGAAGGGTACAGCTAAATCCACACCTTGGATAGCTGTTTTTCCATAAATTATTTGGAAATTGGTTTTTGAACTTTTATATATTTAGTTTGCAACTATATTTAGTTCGTTGCAAATGGTTGGTCGATAAAAAAAATCGGTCAAAGAAAATATACACAAATAAAATTAGGAAAATGAAGTCTCTACAATAAATGGAGGATATCATTTTCCTAAGCATAACAAGCATCTTCCCACAGACGATCAATAGCTTCTTCACATTTTAATGTTGAGATAGATTTTCACGTGCCTTTTAGGATACTATCAAATCAATAAAAATTAATAATTTTTCTTAAAAAAAGTATTCCAAAGAAAGTATTTTTCTTCGCCATCAAATTTACGTGTCCCAATTTTAGCTTTCACACGCAATCAAACCATATGTCAGATCATTCACTTTTCATCTTTGCATTTTTCAAATGAGGAAAAGAAAACAAAAATTAACTTCCAATTTTCAGACTAATAGATGAAAAATTATTTGCGAATTCTTGGGTTCTTATACGGACATCCATCTGGATCCCATTTTAAGTGGTGATACAACAAGCTTTGCGAGTGAGTAAGACTTAGTCCATCCAATAAAAGATTTCTAACATATACATATATACAGAATTACTTTAATATATGTAAATACTACTCATGACGTATGAACATTACTTATAGATGAAAAGTTATTAGCCACATAAAATTTTGTCATTTTGATGGTAAAATTTATCGAGAAATTAATATTTATTTATATGGTCCATTTTTTCTTCATGGCAAGGATTAAACTTATTTTAGGTTCCGTTTGTTTTATGGAAAATAAATAATTTAAGAAATATTTTTCTAAAAAAAAATCACTTGCATCGCTTGAAATATTGAGTCAATAGAAAATCTTTTTATTGTCAATAATAATTTATGTCTAAACACTTTGATGAATAATGAAATTTTTTCGTCCTTTCATTTTTTTAAATGATTCAAATGACTATATCCAGGAAAATACTTTCCATAACATCCATTTTTTGAGTAAGAAACGAAGCTTTATTGTATGAGAAGTTAATATCAACGTAGAAGATTTGCTAACTTTTGAAAGTCTGAAGATTAGATTTTCTGATTTGGAGTTATTTATCACATAAAAGAATACTAGTTGTTAGTAGAACATGCTTTTCAGTTAAGATGCTAAGCAGTTGGGGAATTTGAGCATGTGAATTAACAATGCAAAGCATAAAAGTGACAGTATGCGAAAATAAATTTGAACACATATGTATGTAGGAATTCCAACATGGCCATAATCGATGTGTTAAGTGGATTGTCAAAATTGAAGAAGACTGTGGACACCAGTTGATAAATAGAATATAAATTTTTTGAGAAAAAATAATGATAATGATAAAATGAAATAAAGAACATACAAAGTAGATTATAAATGACCATTGGATAACAAATAAAGAAAAAGAGAAAAAGAGAAGAAAAAAGGGGCTTCAATTCAGTCAATACTAAAAGGGCCTGAGCTAATCACTTGGGCCTGGTCCAATTTCCGCAGCCCACTAATTCAAATCCGCAGCCCGTTAGTCCAGTTCATGTCCGCTTCAGTGGCGGCGAAGCGAGCAATTCAGGATTGAAGTTGAGGTCACGAACGGAATAGTGATTCCTTTCTCTCTCATCTTAACCAACTGGATTCCCTTATAAGAAACAGATTTCACGCTCGAGTTCTGGTGAATTCCTCGACGATCATCCTCTTCCATCACCTTTTGATGTCATCGCTGATGCCAGTCGATACAATTCACCGCTCCTCATCTTGCTCTGCTGAGCTCTCTATATTGGTCGAGAAGCTCGAAGCAGCTCATTCTCTTGTGAATCTCCTATGCTGGCGTCAACTTTCACCAGTGAGACTTCCAGGAATTCCTCTTTTTTGTCGAGCAATCCATCCTGACCTGTGATTGCTCCTCACTAGTCACTAAGGTAAAAGATTAATGCTCTGTTTCGGTTATTCCTCACACGTAATAGAGGCCGAGACTTTAGTTGTGGTTGGTGCGAAAGTATGATTTAATTGAGGATCTGAATTTTATGGGAATCGGCTTTGATAATGTTTCGGTATAACTGCTGTGAATCCTTTGAGATTCTCCGGGAGATCATTGGACTGAAAATGTTTATCATGTGCTCGATGAAATTCTTGAACGATGTTGGTGTCTGTTCAGGTTCAAATCTGACCGAGAATGAGTTCTGTGTTCAAATTTGTTTGTTTGTTTCTATCAGATAAATTTGTTTCAATTCGGTTTCCCTTTGTCCAGTAGTCGTCCTTGTTGCAGCTCATTGATTTCTAAGTTTCAGTTTAGTTCAATAGCCGAGAATCACTCATAAGAAATGAGACTGAATCTGATATGTTCTGTCAATCCCAAATAAAACTGAATTTGATTCCAATTCTTGAATGGTCATTTCTGAATTAGAGCATGTTCTGTTCATGATCTCCTGATTGATCTTTACTGGATATATGCTGAATTGTGAACATAAAAGTTTATAGTGCTTTTTACTGTGAATGAATGCTGAATGCGTTTGCATACCATGAATGAACAAAAACGGGAGTTCAAGCAAAACAGAAATGGAGGGAGTTTAACTGATGATGATATCATTAGCGTTGGAAGGCATGGGCGTGGCAATAGAATGAAGATGTTTGATTCATCTCAATGGAGAACATAGAACTGGACAGTAGATTCAAGGAGTTCGGCATGTGGCATGAAAAGCAAAAAAAGGAAAGAGGAAGAGGTTCACTGTGACAACAACCAAGGGTTCACTGTTCACCTCCGCTCTCCTTCGGAGCGTTTGCCGTCTGCATCTCTGATTCTGGTGTGGCCCAGCTCAGGCGCCACCTAGCTCCGGCGGAAGTTGCATTTTGGTGAGGGATCGAGCGAAGTCAGCCGCCCTTCTTGGCTGGCTTCCTCTCTCTTCTAGTCCGACTCTGTTTCGATCTTTGCTGGAATCGCCCACTTCGGCTGAAGCCCACTTCGGGTAGTAGATCGCTCAGTCTGGGGGAGAGGCTAGCTACTGTCCTCTACTCCGGTAAGATCTTCTATCTTCTTGGTATTCTCTTGCAATGGAAAGAACTAGACTTAGTTAGCTGGTTGCTAGGCCTTAGAGTCATGGAAAAGGATTCTGGTGTTGTTAAATCCCAGTTGGGTTTGGGCGATAGACGCCACCGCAGCCGTAGTAGGGTCCCTGCTGCTCGCACGGCTGATGGCGGGACTGGGAAAGACAGGAATGTCGGCAAAAATTCTGCTGTGGTGCATACTGAAAGCAGAACAGAACGGCCTTCCTCTGTTTTGGATGATGTTGGGCCTAGCCAAGGTTGGAACACCGAGCAAAGGCAAGCCTTATTGCCCCAAAATGCTGGATCATTGGCCACAACCACTCGCTCTTGGGCTAATGTAGCTAAGGCGGCTATGCAAGGGTATTCTCTTTCCTTTTTTGAACCCCACTCTGAAGGGAGCAATGTAGTCCACTGTTTAGAGGAAGATTTTAATGCAACTGACCCCTTTTGGAAAAATTGTTAGTTGGATACTTTGTTGGGAAGAAACTCCCATTTAAGTTAGTCGAGACAACCCTTAAACACCTTTGGGGCCAACGTCTTTTAGAGTTCAAAGCTAACGACCAAGGATTCTATTTTTTCCATATCTCTGATCCTGAGTTCAGGAGGAAAGTTCTTGAGGGTGGGCCCTTGATAGTAGCACGTGTGCCCCTAATCCTTCAACAATGGCATCCCATGCTAGAGTTAAAGCAAGGAGATCATTCTACCATTTCAATTTGGATAAGACTTAAGAATCTCCCTTATGGGCTATGGTCTACCAAAGGAATTAGCAAGGTAGCCAGTGTTATAGGAAAGCCGCTCTATGTAGATCAGCGAACGGAGCACTTGAAGATGATTTCTTTTGCTAGAGTTTGTGTTGAAATAGCAGCCTCTAAATCCTTTTTTGATACTATTACGGTTTTCATGAATGGGCAACCTCGAATATTGAATGTTGAATATGAATGGAAACTTGTATCTTGCACTACTTGTGGTACATTTGGCCATAGGTGCCCTGCTTGAGTTCCTTGCTCATCTGAGTCTGAACCGGCCACCATAGCTCATGAACGAGCTTATCAACCCCCTGTTGCTAGGGAAGGACTAGGACCCCCTCTTGCTGCATTAAATCCAGCAAAGGAGACTAGACCAACCCCTGTTGAGGAGTGGAAATGAGTCATCAGAAATCAGAACCGCCGATCTGGAAATAGGAATAAGCAGATTGTACTTGCTCCCCCATCCTCCTTTGACTCAGATGATGATCTGGATGAGGATATAGATGCTGCAGAATTCGATGATGATCTTGCTCGCTCAAACTTGACGGAAAAGGTTGCTGGTTGCTTTCATTCAGACTCGGCAAGTGATGACCTTTTTGGACCAGATCAGGAGTGTTCTGTTGCTGTTGCTGTTCATACTGGAGGTGCTGCTGCTGTGGGACAAACGAAGGTTGCTGCTGTTGTTACTGATGCAGCTGCTGTTGCTGGTGACTCTGCTACCAATGCAGCTGCTAGTACAAATGCTGTTGCTACTGCTGTAAGGGCTTTGGATGATGCAGCTATTGGTGCTGCTGGTATAGGGGCTGTTGCTACTGCTGCTGAAGAACACCCCCGGGCAAAAGCCACCATTGATACAGCTACTGCTGTTGTGAAAAAAAAATTACTGCTGCTGTTTTTTTCTGATGCAACAAGTTCTGCTGCGGTTGCTGATGCAGCAATCGCTGCTGCTGCTGCTGATGCAGCAACCGCTGCTGCTGCTGCTACAAATATTGCTGGTGTTGCTGTAGCTAATCCTCCGATCACTTCCAACATTGCCGGGGCTGCTAATGATAACTACTGTGATCAGGATGTTTCTGTTGCTGCTGTATGTACTTCCACAGAACCTAATGGAGCCATTTATTTAGGACTTGAGATGGGCCCTGTTGTTGGATTTCCTCTAGTAGATGCTGATATTAGCGTAGCTTCAGAAGGTCCTCTTGATATTTGCTCAAGACAAACAATCAGACCTGGTTCTGCCCCTTCCAAGTCAGACTATTCTGACCTTAAGCTTACTGAGGTGAGAGTTAAGCAAGCCAGTAAGCTGGGACCTACCTCTGTTACTCCTTCTGGTAAGGCAAAAATTCCAGCTCCCACCAAAACGTGCCCAAGAAGGAAGTAGTTATCTTTCTCTTCTTTTGTACAGTTTTACTTTTGTTTTTTGGCTTTTGGAACGTCAGGGGTCTTATGAATCCCATTAAACAAGCTGAGGTTAGACAATTTGTGTGCCTCAATAATCTGTGATGTATTGGCCTATTGGAAACAAAAGTGCTAGTTGCTAGCTTTCCTAATATCTCGTCTGCTTTACTTCTTGGATGGAATTGGGTTGCTAATTATGAGTTTTCCCCCAAAGGGCAGATTTGGGTTGGATGGAACCCGCTGTTGGTATGCTTTATGGCTCGGTTTAGTACTGACCAGATCATACATGGTGATGTGAAATGTTTGAACTCAAGGATTACACTTGCTCTATCGGCTGTCTATGGTGAGCATACTTTTGTGGCTCGTAGACCCCTTTGGAGTGAACTTATTAGGTTGAGCTATTTCCTCAAGGAAAGTCCTTAGATGGTTGCCGGGGATTTCAATGTCATTAGAGATTCTTCAAATCGCTTGGGGAGCCCGGACATTTGGATTCCCGCCTTTGATGACTTTAAGGATTGTCTGGACCAAGCTGAACTGTTTGACTTGCGTTATATAGGCTTTCGGTTTACATGGTCTACCTCCTCTAGCCCTCGCAGGAAACAAAGGAAGATTGACCGAGTCTTGGTCAACAATTATTGGTGCTCTGCCTTTTCTTTCTCTGAGGCATCTTTCTTGGCTCCGGGCCTATCGGACCATTCTCCGATGACTGTGAGAATTCTTGCACCTGGGTCTAGGCAAACTCCATTTAAATTCTTTAATTTATGGATGAGCCACCCGGACTTTCACATGCTGGTATCTTAGTCTTGGGAGGTTCAAATAACAGGTTCTCCTATGTACAGACTCTATGCTAGACTCAAACTCTTGAAGGGTCGGCTCAAGTGTCTCAATAGAGATGCTTACTCGAATATATCTATGAGGGTTGCTGCTGCTAAAAACACTATCATATCTACTCAAGAGGCCCTTCACCTTGACCCTCAAAATAGTACCTTGGCAGCTGAGGAACATTATCATCTCAAGGAATATTATGAACTCCGCTCTCTTGAGGAATCGTTTTTCAGGCAAAAGTCTAGAATTCGCTGGCTAAAGGAGGGGGATTATAACATCAAGTTCTTCCACAACTCAGTCAACCATCGACACCTCCGAAATCGTATTATTTCTGTTGTGGACAACACAGGACAAATGATATCAGAAATGAAGGAAGTACAAAGGGTATTTGTCTCCTACTTTCAAGACCTCCTTGCTCCGGCTGCTATGACCTTGGGGCCTTCTATACAGGATCTCACTGATGTCATACACTCCCCCCTCAAGGAAGAACATATTACCTTTCTTTCCCAACCGTTTCTTCCTTCGGAGATTCGTGATGCTATGTTCTCGTTGGCTGGAAATAAAGCCCCCGGACTTGATGGCTATAATGCAAACTTCTTCAAAAAGAATTGGGATCAGGTTGGCCCTTCAGTTACTGTAGCCATTATGGATTTTCTTGTATTTGGCTGCATGCTCAAGGACATAAACAACACTATCTTTGCCTTGGTGCCTAAAATCCCCAATACGACATCAGTATCTGACTTCCGGCCTATTGCCTGTTGTAACACAATTTACAAGTGTATCACCAAGATATTCTCCTCGAGAATTGCGGCAGTACTCCCTTACCTGATAAGTCCGGTTCAAACTGCATTTGTAAAAGGTAGGAGAATAAGTGATAATATCCTTCTTGCCCAAGAACTTTTCAGTGGGTTTCATAATAAGCCATATATCCCGAAATGTGCCATCAAGGTGGATTTTAGGAAAGCTTATGATACCATAGATTGGAACTTCCTAGAGAAGACTCTTCAAGCATTTGGATTCCCCAACCATCTCACTAAGCTCATCATGGTATGCGTCCGTACCCCAACATTTTCTATCTCCATCAATGGCGAACTCCTTGGCCTTTTTGCAAGTGGACGTGGTATTAGGTAGGGTGACCCTATGTCTCCATATCTCTTCACCTTGATCATTGAAATTTTTACTGGGATTCTTGACTCTCACACTCGGCACCCGGATTTTCGATATCATTGGCGATGCAAGGCTACACGCCTATCCTACTTATTCTTTGCGGATGATGTTTTTCTCTTTAGTGAAGCAAAGCTTACTTCCATTTCTTGCCTCCAAAAAGGGCTCACCTTATTCTCTAATTGGAGTGGCTTGATCCCTAACACCAGTAAAAGTGAAGTCTTCATTTCAGGAGGTTCTGAAACCACTAATGAGCAGATTATACAAGCTCTTGGCTTTAGTCGTGGTCTCTCCCTGTGCGATATCTGGGTGTACCTATCATCACATCAAGACTGAGTAAAGTGGACTGCAATGCCCTAGTTAGCCGGCTCACTGCAAGAGTTCAATCTTGGACTCACCGATTTCTTTCTTTTGCTGGCCGTCTCCAACTTATTAAGTCGGTGCTACATGCCATCCAAGCTTATTGGGCCTCCATTTTTTGGCTCCCAACGGCAATAGTGGATAAAATAGAACAAACATGTAGACAATTCCTCTAGAAGGGTCCAACTATGGGGCCAGGAGGGGCAAAGGTGTCTTGGGTTGATGTGTGCCTTCCCCATCAGGAAGGAGGCCTGGGTATAAGAAGGATCAGGGATAGCAACAAAGGAGCTATGGCTAAACATATTTGGCTGCTATTCACTGATAAAGATTCACTATGGTGTAAATGGATTCGTGCTACTTACCTCAAAAGGAAGAATTTTTGGGATGCTTCGGCTCCTACCCAATGCTCTTGGGCATGGCGTAAGATCCTTACTTTAAGGAAGGACTTTCTACCCCACTTCAGGTGGAAAATAGGAGATGGTGAACTCACATCACTTTGGTTGGATCCATGGCTGGTCCGTGGGCCTCTTAACTCAATTTTCTCAAATAGCTACATCTTCCAATCGTACCTCAATAGACAAGCAAGAGTAAAAGACCTATATTCCCTGGATGGGACCGAGATACTCCAAGAGCTGGCCCGATGGCAAATACCGATCCCCCATCTTTCAATCAATCAAGACACCTTCACATGGTTGGAGGACTCATCTAGAAAATTTTCTGTAGCTTCGGCTTGGGCTTCAATCCGGCGCCAATCAAACTCGGTTCAATGGTCCTCTTTTGTCTGGAGCAAGATTTTGAACCCTAGATATCAATTTCTTCTCTGGCTCATTACCAAAAACCGCCTCCCCACTCAGATATACCTTATGGCCTATGGCAGCATTCCTAATTCGGTTTGCGCTTTTTGCAACTCTATGCCGGATTCAGTAAACCACCTATTTTTTGCTTGATGCATTCCCAACTCTCTTTCCAACTATTGGGCCGCCAAGTGTAATCTCCCTTGGAGCAACTTCTCTTGGTCGGAAAATCTACTTTGGGCTACCAATTTTTTGTCTGGGAAAGGATTTTGCCAGGAGATAGCACTTTTCTCCTTTGGTTCTCTATGTTATTTTATTTGGAAAACCAGGAATGACATCCTTTTCAGTGGCCAAACCCTCTGTTTTCCATCCATGAAGCAGTACCTCCATAAGGTGGTCAAGGATAAAGCCTTAACTTTGAAATCGGTCGAAGACAATCTCAGAAATAGGAGGATGCAATGTAACTGGGGGATAGACCCGTAGATTTTTGGAGTGGACCCTCCCATGACCTAGTATAGGATGGTTTTGTTACTCTTAGATCATTAGGCTTCTAGCCTTTTGTATATTTCTTATTGAGATTGCGGTACCCCGCTACTCCAGGACTTGTCGTCCAGATGAGTGGTTTGGTCCCGTGTCTCCCCCCATTGCTTGTACAGTCTCTCTGGTTGTTTTATATAATCTTACCTTACCCCCCAAAAAAAAAAGAGGTTCACTGCATTTCGAGACGAGGAACCGAATGAGAAAGGAAAATGGAAAGTAAATATTGATAATAAATAAATAAATAACAAGAAATAAAGTTCCATTGGACAACTAGTCCGACCAAACAAACGTATGCGATTTTTGATTTTTTTTTTTATGTGGTCTGAGTTGAATTGGCAGGGGCGCGCCCATGTGCGATGCAAAAACAAACGTACGCTATCTTTTCAAAAACTCGCCCTTTGAGATTTTTCGTGTCCGAAGAAAAGTGATAGCATGGCCGCAGTAAAAATTATTGCAAAAAATAAAAGTGCGAGATCTTTTAAAAAATACGTCCCTTACATTTAATTCGTTGTTTCGTGTCCCGAGGAATAGCGATGTAGGCTGCGTTTGGTTCAGCATTTGCAAGAAACTTTGAGCCCAATGCAAATGCTGAAAGCCCAAAGTTATATGGGGAAATGCAATTGTATTTGGTAATAAAAATTTGCAAATGGACTTTGAGTTGAATATATATTTTCTTAAAGAACTTTCGCAATAGGCTTTGAGGGGTATTATATGTATATATATATATATCTATTTTTTTTTTTGAAAAATTGGACTAAATCCTTCGTCAGTTTAGCGAAAGACTACGGCTATCGGCGAGCCAAATCTGGCATTGGCGACCGTCGACTGAGTTCAGTCAAGGTTGGGCAACCTTTGGCGAGGGTTGCATGACCCAGGAGGTCGCTCGACCTCAGGTGACCCTCGCCAAAGGTCGCCCAACCTTAGGTGACCTCGGTTGACGGCCGCCAATGCTAGATTTGGTTTGTTGGCGACCGTCTGGCGAAGGGCTACTCCTTTCTCAATGAAAAAAAAAATTAGGGGCAAAATCGAAAATATGAAAAACTAGCGAGGATAATTTTGGAAGGGAAAATTAATGTTAGCCTTCAGCCGTATGTTGAAAGCTCAAAGTTAGTTCCTACTAGCTTTAGGCTTGAGCATTTTGAATGTCAATTTTCAACTAAAAGCCGGCTCCAAAGTTGAACCAAATGTACCCGTAATATGCTCTTAGTAACACATGCTTGATTACATAAGGAAAATAAAAATCACGATCCGCACACTATTAGGGAAACAAGTTGAAGGGCACAACTAAATCCACACCTTGTATAGCTGTTTTTCCATAAATTATTCGGAAATTGGTTTTTTAAACTTTCATGTGTTTAATTTGTTGAAAATGGTTAGTCGATAAAAAAAAATTTCGGTCAAACAAAACATACACAAATAAAATTAGGAAAATGAAGTCTCTATTATAAATAGAGGATATCATTTCCCAAGAATAAGCATCTTCCCGTAGATAGTCAATAGTTTCTTCACATTTCATCTTGCCATAGATTTCTATCTGCTTTTCAGCATACTATCAAATTGATAAAAGTTAATATTTTTTCCTAAAATAATATTTCAAAGAAATTTTTTTTTATCATGAAATTTATTGCGAAACAAACGCGTCCCAATTTGGCTTTCATATGCAATCAAGCCAAATGTCAGATCATTAACTTTTCATCTTTGCATTTTTCAAATGAGGAAATAAAAACAAAAATTAACTTCCAATATTCAGACTAATAGGTGAAAAATTGTTAGCGAGTTCTTGGTTTCTTGTACGGATATCCATTCGGATCCGATTTTAATTGGCTATATAACAAGCTTCGCAAGTGAGTGACTAAAACTTACTCCATAAAAGTCACTTATATCACTTGAAATAATGAATCAATAGAAAATCTTTTCATTGTTGGCAACAATTTATATCTAAACATATTGGTGAACAATGAAATTTTTTGCGTTTATTCATTTTTATAAGCGATTCAAATGATTATATCTAGGAAAATACTTTCCACATTATCCATTTTTCAAGTAATAAACGGAGCTTCATTGTATGAAAAGTTAATATCAACATAGAAAATTTGCTAACTTTTGAAAAGTCTGAAAATTAGATTTTCTTGTTTGGAGGAGTTAAGTATCACTTGAAAGAATACTAGTTGTCAGTAGACACATGCTTTTCGGTTAAGAAAAAATGCTAAGGAGATGGGGAATTTGAGCATGTGAATTGATAACATGACACAAACCTGTGATGCTATAAGAAAATGAATTCAACACACATATGGCCATAATCAACATGCTAAGCGGATCATCGAAATTGAAGGAGACTATGGATGCCCGAATTTTTATCAATAAATAGAATATGCATTTTTTGTAAAACAATAATAATGATAAAATGAAATTTGAATATTCATAATAGATTATAAATGACCAATGAATAACAAATAAAGAAAAAGAGAAAAAGAGAAGAAAAAGGGATCTCAATTCGGTCAATACGAAAAGGGCCTGATCTAATCACTTGGGCCTGGTCCAATTCTTGCAGCCCACTAATTCAAATCCGCGGCCCGTTGGTCCAGTTCATGTTTGTCGAGCAATTCCATCGTGACTGGTGGTCGCTCCTCACTAATCACTAAGGTAAAAGATCAATGCTCTGTTTCGGTTATTATTCTTCACACGTAACAGAGGCCGAGACTTTAGTGGTGGTTTGTGAGAAAATAGGATTTAATCGAGGATCTATCTTTTATGGGAATCTGCTCTGATAATGTTTCAGTATAACTGCTATGAATCCTTTGATGTTCCCTGGGATCTGAAACACTGGACTGAAAATGTGTATCATATGTTCTATGAAATTCTTAAACGATGTTAGTGTTTGTTCAGGTTCAAATCTGACCGAGATTGAGTTCTGTGTTCTAATTTTGTTTATTTTTGTTTGTTTCTATCAAATAAGCTTTGTTTAAATTCGGTATCCCTTTGTCCAGTAGTCGTCCATGTTGCAGCTCGTTGACCTGTAAGTTTCACTTTAGTTCAATAGCCAAGAATCACTTGTACGAAACGAGTTTGAATCTGATGTGTTCTGTTGATCCCAAATGAAACTGAGTTTAATAATTTCAATGTTTGAATTTCCATCTCTGAATTAGAGCATGTTCTGTTCATGATTTCCTGATTGATTTTTGCTGAATTAATGCTCAATTCTGAACCTAGTTTATAGTGCTTTTCACTGTGAATGAATGCTGAGTGCGTGTTTGCAAACCGTGCATGAACAAAAACGGGATTTTGTGCATGAAAGAAATGGAGAAGCCTAACCGATAATAATTTAGCTTTGGGAGGCCTGGGCGTGGCATTAGAATGAAGTAGACAATGTTTCATTCATCTCATTAGAGAACATAACTGCACACTAGATTCAGGGTGTTTGGGCGTGTGGAATGAAAAGCAAAGGGAAAGAGGAGGAGGTTCAGTGCATTTTGAGACAAGGAACCGAATGAGAAAGGAAAATGGAAAGTAAATATTAATAATAAATAAATAAATAATAAGACATAAGGTTCCTTTGGAAGACTAGTCTGATCAACAAGGGTTGTAGTGTTCTTTATTGATCTTTGGATAGGAGCTAAAATGCGAGAAATTGAAGGGTACGACATAGGCAAAAGACTATTAGATCCAAAAGTGTTTAGTCATTCTTGTTTCGAGTGGAGATTAAACTGATCAAAGGCCTCTTCAGTGAAGTTTTCTCCTCGAATGAGAGTGTAAAACGCGAATAGCAAGAGAGTAAAGATTGATCGGGCCATTTTGTCTTTTTCCAGGTAGTAAGATCAATCAGCATTCAAATTTCTATAGTTCATCGGCGACCCAATGCACAAGTTGGGTTGGGTTTATTGACAACATCCTTCTCATGCATAATTGAAACTACGACCGTAGACAGCGCCGGCAGAGGTGTGAGGCTAGGGCCCAAACCTGAGTATGTTATTGGTACTTTCCCTAATTGAAACTGTCCAGTTCATGTCAAAGCCAAGACGACTATGCCAAATCCTCCAGCGTGGTTTTCTGCAAAATAATCTGCAAGCAGGTGACACTCATTACACAGAGACGGATCTCTGGTGTGGCAAGAAGTACCGGTAGGGACCGAAACTGCATCATTTACTCTGCTGAAAGCAGCTTCTGGCGTATCACCGAAGCTCCTGCTCACCACAGGAGAGGTGTTACCACATTGGCAATGTAGCCTTGATGATGATTATTGCTTTCCCACTCTTGTAATGACTGCACCTGGTTTGATAGAAAAGGAAATGGGCATCAGCAAGACAGACAAGAATGTAAAAAATAACAGGTGATGCCCCGCAACATGAAGGAAACGATATGCAACTATTGCAGGGAAAAATGACCATCAACTAATTTACATGATGATACTCAGTCTTTTGGTATATAATGCTAAGTTTGGCCATTAAAAGTCAAGATATTCCTTGTGTGATTGCAAGTGGGGACAATCTCAGTGAAAATGTCCTCGACACCATGCTAACACATGATCAACCGATTTGTCTTCTGATGCTAGGGAGCCATACAGAATGTCAGTATCTAACAAGAAAACAACGCAACTATGGACAGGATCACAGTCCGAAGATGAAAGCAAAAATCCTTATACTGCTCATTACCTCTCCAACACTTCCTTCTGCTGACAGATCTTCGGACATATCACTTCCATCTGGCGTCTGGACTTTGACCCAAAAAGAAAAGTTATGTGAGCAATGAACAAAGTAAATAAAAATGGAGAAATCATACCTGATGATGCAAAGTAACCAGGGCCATATTTAATGCATTGCCATAAATTTCGGTGAGTCATTATTATATTGATACAACTAATCATAATTCAAAATTGAATACCTCATTCTCTGACTCTATTAAAATCAAATCCCTGCACATATCTTAACAGATTTAACAAGCTAAAATGATAATTAAAGCTTACTATAAATCTCAGATGAGCTCAAAAGACAGCTCCTCTAAGCAAAAGTCACCATCAATTCAATGGCCACGAATGCTTTCAAAGTGATTCCATTTTCAAATGTTATAGCTAGCGCGACTGATCCAAACTAGAAACCCCAAATCTATTTTGTTTGCTATGCGTAGGTTTCACAAGTTCAACTTCACACAATTAGGGAATTTAGACAGGCAAGGCACCGTCTGCTCATTTGTTTGTTGTTTTTTCAAGCATATTCCATTTCTAGGATTATGGATTCTGCAAATAACAACCAAACCTGAAATTCAAACAACTGCAAAATTTGCTCTATTCTATATATATATATATATATATATATATTAAATTAGAGTATACGGGACTCTGATTAAAGAATATCCAGCTGTTGCAAATCTTTTAGCCTAGTCTTATGTGGTTCCAGATGTCTCATGTCAAGAAAAGAAACAGAAAATCTTTACTGTCATCAAGCGTTTGAATCACGACTTATCATCTGCTACAGCGAAGGCCAACAAAAAAAGTACATGAAAGGGTCAAATTGTCATCGAGTGTTTAAATTTGAATGACTTACCATCTTCCACAGTAAAGGCATTAGATATTCCCTCAACGACACGGATTCCCTCACAACAACCTGACTCAGTTTTGACTCCAAGCCTGAATTTTCCACTTCTTGTCCAGCTTGATACGTCATTGACAGTGATAGTACCCAATGTCCCTATCCCAGCATAAAGGTTCATAGAGAGATTACCAGTCAAGAGTGGCTTGTTCCCCTTTGGTAGCCTTATTTCATTGCTTTCGAAGAATTCTCTAGTCCAATTTTTTCTGGTTTTTTCATCAAAGTCACCTTCAATCACCGTTTCCATCAACCTCAACACTGGCAAGGGTCCATATTGCACAATCCTACCTGTACTGGAATCTACCAAGATGACATGAATAGGAGTTACTTCCTCCCCCTTAACCTCACCACCTTTAACGAGGCTTGATGTTAGTTTAGTTATAAAATGAAGACGTAAACGCTTTTAATGCTCTTGATGCCAATCCAAGACCTCATGGCCTTGGGCAATCCTCGTACCGTGCAAGACTTGAATTCCAACACTTCGTTACCAACTCAAGCCTTATGGTTTTGGGCATTCCCAACTTGCGTTGAACATCCACAACGAACCGTGGCATCATCTCGGTCGTGAAAGAATCACACACATGCATACAATCCACATATGAACCAACATACACATAATCTTCCATACAATCACGATGCAACAAGAGAAGACCGTCTAGTCCTCATGATAGAAATTATCATACTAGGTAATTAAGAGATTCTACTTACCTAGACAAACCTCACAAGACTAGAGAAACTACTTGAGAGAGAGAAAGTGGCTTCTTTGAAAACCAAAGGAGAGAGTGGGCGTGAGGAGGAAGAGGGCGGTCAAGGGAGGAAGAAAGAGGAAGGAGGAGAATGGTGCAAATGGTGAGGGAGAAGGAGAGGCTTCTCCTATTTATAGTCCCCAAGCTCATCATTGCATTTCTAACCATCCAATCCTCTCTTTCCAAGTGACCCACCTAGAAACCTTAAGTGGCAAACCTATTTTCCTTAATAATTGCACCTAAGGATGACTAGGCATGGCTAAAGATTCTACTTGGCAGTCTAATGAGTAGACATCATTGATGATGGTCCGCATTTCACTTTCCTATTGGCCCACTTATTTCTCCTTATTTATTCGCATTTATGGAAGTTTGACTAGGAAGATGCCTAACTTGCCAACTAAGTCTCTAAAATTCTATAGGCTCATGATGGGGGTTCAGATGCCGCATTCTGATTGGGCCATCCTTATCATATCTCTCAAGATATTTTTTACCACCATTATGACCTTTGAAAAGTTGAGGATAAGTCTTATCCAATAAGGTTTCTAGAGAATTCTTCTCTTTTGACCATTCCTTCCTCAAGAAGGTGGTCTGGAGAATTCCACCATCCAAGTCGGTTTTGTGGCCAAAAAAGGGATTATATGACATATCTCGGAAAACCAAATTACATATGTCCGGAGTCCAGACCACATACCCCAAATTCATCCAAAACCACTTCCCTAGGCGGTAGGTCGGCCATGAGGGTCAGCACAATGGCCGGCCCTTGGGTCAGCACAATCGGCCTTGGGCGGCTCTAGTACTGGCCCTCGGGCCGATCCCTGGGCCTATTGGTTAGCCATGAGGGTCAGCATAATGGCTAGCCCTTGGGTCAGCACAATCGGCCCTAGGCGGCTCTAGTACTGGGTCTAGGTCGGCCATGAGGGTCAGCACAATCGGCCCCGGCCGGCTCTAGTACTGGCCCTTGGGCCTATTGCCGAGCCTAGTGCGACTTTCCCTCATAATTTGGTCATTGGTCCTCTGATCGATTCAAGGCCAATTCCAAGGCTACCCATGGCCTAGCGCTAAGCCAAGGCACTTATGGACCTTAAGAAATATAACAAAACAACCAAGTCTATCTCAGGGCTCATTCCGATTGGTGTCCAATCCATTTGCATGGTTCATGATCGATGCAATACCGATCCATGATCAAACTTCATCAATTCGAGATTCATTTTTGGTCACTAAGAATTAAATAGGGAATGATGCATTTATGGTCGGAAGATGATCACATTTTGAACAAGTTGGATTGTTCATGTATCAGCACATAGCCAGGCGGAATCACCCGCGGCCAAGCGCTATGACCGATTGGATCGATTCATGACCATCCGTCCATCCAAAATCATCCCATGACCAATCCTTGTGATCAAAAAGTCGTCTTATGAGCTGGTAGTCTGTCCCCATCGGTATGGTCGGTATATTTTTCATGGCCAACGTCTCAACCATTTCATGACCGATCGGTCGATTGGACCATGACCGATCCTTGATTCTTGCCAATCAAACCAATCAATCTATGGCCAACAGCCCATGGTTGACTCATTCAGGATCTTATGTCTGATCTCATTGGGTCAGTTTTCGAGGATGTTACAATTCTCCCCCCCCCTCTTTTAAAAATTTCATCTTCGAAATTTCATGACATACCTAGGTGTTCAAATAAGTGCGAGTACTTGCACCGCATAATCTCTTCACTTTCCCAGGTCGCATCTGCCGATCCATGGTGTCTCCACATGACCTTGACTAGGGGAATGACCCTATTTCTGATTACTTGGTCACGTCTGTCCATGATCCGCATTAGCTCCTCAACATATGACCCTTGGTCGTCTACCTCAATCTCTTCGAAGTTGAGCACATGTGCTGAATCTAGCCCATACTTTCTTAACATAGAGTCATGAAATACATTATTTACTTGAGCAAGTTTCGGTGGCAATACTGACCGATTGGCCATATTCCCTATCATTTCTAGGATTTTAAGGGTCCTATGTACCCGTGGACTTAACGTTCATTCTCTTTGAGACAAAACAAACCTTTCGACGAAGACATATTAAAGAACATAGTCTCCTACTAGGAATTCTAGAGGCTTCCGTCGCTTATCTGCATAACTCTTCTACCTACCTCATGCCATCTTAGATTCTAGTTTTACTTACCTGAACGATGCTTGCTAGATTGAGCTGACTCGGGACTAATGACCTTCTATTGACACCCGAAGTTTGTTTGCATGTTTTAATTGCCCATTTATTTTGCATCTATAAATATATATAAATTTATAGAATAGATATAAATTTAAAAAAAAATTCAAAAAAAATTTCGAAAAAAAAAATTCCGGTGGGCTGCCTCAGCCAAGCCCACTTTCTTTTCTTTCCTAGCCTTGTTTTCCTTTATTTCCGGCCCAGCCCTTCTGCCCCTTCCTTTTCGGCCCTCTTCCCTCGTTTAGTGTTGGAATTCAAGTCTTGATGGTAGTTTAGTTATAAAACGAATTCAGACTGCCAAAAGTGACGTAAATGGCCAACCCTTCCGACAGTCACCATGCAGAATTTAAAACTCCAAAAGAATGAACGTCAACTAATTTACATAGACGATACTCATTCTTTTGGTATAGGGAAGTTTGCATAAATGGTCTCTAAAATTTGGTTCAATATACAATTTGGCTCATGAATTTTTAATTTATTCAAAATTGTCTTTGAAATTTAGCTCAATGTGTAATATGATTCCTAAATATTTTAATTTGTTCAATATAATCCATGAATTATATGAAATGAACTGTATGACAATGTTATCTCTCACTTTAAATTAATTGAAGGATTATACAAAACATTTCATATAATCCAGGAACCTAAATTGAATATGTACCAAAATTTAATGATTACATTAGACAAATTAAAACTTCAGAGAGTACACTACATATTGGGTTAAAATTCAGAGATTACGTTGAACAAATTACAAGTTAAGGGACCACATTACACATTAGGTCAAGTTTAAAGACTATTTTCTTCATTATCCCTTAGGTATATAATATCAAGTTGGGCCTTTAAGGGCACATATAATAACCATTTTATTTTTTTGCCAGACTTATTTTCCTATTCCTAAAAACATGTTTGGAACAAAAATTCGTTTTGTAATGCAATTTGATTTTTCTATTTATGGAACAAATTTTTAGCTCATAAATAGGTTTGAAATAAAAATAAGAAACAAAAATATTCTACTTCTTTATCTTTGGAATAAAAATAAGAAATAAAAACCCTTATCATTACTCACTGTTGCTGCTAGCTAACCCACGTGTTTGTCGCTCACTATCAATCACTGACAACTGTCACTAGCTATTGTCACCATCTACTACTGATCACCGACCATTGTCATCGTCTGCCACTACCACTGACAGTAGATTTAGGGTGCACCCTTAAAATAAAGGATACCACTTCACATTATCACTAAGCTTGTCCTTGCTTGCAGCCATTGGGACTATCATAATTACATATTTCCTCAATAGTTTTAGAGCATAAATAATAATCATTCTATTCCAAAATAATTTTTTTATTTATATGTTCCTAACGAGTTTCTGAGCAAAAATACGCATTTAATAACAACAATTTTTTTTTCACGGAATAGAAGTTCGTTTGATAACAACACAAGCGAATTTTCTACTCATAAATAATTTTTTTTTTGTTCTATTTCCTAAACAAGTGTTTGAACATTTGAAAGCGTCTGGTAACTATCCAAAATTTCTAATCCCAAAATAGAAATGCATTTGATATGAACCTTAAATTTTTTTGCCACTTAGAATTTCTTTTTATTTGTAATATTTTATTTTATTTTCTTTTCTCTTTTCTTTTTTTCTTTCCTTTTTCTTCTACCTTTAGCCTGTCGTCAAAGCATCATCGGTCCCCAACCAGGCCGAGCCTTGCCGGCAATTGGGTAGCCCTACTCAAATCCCCTACTACCGGCAAGGCTAAACCTCATCGTGCAATGCCTTACTGGGCCTGCAAGGTTGACCTCGCCTTGGCTAACGTGGCTTAGCTAACAAGGCTCAACCTTGTTGAGGGTTGGCAACGCTCCAGCGAGGTCATTGACCCTCGTCTAGTTGGTCGCTGACCATGGTTGAAGCCGGCGACTAGCTAAAGGTTGGAAAAGAAGAAGAAAAGGAAAAGAAAGAAAAGAAGAAGAAGAAGAAGAAGAAAGGAAAAGGAAAAAAAGAAAATGGACTTGATTATGAAGTTGTTTTTTGGAATAAAGAAGCAATTTTTTTTTTTACTCCTTGATTCTGTTCTCAATCTATTCCTAGGAACATAAAGAGAAAAAAAAGAAAATGGGCTTGATTCTGGATTTGTTTATGAAAAAAAGAAGCAACTTTTTTTTACTCTTTGATTCTTTTTCAAATCTATTATCATGTACAAAAAAGTTATTAATGGTGTGAATGGTAACCATTTTATTCCCAAAAATAATTTCTGCTAAAAAATGATTTCTTTTATTATATTTTTGGGAATAGTTTTTGAGCATTTGAAAACATTTGATAACAACCTAAAATTTCTATTTTCGGGATAGAAATGCACTTGGTAGAAACTTTAGATTTTTTTTATGACTTATAATTTTATTAATTTGTTAATACTTTTATTATTTTTCTATTCTATTCTTTTCTTTTCTTTTTTCCTTTTTTTTTTAATTTCCTTCTTTCTCAAGCTTCAGCTAGCGACCTCGTAGGAGGATCACTGGCCCTCAGCAAGGTCAAACCTTGTCAGCTAAGCTTAGCTAGCAGTTAGGTGAGCTCGGCCTCGCCAAGAGTCGGCGACCCTCTGACGAAGTTGCCAACCCTCATCTAGTTGATTGTCAACCATCCCAAGGATGGCGATTGGTTGGACGTTGAAGAAGAAGAAGAAGAAAAGAAAAGGAAGAAAAAATGGGAGTTGATTCTTAGAATTATTCTCGGAACAAGAATCAACTTTTTTTTTATTATTAATTCTGTTCTAAATCTATTTTTGGGAACAATTTTATTTTCAAAAGTTACAAAATGGATTTTTATGCCAAACTTGTTTTCAGGAACAAAAGAATAAAATCAATTATTATTTGGCTGGTTATCATGCATGCTCTAAACGAATTTTTTGTTCTTTTTTTGTTTCAAAAAACAAAAAAATAGAATCGAACGCTATTTGACACGTTATTAAACAAATCCTTAGCTAAACATTGATCAAGCGATTTGTCTTGTGATTCTAGGGAGCCATACAGATTGTCAGTCTCTAACAAAGAAAGTAACATAAATATGGACAGGTTCCCTGTCCAAAGATGAAGGCAAAAGTCCTTACGCTGCTCAATAGTCGTCCCTGGCAAATTTTTTGGAGAGAAGTTCACCGACATATACAAGTGCATTAACATAGAACCCTGAGAAAATTTTCGGTGGCGAGCACGTCAGCACTGATGCGTTATATAATTTTTACTTATATCCTCTTATATATTGAAACATGTACGCTGATGTGGAATTATAACAAAAAAATATAAAAGCCCGTTCAGAGAGATCGTTCAGCTATGGAAGCTTGCTTTGTTGGCCAGAGAGATAGCTTCTTTCCTTCGTTGTCTAGAGAGATTGTTCATCCATGGCCGTCACCCCCTCCGTCCTCTCCGTCGTTGCTTGCGGCCATGGAGGAGCTGCCGTCACCAACTCCACATTCGGAAGTTCGCAGTCTAGATCCGGAAGCACAACTCCACATCTGGACCAGCGGCATTGCCGGCTCCGACTCCTCTCCGTCGTTGCTCACGGCCAAGGACGTGCCGCCATCGCCATCGCTAGCACCAGATCTGGTATTCTAGATTTGGAATTTCGCAGATCTGGATTTCCAGACCTCGACCAGCCGCGTGGACAAGCCGCCTCACGAACCATGGATAAGACCAGATCTGGACGGGGCAACGAGCAGGACGACCACGAACGATGCAGGAAGGGGTGGCTGGGCTTGGACGCCTGGGCGTGACGACCCCGAGCGACGTCAGAAGGGATGGCTCGGCTTTGGCGCACAGAACATGGCGCCGGCAATTCCGCCGATGGCCACGCTCGAAGGGCTCTGAACAGAGGACGAGGATTAGAGATTAAAAACGTAAGATTTTTATCTTTTTTATTTTATTCCACATAAGCTGCTGATGTGGTTTTATGGACACATGTCAATTTATGAGTAAGTGAGTAAATGTGACTAGGAAAAAATATGCCCCATAAGTTACTGACATGGTGGTAGAGTCTCATCATCATCACCGAATAATATTTCGTGAACCTTGGACATGTCAATTCCTCCTGACGTCGACAATATGGCCCTCCAAAAATTGGCATTAGGCTCCCCGACTGTGAATCACGAAGAAAAATCTGCTCAGGAAAGTTGCTTGCTGATCAAATCAAACGATTAAACACTATAATTCAGATATCTTGTTGTTTGTATGCTTAAAAAAAAAAAGCAAATGAACAAAGGTGATTGTAACAATGTTCAAATATTAACTAAAAAATTAAACTTTTAAATTAATTGATAATTGTTGCACAAAATTCCATATGATTTCAAAGCCTCGGGTCTCACCTCTAAATCACTTCATGCCCCTTATTTGCCTTTCCAACGATCAATTTTTGCACTTTAATCTTAGGTCATATTCCAACTAATATAAAGATATAAGTTACACTTTCATTTAACAACTCAAGTTTTTAATCAATTAGGAGTAGTCTCACAAAATTCTATTGGTCGCAAAGTTTTCAAAATATTTCTCTACGTGAGCAATGAACAAAGATAAAACAGAGAAACAATATTTGATGATGCAAAGTAACATGGGCCACATCAAATGCATTGACCTAGATTCCAGCAGCTCATTATCGTATTTGATGCAACAAAGCATAATTTAAAGTTAAATACCACATTCTCTGACTCTAATAAAATTAAATCCGTAAACATATCTTTAACATATCTAGCAAGCCAAAATAACAATTAAAGTTTACTATAAGTCACATGGGAGATCAAAAGAGAACTTCCTCTAAGCAAAAGTCACCATCAATTCAATGAAGATTCCTGTCAAAGTGATTCCATTTTCAAAAGTTATTGCTAGCACAATTGATTCAAAAATCACACTAGAAACTCCAAATCTATTTTGTTTACTATGCGTAGGGTTCATAAGTTCAACTTCACCGAACTAGGAAATTTAGACAGGCAAGGCACCGTCTGCTCATTTGTCTGTTTTTTCTTTCAAACATACTCCATTTCTAGGACTATGAGATCTGCAAACAACAACCAAACTTGAAATTCAAACAACTGCAAAGTCTGCCCTACTCTATTTTTTTTTTTTTTAAATCAGAGAATACCATACTATGATCAAAGAAGATGCTTCTGTTGCAAGTCTCTTAGCCTATTTTTTTTATGTATATTATTATGTGGTTCCACGTGTCCCATTAAAAGAAAAAAGAGAATTTTAATTGTCATCAAGTGTCTAAACTTGAATCATGACTTACCATTTATAACAGGGAAGGCCAATGAAAAAGACCATTAAAGTGTCTAAATTTGAACGACTTACCATTTTCCATAGCCAAGACATTAGATGTGCCCTCACCATCTACCACGGCAGAGGCTTCCACGGCAAAGGCACAGGCATTAGACGTGCCCTCACCATCTTCCACAGCGAAGGCATTAGATGTGCCCTCAAGAACACGGATTCCACAACAACCCAATGCAGTTTTGACTCCAAGCCTCAATTTTTCACTTCTTGTCAATCTCGGTATGACATTGAGAGTGCTGGCACCCAATGTCCCCACGCCTTTATCAAGAATCACAGAAAGATCACCAGTCAAGGGTGGCATATTCTGCCCCATTATTTCATTACTTTCAAAGAACTCTCTAGTCCAATTTTTACCAGCTTTTTCATCAAAGTCACCTTCAATCACCGTCACCATCAGTTCTAGCACTGACAAGGGTCCAGATCGCACAACCCTACCTGTAACGGAATTTACCAATATGACATGAATAGGAGTTCCTCTCCCTCCCTTAACCTCATTACCTTTAACTAGGCTCGTTGCTAGTTTAGTTATAAAATGAAGCTGTAAATGCTTTTGAGTCTCATCATCTTTGCTTCCTAATGCAGACCTGTCAATGAAAATATGCATTTAACGATTCACCCAAGAATCTGCACTGCAGAAGATATTGCCTAGTACACCCTATACGAGGACAGCCTTCTTGTCAACAGCAGAAAAAATAAAAGGGAAGAGAATGCTGAGGGCCAAATCCAACATGTGAAATCATTCCAGCAGGTCATTTACATTACCATAATAATTGGAATCACTAGCTTGAACAAATTTATCCCATTCAATCTTCTGTAAATACGGAACAGAAGCACAGATGTCACTACCCATGATCAAAAGAAATGATGTGGCACATAGAAATATACATGGAAGGAATTTGCGAATTCAAAAAGTGTTGCAAACTAACCTAAGGTGAATTCCTGTGGAAGGTGAATGTCATTATCATTAACTACTCTGTCTTATTTGATTCTAGCTCCAGTAAATCATCCCGTGTTGTTGGTAACAAATCAGCTTGGCATGCATTTATGTGGCAATCATCTATAAAGTGTCAGATTCTTACCAACAATTTAGCTCTCCATATGATAAAGGAACTTCGATCTTGTTCAATGGGTCTTGAGTGAAATTCTTATTTATAAACTCTGTAAAATCAGGAAGTCCACAGAATTTCTCAAGATCAAGTGACTCCCTCATTTTTTCTTTCTTTGTGTTGAAATTCTCCATCAGCAAGGCATTTGTCCTCAAATATAGATAATCGTCCATCACTGCAGGCATGAATGGCTCCCTTTTCTCAGTTTGAGCAATTTTAAATGCACTCAAACTCTGTTTGCAGAACGAAGTGCTGCAGGGTTGGCTTAGGATTCGAATTGCATACTTCTTCAATATAGGAAGGACATCACCGCAATATTTCCACCAGTCACCTTTATATGCAACACCATTAGTGTACAATTTTCACATTGAAAACAAATAAACTATTGAATTAAATCAACATGGTTAAATGATCAAAGAAAAGATACTTACAAGGGTGAGATGTTCTTAACATTGTCTTTGCTATACTAGTGAACAACTTTGGTGCACTGTTAAAATAGTCCTGCATTTCTTTCACAAAGTTTTCCTTTTCTTCATCGACAACCAATTTTTCAAACATGAAATTCATGCCAATTTTCATTTCATCATTGTCTATGAACTTCCTGCAGCACATGTAAGCAGGGTTAAGAAAAGCAGCAGCAGCATGCATCGGATGAATGATATCAGTCCGCCATTGCCTGAGAAAATTCCAAAAGCTGTGATACTTAGGTACATTAGTCTCACATATTTGTCTGATAGCCTCCTCTGCCATTTCCACAGCTGCATACAAGAACCCAAAAGTAGCGCCGTAACTATCAACTAGGCAAAGTACTTGAACTATTGATTCTAGGGCCTGCAAAACTTCTTTCCCTTCACTCCAAAATTTAGAACTGCGAATGATTTCAGCCACTTCTTTGCCTGATACATCCTTCTCAAAATCCAACAAGAGCCACTCAGATGATGAAGAAAAAAGCAATTGCAGCTGACTTTTAATCCCCATGATTGATCGAAGCATATAATAGTCTGAGTAAAAGTCTCCCAGGTGTTTGTGATATGCTTCATTGATGATAAGATGTCATCATGCTTACAAATCTTAGTAAAAACCTTTCTTGCTTGATCAAATGCCTTTCGAACCCATCCCAGTTTATTGTAAATATTCTCGAAGAGTAAATGTGTTTTGTTGGCAACGCAATTAGTCTGGTAGACATGGGGCATGTCCTCATAAATCCCTTCTTTTACAGTGGCTATATACTGCACGAAGTTATTGGCCCCTATTATTTCTTGAGCCACAAAATATACAATGTCCTGTAGAAAAGTGCTTGTTCCCTCACCTTCGGGGATTTCAACCGTACTTAATAGTACCATCCCTCCAATAGAACATGCAAGGATATTAATGAAAGATCTTCCCTTATCATGCCAAATAACAGACATGAGTGTACATCCAGTTCTATCCCATGATTTCTTCACATTTGTGACATGCTCTCCAATTTCCTTTTCCAAATCGGGCACTAACTTTGTTTTTACCATTGAATGACATGGCAATTTATAATGGGAACCATGTTCGGCCACAGCATTCACAAGTCAATGAAGGATGAACTCCGCACAATATCAACATCGACATCATTTAACAGGATGAACTTAGCAAGCAAATTATTCAGCATATCGCCATCCTTTTGAATGAGCATTGACTCTTCGCTCTTACCTGAAGAAGCTTCAGCCTTGGCCCTCTTGGCTCTCTTATTAGCACCAGAAATTGCTTTGGCAGCGGCAAGTTGAACATATTCAGGGACCTTGCTGCATTTGTCTATCCCACCGCCTTTGATTCCAGATAAATGCGATTTAACTCTTGGAACACCACCCGCATATATTCTGTCACAAAACTTGCACTTAAATTTGTCTTCCCGTTTCTCTGCATGTTCCCAAAATAGATCTCTCTTTCTAACCATGTCTACTTCCTCAGCCTATATACACAAAAGAAGATCAAGCTAAAGTTTCTCCATATACAGTGAATGAAATTTTACATAGTCGCATTATTGATAACATCAAGAACTATAACCCTGTGTTACAATCTATGCAAATAGCTTTTAAGGTTTAGCGCCTACATATTCCCTTAACATCTTCGCTAAGCAATAATTAAGCCCCTGCGTTGAAATACCATGCAATTGACATTTACCCCAACCTCCCTTCTTCATCATAAGCAAGGAGTCTCACCAGATATTCACACACATTGTTATGAGAGCTCCGATTCATAACACTGATAATTTAGTTGACCTTCAATTCAACGAAAATACAAGTTTTAGTGTATCGACGGAAAAGAGAAGTTCATAATTTTGAGATCAAATTCAGTGAGAATTGCTACCTGTCTACAAATATTTCGGGATCTTCAAGTTAGAGGAATAGAGAAATTAGCCGAAGGCTACATCTTCACTCAATAATTATTAAAATTAATGGGTATTTATACCCAAATAATAAGCATAGGAAAGAAAATAGAATTAATATCTTAATTTAACAAGGAACCAGCTATCTGACAACATCTAACTAGAATTCTCTAATACCCATAAATTTAATTCAATGCTGCACAATAGCTTGCTTCCCGAGAGTAACCCAGAGTAACAGAGTATCTATAATTGCATCTAATCACTCAGAAACAACATCATTACAAAGAGGAAAAGGACATGAAATAATTGACAAGCCCAGAACTCGTCAATTAATAATCGTTGCTCTTATTCACATATATAGAAGTTGAGAGAGACCTGGTAGCACGAAGACGAAGCAGAGAGAAGCAATATTTCTCACGCAGCGGCAGGCGAACCCTAAAGAGGGAAGAGGACCAGATCACAGAACTCGCATAGGTCTTCAGTTTAGCCTGTTCGAGTATGATGCTGGTTCTTCTGCCTTTCAAGCCGAAATCCTTGCGTGTCTTTATACTCTCCGTTACTTTGCTGATTGACCTTATCTGAAATTAATACTGGAGTCTAACTGTTCATCATTGTTGAGTTGTCTAAAAGATTTTTCCCTCTCTTCTTAGGATGTTGAACCACTTATCTATGAATGCATTAGCTTGTTGACCTTTTTTCAAATAGATTGGCGGATTATGTTGTAAAAGCCTCTAGATGTAAGACCCTTCTACTAAGCTGGGTTGCCAACCTCCTTCTCCTCTTGGGGAGATCTTGTGATTTGATGCTCCTTATTCTTGTAAAGGAGCTCGAGTTTAATAAATGTTATTTTTATTTCGATAACAAAAAAAACAAGTACGATGCTGGTTTATATTTAAATTTTTCTGAGTTTGGTCTGCGCTCAACGGTGTCCAATGCTTCTTTCCCGCGGTTTGCGTCCTTTTGGCAGGGGCACGTGCGCACGCGAATGGTTGAGAAAAGAAAAGGTGCGCGTTCTTTTCAAAGTTACGGCTCTTAAGTTTGTTTCTTTGGTTTCGTTGGCTGTATCCCAGCCACTCTGTCATGTAGTCAAACCAAAATTCAAATAACTTTATTCAATTGGAAGTCTGAATCAAATCTTTTCAATCGAATAAAAAGTTATCCACATGTACATGGATAAAAAATTATTTTGATACATATATGAAAACTACTTTTCACACATCAACATGATTGCAGTAGAAAGCTACTAGCCACATATAAGAAACGTCAATTTTTTTTCTTTAGGACATGGGGTCGAACTTAGTTTATTGGTATGAAAAGTTAATATCAACATAGATAATTTGTTAGCTATTGAAAGGTTGAAGATTAATTTTTCTAGTTTAGAGTTACTTATCACATGAAAGGTTACCACTACTTATCAATAGCTACAATTATTCAGTTTAAAATAAAATGCCAAGCGGATGGGAATTCAAACATGTGAATTGAAAATGCAAAGCAAACAAATGATGCTATGCAAATAAAAATTCAAACATATATGTAATTAGGGATTAAACATCGTCATCATCGACGTACTAGGCAAGTCGTCGCAAATGATGTTGAAAATGACAATAATCCACTGATAAAAGCTCTTTTTACCGAGCTTTCTTCTCTTTGTCCGGAGATTCACAAGGTTTTCAATGGGATTCATCAAGTTTTTGTGGATCTTCGACATGACATCTGAGACAAAGCTCAAACACTCAACCAATTTGCTCAATTTTTCCTCCAAAATCCTCATCTCTTTCCAATATGTACTCCTCCTCCATCACCTTATTAGATGTTTATATGTTTCAACAAGAACATTGTCACTCGTATCTTTCAGATATGTTGATTATACAGACATTTAAGTTTGCATATGTTGGATTCTTGTGCCTTTTTTTTGCCCCTTTGGATGTTATAACAAAATGGAAAGGATATGTGTGATATTTTATCTGATAAATGAGCTTTCTTGCAGGGAGAGCTCGTAACTTTAAATTTATAAAGTCAAATCAGCAGGGCATGCTTTGGTCCTAAATATAACCTTGGACTATAGAGCTTGTGACTTTAAATTTTATAAAGTGGAATTGGCAGGGCACGTTTCCCTCAATCGAACGCGAATGGTTGCGAAAACCAGAGTGTACACGTTCTTTTAAATTTTATTGTTTCTCATAGCAAAAGACATGCGGTGCTTCCAACAATCAATGTTCGAACGGTAAAGCTGCTTTCACAGCTTTTTTGTGATTGGACGGAACTATCCTCAAAATGTCGGTGAGCTTTCGACTCGAACATCAGTAGTGGTGGGCCCGCCTGACTGCCCTTTTTCGTAATTCGCTCAGTTTGAGAAACGCAAAATAAGGGGCTTCAGGTGGGCCCAATTTTGGCATTTTTCTGTTCTTTTGTTCCCTAGAGTAGAAAAGGAACAGAAATCCGTTTGTTAACGCAAATTTTTCTATTTCCGGGAATAGAAAGTTGTTTCTGGGAATAGAAATGAGAAGTAAAAAAAACTAGCTTCTTATTTCTGGGAACAATTTTTGGAAACAATTTCTTGTGAACTACTCACCGCCTATTGCACGCCACCACCCGCCCACCACCGCCGGCCACCGCCTCCCCCCGGTCGCCGGCCGCCGCTGGCCGCCGCCTCCCGCCGGTGCCTGCCGCCGGCCGCCACCCCCCGCCGGTCGCCGGCTGCCGGCCGCCCCCTACCCGCCGGCCGCAGGTCGCCGCCCACCCGCCCCCACCTACTCGCTGGTGGCCGACCGCCGGCCGCCACCACCCGCTCACCACCAGTTGACCGCCAGTCGCCAGCTTTCGCCCAGCGGCCGGCAACTCGGCGTGACTGGAGGGGACCGGTGACCGCCGCCCACCGGTCGCCCCCGCCATCGGGGAAAAAAGAAATAAATTTTTTTTGTCGATTCCAAACGCATTTCTATTCCTTTTCTATTCCGAGAATAAGAAATTTTTGTAGTTACCAAACACCCTATTTTACCCAGAAATTGTTCCAAGGAGTAGAAATAGAAAAGAACTATTTCTCAAAAGAAACTGTTCCCAGGAGTAGAAATGTTACCAAACGCATAAGGGGCTTCAGGTGGGCCCAATTTTGGCATTTGCAAAAAAAAAATTGAAATCATATTAAAAAAAGGTGAGTCTTGGAAAAGCCGAAAACCCTAGTCAAATCTAAAGGTGTCTTGGGCTTTCAACAAATCCTAGGGTCTGGTATAATTTTTCTTCCAACACTACCATAGCTGATCTTTCAATTTTTCGATTTTGTCCTCTTGAGTCACTATTCATCTTCTTTGTGTGGGATGACTAGCAAGGTCGCATGACTCGGGCAAAGGCCATCTAAGTCACATGACCTCAAGCGGCCCATGCCAAGGGTCGCCAAGGGCCACTTGAGATCATGCGATCTCAAAAGATAATTGCTAGTGCTAAATCTAGGTCTTTAGTGAAGGGTTTGAGTTTTTTTTTCCCTTTTTTAATAAAGCTATAAGGAAAATCCTTTGTAAAAATAATTTTTCCAAACACTATTTTATCCATAATTGTTTTACAATGGCCTTTTAAATCACAATTTAGCGATACATAATTTGCATTCCAAAAAACTCATTTATTTTATGGTGTATTTATTTCATGGAAAACGTTTTCCTTGTTTGTCGACGCTTGGTTCACTTAGAAAATGAGTTAACTGAAAAATATTTTCCTATCAAAACTTAGATTCAGAAAAATGATTTCTTCATTATCCTAGTTTTAGGGTCTTAGTTTATTCTTATAAAAATAATTTGAAAAAATAGCAACTAACCCCTCGGAAACAACTTGATTAACAAAAGGACAAAAGGACTTAAAAAAATAGAAATGGCCAGACTTCGTGAACCAATGATCACCGGTCGTGTTCTTCTTCTTCTTCTTTTTTCTTTTTTTGTGTCGGATACATATAAGTAGAGAGAGAGAGAGAGAGAGAGAGAGTTTTCCTTTGGGTTTCGTTCACTGGCCGCACGCGTACATACGCGAATGGTTGCAAAAACAAAAGTGCGCGTTCTTTTCAAAATCACGGCTCTTGCGTTTGCTTCGTTGTTCCCTCATGACTGGGGTCATTCTTCTTTTCACATATCCAACCATTTCCGTCGGATCCAGTACATCTTTTATACTTAGTCAAACCAAAGCTCAGATAACTTTATCCGATTGCAACCGTGATTTTGAATTAAACTTTCTTTCGAATAAAAAGTTACCCACATGTACATGTATTCGAAATTATTTTGATATATATAAAAAGGACTACTCATCAATTATGAACACTAATTGGAATTAAAAGTAAGTTGCCACAAAAAAATTGTTGAGAAAATCGATTATGTTTTCTTTAGAAATAATTACTTTATTGGTGTGAAAGTTAGTATTAACATAAAGAATTTTCCTAACTATTAAAAGGTCAAAGTTTAATTTTTCTTGTTTGCAGTTACTTATCACATAAAGAGTACCTATTAGTAGCTATGTGTTTTTCATTTAAAAAATTGGATAAGTGCATGGGAATTCATAAAGTTTATCACAAAAGTACAATTAAAGACAAATTTACAAAAAAAATAATCGAGTCCTAAAAATTATCAATTTGGTGCAATTATATCTATTCGTTAACTTCATCTAATTAGACTAATAAAAATGTTGACATTGCTTTTTTTAATATTTTCTTTTTCTTACATGAGCTTAGCCTTACTAAAACATGAAATATAAGACGAAAATGACGTCATTTGAGCCTAAATCCTAATTTTAAACCAAAATCTCAACTAAATCAAATTATAAAATAAAAAAGGTACGGTATAAAAAACGCGTAAGAGGAAAAAAAAGGAAAGGGAAAGGGCCCTTGCTGCCATTGCCAAAAAGTGTAAAGAGGGCTCAGTAAGGGCTGATGACCCTCACCTACATCCAGTAGCTCTTGGGCAAACGATGGCAAAGGCGCCTCACCTCGGCCAGCAACCCTCAATAGATCTAGGTTGAGGGCCCTCACTTGTAATTAGCAAGGGATGTCAACCCTCACCAATCCTCTCCAGCCTTCAGCAAAGGGGGTGACAATGAGGCCATTGCCCTTGCTTTTATTTTTATTTTTTTGTCTTTTCTTGAAATGCCTTTTTTAAATTCTACATAATTAATATTTTGGTTTCAAAATTAGGATTTGCATTTAAACGATATCGTTTTAATGTTATATATCATGTTGTAGTAAGATCAATACCACATAGGAGAGAGAAAATATTTTAAAAAGGCCACGTAGGGAAGATAAAATAATTAAAAAAAACCACATCAGCATATTTTGTTAGTTTAATTGAATAGAGATAACATAATGACTTGATTGCATTTTTTGTGCATTTTAGTACTCGATTATACTTTTATACTAAATTTTAGGATTTTCAGAGTATTATCATGAAAAAAAAAAAAACAACAAGGCCAAGCAAATGGGAATTCCAATATGTGAGTTGAGAATGCAAAGCAAACGAATGATGTTTATGCAAATAAGAATTCGCGCGTGTGCATATATATAATAAGGGATTTAACATTTTCATCGTCACGTGTTAGGCCGGTCGTCAGAGGAAGATGATGCAAATGACCATAATCCATCGATAGAAGCTCTACTGAGGTTTTTTCTCTGCGGGGAGATTTGCATGGTCTGCAATGGGATGCATCAGGTTTCTGCGGATCTTCGGCCGGACATCCAAGACGAATTTTGACCGCTCAACAAATCTGCTCAATTTTTCCTTCAAAATCCTCATCTCTTTCCAATATATATGTTTCTTCAAGAACAGTTTAACTTGTTTCTTCCAGATATAGTGTTTATGTAGACACTTAAACTTGCGTATGTTGGATTGTTGCACTCTTTAGTGCCCTTTTAACCTATTTGATGTTATGACAAAAAGGAAACAATGCGTATGATATATAATTGGATGAATGAGCCTTCTTGAAGAGGGAGCCTTTCTTGAAGAGGGAGCCTATGACTTAAATTTTATCAAGGAAGTTCATTAATTTTCACGATAGCATGTTGGAAATTTTTGTTTAATTTGATGTGATTTTCAAATCATCAAAAAGGCGATAATGTTGACTCTAATGCAACTTTGATAATTCCAAACTTACTCAAATATGTTATTGATTATTTGGAGTCATATTTGTTATATTCGAGTATTTTTCGCAAGATTCCGAAAGGGAATAAAATTACTGCCACCATGGAGAACAAGTAGGATACTTCACAACTTCATCATTAATCACCTAGCTCCTGTAGTTCAAATTTGAATCTCATTCGCCTACTTCACCGGGTGTATGAGCCTTTTTGGCCAACTATCCTAAAATCTCAATGGTTGAATTTCTAACTATTGAAATGTTTGTAATGACTAGTTGAACTTATTTTTCATAAGTAGGGCAGCCCGTTGCCTTAAGAATTATGAATTTTACACTTGCTAAAAACTCTTGTCCACAATCAACATTATTAAGAGATTAAACTTGTGAGAAAGAAATATTTTGTAAAAGAGCACACTCTATTTGTAAAGGAAAGTTGGTTCTATTATAAACCAACCTTTGTAAAGAATTCAGATGTAGTGGATTGAGCATAACTCCCGAATGATCTCGGGAGCCGAACTACTATAAAATCAGCCAAGCATTTCTCTATCCCTTCTCTTTTATTTACATGCACATCACATGTTTGGCTAACTCATATTTATGAATAAATAATTGATATTGGGGGAAAAATTACCAAAAAAATCTTAAACTTGTTGCAATTATATTGATTCAATTATAAATCATAAACTTATTTTTTTAGCTAATTAGGTCATACATTTTTTACAATTGTATCAATTCAATCAATTTGGCCAGCGAGCACTAATATGAACACCGACCAGTGTCATTGGATAATTTTTTAATATTATTTTTATTTTTTCAAATTTTTATTAATTTTTTTTTCTTTCTCTTTCTTTTCCTCCTCCCTCCCCTTCTTGAAAGGAGGAGGAAGGCTGGAACGCCGACGGGCATCTAGTATTGAATTCGGCGAGGCGAGGCTTGGGCAATTTTCAGATCGATTGGCATCTCTCTCCATGTTCGTGAGCAAACTAGACATCAACCAACTCTGCTGCCAGAAGTCTCCCAAGAATCAAATGGAAAGCTAGACCCACCAAGAAAAAAATTCACTTTTTGCACACTCGCATTCGCATGGATTACTCCAAGTAGTCTGTCTTGAACCTCACCGTCCTCTCCCTCCTCTCCTCCGCCGTCCTCCTCCTCTGCTTCCTCTCTGCAACTCGCTTCCCTTGCCCCTGCCCCGTCCAGAACCCGGTAAGTCGCTTGACCCATTAAAGCTCCATCTCTCTCTCTCTCTCTCTCTCTCTCTCGGGTCGTGAAAAGCCTGGGGTCCACGCTCGCTGCGAGAGGCGACGCCGGACAAGACCCTGATTTTCTCTCCTGATCATCACCGTCGTCTAAACAAAGCATACGCGGGGCAGGGGAGAGGCGGTCTGCATGTCGGAGGGCTTCGTGAGGATGACGTGGGCGCGGACCCTGTTCCTAACGGAGATCCTCCAGCGAGTGTACAGCTTCATCTCCATGGTACGCCACCGCGCCATTGATTGCGTCATTGATTTCTCAATCTTCGGTTTCGAATTTGAAGAGATTAGGATGGAGAGGAGGAGGGAGGAAAAAAAAGAAAAAGAAAAAGAAAGATAAGATAAAAAAATTAATAAAAAATTTGACAAAATAAAATAATATCAAAAAATTGTCTACCGAAGCCTGTGTGGTTCACGCTAGTGTCAATTAACCAACTTTGACCGAATAGACTGAATTAATACAATTATAAAAGATTTAGGACTCAATTAATTAAAAAAATAAGTTTATAATTAAATTTTAAATTTTAAATTTTTTTTAGTGATTTTCTCAATAATATGTGTATTAAGATACACGTGTGAGAATAGTCCCACATCAGAAAATTGATGTGATGTGGAGTAGTTAATATATATTAGTTAGCCCGTACTTTTGAGTTAAGGTGGGTCAAACTGGATATATTGACGGGCTCAAACTTGAATTTCCCCCATAAAGATCTCTCAATGCGAAAAGGAATCGGACTTCTGTTGCGCGCTCTCAACAACTGATATTAGAGCCAATGGTTACGATTTCTAGGCAAGTAGACGTTGTGGTGTAACAACGTAGACCTGTAAGAATTAGACCAGGTGGGCGTTGTGGTGTAACAACGCAGGGGCGTTGTGGTGTAACAACGCAGGGGCGTTGTGGTGTAACAACGCAGGGCGTTGTGGTGTAACAATGTAGGCCCGTGAGAATTGATTTTCAGGCAAGTAGACGTTGTGGTGTAACAACGTATGGCGTTGTGGCCTAACAATGTAGGCCCGTGAGAATTGGCCCAGGTGTAGTGTAACAACGTAGGCCCTCAAAGCCGATGGTTATGAACGACGTAGGCACGTGAGAATTGGCCTAAGTGGGCGTTGTGGTGTAACAACGCAAGCCCTCAAAGCCGATGGTTACGAACAATGTAGGCTCATGAGAATTGGCCCAGGTGGGCGTTGTGATGTAACAACGTAGACCCGTGAGAATGATGTTGGACTAGATGGATATATGATTTAAGGGTGGGCATTATGGTGTAACAACGTAGACCCGTGAGGATGATGTTGGGCTATAAGGATATTTGATTTAAGGGGGAGTAGACTTAACACTAAACCTCACACAACGTAGGCCCGTGAGAATTGGCCCAGATGGGCGTTGTGGTGTAACAACGTAGGCCCTTAAAGCCGATGGTTACGAACAACGTAGGCCCGTGAGAATTGGCCTAAGTGGGCGTTGTGGTGTAACAACGCAAGCCCTCAAAGCCGATGGTTACGAACAACGTAGGCTTGTGAGAATTGGCCCAGGTGGGCGTTGTGGTGTAATAACGTAGATCCATGAGAATGATGTTAGGCTAGATGGATATCTGATTTAAGGGTGAACGTTATGGTGTAACAACGTAGGCCCATGAAGATGATGTTAAGATATAATGATATCTGATTTAATGGGAGTAGACTTAATACTGAATCTCACATATGAGGGAGAGATTGTTAGGATGCACGTGTGAGTTGTATTAGAGAAGTAGTCTCATATTGGAAAATTGATATGATGTAGAACAGTTAATATATACTAGTTGGCTCATAACTCACTAGTTTAAGTTTTTGAATTAAGATGGATTCAACTGGATATATTGATGAGCTCGGATTTGGATTTTTCTCTTGAAAATCTCTTCATACGAAGGTATTATATTTCTTTTGCGCACTCCCAATAATGTGGTCCGCGTTCTACATCTTTGGAAAAAAATATGTGTGCAAATAATAAAATATGTTTTGTCAACGTGCGCTCGTTAAAGAACTCGCCCTTTAAAGTTATGGCTCGAACTCTCTCTTTTTAAAGTTATGGCTCTTCCTTTTGTTTCGTTGTTTCGTGTAAGAGAAAAGATAAAATAAGAGTGTCCACTGTCTCGGTACATGATAAAACAATCACGGTGATCAATTGCAAAAGTCAAACCAAAAGTCAGATCATCTTTTCATTTTTCAAATGAAGAAACAAATTTCTATTGTAACACTATAATAGATGAAACTCGTCGGCAGGTTCGTGCTTCTTGTGTGGATCTCCTATTGTCGGCTGGGCCCACTACATGTGGGACCCAACTAGCATAATACAAAAGGTCAAAAGAGAAAAAGGAAAAAGAGGAAAGAACAAAAAAGTAAAGCAAATGGCTGCTTCGTGCAAGACCTCTTGAGAGCGTCAACCGAGAGTAAATAAGAAGAGAAGTAAAATGGGCCCCGCTAATGTACATATCCCGAAGAAAAAAAGGAGCGCAACTTTGCAGCTCCAACTCCAAAGTTATTGACGAAATTGACTCAAATTTGAGTACGTTATTACAAGACCGAAGATTATGAATTGACTAATATCACTCGTTGAGAATATTCTCTGAATTTTCCAAACACGATCAGGGCTTTCTTGCTCCATTTATGTTAATCCATATTTATAATGAAGAAATATGGTTATAATATTGATGTTTAGCCTCTATTGTGTGACTAGAAGATAATATTTTTTGTGTCTTCCTATTCTTAATGATTAGTGAAAGTTTTTGAGTGATTCGTAATTTTTCCACATTGGGTTCTCATGTTAAATTATTGGTATTGTTATTGGCTTTGGATTTTATCATTTGGCATTATATATTGTTGGCTGTGGCTGCAGTTAAGTCGAATTTGGTTGGTTTAGTTTCGGAGGAGAACTTGATCCTAAATTAATTTAGTAGTTGATGAATTGTGCCCCGAGTTCTCCCCAAACACCTATCATATCCTCTTTTGACCAGCTACACAAGTTTTTCCCATGAGTTTTAATTGAGGTTGCTCCACCTAATAAAAAGTTACCAGCATCTACATTTCCTCAAAATTACTTTAATAGAAATAAAACTTATATATCACACATGAATATTGCTTGTAGATAAAAAATTACAAGTCACGTAAAAATTTGTTATTTTGATATAAAAATTCATCCATAAATTGGTATTTACTTATTACTATTTTCCTGTTGCCTTTGCCTGACGTGTCCATCCATGAACACTTTGGCCACGGCTTCCGCCATTCGAAACTCCCACATACCAACTCTCAAAATCTCTTCATCGAGGCCCATTATGTCTAGCAGCAATAGAGAGGTCTGCTGGCCCATCCTTCTCCTTGACCTCCTATTCCGTCAACTTGGACAGGGCAGCAGCATGCGTGCCCTTCAAGGACGCAAGCACTGCCTCACCATCGCCATCCTTCCCACTCAGGGGAGCCGGGAACGGTAGGAGACCTTCCGATCGTGGAGCTTCTTCTCAAATTGTCCACTCATAATCTCTTTCAAAAACTTGCGCTTCATCTTCCTAAATTTATTCGGCAATTGCGATTCGTTGCAGATGAAGTCAAGCTTACTGGAATTCTTGTTTGGAAATTAGAGAATGCATTCATGTGGACCAAAGAGTCCAAACTCCTCATTGTGGAATTTGATCGAGTTTTGGAGGGGCACGATGCTTCAGATGTCTTAAATTTGATTGGCTCCTCCCGGTACACGGAAATTGATAGCCCGACCCTGTTGTTGTCGGCATCGCCACTCTTCCTTGCCCTTTTAGCGGACAGTTGAGGACTGGCCAGCACGGCAACTGGCTGGACAATGTCGATCCCATCTTCCGGCTGGGATTTGAGCTTGGAAGACAAATTTTCTTCTTTGCCCTTCCACGCTTGATTAAAAAAGTTTCCCAAATTTGATGAATCAAATACTCTTGCACCTACGCGCATATCTTTTCCATCCAATGTTTCGTCAACTTGATTTTTACACTTAGGGAAACCTGTGATTTGATCTTTCCAATTCATCAAATTGGGAAAAAAATTTCAAAAAATGATATTCATATGATTTTTACACAAATTTGACAAAACTTTTACTGGGTAAACTATTCCATTGAACATCCCATCAACTCAATTTTTGCACCAATGAATAGCCTATGCCTCGATGTTTTCAATTTATCAAATTGAGAAAAAAATTTCAAAAAATTATATTCAAGGTCTTTTTACACAAACTTCAAACCTTTACCAAGCATAACTTTTCCGTAAGACATCCCCCGTTGACTTGATTTTTGCACCTATATAAAGCTCTTGACCCGATGTTTTCAACTTTTCAAATTGGGAAAAAAATTGAAAAGATATATTTATGTAAATTTTACGCAAATCTGGTCAAACTTTTACTAAGCTAAACTTTTTTTCCCCAATGCCCCCATTGACTCGATTTTTCCATCTACGAAAGGTTGATGTCTGATGATGTTGTCAATTAATCAAATTGAGATAAAGAGTATCTCATGGAAATTGGAGTATGTGAATAAATTAAATCACCCAACAAATCCTTTAGTACCAAGATGAAATAAAGCATGTTTGTCTTTGAACTACTTCATCGATGATAACTCAGTTAGTGACAACCGCTTTTATTTGATCAAATGCCCTTTGAACCCATTTGATTCAATTGTAAATATGCTTGAAGAGTATATGTATTTCATAGGCAACGTATTTAATCTTGTACAAATGCCTATAGTTAGTAATGGGCATATCCTCATAAAACCCTTCCTTTTGAGTGCTTTCAAGTGCGGTTGGCTATGTACCGCGTAATGTTGATGGCCCCTATTTCTTCGGTGACAAAACATACAAACTCCCGCAACAAATTGCTATGGATATCAATGCATTCAATAGTACCATCCCTTTATTAGAATAGACAAAGATATTAATGAAGGATCTCTTCTTATCACAACAAATATGATACATGAGTAGCTGGTTGCATCTCGAGATTTCTTCACCTCTGCCACATACTCTCCCCAATTTGTTTTTCCAAAGCACTAACTATATTTTGCTTACTGTGAAGAACAGGGCAATTTATAATGAGAGCCATGTTCAATCACACCGTTCACAAATCCAATGAAGGATGCCTCTGTACAATATCGACATTGACATCGGCATCATTCAATATGATGAACTTAGCTTCACATAATGTTGTCCTTACTGATAAGCATGTTGGGAGAAGTCTCTTCAGTCTTTCCAGGCTTATAATCTTTTATTAGGACCAGAAATCGCTTGAGCAACAGCAATTCAAACATCTTCAGGCATCTTGGGCTTCTTCTTAAATTGCTTGCAGACGGTTGAGGGCTAGCCAACATAGTGATTAGCTGGACAGTATGGACAGTATGGTCCCATCTTTGGGCCAAGAGTTGGACTCGAAAGACGATTCTTCTTTTTCGCCCTTCCTTGCCCTCAATCAAAAAAGATGAATCAAATATTTTTTGCACTTAGGGGCATAACTTTTCCGCCTGATGTTTCATTGACTCGATTTTTGTACCTAAGAGAACCCGTGACGTAATTTTTCCAATTCATCAAATTGGGAAAAATATCTGTATTCATACACAAACTTGGCAAAACTTTTACCAGCTAAATTTTTCCCTCCAACATCCCATTAACTTGAGTTTTGCACCTACAGGAAGTTTGTGACCCCATGTTTTTAACTACATCCTTACTCACAAGCATTTTGGGCAAAGTCTTACTTGAACAGGCTTCAATCTTGAGTCTTGGTCCAGAGGTTTCCAACACTAGACAGATCAAGGATCTCAATGCATAAAGACCAAACAAGCCTATAGTCCTAGGGTTTCTTGTGTACACTAGAATATTCCTAGAGATGGACAATTCAGGAAATGTACACTATTCTAGAGTTTCTAGTAATCTATGCAGATTATTGGTAAATGGGGAGATAAAACCTCCACTGTTAGATAAAAAGGAAGCTGTACGGTTGCAATTAGGGAAACATTTGTATAAATAGGGGTCCCCTCTCCATCATTTGTATCATCTGACAAGTATTGAAATAACCTTCACTAGATTAAACAACCAGTCACCTTCATAAGCAACAATATTAGTATATGAGTTACGTATTGAAAATCAAAATGATTAAGATATGAAATAAATTAAGGCGGTTAATTGATTAAAAGATAGATGCTTTTATAAGGGTGAGATGTTCTTAACATTGTCATTACTATACTAGTGAACAATTTTGGCACTCAGTTACTGCATTTTTTGCACAAAAATTTTTCCTTTTCTTTACCACCCACTAAATTGCACAAATGTTTCCTTTCTTCACCGCCCACTAAATTTTTTAATATGAAATCCATGCCATCTTTTATTGCTTGTTTCTCTACGAACTTCTCACTACACATGTAAGTAGGGTTAAGAAATGTTGTAGCAGCATGTATTGGATGATGGATACTTTCTTCTTATTCCTTGAAAATTTTCCGTAACATCCGGTATTAATCTCATATAATTGTCTAATAGCATCATCTGCCATTTCCACATCTGCATACAAGAAACTAGATTTAGTGCCATAGCTATCGACTAGACGAAATACTTGAAATATCGATTTTAGAGCATGCAAGATTTCTTTCCCTTCAATCCAAAACTCAGAATTGTGAATGCTGTTTTCCACTTCCATGCCTAATTCATCATTCTCAAAACCCAACAAAAGCCACTTAGGTGATGAAACAAGCCACCGCAGCTCACTTTCAACCCCATGATTGATTGGAGCATATAATAGTTTGACTAAAATTTTGTTATTATTCTTTCGACGCCTAGTTTTTTGTGCACTGCTTCATTGATAATAAGATGCCATCATACTTGAATTGTACTAGCAATCACTCTTACTCGATCAAATGCCTTTCAAATTAATTTGATATTATGATAAATATTATCGAAAAGTAGATGTATTTCATTGGTGACACAACTAGTTTCGTACACGTGAGAATGGTTGTCACTAGGCATAATTTCAAGTAACCCTTCTTCATCAGTATAGTGGGTTATATACCACAGCACATTATTCGCCCCTATTTTTTCAATGACAAAATATACAATATCTCATAGCAAATCGCTTTTTAACTTATCTTTGGAGATTTCTAATGCATTCGATAGTATTGTCCCATCAATAGAATAGGCAAAGATATTAATGGAGAATCCCCACTCATCACACCAAATATCAGACATGAGTGTGCAACCCATTCTATCCCATGATTTCTTTAAATTTTTCACATGCTCTCCAATTTCCTTCCCCAAATTAGGCACCAACTTTGTCTTGACTCCAAAACAACATGGCAGCTTATCAACATCTACATCATACAAGAAGATTTACTTAGCAAGCAATTTATCTAACATAACACTGTGTTTACTGATAAGCATTTTGGGTGAAGACTCTTCGGTCTTACCTGAACAAGCTCAACCTTGGCTCGTTTATTAGGACTAGAAATTGCATTAGCAACAGCCACTTGAACATTTTTGGGGAACTTAATGGATATGCGTATACCACAGCCTTTAATTCCAAATAAATGCAACTTTAATCTGGAAACGCCACACTAGCGAATTTTCTGTCACAAAACTTGCACTTAATCCACTTGTGCTGAATATTCCCAAAATTGCCCTCTCTTTCTGATAATGTCTACTTGCCTTGTTTATGTACACAAAAGAAGAGCAAATTGAAGTCTCCTCATATACAGTGAATGAAATTTTTGATAATCACATTATTGACAACACTAAGAATTATAATCCATGGAGTTTCACCAGAATTGTTGGTGGGTCAACAACACCTAAGCAAACTTTTTTTTTCTTAAGTGGAGACACACATTGTTACGAGAACTCCAATTCATAACACCGATATTTAAGCTCACCTTCAATTGAACAACAATACAAGTTTAAGTATCTTGACTGAAGAATGAAATTCATTATTCGGAGATCAAATTCAACGACAATGGCTTGCTATATATAAATACTCTAAAATCTTCAATAAAGAGGACGAGAGAAATTAGTCAAAATTACATTTTAATCTATAACTTGACTTTTTAATGTTTTACAACTGAAGAATACGTGTAGGAAAGAAAATAGAATTATCTATATTAATCTAACGTAGAAAAAACAGCTATCCAGAAGATAAAGAAACGAATAATTTCCTTAAAATTTATTAATATCCCTAACAATATTTCTATTATGAAATTATCTGATGTCCATAGATCTAAGTCAACTATATACGCTAGCTTGCTTCTAGAGAGCGCGTATCTCGAATTGCAAATAACCACGCAAAAAGAACATGATTTTAAAAAATGAGGAAAATGCTTTGAAATAATTGGAACGCATAGAATTCCTCCATCAATAATCGTCGCACATATTCACATATATAAACGTTGAGAGAGAGAGAGCGGATGAGAACTCATGATAGCACGAGTTAGCACTTAAAGTAGAGTGGAACTTATGTATTTTCATAATATTTTTTTTTCTTTTTCTTTTTAGGGATTGTTCTGCGTTGAATGTTGGCTGGGGAAGGTTTGCTTTTTATATCTTTTGTTCCGCGCTCTGCTTTAATTTGTCAAGACACGTTTCGTTCGCTCGCACGCGTACAGACGCAAATTATTGCTAAAACAAAAGGACGCGTTCGCTTCGTTCTCCGGACAAAACATGCCGGTTGCTTCCGACAAGAGACATGATGAACTAACGGCACCGTTCAAGTAAGGGTCGCTTCTCTACCTTTTATTTTTGAATTAATATCACAAAAATTCTAAATTAATATATTTATGATAAATTTATTTTAAATTATTTTTTTAGCACGAAAAATTCTAAATTTATACATCTATGACAAATTTACCCTAGAAAACCACAAAAACCTTAAACTATTATAGTCGTGACAAATATACTTAAAACTAATTTTTTAATCATCAAAAACCCGAAGCTCTTACATTTTTTGACAAATATACCTTCCATTAAGTTGTACTAATTCTACAAAAAACTACAAAACTAGCATAACTATGATAATCCCAAACTAATCACCAATCAATTGTTACATATCATCTAACTCAACAATTTGATAATAAAATTTTATAGAAACTAATAGAGGATAAATTTATCACAAATGTATCAATTTGGGTTTTTTTCTCAATTTCTTTAGAAAGTCACCAATAAAAAGTCTCAATAGGGGCTTGCATAAGTGGGGTTCTTTATATAAGAAAAAGAAATAAAGGAAGACCAAATCAGTTGGAAAAATAAAACTAGCAAAATAAAATGACACGGATTATAAAAATAGTATCAATAAAAAAGAAATTATTAATGTTAGAAATATTTGTTAAATTTACATATTAAAAAAGATAGAATTTTTTTTTCTAGACTAATGACAAAATTATTCTACTTTACATGTTCCCTTATTCTTTGTGCTCAACTTTAAGTTGGTTTAAAAGGGGCTCTTCTTATTATGGGCTCCTGAGACTCAGTTATTTTTACAAATCCAAAGCCTCTCTAGATCTAATTTAGCTTTCATCTACAGCCAAACCAAAATTCAGATCATTACTTTTCGAAATGGAAAAATACCATCAAAATCTAAAACTTTGCTTACCATGACAGATTTTCTTTTGTAACATAAAAAATCTTAACTATGCTCACTGTGACACATTTATTTTGAAATTTTTTCTTCTGACATAAAAAATCCTTAATTTGTACTTGTGTGACACATAATCCTCTATAAGATTTTGTCAAATGATTTTTTCGTCAAAACAATGCAGTTGTTATTTCATATAAGTAACGTGGGCATCATGTTATCACCGTTTACTTTTTAGTGTCTATGGAGATAAATTTATAATGATGCTCATTAAGGAAACCTTGATAGAGAGTAAATGTGTCACACAACTATGATTTTGGAATTTTTAATATCACGATAGGCATAATTTAAAGTTTTTGGTGTCTTTTGCCATATTGAACAAGTTTTTCACACAAATTTGAATATAACTTCATAAAATAAAAAGCTTCTATCATGTACACATGTTCTTTAACACATATAAAAACTACACATCACATATGAACATTACTTGTATATGAAAAGTTGCTAGGCACATAAAATTTGTTATACCTCATGTTAGAATTTATCGAGAAATTGAAATTTACTTAAATGGTCGATTTTTTCTTCAGGACATAAGGTCAAACTTACTTTATTCTATGAAAAGTTAATACCAGCATAGAAAATTTGCTAACTATTGAAAGATCGAACATTAATTTTTCTAGTATAAAGTTACTCATCACATAAAAAAAATACTAGCTCATAGTAGGTGTTTTTCAGTTGTCAAAAACATGTCAAGCAATTGAGAATTTGAACATGTTAATTGAAAATGCAAAGCAAACGAATGGTGCTATGCAAAAAAGGAATTCGAGCATATATGTACCTAAGAATTCAAATATCATCATTATGGATGTGTTAGGTGGATTGTTCAAATTGAATGGACTATTGACATCTGAATTTTTACCAACAAATCAAATATACATTTTTCGTAAAAAAACAGTAAAATAGAATGAAGAAGATGCATAATAGACACCACCCACTTGGGTGGCACTGCTGGTTCGCGCTCTCTTCCTCTAGCAAAATGTCGAGAGTTCGAATCCCAGCTTTGTCATAGAGTGACTTAATTGGTTTCACGTGTATGGTGGCTAGCACGTGTGGCCTCCAGGGTTTACTCCCCCGGCTATCGGTGGGGTGCGGGATTCCCTGGGTCATAAAAAAAATAGATACATAATAGATGATAAATGCCCAATAAATAACAAATAAAGAAAATGAGAGAATAATAAAAGTGGGCCTTCAATTCGGTCAATACGAGAAGGGCCTGATCTAATACTTGGGCTTCAGTTCACTTGGGCCTGGTCCAATTTGCGTAGCCCGCTAAATCCAAATCTGCGGCCCGTTAGTCCAGCTCATGTCAGCCTCAGTGAGCTTCTAGGCCTGTCAATCAGTTCATCTCAGCCGTTCATTAAGAAGTTGAGGTCCCGCGGATGGAGGTGACGAACGGAATCGCGATACCTCTCTCTCATCTAACCAACCGGATTCCCATAAGAAAAACGGAATTCACAATCGGATTCCGGAGAATTACTGGACAATTTTCCTCTTCCATTGCCTTGGCCGCTGCTGGTCCCAGCATTTGCCGCTCCTCACCTTGCTCTGTTCGGCTTTGAATCTTGGCGGAGAAGCTTGAAGCAGTTCATTCTTCGTGTGAAGCTCCTTTGCCAGCGTCGATTTTCACCAGAGAGACTTCCACAACTTCCTCTTGCTAGTTGAGCAACCCATCGTGACCGGTAAATGCTCCTCACCATAGTAAAAGATCAAACGCTCTGGTTCAGTTATTCTACACGTAACAGAGGCCGAGACTTTGGTCATGGTTTGTGCGAAAATATCTACTTTTTATCGGCGTCTGCTTTGATGATGTTTTGGTATATCTGTTGTGGACCCTGGATATTCTCTGGGATCCGGATAATTGGACTGAAAATGCATATCATGAGCTCGAAGAAATTTCCCTACGATGGCAGCGTTCGTTCATGTTCCAATCTGACCGAGATTGAGTTCTGTGCTCTGTTTGTTTCTATCAAATAAGTTCGGTCTTCCTTCATCCAGAACGAGTCCAGTAGCTGTCCGTGTTGAGGTTCATTGTTTTAATTTAGCCGAAGATTGAATCCGATATGTCCTATCAAGTGGAAATGAACCGAGTTTGATTTCAAGGCTTGAATTGCATGGTCATCTCTGAATTGGAGCATTTTCTGTTCACGATGTTCTGATTGATTTTTGCCGGAAGGCAAGAGTTTATCGTGCTTTTTACTGCGAATCATTGCAAATATGTGTTTGAATACCTACAACTCTGTTGATTTGTTTATTTTTTTTGTGGATCATCTGAAATCATCGTGCGGATATTTCACTAAGACCTCATAAAATAAAATAAAATAAATAAAAAAGTCATTCAGTCTGTTTCTCTATTTTGACTTTTAACTTTTATTGCCGCAACTTATTTCGCCAATGACTTAAATGAAGCATATTTTTGGAGAAGCCTCCGCTAAATTATTTATTTTTACAACCACAACAAACAAACGAGAGAATAAAGAAAAGTGAGAAATATAGCCACCGTGCAACTTTTTTCAATTATTGTGGTATCAGTGTGATTACCATACCAAGCAACGTATTTTTTTCAGTGCCAGGCCAAAGTAGTGGAAAGCTAAAAGAAGGAACTTCATAAAAAATGAGTCACCATGCTCATATCTATCCTACTAGTATCCTCGCTCAGTAAAGGGCACAATAAAGGGCAAACACGTAATTTCAACAATGCCAACGGTTCAATTGTTCGATCTAAATATTCAGATAGTGTATCAATTTTCCTATCCACGTTAAACGAAATTCAACTACCAGTAAGTAGTAGTGTTATTATCATTATTCTTGTTTTAAAAAAGCGGTGCTATTTCCACTCCTAAATGACTAAATCTACCCTCATTCACACTAAAAAGATAAAATCGCCCTCAATCTATCAATTACACTTCTAGATTTTAGCCCCACTCCTTTTTTCTTTTTCTATTTAGGATAATTACTATAATTAAGAATTTCACATGTTTTATTTTTTAGCATAAATATTATTATGACGCTTTACATGCTCTGTGTAAAATTAGCTTGCCAACATTAAGGAAAAAAATATTCTTTGATATAGTATAAAACTAAAAAGTTTTTTTTTCATCATTGATCTTATAATAACAACATACCTATTTTTTTGTTCCTCTTACATCAAAAGCTTACTTTCTTATTAAACTTTTTATTAATTTCATTAATCTAAAATATATATCAACTCTCTTTGTTTACTATATCAAAGGACTTATATTTTTTGTAACATCCTGAAAATCAACCTCATTTTGGAATTTTATAAAATGACAATGTTGATCGAATACTTGGTCAGTACAAATATTTCGTACTAATCATTTGATGGATAACGAACTGTAGGGAGGCGTCAAAAGGAAACAATATGCATATGACTCGTAATTTCAATCAGGAACAAACCTTTCGACCATAAGAGCTTGCCCAAGAACGATATCCTCTAGTACTAAACTATTAAAGAAACGGAAATAATTCAATTCATCAGAAGTACGAAGTCAGGTTGCAGGTGATCTCTGCATGATTTCGATATGAACTACGAATGACATTGAACCGATTCATTTTTAGCTCGTACTCAGGATTATCAATTAAACCACCGGGATTACATGACAATCAAAGGACGTCCCCAACTTGAGAAAGTGTTTAAACATGGATCAAAGAATTGTTGATCACAGGTCAAACGTGAGGAAAAATCCCAAAGGGGTGCCCCATAGTTCAATTATACTACGGTTGCAACCAGCTCAAACTAGCCCTTAATTTCAATTCGATTTTGAATACCGACTTCTCAGTGATGTCGGGACTAAATATTTAGACATCGCCTCATTTATTCTTGAGTTTCCTAATGGGCTATAAAGTGTTGGAAAAGGAAATTTGGACCAGGATTTCAGGCCTGCAAGAGGGCCGACCCAAGATCGGCAGGCCAATGGGCCTTGTGTCCACTCAACCCAGTCTAGCCCAAGATGGGCCCAAGTTGGCCCATTCCCTTCTCCCTTCTTAGCCCATGAGCTCTCTTCTTAGCCCTTTTCATTTTGTGGTCTAAGTGGGCTTTGTTTTGGCTTTATCTTGCTCGCTTCTCATTGGCCCTTAGAACAAGTGGGCTTGCCACTTACCTTAGCTTCTTAGACAAGCTCAACTAGCCCACTGTCTCTCCTCCATTTCCCCCTTGTAGCCAACCACCCCTCAACCCCTTTCTCTCTCTCTTTTCTCTTCCTTTTCCCCCTCATTTCTGTCGCCCTTATTGTCCACCGCTGGTTACCGCCCTTGTTGCCATCACCAGAGCCCCTACCACCATCTAGCGTGGAGATGCCGACAACCAGAGGCCAATCGCTCACCACCGAGCACCCCTAGTCACCGCTGGCCACTCATTCAACCGCCCCCATTCGTTGTTGTCTTTCTGCCCATATAGCTACACTGGTGCTGTTTTGGCCAAATTTAGCCACTGTCCGTCGTCCATCGCCATCCCCAAGCTAACCCCGCATAGCCTTCACCGTCACTCCGGTGTTGCAGAATTTTTAGGCTACATGAGTTAATTTCCTAATCCTTTAGTTAGGGGTTAATCTCGCTTAGGAGTAGTTTAATTAGTATAAAGCTTGGATTATGCTTTTGGATGATGGATAATTAGATTATAATATTGTTGATTGATTTGGATTAGTGTTAACCATGGTTTAGAATAAAGTAACTGCGGTTAGATTAAAGTAACTAAAGTTAGATTAAAGTAACATCGGTTGGGTTAATTAACTATAGTTGGGTTAGAATAGTAACCATGGTTAGTATTATTAAATAATAATATTATTTTTGGATTAAATAATAATATTTTATTATTTTCGGAATTATTAATTATTTTATTTTATAATTTCGAAATAATAATAATAATAATAATATTATTATTATTATTATCATTATTATTATTTTTATTATTTTTATTTTCTGAATATTAATTATTTTTGGGAAAAAATAATTAATTGTGATTTATTATCGGAAATGATTTTAATCGAGAAATTTCGTGAGAAATATTAATAAGGCTTATTTTTCCCAAGGTTAATTGTGATTAATTTCTTGGTTATTAAAAGGAAATGATTTTGTTAATAAAAGTTTTGGGAATGTAGTTAATTGTTATTAATGCTAGGCAGATTAATTGCTTAATTGGTAGGGTTACATGTTGTTTATTTTTTGGGAATTATGAGATGTCATTGGTTATTAATTGATTGTTGATTATTATCCACATTGAATTACGTGATTAATTTATTGCTGATTATTGCAATTGTTGTGAGTGATTGGATTGTTATTGTTGTACGTGACTATCGGATATTGTTGCATTTCATTATACATGTGTTAACTGCAATAGCATGTCGCGTGAGCACGAACTATGTGGTATTCACGACAAAGTAAAGATAAGAACGAATTGATTGATGATGTGATATATGGTCACATTAAGAGGAGAGCTTAGCGCTACTAGATGACTGCCAATCCTTCGGGGTTGTGCCGTGGCCTTTTGGTCACCTGACTTTGGTCGAATGCCTAATAATGGTCAATTTCGGAATCGTAATAGAGGCCGGACCCATGCCCCTTCAAGAATGCTATCAGTGGGGGATAGCCCACGACGTCGCCGTGCCTCACGGGAGAGGATGATGCTTGGTCTTAGCCAGTTAACTGCCAACCATAAGGTTGTGCTGTAGCTTAGGGGGTCATAATAATCAAAGCACATATGGATATTGAGGCATGAGAAAACCATGTGCAATGTTCTCATTATTAGTCTGCCTCTTAATCTTGTGATATTTTAAATGACAGTTTTTGCAAGTTGCGTGTGTCAAGGCCAGGTAGGGTCGCTTATGATTGCATCTGAATTGTCTTCTGATAATGCCGTTTTGAGGTGTGGTATTGGGTTGATTGCCGATACTAGGTTGCATATTAAACTACCTCAAGGCGAGCGAAGTTCCTAACTGAGGTTTAGGACTTTAACTTACTGAGTATATCTCATCTCGGCATGGTCAAAAATTTTCAGGACCTTAGAATGATGTCGTATCCGGTGTAGTTTGGTGTTCCGTGGACATGAGCACCACCATCACCACGTGGCCCGCCCCGGGCTGCAATTTTGTGAACGAACACCGCGTGATGACGGTGTGGGTGGACGAGGGATCGAAAAACCATTACACGCCTCACGTTTTTAAGGCGTGGTTCTTTCGAATGGGAGACATTATATACAATCCCCTAAGGGGTTTTGATGGACCAACCCCACCTATGGGGCCGACTAAAGAATTTTGGGATCTCAAAGACCTTGATCCCCCTGATGGCGAGATCTCTGACCCGACAACTGGGGAGACTGATCTCTCAGAGGCTAATGATTAGGCATCTGCAGCCTAGTCCCTTTTTGACGAACCTTCTCCCCCACTTTTGTCGAGATAGTTTAGCTAAGCCGGTCCTTTTTTAAGTATGCCTTAGCATATCACCTGAGTAAGGCATATATATATGCTGGTGTTCAAGCTAACCTCACAAATAAATAAAATGGTGTTCTTGTTTTTCCTCTGCTGTATTTGCTACTATCCCAGTTGACTGTTGGTTGGAGGTGTTTGTCTTGCTTTTGCATGTGCTTAATGATATGATAAAATGAATTGGTTGACGACAATACCTAGGATGTCGTACATTTAGATCTCAAATAAAATGGGGTTGTCGCGAACTCGAGAGTTGGGGCGTAAGATTTTTTCCCTACTATATTGGTGAGATACTTTTATACAGAGTATGGAAGGAGTTAGAGAAATATCTAAGAATACACTAAAAACATTATGCACAATGAGGTATCTTAATATTTTTTTGTAAACAATTTCTTGATGATATTAATTTTTGTCAATTCAAAATAATGAAATTTCACTGACACTTTGAAAAAAAAAAAAAAACTGGGTCTGCCGTTAGATATGATGGTTGAGGTAGAAACATACATTAAATCTGTAGCAGAGATTCTAACGGGAAAAGATGAAAGCCCATGTGCCCTAGCGCCGATTGTGGAAGACTGCAAGCTGACGTTGGCTAAATTGAAGTACCTGTTCAAAACTATCATGTTTTGTTTCGGTGTTACTATTTAATTAATGAATGGTTTATTTTTGACTGAAATATATATTTTCTAAAAATTATAGATTATATCACTTATAAAATGAATGAGCGAAAAATATTTTTATCGTTCATGAAAATATTTAGTATAAACTATTGTCGATAATGAAAAATAATTTTCATTGGCTGATTATATCAATTATTATTAGAAAAATGCTTCGATTGTTTTGCTAAATATGCTTTTGTCAAAAAAGGGTTTGTATGAGAAAGGGAAATCTTTCGATTAAAAGAGAAGGAGATCTTTTATGGATGATAAGCAAGCAAAGCATTCTCTCTCTTGATTTCTAGGATTTGAGAGAAATTTATTTTCTTTTTGTGGGTCTTATGTGCTTCTTTAACGAGTTCAAACCACCTTATGATATCAACACCTAAATTATGAATGAGTGCGACTGTGTCCATATGATTCACCTAGATTCACGATAAACATATATTTGTAGAACGGAATCTATTTGAATTCGAGAGGAGTCCCATGGACTCCATTGATGAATTCGAGGGATCAAGTACATCTTAACTAGTTCAACTTAACGAGAATATGTCAGGGTATTTAAGTACATACTCAAATTTTAGCTTTGTCAAAGCTAGTTGGTGCTGAGTCAAATGAAATGTGAGTCATGTAAAGCTAAGGTACAAGCCAAGAATAGCTGGGCTAATGCCACATTTCAATAATCTCATTTTTTCCTAGATATACATAACTATGCTTTTATGCATCGTACAGGCATGTTTCCCATTCCGAATGACTATAATCCTGCATCATGGAAGGTATCGATATATCCATACTTTCTCGCTCCAGAAATTCTGTCCTCCAACTCTGTGTTTCTTCTCTCATCAAGGGGTGCTGGAACACTGCTATTTCTTCCAAATAAGACCAGACAGTTCTCAGAATCCAGTTGTCTGTTGAAGTCATCCAACATCTGCGAAAGACTCTGCGATTCAACTAGTAGGTGACACTCATTAGACAGAGACGGATCTTTGGTAAGGCAAGAAGCACCGGCAGGGACCGAAACTGCATCATTTACAGTGCTGCAAGTAGCTTCTTGCGCATCACCAAAGCTCTGCCTCACCATGGGCAACGCATTGCCAATTGTGCAATATGGCCTTGATGACAACCATTGCTTTTCAACTTCCATTGATGATGGTTCATCCGATGATCCGGTTCTATCTGTCCTAGTGTTGTCTGCAGAAGCCATTTGGTCACCAATACGTTTTAGAAAGTGGGGCAGATTTTCAACAGCCATCTTCAACATGGATTCAAAAAATACCTGTGTATATTCAAGAGAAAAGAAAATGGGAATCAGAAAACAAACAAGATGGTTAAACTGAAATGGTAATGCCACCTAACATGATAAAGGAAATGATATGCAACTATTGCAGGGAAACTCGAAACCCTACATTCTTTTGCAGGCTAAGATAGGTTATGTGCTATCTTATTCATGCTGCCCAGAGTAAGTGCTTCAAATTCAGATTGCCAAATGTCAAATAAATAGCCAACCATTCTGACAGTCACCATGCCGAATTTAGACATCCAGAAAAATGACCGTCAACTAATTTAGACAGACGATACTCATTCTTTTCGCATATAATTCAAGTTCGGCCATCAGAACTTTTGAGGAACTATGTAATAAAAAGAATTCCCAGGGGCCGCAAGTTTGAGAATCTCAGTGACAATGTCAAGTGGCATCCCTGACCTATGCTAAAACATCATCGACTGATTTGTTTTCTGATAATAGAAAGCCATACAGAATGTCAATCTCTAACAAGAAAACAACACAACTTGAACATGTTCATGGTCTAAGGATGAAGGCAAAAATCCGTACACTTCTCAATGCCCTGGGAAATATCTGGGAGAGATGTAATATTTCGGAGAGATGTTCACCGGAATCTATAAGTGCATTAACTGTTTCTGTGTACAGAACCTTGGACATATTAATTCCTTCTGGCGTCCAGATTCTGTTCCCACAGACATTTGCATCAGCTCTCCTCCCTGTGATTACAAAGAAAAAAAAAAAGCGCATAGAAAAATTGCTTACTGATCAATTCAAACGATTAAACACCATTACTCATATAACGAGTTGTTTGTATGCATAAAGAAAGTAATTGGATGTTGTTACAACGTTTACAAATATCAACCACACATTCGTCCAACCACCTAAGTTTTAAGATTTGTTGACATTAATCTCACAATATTCTACATAATATCAAAGCCTCAATTCCCATGTCTAATCACTTCAAGCCCCTTATTTGCCTCTCCAACAATAAATTTCCATTCTTTAATCTTAGGTCACATTTCAATTTATGCATGAGGGGAGCACTATAATATCTAATATCACGTTTTGACCTAACAACTCAAGCATTGAATCAATTGATAGTGATCTTACAAAATTCTATAGTGACAAAATTTCCAAAATATTTTTCCATTCAAATTAATGTCATGTGAGCAAGGAACAAAGAAAATAAGAATGGTGTAATCATATTTGGTGATGCAAAGTAAACATGGGCCATATTACTAGTCATTGAAAATTTATCGTATTGATATAACTAAGCATAATTCAAAGTTGAACACCACATTCTCTTGCTCTAATAAAATCAAATCCATACACATTACTTAAATATATTTTAACGAGCCAAAATGATAATTAAAGTTTACTATAAATCTCTGATGTACTCAAAAGACAGCTTCCTCTAAGCAAAAGTCACCATCAATTCAATGGTCATGAATGCTGTCAAAGTGATTCCATTTTCGAAAGTTTGCTAAATCAACTGATTTGGAAAGCACACTAGAAACACCAAATCCATTTTGTTTGCTCTGAGTAGGTTTCACGAGTTCAACTTCACATAATTAGGAAATTCAGACAGGCAAGGCACTATCTACTCATTTTTTTGTTGTTTCTTCCAAGCATACTCCATTTCTAGGATAATGGATTCTACAAACAATAACCAAACCCAAAATTCAGACAACTGCAGAGTTTGCTCTGCTCTAGAATTTTTTCTAAATATAAGCATACCAGATTTTGTTTACAGATGTTGCTCTTGTAAGTCTCTTAGCCTTTTTGACCAAAAAAAAAAAAAAGTCTCTTAGCCTATTCTTTGTATCTTATCATGTGGTTCCAGATCTTATGTCAAGAAAAAAGAAAAAAAATGTAATTGTCACCAATTGTCTAAATCCAATCATGATTTAGCATCTTCAACAGTAAAAACCAAGAAATGGAACATAAAAGTGTATAATGCCATCAAGTGTCTAAACTTGATTTACCATCTTTTACAGCAAAGGCATTAGATATGCCCTCATGGACACGGACTCCTTCATACTGACCCAATTCAGTTTTGACTCCAAGCGCAAATTTTCCACTTCTTGTCCAGCTTGATACGTCATTGAAAGTGATGGCACCCAATGTCCCCATGCCTTTATCAAGGACAACAGAAAGATCACCAGCCAAGAGAGACATGTTCCCCTCTCGCCCCCTCATTTCATTGCTTCCAAAGAACTCTCTAGTCCAATTTTTACCAGCTTCTTCATCAAAGTCACCTTCAATCACTGTCACCATCAACTTTAGCACTGACAAGGGTCCAGATTGTACAACACTACCTGTACTGGAATCTACTAAGATGACATGAATAGGAGCTCCTCTCTCACCCTCAACCTTGTTACCTTTAACCAGACTCAATGGTAGTTTAGTTATAAAATGAAGACGTGAATGCTTTTCACTCTCACCATCTTTTCTAGCTGATGCAGACCTGTCAATAGAAATAGGAATTTAATGATTCACCCAAAAGAAATCGACACTGCAGAAGATAGTGCTTAGTACACCCACTATGAGGACAGCCTTCTTCCGACAATAGAGTCATACAAAAATAGAATCATGTTGAGGGCCAAATCCAAAATATGAAATCATTCTAGCATGTCATTCACGTTACCATAATAATTAGAATCAATTACTATTAAAACCTACGGCCTTTTTTTTTTTTTTCAGAACCTATGGCCTGTTAGCAATCACTAGCTTGAACACATTGATCTCAATTAGTCTTTTATAGTATTGGAAAGGAAGCACAGATACCAGTACTCATGATCAAAAGAAATGATTCCGTCCCTATCTCTGTCATCGATATACTTGGAAGGAATTCACTAATTTAAACAGCATTGCAAATAAACTTACGGTGAATTCTTGTGGAAAATAAGCAAAACACGTCTCAGTGACATTATCATTCACTACTGTCATAGTTGATTCTAGCTCTAGTAAATCATCCCACATTGTTGCTAACCTTGGCATGCATTTAAATGGCTAACATCTCTAAAGTGTCTTAACAATGATTATTACCTACAATTTAGCTTTCCATCTAACAAAGAAACTCTGGTCTCATTCAGTAGATCACAAGTAAACTCTGTACAATCAAGAAGTTCAGTGAGTTTCTCAAGATCACATGGCTTCCCAATTTTTTCTTTCATTGCATTGAAATTCTCCATCAGTAATCCATTTGCCCTTAAATATAAATTGTCCATCATTGGAGGCACTAATGGCTTCCTCTTCTCGATTGGAGCAGTTTCAAATGCACTCAAACTCCGCCTGCAGGACGAAGTGCTGCAGGGTTGGCTTAGAATTCGAATTGCGTACTTCTTTAATATCGGAAGGGCATCACCACAATAGTCCCACCAGTCACCTTTATATGCAACAACTATTAATATACAATTTTACACATTGAAAATGAAAAAAAAAAATTTGAAATTAAATCAAATCGGTTAATTAAAGAATAGATGCTTACAAGGGTGAGATTTTCCTAACATTGTCATTGCCGTACAAGTGAACAATATTGGCTCTTTGTTATGATAGAGCAGCATCTCTTGCACAAAATTTTCCTTTTCTTCACCACCTACCAATTTTTCCAATATGAAATCCATGCCCTGTTTCATTGTACCATTCTCTACAAACTTCTCGCTACACATATAAGTAGGGTTAAGAAAAGCTGCAGCAGCATGTATTGGATGAATGATGTTACTCTGCCATAGCTTGAAAATCTCCCATAACTTCTGATACTTATGTACATTAGTCTCATATATTTGTCTAATAGCTTTGTCTGCCATTTCCACAGCAGCAAATAAGAATCCAGAAGTAGCACAGTAGCTATCAACTAGACGCATCACCTGAAATATTGATTCTAGAGCATGCAAGACTTCTTTCCCTTCACTCCAAAATTCAGAACTGTGAACAATTTCACACACTTCTATACCTGATTCATTCTTCTCGAAACCTAACAAAAACCACTCAGATGATGAAACAAGTAATCGCAGCTCATTTTCAATCCCCATGATTGATTGGAGCATATAATAGTTTGAGTAAAAATTGGTCGTTGATGTATGTTTCGACTCCCAATCATTTGTGAATTGCTTCATCGATGATAAGAGGCCATCATGCTTATAAATCTTAGACACAACCACCCTTGCTTGATCAAATGCCTTTCGAACCCATTGGATTTCATTGTAAATATCTGCGAAGAGTAAATGTATTTCATGGGCAATGCAAGTAGTCTGGTACACATGGGGAGAGTTGTCAATGGGCATATGCTCATACAGCCCTTCTTTTCGAGCACTATTAGTTATGTACTGCACAATGTTGTTGGCCCCTATTTGTTGAGTGGCAAAATATAAAATGTCGTGCAGCAAAGTGCTTGTTAACTCATCTTTGTGGACATCCAATGTATTCAATAGGACCATTCCTTCAATAGAATAGGCGAAGATATTAATGAAGGATTTGTCCTTATCACAGCAAATATCAGACATAAGCGTGCAGCCAGTTCTATCCCATGATTTCTTCACATTTGCCACATATTCTCCAATTTCCTTTTCCAAATCAGGCACTAACTCTCTTTTGACTACTGAATGGCATGGCAACTTATAATGGGAACCATGTTCAGCCACAGCATTCACAAAGTCAGTGAAAGATGGCCTCCGCACAATATCGACATCGACATCATGTAAGAAGATGTACTTAGCGAACAATTTATCTAGCATTATGCTATCCTTACTGATAAGCATGTTGGGCAGAGACTCTTTCATCTTACTTGAACAAGCTTCAGCCCTGGCTCTCTTATTAGGACGTGAAATTGCTTCAGCAGCAGCAACTCGAACATCATTGGGGACCCTGGTGCATATGTCTATACCACAGCCTGTAATCCCGGATAGATGTGATTTGATTCTTGGAACACCACCTGCAAATTTTCTATCGCAAAATTTGCACTTAAATTTACCATCCAGAAGCTCTACATATTCCCAAAATCGATCTTTCTTTCTGACCATGTCTACTTCCTCAGCCTAAATACACGAAAGAAGAGTGGGTCAATGTTTCCCCTATATTAGTATAGGAAATTTAGGAAATTTTTCCATAGTCACATTGTCGACGATACCGAGAACTATAACTTATGACTTCAGGCCGGTTTTAAGGTTTAGCGCCCACGTATTCCTTGGAAATCTTTTCTCAGCAATATTAAATCCCTGCATCGAAATATCAGGCAATTTTTCATTCAGACTTGAAGCGGGGAGTTTCACCAGAATTGTCAACAAGACTTAAAGCAAGCTTTTTTCTTTTTTTTCTCCCTCTTCACTTTGCAGAGGGAAGCCGGCGAGGGTGGCCCTCGCCGGTGGCGGCGTCAGGCGAGGGCGGCCCTCGCCCTGGGCAGTCAAGGTGACCCTCGTTGGATCTGGCGAGGTAGCCCTTGCCGGAGTCGGCCAGGCGAGGGACACTCTCGCTCGAGTTGGCGAGGGTTGCCTCCGCCAGATCCGGCGAGGGCAGCCCTCGCCTAAGTCGGCAAGGGCCGGCCCCACCCGATTCGGCGAGGGCGTCCCTCGCCCGAGTTGGGCGAGAGTCGCCTCGCTTGCCCAGGGCGAAGGCCGCCCTCGCCCGACTCTGCCGCCGGCGAGGGTGGCCTTCGCCGGCTTCCCTCTGCCGGCTATTGCAGAGGGAAGAGGAAAATAAAAATAAAAAGACGAAAAATGTTCATTTTTGGTGTAAATATATTTCAAGTAATATAATTTAGAATTTTTTGTGACATAATAACAAATTTAGAGAAATATTTTGAAATTTTTAGTAGTATTTTTCTTTAGAAAACGAGGGAAAGACCTGAAATAATTGAAATGCTCAAAATTCGTCCGCCAATAATCGTCGCTCATATCACATAAATAAAAGTAGAGAGAGGGAATGGACGTGACCTGATGGGGGTAGCACGAAGAAAAAGCAGAGGGAAGTGAAATTCCTCACTCGGCGTGACATCTGAAGAGGGAAGAGCTACCAAATCGCAGGCTTTTTTATATGATCGGCTTTTTGTCGTTTTTTTGCCCCTGCGCGGGGTTTGGTCTTCGGTCAATGTTTCATTTTTATTTTTAATCGGGGGACGTTTCGTTCACTCGCACGCGTACACACGATTCGTTTTTTTCAAAGTTACGTCCCTTGCGTTTGTTTTGTTTTTTGGTGTCGGCAGAATAGGAGAAAATATTCGGTGGTTGGTTTGTAGCACATCAGCTCCTGAGGCGGTATGTGGTTTTTACTCTGGTTCAACAGTGAATTAACATAAGTCTGCTGATGTGCAAAAAACATTATGGAAGCTTCTCCTCCGTCGTGCTCTTGCTCGACTCCCTTGCTCGCCTCTGTCTTCCACCATCGTCGCTCGTGGCCGGCTCTATGTAGTCTTGTGGTTGGCACCATCGACGGCTGAGCCACCCCTTCATAGTCACAGCAGCTTGCAGTCGTTTTCCGTCCAGATCTGGACTGTAGTCGTGTCTCCAGATCTGTCTCATCCATGGCGACGGGCGAGGTCGAGATCTCAAAGGCCATGGGCAGAGCTTAAATATCAAGGAGAAAAAAAAAACATAGAAGCCTTGTTCTTGTAGTTCATGTTCGCCATGGCGACGGGCGACGTCGAGACCTTGGAGGCATGGACAGAGCTCAAATGCTGAGATCAGTTGTCCTTGCAGTCAGCTCGTGGTCGGCCATGGATGAACAATAGAGATGACGCCTGCTTAATTTTGATCAATAGAGGTGTCAATGAAAAACGGTTAAGTGCTAGAGTGAAGAGTCGATGAGTAAAGCACACCGACTTGGTCGATGGCAAGGAATGGGGTATGTAATTATCAAGTACTGATGTAGATAATCTTAAATGGTAGAGCCACATAAAACATGTTTGAATTCTTGGTGACCGTTTATGTATACTGGTTTGTATAAATACCAGAGTTGTACTCTTTGTGAAAGACCACTCAATCAATCAAATAATACATGTGGTTTGACTTTACTTGAAATGTAATTTTCTTTTCTAATGTATTATATATATTGTTGACAGCTTTTTTTCAACCCTTTGTTTATTGGACTAGTTCGTCGGTTCGAAAGTTACTTCACCCTTTCTAATAAAAGTTCTTTTCGGTTACGCCTGTGGGGACTCTTTGTCTGTTGATACGAGGGAGCTTTCATGGGAAGAACCAAAAATTAACAAGGGATAGACAATGCTGCTGGCATCTTTAATCCAATATCGCAAATTTGAAATGAAATTGCTGCACATTTTGAGTCTTCAGCCATTGGTGAAGCATCAAGAGAAGGTCAATGCAAGGGAATTGATCTTCCAAGCCATTATATTGAAGAACAGTTAAGAAAGTAAACCAAATCAAAGCCTGACGACAATCGTGTGAAGGTTACTCAAGGAGCAGCAGAAAGAGATGACCAATCATATTCTGCGTCACATATCAGATGTAATAAGGCCAATGGTTATCATGCCGTTCCAGTGGATCATATATCCAGATACCTATTTTTGCAAATTGTTTTTTGCATAGCATCACCCCTTTGCTTTGTGTATTCAATTCACATGTTTGAATTCCCATCTGCGTGGTATTTTGTTATTGAAAAGTATGTGTCTAATGATAACTAGTATTCCTTAATGTGACGAGTAAGTCCAAACTAGGAAAATTAATCTTTGATCTTTCCATAGTTAGCAAATTCTCTAGGTTGATATTAACTTTTCTTGCCAATGAAGTAAGTTTGACCCCATGTCCTAAAGAAAAAACACTGACCTTTCTCAAACAAATTTTAACAAATCACAATTTTTATGTGGCCAGTAGCTCTTCATTGCAATTAATGTTGATGTGTGACGAGTAGTTCAAGTTTTTATATTATTTTGCATACATGTAGTTGCAATTGGATGAAGTTACCTGAGTGTTGGTTTGGCTACATAAGGAAGATAAATTAGTGTGAACAGGAGAAACATAGCTCGAGAATGTCGGAAAGCTAAAACACGTACCATTAGAAGCCCCCAAATAATTTCCACGGGCACGAAACCTACGAAACGAACGTAAGAGACTTTGAAAAGAACGCGTACGTTAGCTTTCACAACCGTTCGCGTATGTACGCGTGCGAATGAACAGAACGTGGAAAAAAACAAACAAAAAAAGAAACATTGACCGGAGACCAAAACCCCAAAAATTGGGAAAAAAAAAAAAAGGAAATTGCAGATCATATGCATGCAAGAAGTGATAATGATGATCCCCCCTTCTTTTTAAACCTTAAGCCCATCCACTGTTGCTTTTTCTCTAATTTGACTTGGTCCATCTCCTCTTTTCAAACTTCATGCTAGACCTTATATCTGCTTATGCTTGTGTTTAAATAATAATGAACTAATCTTGAATTCTAATTGATTTGAACCAATCTTGACCCAAATCTTGGACCAATTTCATATCGAACTCGACTTAGTACCCTAGACCAATCAAAGTTGGCGCCTCAATGGACTACCTTACCCGAAATTTAGGGACTTCCCATCTAGGAAATTTTGGTTGGTCGACCTTGGTCAATGCCAGTCAACATCAGTCAACCCTGGTCAAGATACTATTATTGGCTCATCGGAGAAAACCAGCTTAAAAAACTCGATCTCTTCCCTTGGAAGCTGCTTAGGGTTCGCAATCTGCGCTTCTTGTAATGAATCAGGCAACTTTATGGAAAAGAGGGAGAAGGCTGTGGAACGGATAAGTCATGACCATGATGGCACAGGGAAGCACGGTAAAAGGAGTAATGAAACTCATCAGGGTACTCTATCTAATAATTATGACATTGATAATATCACTTGCGCTTTGCAACTGTCAAGTAGTAGACAAATGGTAAATTTCCTCGTACGTCTGTTCGTTAAGTAGCACGGCATTCAGCTAATTAGTTGAAAGCATGCGGTGAGAAGACGGAATTTCCAAGTTGGCGAGACGAAAGCTAAGCTAGTTACACACATATGACAGTCCAATCAAGAAATAATTATCATAAAGTGCAGGGAAGTATGCAACGCCATGGGAAGTGCCCGTTTGCCAAGTGCCCAAGTCAGAAACAGCATCTATAAATTTAGAGAATCTAATGAGGAATAAAATATTCCAATAAATCAATTAAAGATATTGTCCATATCTTCTCGTTTAAATTTCACTTGGTCCATAAAAATTCAACAGGGTGATCGAATCTGATCAATTAGTTAATCTAAGCTAAAATTTCCATATTATATTTATCTAAAATTGGGATGAAAAAAGAAAAATTAAAGAAGGATTACAAACCTCCCGACATGAGAGTTTGTTATTGCACTTTAATTACACTTAAGGGAATTTTATCAAGTGCAATTTCTTGTGTTTCGCACATAAATGCGAGTGAATGAGAGCTGCGGCTCAGAGCTTCAAATGAGTTCGCAAAGTAAACACAAGTGAGAGCTTCGACTACGAGCTCATGTTGCGCCTATTCGAAGAAGGAGAGGAGGAGACTGGCAAAATGCCTCAGAACTTCCATTTGGTGAAGATGAAAGTTATCGAGTGTTCCTATGAGTCTATGGCATCTATATGAAGAAGGGGGAGAAGAAGAAAAGGATGGCAAAGATATGTTGGCTTCTACTCAAGTCAACGAAATAGAAGAAGAACAGAGTGATGAAGGGGTGCATATTTATGTTAATTATCCGTATATTTCAATATTGTACTCATATTGCATGTGTATTGCATGTATATTTTTATTTAATTGTGCATATCTTAATTGAAATATTATTTTTAAAATAGCCATCTAATAAAACTTATAAACAATCTGATGTATTATAGACATTGAGAAATATAGAAAATTCCATTATTCTCTGTTCTGCTTTGTTATTCTTATCTTAAGTCATCTGAATCATGGCAAATGGATTGCTTGGGAGTGGTTTCTTTAGTTTATAATTCTCTATCAAAGCTTTTAATGTGGTGCTTTTAAGGCTAACATTGCACATGTTTATAGGGTGCTATTTCTCTCGATCCATCTCTCATGACTAACCCAAGAAGAGATGAAGCGATAAATGACCCCCGTCATGATGAAGAAGGTAGAGGAGAAGAGTACAACAATGACCACCAAAGCCAAAGATGATCATCGTGAAGAGCCATTCGGCGAAGATGAAAGTTAGAGGGAATTCATAATGCGCCTATTCAAAGGAGGAGGTAAAGAAAGAGAAGACGATAAAATGCCTCAAAACTTCCATTTAGTGAAGATGAAAGTTACTAGGTATTCTTATTACGTCTATATGAAGGAGGAGGAGGAGGAGAGGATGGCAAAGATGCGATAGCTCCAGCTCAAGTTAACGAAATAGAAGAAGAATCAAGTGATGAAGAGACGGGTATTATGTTAATTATATGTATCTTTTAAAATTGCATATATATCTTAATTTGATTGTGCATATTTTGATTGAGATATTATTTTAAAATAGTTATCTAATAAAGCATCTATTCTTCATTAATATAGACATCAAAATATATGGAAAATTCCATTATTCTCTATTCCACTTTATTATTAGAAACTTGGGCCATCCAAATTATGGTGAATAGATTGCTTGGGAATAGTTACTTTATTTTTTTAATTCTCTATTAAAGATTTTAATGTGGTGGTTATAAGGCTAACATTGCACATGTGTGTAGGGTGCTCTTTCTCTCGTTCCATCTCTCGTGGAGACTCAAAAAGAGATGAGGTGATGAATGACCTCCAACTAGACGGAGAAGGAAGAGAAGAAGAGTAAAACGACGACCACGAAGCCAGAGATGACCATTGTGAAGAGCCGGCTGGCAAAGATGAAAGTTAATGGGAGCTCTTGTTGCGCCAATTCAAAGTAGGAGGAGGAGAAGTAGAAGACAATAAAAATGCCTCGGAACTTTCACTTGGTGAAGATGAAAGTTACCGGGTGGTCCTATTACGTCTACGTAAAGAACGAAGAGAAGAAGAAGAGGAGAGCGAAGATGTGTTGGCTCTTGCTCAAGTCAACAAATTTGAAGAAACAAGTGACGAAGAGGTTAGTATTTATGTTGATTATCCATATCTCTTGAGATTGCACGTGTATTGCACTTGTATCTCCACTTGATTGTGCATATATTGATTGATATATTATCTTAAAACAATTATCTAACAAAACCTATAAATGTACTAATATATCCTTTATTAATATAAACACCGCAATATACATAAAATTCCTTTATTACCTATTCCACTTTATTATTCTCGACTTGACGGTATTTCATCCATGTCTTCGTAACTAATGTTATTTAGTCGATCTTGTCTAAATTTCACTTGGTCCCATAAAATTCAACGGTGTGATGGGACACGATCAATTGGTTAACGTGGGCTAAAAATTTCCCATTTTATGCTCATCTAAAATTCGAAAGGGCAACGTACACCGGAGCTCTCTACCAGCTGAGTAGTTTTCTCTCCACCTTTGGGTAGCTTCCCCTAAACCCTAACCATGGAAACCTTGCAAACACCCCCATTGACAGGCCGAAGCACAAGAGCACAAAGAAGAACTACCCTCACGCCAAATCTCCAGCTTACCTTGGCTCTTCTATGATACCCGGCTCCTTGCTTCTCCTGCCCTAGTTTCTTCCCAGCTCTATCTCATTGAGTTCTCCTCCCCCTGATGGGGAGCTCTACCCCTCATACTTTATCACCCGCACAATGAGGCTCTAAGCCCTACCTATTTGCAAACCTAATGAACATCCTCTAGCGTGAGTGAGCTTATCTTGGTTTTCTCTGATATCCGATCCTCTGCTTCCCCTACCCCTGCCTCTTCCCCGCTCCACCTCACCTGGCTTTCACGGGTAGCTTTGTCCCTTTTATTTTCTTCCCCCATGTTGAGGTTCTGAGTCCTCCTTGATTGCAAGCCCAGCAATCACCCTAACGATCCCCTCTTCGTGGTGCAGCTACACCCTGCAAGACGAGCCCCTCTGGCGCAAGCCATAACATCAACCCCCCTCACTGTAACACATGGCAATAGATGGCGAGGCTTTTGACCGTCTAGAAACTCTCTGCAACAAGCTGGGTAAGCTCCTGCACACACAAGAACTAGCCATTAGGGATGAAGACTTCTCGCAAGATAAACTAGTGGAATGCAAATTCTCTTTGATAGGCAAATTATTTCTTAATCCCAGCCTCAATCACCAAGCTCTAATACAACAATGAGAAAGGCTTGGTGTTTGGATAATGTTGTTATGACACCAATGGAACAAGGTGTCTTTTGTTTCAACTTTCACAGCGAAGAGGACCAGCAAAAAGTTCTCAACGGGGGACCCTGGTGCTTCTCAAACCACTTACTTCTACTTAAGGTATGGAAGCCAAACACGCCCCCTCACTGTTACAAATTGACAACCTATGCTTTATGGGTAAGAATTTTAGGACTCCCCACTGAATGGAAATCAGAAAGTATTATGCACAAAATTGCCAGTAAGATAGGTAAAGTACTTGAAGTTAAAGTTGAGGAAAAAAGCCCGGTTGCCCAATGAGTGGGGAAAGCTAAAGTTGAGCTCGACTTAGCTGAGGAGCTCATCATAGGCCAACTGACAACTCATGGAAACAAGAAAATATGGCTAGACTTTAAGTATGAAAGGCTCCATTTCTACTGTTACTCGTGTAGCAAACTGGGACACTATGCGAGCCTTTGTAAATCTATATCCTATGATGAAACAAAGTTCAACACGAAAATGGGCAGCTGCTTTGGCAATTGGTTGCACGCCGAAGTTCAGGACCACAGCCTCTTTTGGGATGTTTTCTACGCTGGAAAACCAATTGACAGCAGCCCACATGACTCAGAAATGGTCATAGAGACTCAGGACAACCCACTACCTAATTTCTTACTGCAAGATGTGGAAAGGCCTAGTCCTTGCAGCCCCAAAGCCAGCTTGGGGCACGGGATTGTTTCCCCACCTATTCTGCCCAAGCCCAGCATCATAGCCCCTCCTCAAAGGGCTGGTAAGGAAATATTAATGCTACCTACCCCCCTCCCCCTCCCTCTCCCCCCCGCTACCCGTACCCCCCCTCAGGCCCATGCTGCCCAACTCAAAAAAAAAAAAAAAAGGAGTGCAAGGGCCCAAAAACACCATCAGGAAAAAAACAGCGACGATTCAGCCCGTACAAGTATAAATCCATTACAAATGACTGGCTGGATGAATCACAACTTCTGGATACCCCTATAGGGATAACCAATGATCCCTCTGACCGGGCTATGGTGGCTAGCCCTAAAATGCCAACCTGGGATAGATGAAGCTCTTATGTTGGAATTGTTAAGGGGTGGGTACACCCTTGACAGTTTAGGAATTGCAAGCTCTCGTGGCTTTGCACTGGCCCACTATAATTTTTTTGATGGAAACCAAGAACCAAGAGCCTGCATTTCAGAGACTTAAAAGAAGACTGCACTTCCCCTGCTACGAAGTGGTCAACCTGAGGGATACGACTAGAGGTTTGGCCATTTTTTGGGATGCCCAAGTGGACCTTGTACAGAAATCACACTCGGAGCATTATATGCATCTCACGTGCAAAAACCAGGAAGATGGTAAAACTATGCAAAATACTTTCCTCCATGCCCCCTATAACCTGAGTAGAAGACTTGATTTTTGGGATGAACTTCAACATATCAGTTCCTCATCAAGGCTTCCATGGGTTTGCTTGGGGGATTTCAATGAAGTCCTCTTTCACTAGAAGAAAAATGCGGCTCGATTTGCTGATAAAACCCGCATGACAGCCTTTAGGGACCTACTCAATGATTGTTCCCTAATGGACATGGAAAGTAAGGGGTGTACCTTTACATGGTCTAACAATAGAGAGGGGCCGACTAATATTAAAGAACGTTTGGACAGGGCTTTATGCACTGTGGAGTGGTGAATGTTGCACCCGGAAGCTAAAGCTATCGCCCTACCTACCCTCGGATCGGATCACAGCCCACTAATACTATCCCTACAAGCTGACAAGGTGAAAAGGAATAGAAACTTTAAATTTGAATCATTTTGGCTAGAAAAGGCGGAGTGTAGGGAAATTATTAAAGCCGCTTGGGAGTCCATTCCAGCACAGGCTCGTAACCTTCACCTCAAATTACAAACGGTAACTAAGGCGCTGCTAGCTTGGAGCAGGAACACCTTTCCTCATGGGCAGTGGAGAATATCTATCCTAAAACAGGAGCTACAAGCCCTCATTAATATCAACCACTACCCCGAGGAGAGACCCAAAGTTCAGGCCATTAAGAGAGAAATTGAAGCATTTGGAGGCAAGAGGAGATGTATTGGGAGCTGAGGTCTAGGATCCAGTGGTTCAAATGGGGTGATAGGAACACAAAGTTTTTCCATGCCATCACGATCCAAAGACGACAAAGAAATAGAATTACCCCCCTCAAGACTACGAGGGATAGCTGGGTATCTTCCCCAAACCTAATCAAACACACAGTTGAGGGATACTATCGAGAGCTATATCTTATGGAAGGACATCGAGACTTTGTACCGGTTCTTGAACAGTGCCCTGTAGTGGTCACTGACTAGATGAACTCGCTGCTGTTGGCTGAGATTTCTGAGGAAGAAATCAAATCAGCAACCTTCCAAATGGGCGTTGAAAAAGCCCTATGACTCGATGGGCTAAATGGCCTGTTCTACCAGAAAAAATGGGAAATCCTAAAGGAAGATATTGTCTCGGAAATCAATGAGTTTTTCAAATCAAGCTATATGCTTCTAGAGCTTAACCAAACCAGCTTTGTACTTATCCCGAAAACCCAAAACCTCGAATCCCTAGACCAGTATCATCCTATCAGCCTTTGCAATTTTGGGTATAAAATTATCGCCAAAGTGCTGGCCAATAGACTCAAACCTCTACTCCCCCAACTCATTGTTGAAGAACAAAGTGCCTTTGTAAGGGGGCGGTGCATTCAAGATAACATTTATATGGTCCAAGAAGTCCTACATCAAATCCGAACTAGGAAGAGACAGCAGAAATTCCAAGCTGTCTTCAAGCTAGATATGAAGAAAGCCTACGACCGAATTGAATGGGACTTCCTAGAAGCATGCCTTGTGAAGACGGGCTTTCATGCAAGGTGGGTGAAGTGGGTTATGTAGTGTGTCACAACGGTCTCTCTAAGCATCAAGGTCAATGGTGAGCCTCTACCCTTCTTTCGCCCGTCCCGAGGAATCAGACAATGGGACCCCCTGTCCCCTTATTTGTTCATTGTAGTGGCTAATGTGCTGTCAAAACTTATTGGGAAAGCGGTGGAGGATCAGAGCCTAAAGGACATCAAGCTGAATAGGTCGTGTCCTACTCTATCCCATCTCTTATTCGCTGATGACTCAATCTATTTCCTGGATGGAACGGTCTTGGAATGCTAAAACTTGGCTCTAGTACTAAATCGATACTATAAGGCATCCGGGCATCAAATAAACTTGAACAAGTCGGGGATTCACTTTAGTCGGGATTGCCCTCAATCTCTCAAGAGCAACATGGCATAAGAACTAAGGGTGCCGATCCTTCCTCATATTAGAAAGTACCTAAGAATCCCCTCAGATTGGGGAGCCTAAAAAAAACACATGTTTGCTTGGGTTATGGAGAGAGTTAACACGAAGTTGAAAGGTTGGAAGAAAAAACTGATTTCCCGAGTAGGCAAGGAGGTCCTCCTAAAGTCAGTGGTCCAAGCTATATCTCAATATACTATGTCAGTTTTCAAAGTCCCCACATCTATATGCAAGGCTATTGAACAGAAAATTTCAAAATTCCGGTGGAAAACTAGTGAACAAAGAACCGGCATTCATTTGAAACATTGGGAGGTGCTCAAGTCTAGAACAAATGAAGGGGTCTTGGCTTTCGAGATTTGATGGACTTTAACGAGGCTTTGCTGGCCAAATAGGCTTGGCAACTAAGTTTGAGCCCCAACTCCCTTTGGGGACGCCTATGGAAGGGTCTATACTTCCCAAACCATGACTTCTGGCATGTAGGAAAGCGTTAGAAAAATTCATGGGGATGGCTTAGCGTCCTAGCTAGCCAAGACGCCATATCCCACTCTATTCGGTGGACCGTGGGTAATGGAATCAACATCAAGACTAGGGAGGACAGGTGGCTCCTAAAAGGACTCCTCTATGGACTAGCAAAGTAAGATGAACCCCCACTAGTGGCGGACTTTATATCCTGTTGCGACCTCTCTCTCACGTCTCGGGAGGCTAATGGCTCGGCTGAATGCCTTTCATTAGGGCGTTAGGTAGGGTTCTCCCAAGTCCACCAATTCACGACTTAAGGGTCGCCTACAATTCAATTTCATTTAAAAATGAGTCACCACTAATCAATTTGTGGTGGGTCGATTAGAAACCCAAATAAAATATCGAAAGAAATATTTTACTCATACGCAACCAGAGAAACTAAGATCGATGACTTAATTACACTAGTTAATTACTAATGCCCTTCCGGTACCTAATCTTGTTTAAATCCTCAGGTTTGATATTTTTTAATTTTTCAAGATTTTTCATGCATTTGTGAAAAAAATATTTTTTTGGCTTTTTTTTAAATATAACTATTTTTGGGTTTTTCTGATATTTTGGAAAATATAAAATATTTCTGGATTTTCTGGTTTTTTCTAGAAAATGTGAAATATAAAATATCTTTGGATTTTTTTGATATTTTTGGAAATTATAAACTATTTTTCAGATTTTCTTGGAAAAAATACTTTTTATTTTTTATTTTAAAAATACTTTTATAATTAAAATAATAATACATTATTTTAATAAATCGACCGGACCCGAGTCGGGTCATCCGGCCGGACCCGGGTCAGGTTCGGCGCGGCGCGAGGCCCGGGCTCCAGATGACCTCAGGCCCTCGGCTATGGGCTGAATTCGTTTGGCCCGCGAGTACCTGAAACAAATAAATAGTCAGGCCCAATCAAAATAAAACAAATCCAGCCCAAGACAGAAAAGACCCAACAAGCCTGACTTATTTCAGCCCAAAAAAAAAAACCCTAGCGGGTCGATCGGGTCCTCATGCCCAACCCGGTCATGACCCGACTCCTCCGTCCCCTCTCTGCAGGTTCTCTGTGGCGCTGAGGGGAATGGCCGGGCGTGTCCCGGCCCAGCCACGGCGAGCGGTGGCGACCGCCGCGAGACCAGCCGACAGAGCGACGGCTGGCGGGAGCAGGGGTGACTGCTGGCGGAAGCAGGGGCGACGGCTGACGATGGGAGCTGGTGAACAAGTGGCGTCGGGCCAGGCAGGCAGCTATGGCTGCGGGCAGCGACGAGTGCGATACGGCGAGCGGCGCCTTCAGCGGCGGCTTCAGGACTCGGTCCTGGCCCGAACGGGATCGGAAGGAGCACCGGCGCTAGCGATGAAGCCTCGATCTGGGGAAGGAAGCACGGCAGCGAGCCGTCGGCCGTGACTCAAGCACGGGAAACCGACGGTCTCTCTCCCTCTGCTCTCACAGATCTCTCTCTCAGTTTCTTTCTCTCTCTCAGATCTGGTTCTCTACCGTCTCTCTCAGCCTTCCTCGCGGCTCTCTCTCTCCCTCAAATCTGGAATTTTTCCAAAACTGCCATTTTTCCTCTCTTTTTCGCTGCCTCCGCCCTCAGATCTCTCTCTTGGGTCGGCAGTTGCTCGGAACCGGCTTCCTGGATGTCTCTCCAAGGAAGCCTTCTGAGCTCCTGCTTCTCCTCCTCTCTCTCAGATTTCTGCTCCTCCGCCCTCTCCTCTCAGATCTCACTTCCCTTTCCCAGATCTCTCTTTCTCGCTCGCAGCTCTCTCTCGGATTGGCGGTCGCTCGTCCAGCCTCCTGGATGTCTCTCCAACGGAAACCTTCCGAGCTCTTGCTTCTCCTTTGCTTCGCTGCTGTTTTGTTGTCTTTTGCTCCTTCGCTCGACCCCTCTATTTATAGGCGAGGAGTCCGGTCGACGGAGGTGCTCCGGCCGGCGATCCTTGGCGAGCCAGCCGGGCTCTCCCTCGGCCGAACCGGTGTGACCTCAGCTCTCCGCGTGCCTCGCTTTACCGCGCCACTCGCTTTGCATTGAAGACGAGTCCCATCCGTCCGGGTCTCCCGCTGGTCTTCGCGCTACTCCGCTAGGCAGCATTGATGGCGCCTGCAAGACGTCCCCATCCGTCGCCGGCCTACTCCAGCCTTCCTCTTCCGCTCCGCTCTCCTGCTTCTCGCGTGTAGGGAAGAAGAAGAAGGGAAGAAGAAGAAGATGGAGAGGGCCAGGCCGCAAGGCTGAAGGGGCTAATGGGCCTGGACCCAAACAGAAGAAAGGAATGGGGAAGACGGGCCCGGGCCCGCGTGGACAAGAAGAAAGAAAGAAGAAGGGGGCTGGGCGTGGAAGCCCAGCCCCTCCCTCTATGGGCCTCTTATTTTTTTTCTTTTTTTCTTTTTTTTAAATAATAATAATGATAAACCTGAAAATAGGGTAAAAATAAATATAGAAAATAAACTTAACATACGCAAATGATATTAGTACCCCGATGATGCGAAAATCTTTTTTGTTAGGGCCAAATTGGTCAAATTGGCATCTAATTTTCTAGGCAAATTAAGTCTTAATATTTAATCAAAATTTAGGTGTCAACACCCCTATCGAGGGAACTTCTTCTATGAATAATTTGACATTAAGTGGATCATGCACCTTTCCATTTATGGCTAGATGAGATCCTTCACCTTTCGAGTGGATTAAACTGAATACTAATGAGATCTCTAAAGGCAAACCAAGACTTGCTGGTACAAGGGGTTCATTTAGAAACAAAAGGGGTGATTGGATTGGTGATTTTGCCACATTTGTAGGAATATGTTTGTCGACACAAGCAAAACTTTGGGTTTTGTGGTTGGGACTCAATTTCGCAAAGCAACTGGGATTTCATAAGATCAACATTAAGATTGATTCTAAAGCCATCGCTCATTTCTTAGTCCAGAGCTCATGATTGTTAATGTTGGCCCCACTTTGCATAAACATATGAGGAGACTGCTGCGCTCTCATTTTGACTTTAAAGAAAAACATAATTTTTGAGAAGGAAATTGCTCTGCTGTTTGGCTTGCTAATCTTATAATCGATAAGTACTTGGATAGTAGATTCTTTTCATTACCTCCTATAGGTTAATTTCACGTTTTATTAGATGATAAAATAGGTGTAATAGATTTCCGGGTTAAACTTTGTATTTGACTTAAGCCTTTTTCATAAAAGAAAATGGTTTAGATAGTGAGAGAATGGACAAACTGGGGGAACGTATCAATATTTAATGAAGCAAATAGGAAAGTGATGAAGAAGATAGTGGGAGAGCGAGGACAGTGCGAAAATAGAAAGGTAACCACAATATTCTTCAATTGAATCTACTCGTTAATTAAAGTGAATATTTACCGACTAAAAAAAATTAAAGTGACTATTTTACCAAAGGGTAATATCAGGGAACTCTGTGGCCAAATTAATGAAAAATAATATAGATATTTAATTTAATTCGTAAAGAAGACATTATGTGGATGACATTTTTATATTGACGTTTTCTTATACCTTATTTTTCAACTTTGTTATCCTATCCATAAACAATTGAAGCTTTGGCTTACAATTAACTTGATTAAAGTTGCAAGATGCGTAGAACAATCGTGTGAGGATTTTATAAGGGAGATGAACTCATATCAAGTAGTTTTGTCTATCCAAATATTTGATCAATGTTGACTCCAAAAAGTCTAATAAAAATAAATCCCGATTCTAGTCGACGTTTTCTATTGATTAACATTATTTTATATTTTTATGATGTGGGTTTTTATGGATGCAATTTTTATTAAGTTTGGATTATGATTTTTATTTTTAAATTTTCACAAAGGAGTTAAGACTTCTACTTCTTGTAAATGCGTTACTTTCTTGTTTCCATAAGAATTGGCTATTAAAACAATACATCGTAAACTCTCATTGCCCTCTATCTATTATTTAGGCTATTTGTTCACAGATCTCTCATAAAAAAAGACTATACATACCATGTTCATAAGAAACTTGTTTTCCTTAAGAGTGCATATATATGTTATATCATATTTTGCAAAATGCGAATCTTAATTACTGTTTCCAATCTCTTTTCACATCAAGCATATGGATAATTTATATTAAAATCTACATGGCTTTAATAAATATGATACTAAAATTATTATAATGATATTTGTATTTCATGATATTTATGTTCACATGCGTTTAAGCTAATGTTTCAGTCTGTTGTGGAGTCAATAGTCAAGTAAAAAAATTGCTTGAAAGACAACATATTTTTTAAGAAGTGCATTTAAAATAACTTAAGTCAGTTTAATCTCTTCATTAATAGATTTATCAAATTACATGGACTATTTTAAATTATTTATAGATGGTAATTTTAGTTTAAAAAATCTTACCATAAAAATTCCGTGTTATGCTTTGTTAAAAAAAATCGTAAAATTAACCGTTTTTCTTTTATCTTCTATCTTTTTTCGCTTTCTCCACTCTCCCATTATCTCCATTATTTTTGTTTTATCTTTTCCAACAAACCTCACATAAGTGATAGGATGTTTCTTACTTTGAAATTGTAATTTCTGATGTTGTAAATTTCAGGAAAATTGTCCAAAAATGTACCATACATAATGTACGGCCATCAACCAGTTCTAAATTTTTCTAATTTGGCCAATATAGTGTTAAATCTTTGGACAATTTTCTAATATAATCTATTTGATCAATTTAGATCGAAAATCACTAAAATTTCAGCAAGTGCTGTCATTTAGGATGGTTAGTATCTTAAATGAAACCAACCCTTTTGCAAAATTCTGCCCTAGAGCATACTTTCTCTCGTTAAGAGTCGTTATTGGGGTCATGCGCATCCAAGGCCACAAATAGCCTGTTATAATAAATCAGTCAACAGATGTCTGACCGAGGCAAATGCCCCGCTGGACTCACTGCTATCCTCGCGTCGTCTCTGATCATTGAAATGCAAACCTTGGAGGTCCGATAATAGAGATCATGACTGTAGAGCTCCTAGATGAAGAGGGCTTCAGGACCGCGCAATCCTGTCGATTCTAGGGTGGCCGCACCAGAGCATCTCAAAGAGACGTGACTTGTGGCGAAGCTTCTCCAAGGTGGGGATTTCGATGCTGACGCCCAAAAGCCGATTGAAGACACGGTACATGAGTAATCATCCCGGTGGAGACAAGGTCTGGGCTCGAGATCCTGGCATCGGCAGTCGGTAAATTCTCTCTCTAGAGGGGCTGAAGGACTGCTATTTGCTGGTACACATAAATCATGAGCCACAGGCTTTCGACTGATAAAATATTAGGTGCGTGCGACGTGCCAGTGTGTCAAATGAGAAGGGGATTGGCTGATCGACACGTGTCGCGTGTTAGTCCATGTCGATTAAGGTTTCAAAAAATTTCAACCCGCGCGCTGCCCCTTTTCTCTCTCCTATCCGCCTTTTCTCCTCTTCTTCTCGAGAAAGCACGTCCTCTCTTGACAATTTCCTCTCTCTTCTGCCAATTTTCTCTCTCCTTTTCTCGAAGCTCTCTCGCTGCCCATTTCTCTCTCTGCAGTGGCGCCACGCCCGACGACCACCGTCGGCTTGATCCACCCTCTTCTCTCTCTTCTGCCCCTTTTCTTTTCTCGAAGCCTCTCCCCTGCCCATTTCTCTCTCCGCCGCACAGCACCCGACCCTCGCTCCCTCCGCCGCACTGCGCCAGACGACCACCGCTCGGCTTGATTCCGGATTCCACCGTGAAAAAGAACGAGAACGTTTGTAAAGAAACAAGAAAGAAAGAGGCTGTGATGATTCGCATGTATAAGGAGGAGAGAGAAAATGAAAGCAGCAGGCACCGAGAACCAGTCGCAACCATGGCGGGGTTCCTTTCAGTTGTTTGATCGAAGGTGAATCTAAGCCTCGCTATCTTCCAACAATTTCTGCCCTTGATTTCTTCTCTCTTTTTTTCCAGATCTGATTGCCTTGTTGAATCAGTTCCTTGTGTTCTGCTGTGACGAAAATGTGGGTTCTTTTTAAGCCCCTTTTCCTTGTTTGAGCTGTGTTCGTTTTTGATTTTGCACTGCGAAATTCTGGGTTCTCTTCTCTGCACGAGAGAGGAGATGGTTAATGATTCTTCAAAATAATATATGCTTTGTCAGTTGCTTTGGAGGAGTTTTCAAGATTTTTTTGAACTTGCAGGTGAATCGGTTTTTGGGCCTGCGATGATGTTTTCGCCGGAGATGGTGAGCTGCTGCATTGATACGATTCTCACCACGGTCAGAACTATTAGCAACTATTTGAGGAGAGGAGATTAGGAATTCGGGCAATGATCCAAAACGAGTAGAGCGATCGTATCAAAGATTTTTAGTATGTAAATTGTAAGGCAAACGATGAAGCTGGTCAAATATGATGAATCTGGAGACATTTGCATTTCTTGAAGATTTTTGCCGGTCCTTAGCTGGTATAAAACTATAATTAATAGGCCCCATATGTCCGGTTGGAGAATTTTTTCTATTTAAGCAAAACTTCACCCGAAGTACTAGACTTTACATTTAAGTCTTAAATTGTTCTCGATTATTTCAACTGACTCCCCAATCCTTTTCTAAAATAGTGTAATGAAATCCTTTAAAAAATGAAGGATACCAAATATATGTTTTAAAAATTGTTGACATATCTAGTAAATAATTAGGACTTGATTGTGTCGATGTAAAGTTTTAAGATTTGATTTAAGATTTCAATAAAGATTATGAACTTGATTGTTACAATTCATAGATTTATGACTCAATTTTATTCTATAAGTAAGGTTTAAGATTTTTACTGCGCATTTCTAGATAAATTAAATGTCATGCATTATATTTTTCGAAGTTCTTATTTTGAGTTCTCACTCGTGATGGTTATTAAATTACCAAATTATTGCCCAAGGCAAAGAAATTATCTATAATCAGGCCGTCCTAGTTAAGATCACGCTTGCTTATATTCAACATCTCATAGTATGTGATATGCCTTATGGATAGAATTAGCCATAGCTAGCACTCATAACTTGTGTTATGTGGCATGTTCCTAGAATTATCTATAATAGGTTTATGCTATGTATGAAAATTTATTTATATCACAATGAAGATCATTAAATCTAGTCAAATCCATATGGACCAACTATAATCGGGCAAAATCCTGTCCGTACATCTTCGCCTAGTAAGAGAGCCTATGGATGAAATTTTCATGTCTTCAAAAATTAAATATGTTAATAAGAGCACCTTGGACAGTAATATTTTTTTTTTGCATGTATTCTATGGAGAAATGCTTGGCCAATTTCAATCGAGAGTTGTTGCTATTATACACGTTTTAAAATTCAAAGACAATTCTATGGAGAAATGCTTGGCCAATTTCAATCGAGAGTCCAATTTGAATCGAGAGTTGTTGCTATTATACACGTTTTAAAATTCAAAGACAATTCTATGGAGAAATGCTTGGCTAATTCAATCGAGAGTTGTTACTATTATACACGTTTTAAAATACAAAGACAATTTAATGATACATAGGCCAACAACTCTCTATTGAAATTGACCAACATTTATTTTGCTTTTAAATTTTTTCGCGAACAGTGATCTTTCCTGTGAACCCTTCACACTCTATCGATCCTGAAACTCGAATGAGGTAAGAAATTTCGAAGTGCAAAGGCAAAGTTGGTACCACAAAGCAAGAGCAGTTAAGAGAAAGTAGCTTCTGCAGGAGCAGAGATTCAAGGAAAGAGACGACCTTGGCCATTTCTTGTTGATGTAGAAACCCAAAAAACCAAACACAACTCAAAAGTAATAAAAAGACAAAATTTTGAAGAATCATTACCCATCTCCTCTCTCGTGCAGAGAAGAGAACCCAGAATTTCGCAGTGCAAAATCAAAGCCGAACACAGCTCGAACAAGGAAAATGGGCTTAAAAAGAACCCACCTTTTCATCACAGCAGAACACAAGGAACTGATTCAACAAGACAATCAGATCTAGAACAAGAGAGAGAAGAAATCAAGGGCAAAAATTGTTGGAAGATAGCGAGGCTCAAATTCGCCTTCGATCAAACAACTGAAAGGAACCCCGCCATGGCTACGACCGGTTTTGGCCGCCCCGCCAAGATATGGCCGGTTCTTGGTGCCTGCCGCTTTCATTTTCTCTCTCCTCCTTATACATGCGAATCATCATAGCCTCTTTCTTGCTTGTTTCTTTACAAACGTTTTCATTCTTTTTCACGGTGGAATCCGGAATCAAGCCGAGCGGTGGTCGTCGGGCATGGCGCGGCGGAGGGAGCGAGGGTCGGGCACTGTGCGGCGGAGAGAGAAATGGGCAGGAGAGAGGCTTTGAGAAAAGAAAAGGGGTAGAAGAGAGATAAAAGGGTGGATCAAGCCGACGGTGGTCATCAGGCGCGGTGTGGCGGTGGTCATTGGGTGCAGTGCCGCGGCAGAGAGAGAAATGGGCAGCGAGAGAGCTTCAAGAAAATGAGAGAGAAAATGGGCAGAAGAGAGAGAAAATTGTCAGGAGAGGACGTGCTTTCTCAAGAAGAAGAGGAGAAAAGGGGCAGCGCGCGAGTTGAAATTTTTTGAAACCCTAATCGACATGGATTGACACGCGACACGTGTCGATCAGCCAACCCCCTTCCCGTTTGATACACTGGCATGTCGCACGCACCTAATATTTTCTCCTTTCGACTTCGTGCTGTAAGTCTCTTAGATGACAGCAGACCGCCACAAGGTGCTGACCCTTCCAAGAGCTAAAAAGGTCTTCTATGGCTAGTTATCGAGCCATGAGTTCTAGGAACTCTTGCGGGAGTTCTTCCCAAGCCACCGTAGACTGAATGAGAAATTTTCCTAGTGTGCAACTTCTTGATGTGAAAGAGAAAAGACAATCTTTAGGGATTCGGTTTCCTTTTCCGTGTAGGATTACCCCAATCTAACTGCGCCTTTCAACATGTTATCTCACCAATATTGTGCTTCTTTTTGTATTCTTGAGTGAATATTCCTTTGTCGTGACTGACAAGATACACTTTTCCCTTGGTTTGTATCTTCTTTTTGTACTGTTTCAAGTATTCCAATTTTTTTTTTTAAAAGGTCAAATGTATGTGTCGCAAGAATTGGTACAAGTAAAATGTAAAAAATAAATACTAATTCAACTGGACTCTAAATTTGCGCATGTATGCAATTTCTACGTCCCATAATAGGCAAGTAAAATATTGAATCGATCCATTCTCAGTCATAGTGACACTTGTGTAACTACCACACAAATTGAACCTGGTAATGCATTTTCGATTTCAATTTATGATGTTAAATCTTGAACTCCAAGCTCAAATAAAGCACCATTCCAACTATTTGTGTGGGTTATTGGTCATCTATCTGTCTCTTATGCGAATAATATTTGCCTTAACGATAGTAATTTAATTAAGATTGCAATGTCCCATGGGTTGGGGTACGAGATGAAAACACTTAACAAAAATTAAGTCAGCCTTTTCCATCCCAATGATTCAAACCGTAATAAAGTCTTTTTATAATTTTTCCCTCTAAATTACATATGGCTAATTAAGTCAACCAAACACCATGTTAGATATCCAAGGTTTCTCAGTCATTCGATGCTGTCCAATAATCTATGTTCAAAGAATATTTTACAATTTTTTTTTGCAGAATTAATTGGAAAAGTTAGATGAAGTTGCTAAGTTCTCTTAATCTATAGTTATCTGTAACTATCTCTAATATACATAACCAATTTTTCAAGTGATAAATATCCTCATCTCTTCTTCTTCTTCTTCTTCTTCTTATATGTTATTAATTATTAAATTTTGATATCCATAGGGGATTACCTAACAAATTTCCCTATTCTATTTTTGATGAGCTCATATCCCTAGTTACTAAATTCATATTCGTTTCTCCTACTTCAAATATAATAAATTAAAATCTAATAGGTGGTTACCGCAAAACACGAATAAACTAATGATGCGCATATTTCGTTCTTCTTTTACAATCGAGTTAGGCATGAATATATTACACAGGAAATAGTAGTATTCTTCCCATACCGCCCTAGAGATAGATGCGGTTAAGCTTGATCCCGCGAAAGCAAGATTCGGGGTCCTCGGCGTTGAGCTCCACCGAGAAGGAAGAGTTATAATTTAAGAAGAGTGAAGCGTTCCCAAGCTCTCGACCTCTACCTGAGTTCTCCTCTCCAAATTCACTTTGAAAAGTCGGATCCCTGGTGCATCCCCTTCGCCCTTTATCTTCCCAGCCCCCAGCAATGAACCTGAACATTCCACGAGATACCCACAACCGTGAAAACTCTGCCCTAGCCGCAATAGCATGCCAACTTTTCTCTGGTTAGGTTATCTGCATCCAAGGCGACAAATTGCCCGTTGTAATGAATGAGACCAACGATGCCGGACCGAGGCAGATGCGTTGTTAGACTCATTACCGTCCACGCATATTCTCCTGGTCTGACAAAGACAAACTCTATTTGTTCCTGATCCCGAAAATCCCGTTGAAAAGAGGTCATGGCTTCGTAGCTCCTTGACGAAGAAAGGCTTGTGGATTCTCTTGGGGCCGCACCGGAGCTTCTTTGGCACGTCGAGTTCCATGGTGGGAGGTTACTTGTGGCAAAGCCTCTCGAAGAAGGGGAGTTCGATGCTGACATGCAAAAGCGGATTGAAGATATAGTCACGGTCCCCCATTGATACTGGTAGCCATCCCCGGGGAGACATGGTCGCGACTCGAGATGCTCGCAACAGGAAAATTCTTCCTAGAGGGGCTGAAGAACTCTGATGTTTGCTTGCGCACATAGGTCATGAGCCACGGGGCTTTCGACTTCGCCTTGTATGTCTCTTTGGTGGCAGCGGACCGCCATGAGGTGCACACCCTTCCAAAATCTATATAGTCTTCTGTGGCTAGTCGACAAGCGATGAGTTTTAGAATCTCTTGCGGGAGTTCTTCCCAATTTGCCATGATTGAATGACAAATTTGCCTGGTGTGCAACTTTGATGAATTTATCCTAGAAAGATAGGTGGGTCCTTTCTTACTTGAGGAAATATATCTTTTGCGGATTTTCCTTTTTGGTGTAGGATTACCCCAATCTAACAGCCTCTTTCAACATGATATTTCACAAATCTTATGTCTTCTTTCTAATTTCTTGAATGAATATTCCTTTGTCGTAACTGGCAAAAATACAGTTCCCTTGGTTAGATGATTTAAAATTTAAATTTTTTATAGCATTCCACAAATCTAAAAGGTAGTTTCTCTTTCAAGCTATTACCGATAAAATCCATGACAAAAGCCACACATATTATTCAATTGAGCGATAACTACACCTCAGTAAAATTATGCCTAAAATTGTGATTTGTAGGCACATTTGACTTTTAACACTTGAATCATAATTTCTTAAGTATTTACACTTTTATAACTTTAAATTTTGGATCATTGTCATGTGTTTGATAAGTTAAATCCTTCTTACCTTGTAAAAGATTTGGGGTTTATTTTCTTAAACCTTTCTTTTTATTTTATATGGTGGTTTGAGATACCTGGTGTGCAACTTTCTTGATGAATTTATTCCTCAAAACACAAAGGCTGGTGGGGCATCAGGGTCTGTTTGGCAACATGCCAATTTCTTTGTTTTTCTGTATTTTTGTTTCCCAGAATAGAAAAAGAACAGAACTCTGTTTGATAACGTCGATTGATTTTTCTATTTCTTAGAATAGAAAGTTGTTCTCGGGAATAAATTTGGAGTAGACATGACAAATAGAAAAAAGTAGCTTCTTATTCCTAGGAACAATTTCTAGAAACTTATTTCTTAGGGACTACTCACTACCCACCCACCGTCGGCCACCAGCCTCTAGCCTCTTGCCACCACTCGTCGTCCGGTGGTCAGTGACTCGGCGCGACCGGAGGCTACCGATGAGTCGACACGACCGGTGACCTAGTGATATGGGCAATGGCAGCTGGTGACTTGTGACTTGGCAACTGGTGGTGGCGGCCAGTAGGCGACAACTGGCGAGTGAAGGGCAATGGCGGCCGGTGACCCGTGACCTGGCAACCAGCAGGCGAAAGGTCGATGACCGGCGGCTAGCAGTCAACGATTGGCGAGCAAAGGGCGATGGCGGCCGGTGACCCGTGACCTGGCAACCGGCAGCATTAGTGAGAGGGTGGTGACCAGCGGGCGATGACTAGCGAGTGAAGGGCAGTGACTGGCGGCAGCGGCCTGACCGACGATCGATGGCCACCAATGTCACCAGTCAAGTTGCCGTCGCCAGTTGCCACCCTTCACTCGCTTGTTGCTGCCCTTCGCTTGCCGGTCGCCACCCACCGCCTTCTAGTCGCCGCCACAATCGTGGAAAAATGAAATAAAAAATTTATATTGGTACCAAACGCATTTTTATTCTTTTTTTATTCCGAGAATAAGAAATTTTTGTAGTTACCAAACGCCTTATTTTACTCAAAAATTATTCCAGGAAGTAGAAATAGAAAAGAACTATTTATCAAAAGAAACTGTTCTTAGGAGTAGAAATGTTACCAAACACACCCTCAGTTTCCTTTTCGGTCAAGGGTTTCCCCAAATCTAACTTTCTCTTACAACAAATTGTTTCCCAAATCTTATCGCATTATTTTCTTTTTCTTGAATAAATATCCCTCGTGACTAGTGAGTTGCAGTTCTCTCTTGCATTGACGTTTTAAGATTTATATCTTTTTATAGCATAACACAAATCTAAAAGAGAGTTTCTTTTTCATGCTTTTACGAATAAAATCATAAAAAGATCCATACATATTATTTTATTAAGTGTTAGCTGCGCCATAAACGATGAATGAATTTGTGATTTGGAGGTACATTGACTTTTAACTCTCCAATGATAATTTCTTAAGTATTTAACATTTTTTAAATTTACAAGAGTTCGGGTTATATTTTTGTAAATGGATAGAACTTCAAATATATTTCTTTCCTGAAATATTTATTTTCCTTATTTTTCTTCCTATGAGCAAAACGTTTGCTCTTTTCCAAGGAAATATTTAGTAAACAAAAGTGACAATTCGAATTAACTAGATCTTTGTCAAAACAAGATGAAGAACAAAAAAAAAAGGGTTAATAAGGAAGTAGTGATGAGCCATATTTGAACCATAATGTCTGTTGCAGTGGGACTATAGATGTTATCTACTAGTGACATGATTTCTTTCAAGGGGATAATAATACTACAAGCACCTAAACTTTTGTCCCATGTATAATATTATTTTTGAATTTTCGATTAGTGTCATTAAGACCCTCATCTTCTTTTCTTTTTAACGTGTAATGTCCCTCTTAAACTTTCATCCAATTTGATTAGGTCCCTAATTACTTCAAAATGTTCAATTGCCAACCTCCCATTATGTAGCTGACTGAAATTCGTCGTCATGGAGACCTTCTAACAATCTACCTCTTTAGAAAAATGCAGGGAAATTGTTCAAAATAACCCTCTCCTTTGACTGATCAAGTAGCTTTTTCTCTATTACCAAAGTATCTATCTCCTGTAGCCATCAAAATAGCTCTCTCTCACCTATTTCTTCTAGCTATCACCTATTTGATCTAAACTCAATTTTTTCTCCCCTTTCTCTCTTTCTACCCTTTTCACATGCAAACAATTTCCAATTACCTTATCGAAATTCCATTACAAAATAACGAAATTATCTTATTCAATCATTCTTACTTAATGCCGTATTCATTCAATTTCATTTCCATTCAAGTAATATTAAAATAAAAGCTTGAGAAAGTATTTCTAACAACTGCCATATAGTTACGCATTCTAATTGTCCCCCTTTCAATATGAAGAAAATATGGTTTAGATAGTGAGAGAGTGGACAAAGAAGAGTATGTATCAATAGTTGATGAAGAGAAAAAGGAAAGTGATGAAGACACCGGGAGAGTGGAGAAAGTGTGAAAATGAAAAGATTCCCACCATAACCTTCAATCGAATTAGCTCATTAATTAAAGTGAATATTTTCACAAAGGCACAACGTGAAATTTTATGGCCAAATTTACAACAATAGTAAATATAATTTTATATATTTACTCTATCTAGACTTCATTGCGACATAAGAAAATACTTTTATTTGATAACTCATATTTAATGTTATACATAGTTATGTTCATATGCATTTACATAATATTAAGCTAAAACTTTTAAGAAAACATATTTAACCAGTGCCCCTTTGTTATGCATTCTTATCTTCTTCACTTACTCACATTATTAGAAATTGGTTTAGATAGTGAGAAAGAGAGTGGAGAAAGTAGGCGAGTGCATCTATAGTTGATGGAGATAAAAGGATATCGATGAAGATAGCGGGAGAGTGTAGAAAGTGAGAAGATAGAAAGATTATTACAATATCATTCGATTGGAACAATTCATTAAAGTGATTTTTTCAACAGATGGAAAAGTAGGGAACTTTACAGCCAAATTTTTGAAAGATAGTAACTATATATCTCAATTTATCATTACATAAGATATTAAATGGATATCACTAATTTTACTTGTATTTTTCTTTAATTTGGTTAATGTATCCACAGAAAATCGAAGCATTGGATTACAATTAGCTTGATCAAACTTGAGAGACGTGAAGAACATCCGTGTGAGAATTTTACAAGGAAAATTTGATCCATGTGCTGCAATATTGGCGTTCTCATGATGCCATTAAAAAGGCAATGCCAAATTTTTTTTAAGGAATGATTAATTAGAGCCATTCGGATGCTTACGTGATAAGAAATTTCCTCTCTAGTAAAAAGGCCAAGTGGGGATTGTCATTGTCATGTGATTCAATATGGATTCCTTAGAACGACATTACTCATGTGAACGGGGAATTTCTTACAGCAATACAGTGCTCGACCTTGTAAAACATTTTTGAAACAAAATATATTCACAAAACTTGCTTTAAAACGCTGAAAAACTCACATGAGATATTACCAACCTGAGATCATGCTAGTTGATGTTGTGACTTACTGTATTCCTACGCCAATCAAGCATTCTTATGGTTGATACACAAATATTTTCTTGTTACTCTAACTTCTTTCTTATGCTGCTTTCCGTGCCCTTCTTGCGGATAACTAAGTATCATTGCAGCATGCCTAAAAGTTCTGCGACAATTTTGAAGTCACTCGGGTCACTTCAAGCAATTTGCTTGAATCAACTACCTCAAGATCTTGATCTTCTTGTGAATTATGATTCCTTACTTTGCTAACCATATCTTCCAGCATTGATGCATGTTCGAGCAAAAACTTTACCAACATGAGTATTTCCTTATATTCCAATCTTAAACGACCATAAAATCCAAAAATCTCAATATTCATGAGCTGCCAAACCCAATTCTTGAACTTCTTATCAAAATGCCAGATGCTATAGTGATCAACATTGCAAGAGTCTAAGTCAGATTCATATTGCACATGTATTAAAGACAAAGCGAGCATTCCAAATAAAGTACGATTTGGTTTACATACCTATCCCTATTCAAATCAACTCTCTAGCAGTACATTAATCATATTAGAGGAAATTATACACAAGGGAAACCGAATTTGAGCACTCGAGTTCATCAATGCCAGCGCAATCTTCTCATTGTCACCCAACACTATGGCCTTCACCAAAAAGAAAAAATGAATCGGTGAAACTGTTAGTGGAATTCCGGAGCATTAATGAGGGCGCGTTTAGAACATAGGCTACGACACTTGGGAATCTTGCAGAGGATTGTACTAGTTTCACTCATTCATGGACTTAAGAAGACAAAGGAAAGGACTGTGGAGGGTAAATTTGTTGCGCCCCAATCCTAAGGTATTTGACAACCCTGTTCACTTGTGGTCAAATGAATGCAACATCTTATGATGCATTGCCAACTATTCTTTTTATTTTTCAGTTACACGCACGCGAGAGCGATAAACCAAACACCCAGTCATACAACAACACGGGGATGGCATAAATACCAACAACAGCTATAGCAAACATACCATTTTATGTATTTACTAGATTAACCTAAGAGGAACGTATAATTACAAAACCCTACAAGCAAGCACTATTTCTTCCTGAGGCAACAAAAAGATACTAGGACTAAAGGTTAATCTACTTAATTAAAAGGTCAGGTCAGTCAAAAATCTGAGTTAGATACATCCATCAGGGGCTGTCAAAGTTTCGGATAGAGAATCCAGGTCATGCTCCAATAGGTCATAATCCAACAAATACACCCAGTCCAATTGGGGTTTTGGGTCCTCCACTACCCTATCAGGAGGATCAACGTCCATTGGGTCCTAGACCTCGTGACTAGGTCCATCAACAGGCAGCCAATCAAACCCATGCAAGAGACTGAACAAGGCATCGCCTTGCTTGACAAACCGAGCCTTAAGCATGTACACACATTTCTAAGCCCTCATCCACCATGATAGTGGTCATGTGGTGTTCGAATAGATGTGGCATGCTTGGGAATCTATGCGCACAGATAGTGGTATCCTAGTCCTTGGGGACCCCAAATTGCACTAAGTAGTGCGCTATCTTAGGGACCTAAAAAATATTTAACAACAACAAATGAGATATATATTTTTTAGCAACTTATCACCAAGGGCCTTGGTTAGGAAATCAACTCATATTGAGGTACCTAAAGATGCAATCACATATCGATAACAAATCGATAGCAAAGCGACCCACGCCTTGTTATAACTATAACCATACTCGTGCATATAATTCCCACAGTGAACAATCTATAGTCGATTTGACTCGCGGGAATTTTTACCTTGCAACCACACATACCTTGTACGGTATAAACTCACACATGCCATAATCAATACAAACAAACATACTCATAATCATAACACATAATATACTTTCCATGCACAATACATTCATACATGTTCTAATTATTTAAACTCCTTAGGCTACAGCAAAACCTTTTGTTTGGCTATCTTCTGGCATGATTGGACATTATCCTGCCCCATCAAGCACGGCAATATCCTACGTACTCATATGCATCAAGATGGCATTCCATGAGGAGCATGGTTTGACCTCAACTGTGACTTGGCATCTGAACTCTTGTCAGGCATCCGGTAAAATCATGCATCGTCCCCCAAACTCCCGCTAAGGTGACAGGTTCTTTCATGTGACCACATGAATATATCAAACCACTCAATTTCCTTTCGTTTCTAAGCATTAGCCAATGTAAACATGGTATATGCTCCGCATAATAAACTACTGCAGATTTTTCATATAAAAATACTGGAAAAGATTCATATGTTATCACATAAATATAGTTAATCCGTCAAACTTTGCACACAGTCCTTTTATAATATTCTTGTAACATCCTGAAATTCGAGCCCTTTAAGGGATGAATGAACATCAATTTTGTCAGTGCATTATTGGTCGATCTCACTCGGAACTGATCACTCCTGAGATACTGACCTTGAGGGGAAAGGCTAATGAGGACAGAATTCGTGCAACTAAAGAACTTGACCTGAGAAAATGACTCGACCGTGAGACTTGCGTAAGGATGATCCTGTAGTCATGTAGGCCGATTTCAGGGATAACTAGAAGTCAATTCACGTACAGAAATAATGGGACGACGGTTGATTCCGTCTACTGTTATTGAACCCGCGAATGGCCCTATGTCGATCCTTGATAATCATGTACTTAGAAATAAGAATCGATCATTCATAATTTCATGTAGTTAAGGACGTCCATGTGTCGAGAAGTCTTGAACGTGAATTGGCATGAGTCGGTTACACATGAATCCTCGAAGCCGCCTGTCAGTCTGAGTAGTATCAAAATGACATTCGGGCGAAATTGACAAGGTATGAGAATCCAAGATTGGACTTCGAATTTTCGGGAACGTCCGAGACGGATTTTTGGATGATGCTCCCTTGACAGTCAACGGTGTCGGTTGAGCTGAATTTTTGGGAAAGGGATTTTCAAACCGAGGAAACAAGCTTACGAGGATGTAGGTCGAGCGAGAATAGTGAGGGCCTCACGCCCAAGGTGGGACAACCACCGTGGAAGACCGAGACAAACGGGCGAGCCCATTGGACCTAACCAACCCCTCACCCGTCCTAGCCCGTCATTCAAACTTGAGCCAATTTGAGCCCAACAAATTCTCGGGCCCGTTCCTACCCCTTTCCCAGCCCGTTTCCTAGGCTCGCCTTTCATTTTTAGGCCAAGCACAGTTTGGGAATTGTGCAAGATGGAAATGACCATTTTGCCCCTAGATATTTTAGGAAGAGACAAAAAGGAAGAGAGAGATGATGAGGTCATGTGCTTGGAATCTTGGTGTAGCCATTAATGGCATTGATGAAGGACTTTGAGCTCAAAATATCTCTCTTTCACTCAGTTGAATCACAAGAAAATCGCAGCCCTCTTCCCCTTGCTTCTCCTTGCATTTGCTGCAGTTTCTGCTTTGGACCTCTCATCGAAATTGGAGTTGTTCGTTGCCTTCCCGGTGGAATCTCGGGCTGAGCCACCTATCAATCTGATCAATGTAGGAAATCTGTACCAGCCATGTCGGCCGATCGCCGGAATCAGTCGTCGGCCATCCCGTACAGCGGCCTGAAGTCGGCGGTCCTCCGTCCGTCACTATGCGGCGCCCCCTGTGCAACTTCGCTTTTTGTTCCGTTTATCTCCATTTTTGGCCTACCCACTGCCCACACCAGCCACACACACCTCCCCCTTGACCCCTCGGGACCACCGGCCACCAGCTCGCCGGAGCTCCGGCCAAGCCGTTTTGGTCCGATCAACCTAGTTCTCCTCCTATGCAGTCAGTTTTTCAGAAGTTGCTGAGGGAACCAGAGTTTGTTGCTATTGTTTCTGCCTCGAGACCACCTTGGATCGTTGTGGTGGAGGTCCCCGGGTGTGGGTTCGTCGCAGCCGTCGCGTTCGTGTCATCGGCCTGTTTAACGAGTGAGTTTAGCTCCTAAACCCTATTTAGTGCCTAAATTTGCTTAGGGTTGGATTAATTAGTGCTAAGGGCTGATTAAGGTGTTTAATTAAGTGTATTAGTCCTAAGATAGGTGGTTAGATAGTGGATTAAGATTAGCTTAGCTTAATCTTGCTTATTTATGCTTAATTATGCTTAATTAGGCCTAATTGTGTGTTTTGTGCTAATTAATCATGTTTTTCCTTAATTGATTGATTAATGTGATTAATGATTTAATTTATTGATTAAATTAATTTCTGCATTTAATTAAATAATTATTTATTATTTAATTTTCGGAATTTATTTATTTATTTATTTTTAATTTCTGAATTAATTATTTAATTATTAAATTCTGAAATTACTGTTCATCCGAAAATTAAATTGTATAATTTCATGTGCATTGCTTTTTTTTTTGAGTGAATTGAATGCGTAATTGTATGAGCATCTGCATGAATTGTGTGATTTTCATGAAAATGGGAAAAAGATGAATTGTCCGAGGGACACCGGAAATGGATCGCTTTTATGAGGAAGGACTTGAGATTTTAAATGCAAGTGTATGTGTAAATATGTGTGTATTGGCTACGATAGTTTGAATCACCGAAGGGAGGGCACGAAAGGGCACGGTTGCGTCTCTGCGGAAGAAGGGCACCGTAGCACCGTACGGTTGTGCCTCTGCAAAGGAAGGGCGCCGTTGCGTCTCGAAGGGTACGGAAGGGCACGGTTGCACCTCTGCGGAGGAAGGGCACCGTAGAATTGTTACGCCTTGGAGGGTACAAAAGGGCACGGTTGTGCCTCTACAGATGAAGGGCGTCGTAGCGCCTCGGCCTGCACGGAAAGGCACGGTTGCGCCTCTACGGAGGAAGGGCATCGTAGCACCCTTACGCCTCGGAGGGTACGGAAGGGCACAGTTACGCCTCTACGGAGGAAGGGTGCCGTGGCGCCGTAGCAATAACACGGAAGGGCACAGTTGCGCCTCTACGGAGGAAGGGTGCCATGGCGCCGTAGCAATAACACGGAAGGGCACAGTTGCGCCTCTACGGAGGAAGTGTGCCGTAGTGCCATTGCACCTTGGCCTAATGGAATACGTGGGGATGCAAGAGTGCATGAGAAAACATGGCATCATCAGTTTCGATTATGCATGAGGTGATCACATCATTAATTATGGCACGCATGCATGAATTAATAATGTGCAGGGTGTGGCAATGGCCAGGTGAGATCGCTTGTGACGCGACTCGCATGTGATTGGTGAACTGCATCATCTAACGGCCAAGTGCATTGCATGTATTGTGCTGATATATATCGTACAGGGTATGGCATATCGGGTAAGGTTGCATGCGAATCGGCTTTTGATTATTGGTTGACCCTGCTTGTTATTTTATTGCTGATTGCTGGTTGTTGTGGTTGGGTTGTGTGAGGGGTGGTTCTGGAGAGATGCCCGGGTTTATTTGGTGTACTAACCGGGGCTTAGGAGAAGAACTCGCTAAGATTTTATCTCAACTCATCATGGTTAACAATTTTCAGGCCCTTAGAATGGTGCACCCGCAGTGGAGAATCCTGCCCCCACCCCACTAGTGATCGACCCGATGGAGCCAAGTCCAATGGGTTCGAGTGACAGTGGTGTTGAACCCGAGGGTTCATTTTATGCAGCTGGATTAGCCTAGCCTAGTTCCTTTTTGGTTTGGCTTAGAAGATGGATCGGCCCCTGTTGTCGCGCTTGTAAATCCAAAAACGATCCTCCATTGGTTAATCTAGTAAATTGTATAAATGAGTAGTGATGGTTGTTATTGTTGTTCATCCCTCTATCCCTGTTTGATTCTTTGATTGTTTGTTTGGATTGGGAATGGTTCATCTTTCGCTTGCGCATAATGAAAGATTAAAATGAATGGTCGTCGACGAGTCCTAGGACGTCGCTTTCAATTGACCATGGTAAGGGGTTGTCGCGTGCTCGGGGTTCGGGGCGTGATAATTCTTGCCCCAATTAAATTATAAAACCCGACGTATAAACCCGATACCTTAGGATTTCCCTTTTATATGTCCATAAAATATTCTTTAAAAATTGAAGAACAAAGTTTCACTTAGAGCCATTATTTTTCAAGGTAAAGCAGGCATCTAACAACATGACATGTGTAGGAAAATCTCATAAAATTCAAGTAGAAAATCATATATTAAGCATTACTTATCACCCTACTGCAATAGCCTATCAAATATTTCCTGAAAATTTATTGCCTACATAGCGATAGCTTATTATCAAATTCTTGATAGCTTATCACCCTTTTAGTGATAATTATCATTTAATTTCCTGATAGCTTATTGTTCTTTTAACGATAAGTTATCATATCTTTTGATAGCCTATCACAATAACTTATCACCCCTTTCGATAGTTTATCGTGATAACTTATCACTCTAATCGACCTTATCTTAATTAAAGAACTACTAATCGTAATTAACCATAATTAAACTATTCTTAATCGTGATTAGTCATAAACTAAAAATTAACTAATTAATCTAGATTGACTATAAGTTAAACTATCCCTAAATAAGTTTAACGAACTAATTGAGGGATTAAAATGTAGACTGACTAGTTAATCGAGGTGGGTACATGAGCATAATGGCGATGGCGAGGACTACATGCAATACCATCAGGATGTCAAGACAGATAGTTCGGGAATGGGTCTTTGCAGATGAGGTGTTGTTTGGCTCGGTAGAGAAAGAGGTGGACAAAAGGCTGGATAAGTGTACAGATGGCATGGTGGGCGACAAGCGATGGCCAAGTGATAGCTAGGATAGTGGATCTAAATAGTAGGTGCCGGCTAGTGGCTATTCTCGACCATGAGAGAGAAATCAATGGAGAGGAGGAGCGGCTTGAGTGGCTAGTGGGCCATCTGGCAACCTGGATGAGCGAATGGCGGGGACAATAGAGATGGGTGGAGGTGGCTGGTCGCTACTGTGGCTAGCTTATGCGGTTGAGAGGATGAACGAAGGGGAAATGACGACCAAAAATGAAGAAAAAGAAGAAAGAAGTTGAAGCAGGAAGGGAGAGGTGGGTGTGAGATTAAACATTTTTATCCTCTTTTATTTTTAGCAAACTAATGCCAAGAAGGGAATTTTTGTGATTTCACTTTTGGACACAATTTCTCCCAAATTGCCCTTGGGCCAAAGTCAAGAAACGGGCCTTGGAAATGAGCTTGAATGATAGGAATCAGGCTTTGCAAGTTGTTGGGCTCGAATCGAATTAGATAATGGACTTGAAAGGGTTAAGTGGGCTTAGTAGGCTTGCTTCAGCCCACTTGGTGGATGTCTACCTTTGGGTGTGAGGCCCAATGGCCTTTACCCAACCCAACTCCTTGTGGGTTCCAAATTTTCGGCCCATTGAATCCTTTTCCGACATTTTTTAGCTTATTGACAATTTTGCAAAGTAATGAGGTGTTGCCTAACATTTTAGTCTCGACGTCCCTGAAAATTAGATATTTGATGTCAATTGAAATTCATGGCTAAAATTAATTAACTACAGTTTTAGTACATTTTAGACTAACAAGTGGCTTTTAGAAGTTATGTGTATTTGACCTGTGGTCAAGTTCTCTAGTCATACATACTTGAATCCTTAATAGCTTTTCCCCTTCAGTTAGCGTTTCACGAGTGATTAATTCAAAGCAAGATTTAACTAATAGTGCATTAATGAAATAATCATTCACATAATCCAAAATGGGTTGAAAATTTAAGACGTTACAACATTTCCGTTAATCCTTGGAAATATGTTAACAAGTGAATTTAAGTTTAAGGAATACACTCATAAGGAGCCCCAATCAAATGGCTCAAAAATAATAACTAGCTTCTCCAAATTTGGTGTAGTTGCTATCATATTTACTATAGCAAGAAAGCTGAATTGGCAAAAGGAAATGTGTAGCATTAGAGACTTGCAATTCGGTGGCAAAACCTACACTTCTTCTACCTTCAGAGGCATCATAACCTAACCACATCAAAAGGTAAAGTCGGATCACCAAAACAAAGTTTGGAAAGGGTCACACTGGTGTATTTCTTGTGTTAAGTATAACCTGAATTGATAGAATATAGATGAAACTTGTCTCAAGTACAACACAGACCAATACTTTTTTTCTCATAAAAAATTCCACCAATTTAGCACCTAAACATTAATAAGCTTTGGCAAAATAATGTTCAACATCCTAAGTGAAAGGTACATGGAAAAAATAATGTCCATTAGGGAACAAGACGATTATGCTCACCCTAAGGCACCAAGCTCCGAACAAGAACAATTACTAGCACAATTGAAGTGGTGGAATCTTTTGAATTCTCTCTATCCTTCGATGTGTGATTGGTGTTGTGTCTGAATTAGAAGTCCAACATTTGTGGGGTTGGAACTGAAGAACATCTAAACCAAATTGCTTTGGGCACACAACAAGGTTTGGGATGCCACAAGGAGTGTTTGGACAAAATTTCTCTAGGTACGCTATTGGAGTAATCCAATTAGCCCTCCTTTTATTTTGTTCTTCCATTTCTATGATTTTCTAATAAAACCGAATGAACAAAGCTTTGGAGATATATGTATGGGTTTTTGCTTCCACTATAAATTTTTTATTTAATCTTTTACCTATACATTTTTCCATGGAGAAGTGTATTATTAGTGCCTTAACTTATGTACAACATTTACTTTAGTGCCATAATTTTTCGGTGGCTCACTTAAGTGTCAACATTGAAGAAAAATGATCATTTAAGTGTTATCGTTGATTGCTTTACTGGAACTCCTACGTGGCTTTTTTTTTTATTAATATTTTTAGCTGATGTGGTTTGCTGGAATATGTGAATGCTGAACAATGTCATTTAACCAACTTTTCACGGATTGCTTAAGTATCAATTTTTTTGAAAAACTATTTTTTTAGTACCAAAATTTTTTAAAAATGATTTTTTTAGTACCAAAATTTTTCGAAAAATATTTTTTTAGTGCTAAATTTTTTGAAAAAAGATTTTTCGATGCCAAATTTTTGTTAACACTAAAAAAATAGTTTACACTGGAAAAATCATTTTTCAAAAAATTTGGCACTAAAAAACTCATATTTTCAAAAAATTTGGCATTTAAGTGATTTGCGAAAAGTTGGTTAAACAACGTTAAGTACAACGTTAGCTAAAAACTTTAATTAAAAGCCAAATGTTAATTTTGGCTGGAATATATTGTCAAAGGCACTTAAGTGATCATTTTTCTTCAATTTTGGCATTTAAGTGAGTTTGTAAAAAGTTATGGCACTAAAGTGTGCACTGTACACAAGCTAAGCCACTAATAATACACCTCTTCCCATTTTTCTATGGTATGAAAGCCAATTCTTAGGCCTTTTTGTGCATTTAATTGATTTTGGTTCATGCTTATTTTTACGACTAATGGGCAATTCTTACTTGTGAAGAGAATTATTTATAAATGGCTTATAGATTTTCGCTTGATATGCATATTAAAACTGTTAATGTGTAAGGTGAGACCCTCGATAGTGATGCAAACTTCCTTATTTATAATATTATGTCGAAACTGGCTTTCCATTCATGGCCTTCCATTGTCGTGGTTTGCTCCAATATTCTAGTGGTTGATTGACCGGCTATAGATACATAGGAGCCAATTGTCATTCAAACCATATGACCATTACGTTATACATATGATGATGTGGGGTTAGGACCAACTGATTTCTAAGAAATATCAACGAGGGATTATTTGGGTTCTAAATACTTGCATGAGATAATAGGTTGGCTTAGCTATAATCATGAGATAAATAACTATCAGGTGAGACTTTCATAATTTAGAAGTCAAACATATGATTGGAACTCACATATAATGCGTTAGATAAGTTAATATTAATTATATACCCTAAAACAACCATATAATAGTTACATGTTAGGGATTTAAAATATATTATCTATTTAATAGCAAATAAATATTCATTTATCGTCCCATTTATATGAATAAGTGCATAGGATCAATTGCAAATGAACATATTCTTAAGGTATTAAGAATGTATGATGGGTTTATAATTAGATTGAATCTTTAAATAGTTCTTAATTGATAGATTATTAAGAGAATATTGATGCTTTTGTTGAGATTAGTGTGTTATTAAGCTTGACCATTAAGTATTTGATACTCAAGAGGTTGATGAGTCATAAGTCATTAGGTATTGTGATATTCGAGATAGAATACAAGTACTTCTCTTAGAAAAGTTCATTGAATATGAAATGTATAAAATGATTGGCAAAATGGAAGCTTTTAGCGAAGTTAATGACTAATTATTCGTACTTTGGTCTTATGTTAAATCCTTAGATTTGAGGCATGACGTTGACTTGTATATTGGATGGCTATGATTCATAAGTACGTATATTGATACTTCATCAAATTATCTTTATATTTAATGATTATGGTTTGTTCGCATATGAAGGTACATATGTGTGCAACGCGGAATCCGTCTTCTTGTTATATATGTAGATATAAAAAATAGAAGATTGATGTCCTATTTGACTTAATCGTAACATTGTATTGAAATCTTCTATTAGGGTTGTAATCAAGAATGAATGGTTTATGTTTCGACGAAATACATATGAATTAGATTTGAACATATGATCGAATTAATGGTTTGACAAATAATTTCATGGCATTTGTTCAATTAAAACATAGAAAGATAGAATGATTAATTACATGGTTGCTAAAGTTGATAGGTTCATTATGTTTTTGTAATAATCATACTGTCTAGGTAATCCGAACATATTGATAGATGTCACTCATGGTTTGTATGAAGTAGAGCTTGATCGAGACAATCAGTTATCTTGGTTATATTAATGTATTAATAAAAGTCTTATTGAGAACGTATGAATGTTATGATCATAACAAATTTTGAATGACATTTAAAAGAGAGAGACAATATTGTAAATGTGTTTGCACTTAATAAATCAAATTGAGTCAAGCTGAAAATCTAAATTTTGAAAAAGGTCTTAGACTTTACGGTAGAGTCAAAGTTCTAGAAAGGATTAAGAATTTGGTGATTTCATATTTAGAATCAATGGCCGTATTAATGATTTGAAGTGACTTCATAATTTACGGTTGGAATAATAATCCGAAGTAAATTCATAATCAATAACTATATTAATGATCTAATGTTAATTCAGAATTAATAGTCCAATTAAAAATCCAAAATGGTTTCAGAATTGATGATCACATTAATGATTTGAAACGATTTTAGAATCAATGGATAGTTTAATGATATGAAATGGTTTTAGATTCAAATAACTAAATTAATATTTTGAAACGTTTCAAACTTAATGGTAGGATTAAAGTTTTGAATGATTACAAAGTTAATGCTAAAAATAAAGTTTTATAACAGTTATAAATTAATGCATAGAATAATATTCTATAATGGTTATAAGATCGATGCCTGAATTAGTGCTCTAAAATAATTTCATAATTTATGTGTAGATTCAAAGTTTAATATAAGCTTAGATGTTATGGCCAAATTAATACTCTGAAATGGTTTCAGAGTTAATGAGCTAAATTGAATTAAACCAATGTGATTTGTGATTAATTATGCAAGGTAATTGAGAGAAAAAATCAAAGGATGATCAACGAAGGAATGATGATAGTGATCAATCAAGTTTCACATATGAGAGAAATTGCTAGCACAATCATAATGATAAAATCTCTTAATTTCTCTTTACTGTTAGACGTGAAATTGATGGTGTGTCTTAACTAAAGGCCTAACATTTAAGGGGCTAGAACTGAAGAACATCAGTACTAGTATTACCAAGAGATTAGACATTTGCAGTTAAAATATGAAGAACATTAGAACCAATCTAGACCTATTATTCACGTGCCCGCTCTTTACTATGGATGAGGAGAAGAAGGATGACAATTACAAAAATAGAGATCATAGAAAGAAGTAGATAATGAAGTTGCTGAAAGCACAATCGCTGAAAGTCACTTACGTGTTTTATCATTTTGAATTTTGGATTATAGTTATGGTGGTTGATTCACTCACATGTGCTAGAGATTATGAGGATTGTAGTGTTTTTGGTCACAAAGATATTTCAGCTAATTTTTCATTTTCTTTAATAAATAGTAAAAAGAAAAATATGGTGAAGGTTGTGCACTCGAATGGAGAAGGATAGTATTTCCTCAAATTCTGACAGAACAAGTAGAGATGTCTAAAGTGTTAATTTAGAAGATTCCAAGAAACTATTTTAGTAAATGACAATCTCATAATTTCTTTTTTATTTTTATTTAGATGATTTGTGTTACATTAGAGTTTTTTTGTGTAGTAAAGATGCATAATTTTCATTAATAATCGAAACTTAATCCATATAAGGGTCTAAAATCAAAGCATGATAAAGACAAAAAAGAATAGAGAGGCTTAATAAGCTAATTTGGGTAAAGATAATCAATTCGACTGATCTTTTGCCACTCGATTAGCGGCTTTATTAGCATCCTTGCAAATGGGCCATGAGTTGGTGACCATAGTTCTCCACAATGGATGATAATCTTCGCTTAAGAAATTGCTTGTGACTTACATAACTATGTTATTTTAAAATTTAAAACTTACTGGACATTATTTGTTAGGATGAGTTGCCTTTAGTATGCAGTATTGCCCTGTCGGTTTACCTTATTTTTGATAAACCTTTGCATGTTCTTTGATTTTTATGAAATCACATACTTAAAAACTTGTAATGCTTTCTTCATGAGAATTGTTTTTCATATGATGCTTGACATGCCATAAAAATTTTAGGATCAATGAATCATGGATCATGCTTCAATTGGTTAATTTCATAATTTCGTGTTTTGTGATGACTATTTTGTTTCTATGTTGTATTTCTATTCTAGGATTTTTATAAAATTATACAAGTTGATTTGAGTTCTGATGTCTGCATAAGATTTGATCTACACACCTTGATCTTTATTGTAAAAAATTTTGAAAAAATAAAAAGGTCATTTGATATTTTACCAAGCCCTTCAATTTTGCAGGGCAATTTGGAATTTTACATGTTTCCTAGATTCGAATTCATTTTCATTCATTTAATGCCCACATAAGAAAATTCATTTCATCAAAGTATTTTAGCATACATTGAACTTCGATTTGACATTAGTTCCATTGAAAATTAAATCATATATAAAATATCTACAAAGCTTGATTAGTAGTGTACAAAATGTGCCCAAATTAGCCTTGGTAATTAAATGTCCCTCATAGTTTCGATGGAATGATGTTTCCCTTTTGTAACATTCTTTAACTTGGCATTAAAATCATCTAGGTTTGGACCATGTTTAAAAAACTTGTAAAACTTGATTAGTAGTGGACAAAATGTGCTTAAGTTAGCTTTGGCAATCAAATGAGTTACATACTTACGATGTAATTATGTCATGTCATCTCAAATCTTTTTAAGTCAATATTCCAATGGCTCATAAAGATGTTTTTGGGAATGATATGAACTTTTTGATTTTTAATCTGTTCATCCTTGTTACGAAATGTATGTGATTATGTTTGGCACATGACGATTGAATAAGTGACCTGTCGGTATACTCATTTGTTTGATTGATTGAGAATCAAGGCTAGTGGCCCAAGTGCATGTTTATTTCTATACCTTGTATATGATTTTTATATAAGTGACTTAAGTGTGATGCATGAATTCGTGAGTCATCTTAAGTTTCATTTTGTTATGCCCCGACCCTCGAGCACGCGATGATCCCCATTTTCTCTTTTGGTCATTTGAATGTGATGTCCCATGACGCGTCACCGACCATTCTTTTTATCTTTCAATTAAGCACATGTGGAAGTAATAATTAATCCCTATACAATTAACGAATTGGGATAGTTGGAAAAGTCAACAAAACACAATCAATGATGTCTGTTTATTCATCTTTTGATTAATCTTAGGAAGTCTACACAATTAGGCCATTACCACGAGCCACTTCTTATAGAGCCGACCGAGTAAATATGCCAGGGTTAATCTACTTCTTCCAAAATGCATCACCTGTCGAATCTGCCTCCAACGAACTTGAAAATGGTTATTCAATAATCGGTGAGATATAAATCTCAGCGAGTTCTCGCTTTAATCCTCGGCTAAATAACCAACTCACCTCAGGGTGCCTATAGCGCAGTCTAATACCTCAAGCAAGTCAATAGCAGAACAACCATACATCTTAGGCAATGACTTAATACAATCAATAATATCATAAGCACATCGACAAGCAATTGACTCACAAGCGACCTTACCCGGTCATGCCATACTTGCACGGTAAATACACATGCAATTCACCAGTAATGCATCTTGCACTCTTAACATTGCATTAATCAATCACACTCGAGTCGTATCGCAGGCGATCTCACATGGCCATTACCACACCCTACACGGTATTAATTCAAGCATATCATAAACAGTGTAACAAGCACAAATATACTAAGAATACAATGTCAACTTGTCCCTCATGTACTCTTGCACTCATGCGTGTTCCAAATATGCACATCCATTAGTGGCGCTTTCCTCGAAATTCATTGGTTGCATTTTCGCTCTACCTTTTCCCTGTGTAAACACGCCTCAAGGCACGATTTCCTCTGTCTCCCCGTGTAAACACGCCTCAAGGCACGATCTCCTCTACCTCCTCGTGTAAACACACCTCAAGGCACAACCACCTCTGCCTCCCCATGTAAACACACCTCAGGGTACAGGTGGACTCATAAGCACACGTCATAATCCGCACATGACATGCATGAGGTTCACATATGAAGCAGCAAATATTCCACATATTATCCATGAATCGCCACATTGCGATAATTTAATAATCAACCAATTTCATATGGAAATACCACATAATTCCCAGAATATACATGCTTTAATCAATAAGGCATAAGTAAGCAATCAACAAATCAATCAATTATTGCTTCAGATAATATTTGTCTCACAATAATGTGACGACCGGTAATTCTCAAAAATCACTAATTACCACAATTACTTATCGACAAGTAATTAATCCAAACAACAATCCAACATACTTTCATAATAAACGACATGTCAAATAATTCCCACTATTTAATTATAAATAAACCACATTATTCACAATTAAAATATATTTGATTATTATTAAAAATAATAATCATAATTCCGAATTTCAATAAACAATAATAATTATTTTCGGAATTTAATAATTGATAATTAAAAATAATTTATTTCTTTTTAATAAAATAACACTAATACATATTACTCCAATAATCCTCAATTACTCCAACTAATCACCGAAAATTCCTGAACCACGATTAACCACGTAAACAACATAAAATCACGATCAACTCTAATTCACCTCCTAATTACGATTAACGATAATCTAATCTCCCTCTAAATGAGTTTAATGGACTAATCAGGGTTTAGAACTTAAACTCACCCGGCGACGAAACCGGCATGACGGCGACGACGAGGCGAACGCACGGCCACCTCCGTTTCTCCGAGAATAGGCGGATCGGAAACGGATCTCGGCCGAAATGGTTTGGACAAGGCTGACCATGGGGGAAGGAAGACTCCGTGGCGGCATAGGGGGCTCGGGAACGATCCTCCGGTGACTGGCGGCGGCATGCAGCGGCAAGGCTGTTGGCCGCTTCTCCAGGTCATGGCCAGAGGAGCCGAGAGGGAGAGAGAGGACACGGCGACGGCGGTGGCTGCTGGGGTGGCTCCTGGACAGCTCCCAGTAGCGGTCTCGGGCGGGGGATGGCGGCTGGATGGCGAGACAGAAGCAGACCTAGAGGGGAAGTAGGGAGGTGGTGCAGTAGCTAGTTCGTGGGTGGCGGAGGTTGGTTGGTCGATCGGTTGGCCTCCAGTAGGGTTTGGGTGGACGGCGAGCGGCGGCCAGGTGGCAGAGGAGCCAAGGACAGTAGCCGGCCAGATTTGGTTCGGCCATAATCGAGAGGAAGAAGAAAGAGGGGGCGGTAGCAACGGCGAGGCGGTAGCTCGTGGCTCTGGCGTCAGGCAGTCGGCTGGCCGGCATTGCAGCGATGGTGACACGACTAGAATTGAAGCAAACAGCAGCACCCTCGGACAGAGGAGGAGGAGCGATGCAGCTGGGCAAGGCTAGTTTGGCTCGAGGTCGGCGGACCGGCGGTGAGCTGGCAAGATGTCGGGGCTGCAGTGGTGATGGGGTGGTTGCTAGTCTCATCGGCGGGGGAAGCAAAGCAGCAACAACTTCGGCGAGGGAGAAAGCCAACGGAGAAGAAGAAGGGAGGAAGAAGAAGAAGAAGAACAGAAGGCAGCAGCACATGCATACGTGCATGGGGCTACGCAGAGGAGAGAGAGAGAGAGAGAGAGAGAGAGAGAGAGAGAGAGAGGGAGGGTCAGAGCAGTAGGGGAGTGGGCATTGACAGGCATGGGGAAAGAGGAAAGGGAAGAAGAAAAAGGAGAAAAGAGGAGAAAATATTAGGTGAGTTCAATACTCCACGTGGGATGGTGTAGTGCACCACTCAGCTATGGACACGTGTCCATCTGGGTCCACACTGTCTTCCTCCTCTCTCTCTGTCAGATCCGGGCCCACATCAATAGCAGACCCTCTCTCTTCTCTCTCCTCTCTGCCTCCCTCCCTCTCTCTCTCTCTCTCTCTCTCTCTCTCTTCTGGTTCCAACGCTTTGCTTGTAGACTCTCCCTCTCCTCTCTCCTCTCTCCTCTCTCTCTTCTGGTTCCAACGCTCCGTTCCCATACAGAGGAAAAAAATGTTAAAAATCGATTTGCTCGAGGGGCGACGGCGGGGCTCGGGGAGGTGACGGCGGCGTCGGCATTGGCGAGCAAGGGGCGCTTCGCGGAGAAAAGAGAGAGAACAAAGTGGAGGTCACAAAAAGTGAGGGGAGAGCGAGGGAAAAATGCGACGGCGGGACTCAGGGAGGCAACGGCGGAGACAGGGCCGACGACAGAGGCGGAGGCGGGGGCATCGGCTCGTGGTTCGCTCTCAAAGACACGCTTCTTCGCATAGGAGAGAGAGTAGAGAGATTTTTTTTCCTCCATAACTTCTTCGCGGAGGAGAGAGAGCGGAATGTCGAAACCAGAAGAGAAGAGAGAGGAGAGAGGAGAGAGGGTCTGTTGCTAATGTGGGCCCAGATCTGACACAAAGAGAGAGAGAGGAGGAAGACAACGTGGACCCGGATGGACATGTGTCCATAGCTGAGGAAGACAAAATTCCCATGTGTCATTTGGTTTCTAGCCGATTCTGAAAGTTAATGGTGACTCCTAGAATTTCTTAGGATTAATCAAACTCAAAATGAAATCTAACGTTGTGCAAGGTATGGACTCGTGAGAACTCACTTCTAATTGAGGGCTGTTGATCTACCTTTAACCAATATCCCTGAACTCTTCTGATCCTATTTCCCCCAATGGAAACTTGAAAAAGAGGGTTGCAAGAAGAACCACTCCTTGAACCCCATCTTGCAAAGCAAGAACTATAAACAAGCACATTTTGGGAAGTAGCAACAACTACAAGCAACTTGCACAAGCACTTCCATCTTCACCCTTTCATCTAAGAAATCGAAGCACCATTTCTCATGTCCAGGACAATAAGAGAAGCTTAAAGTTCATCTAGAAGCAGATAAACAATTGTCATGACCTGACCTTGGTGCTACTGCATGTCTAATGAAAGGAAGTCGAGCGTAAGATGAATTTAGAGGTACTTGATCATAGGACACACCACAAAGTATATCGGCCCAAAGAAAGCTCAATTGCATCATCTTTGACATTAACCATTTGAGGTTTGTCAATCATGAACGTAAGCTCTCCAAGCTCATACCTCGTGTCATAGTGAGTTTATTTTTGAAGGTTTCTTAAGCAACCTAAATATGGATTTAGGAGTCGCCACTAGTCTCGTTTTTGGGGGCTAGCTAGAATACCAAATTAAGAGAAGGTAGTACTCCCTTGATTCCTACAGAACTAGAGTCCATGAGTTCGGGAACTTAGGTTACACTAATGTTTCTATTAGTGCCCTTTTGATACATTAAATGGGGTGATTGTTATTTAAAGTGATCATGCATTGCATATTCGTGCAAGCTTATTTGGAAGTAAGAAGTGACCATGCATGGAGGGTTTTTTTGTAGAAGTCTAAGCTAACTAATTAGAGCATAAAAGTGAATCACACAAATAATGAAATCGCGGTGCGATAAAGTAAACACTCAAGGTAAGTATGTAAAGAACTATCCTAAATGCAAGAAAATAAAATCCGCAACTCATCGAGTACTTATACAACATGTTTTAAGAAAATCCGAGACATATGTTAGGATCAAATTGGTACAATTGAGCAAGGGCTAGATTGGACATTAGATAATTTTACTATGATGAGCTTTAATTGAACTAACATATATATATTTTTATTTATATCTTGGAATATTTTAACTTAAATTCAAAATTGAAAGAGATAAAGACAAGTAGATGACAAATCAAACAGGATGACAAATCAAACAGGCAAAGTGTTATTGGTTAAATGTAGACCACATGGCAAAAAAAAATGTCATGTCTAGTGCCACGTGGCATTTTATTTCTTTGCTTTTAGCCAAGATTTAAACTTGTAGCAATTGACTCTATTATGACTCTTCTTATTGTCGTGTGAACACTCGAAATCTTTATCCCCATGTTTCTTTTTATTTTTATTCTTCTTGAAGTTTGATTTGGTTAACATTTCAATAGTGGTATTATTGTTGTATACATCAAAGGTAATTTTTTGTCCCACATAATGTAATAAGATCAATTATGGATAATGAGCAATTCAACAAAATAATTAGCACATTATAAACTCTCCTTTGGGCATAATATATAATGCACCATTATTTTCCACAACACGATGATTATAAAACAACAACAAGGAGAATTGCACATAATTATTAAGGATTTATCCCTTTTGAGTAGACAAATTCTTTAAATTATACATCTTCATTATATCAATATAAAAAGACGATAATGAGAATTACATATAATTGTTAAGGATTTATCCCCTTTGATTAGACAAATTTCTTAAATTATACATCTCAATTATATTAATATATAGTGATAATAAGGAGAATTACATATAATCATTTATGGCTTATTCTCTTTAGGCAAACAAAACCTTTAAGAGTTGAGTTGTATAGCTTCTCATCTATTATGACTTGGCTACTTTATGGCAGATATTGGTGTGTAGACTCCTTTTTTCTATATTTTTAGAGATGTATTCGAAAAAAGAACTAGATTATGTAATGATGAAAATAAAAAAGAATACTTGCCTAAAATATATGATCCTTTTTTGAATGGGCCTTGTCGTAGAAGGGTCAATTTTTTTTTTTCATCCCCAATCCTAAATAAAATTTCCACAAAAAAATTACATTGAGTCTCAATAAAGGGGAATTGCACATAACACTCAAAATTTATTTTATTTAGATAGATAAACCTTTTGAGTCACACATCCTTAGAAGTCATCTCTAATATATCAATATAGTGGGGAATTACATAAAACTTTCAAAAAATTTATCCCCTTTGAACAAATAAATCTTTTGAGTCATACATCCTCATATTTTAAATTTGGAATTTATCTTCATGCAATTTTCAAATTAATATACACAATAACCCCATTTGGGTAGGTGATTGCATATATTAATTTTGATCAATAAGGAACTTCAATAATTTACAAATTTTGACAATTTGTAAATAATGTTCCATTTAATTATGCCTTAAAATTCATCAAATATATGAAGCACTTTACGACATGTGCTTCCCAATATCATATTGAAATAATCAAACAAAACTTTTTGTCACAATTTTATGTGCCTATTTCTATAATTAAGCACCTAAGATTAACTAATTAAACTAAAGCAAGAAAGTATAGACAATCTATGCTAAATTAGGGAAAGTGAATTGTCATCCTATCCCTCATATACTATAATAAATTTTCACAAATTAAAAATTAGAAAAATAGGCATAAAATTATTTTTATGGAATTAAATAGGGATAACAATAAATAATTCCAAATAAATATTTAAATATGCCAAAAAATTAAATTTAACCATACTAAAAAAATCAGAAATTAAAAATTAGGGATATTAAAAAAAATTGGAACTAAATGGGCCTCACCATTCCATGTGTGGGGCTAACGGCTCGGCTGGAGACATCCACGGTGCTTCAATGAATAAAAAAAAATCCCCTGACACGTATGATATATATGTTGTCAAAAATAATACTTGTAGAGACCAAATCCAACTTGAAAATTTTGGCTTATAATTATAGGAAATCATATGATTTGGTCAACAAGTCCAACTTGGACTTTTCCTTCTCTTGACCATGAGTTTAACAAAATCAAGAAAGTGAATTCACATATAATTATAATAATTTTGCATCCAATCAAAATCCAAGATGAATCAATCAAAGAAAAACCGAACTAAATTGTCCATATTTGAGCTTCAAAGTTTTGCATCTAACATCCATGGCTGAAAATTTGATTTTCTCAATTTTGAGCCAAAAAATTTAGCTTAATGCAACCAAAAGATTCTAAAACAAACAAACACACACACACACACACACATATACATATAATAACAATACCCATATAACAATTTCTAACATACATTATTCAATTGAAAGTAATTTGAAAATTCTAGAACCTTCTCAAAGTATGAACCCTAAGCTTGAGGTGCATTACTTTGTATGGCACCTCTGTACCCTTTTCTTTGCTCATCATACTTCTTCCATACTAAAAAATACCATGTTCTATTTCCAGCAAAGTGCCATTAACTATCAAGAAAAGAAAAAAAACTACAGAAACTACTCAAAAGATATGTTCCCCTAAACAAGTCAGCACCTTGACAAGAAAATAACAATCGAATATATGCACATTCAAAAAGGAACATTCCCTGCCCAGCTCCCAATTGCATAGCCCCAGAGCCCGCCACAACCATCTTCTCGAGCCTCCCAAGTCCCCACTTTTAGGTCCACCAAATCAACCCCGAACATTGAATCTGCTACAAACCTACTCTACGTAGCATGAGCGGCTTAAATTCGCGACCTTTCCCAGGTTGCTGGAACACATACCCATCCACGCAGCAGTTCAGATAGTAAAATTGTAGGCATTGAATCACACAAGCCCTAACTCATTATCCTCACGGACTTCCAAGTGGTGAGTGCAAATAGGGATCGCTGTCCACTAACAAGACATAGCTACCACTGTGTTAGCATCCCATGTCCAAATGCAAATTCACCGTAGGTTTCCCTTAAACCTATCAGCACAAACTACCAACACTGTGGCCTTTTTCTCAATAACAATTGTTCGTAGGTAGATAAAACTTCTAAAGAAATCTAAGAGAAAACTTAATAACTGACTCAGACCACTGAATTTGATAACAATCTAATCAACCCCGTTTTCAGACCATCGCTTATTCATCGCAAGTCCTCCAGAGTATCTTGTCTTCCTCCCAGCATTATTTCACAGTCAAGCATGTTAACTTTGCAGAAATTAAGACTATCGAACAAAGATTCAGTATACAATGGTTTGCCGACTAAGAAAACTCATAAAGACCACATTCCCGCATCCTGTCTTCCTCACTTGCACTGAGAATTATTTGACCACTTATTGACCATCATCACAAAATTTATCACCATCACGATCATTTCAGACGCCCACTATTGGAACGTGAAGCAAGGTACAGAGTACAAAAACCAGCAACAAAATATGAATGAACCGATGCTTACTCAATACTCAATGAAACTATACAAATCATTATGATTGGAAAGATCTTGACATATAGAATAAAAGCCGTATAGTTTCATATTCGATTGATCTATGCATAACGTTTTGATATCCAAGGTTTCTCACAGTCATTCAATGCAGTCCCAATAATCTATATTCAAAGAATATTTTACATTTTTTTCAGAATTAATTAGAAAATTAGATAGAGTTGCTAAGTTCTCTTAATATATAGTCATCTGCATCTATCTCTAATATACATAACCAAATTTTCAAGTGATAAAATATCCTCATCTCTTCTTTCAAAAACAAAAGCAAAATCCTTCTCTCCTCTCACTTTAAAAAAGTAAAGAGGACATTATATATTATTAAATTATTATATTTTGATATCCATAGGGGATTACCTAACAAATTTACTATTCTATTTTGGATGAGCTCATATCCTTAGTTTCTAAATTCATATTCGTTTCTCCTATTTAAAATATAAGAAATTAAAATCTAAATATACTGTAAATCACGGATAAACTAATGATGCATGCTCATATCTTTCTGCATGCTTCTTCTTTTCCAATCGAGTTAGCCATGAATATAAACAAGAATATTCTTTCCAGACCATCCTAAAGATGGATCTGTGCACACCGATGCGTTGATCTTGTTATGTAGGGCCCGTGTGATCAAGGGTGGAGATGGGCCCACCCCAATCGAGTTGGTCTGACGTCAAAATCCTTCTATTGAGAAAGAGATTCCACAGCGACAAAGTTCAAAACTCAGGTTGGAACCATTCGCTTGCATAACGGTGGGTGCCAGCAGCATCCGAGTATGTCTCAACCGTTCCATCGTCCATGCTGTAAATCTTCTTCTCATCCATGTCATCTGTGAAATAGATGCGGTTCGGCTTGATCCCGTGAAAGCAAGATTCAGGGTCCTCGGCGTTGAACTCTGCCAAGGAGGAAGAGTTATAATTTAAGAAGAGTGAAGCGTTCCCCAGGCTATTGACCTCTACCAGAGTTCTCTTCTCCAAATTCACTTTGAAAACTCGGATCACCGGTGCATCCCCTTCACCCTTTATCTTCCCGGCCACCAGCAACGAACCTGAACATTCCACGAGATACCCACAACTGTGAAAACTCTGCCCAAGAACTAGTCACGATTGCATGCAACCCTTACTCAAGAGTCATTATTTGGTTATCCGCATCCGAGGCGACAAATTGCCCATTGTAATGAATGAGAACAATGATGCTGGACCGAGGCAGATGCATTGCTAGACTCGTTTCCGTCCATGCACTCTCCCGATCTGAGAAAGGCAAACTCTATTTGTTCCTGATCCTGAAAATCCCGGTGAAAAGAAATCATGGCTGTGTAGCTCCTGGACCAAGAAGGGCTTGAGGACAACGCAATCTTGTGGATTCTCTTGGGGCCGCACCGGAGCTTCTTTGGCATGTCGAGTTCCATGGTGGGAGGTGACTTGTGGCGAAACCTCTCGAAGAAGGGGAGTTCGATGCTGACACTGGAAAGCGGATTGAAGATATAGTCATGGTCCCCCATTGATATTAGTAGCTAGGGGTGTCCAAAAACCTGACTCGACCCGACTCAGACGTGACCTGAACACGAAACAAATATGATAAATGCTTCGAATCTTAATAATGTTTGGATCACAATTATAAAATAAGTAAACAACTATCTTTTGGGTTGGGTTAGGCGCATAACATTGTTTGGCCCATGAATAAATAAACAAACCCTCACTCAAACCCTTCTCTCGAACGTGAAGAGGGGCGGAGAGAAAGGGACTGAGGGTCGGAAAAAGAGAGGGTGAGTGAGAGCGAGGGTGGAGAGCAAGAGAGAAGCCCCACGGCCACCGTGCCTCAAATGCAGCCAACGTACTGCCAATGCATTTTCTCCACCTTCGCCAAATCTCTTGGATTTGGGAGAGAAAAAACCGATAGAAGGCGGTCGACCGTTGGCGGAGGCCCGTCCTTCAACTGTTGTCCATGGCAGCCCCTTTGTTGAACCAAGTTGGTCTGTCCGAACAATAGTTGTCCCATTTTTAGTGAAATGTTGGGTCAGAGCTTGCGACTGACTAGTTCACGTGAGCTTCGGCTTCGCCCACCCTTCATTAATGTTTCTACGCGCTATAGTGTGTTGTTAGGAGTCTTGGATGGTGCTTGAATCTGTTTCAAGGTAAAAGTCGCTCGATTCTGTAATGCATGCACATTGTTTGTATAAATGGCTGAAAGAGAACCGAAAGAGCATTTCACGTTGAGACATGAAACTGACTCATTCATGCTCTTATATCCACAAAATCACGTTTGCTTTGCTTGTGTTTATCGTGTCTCCATGCATTTTTCGTGGAACACTCGTATATTGTCAAGTCAGCGAGGGTGGCTCTTCACATTTGGAATGCTATGAGTTTTTGATTTGATGGCATGTGTATAATTAGATTTGACTTGTTGGCTCGAAACCTGACCTGACTTGACTCGTTTTCCTTCTTTGTGTTTCATGCCTTTCGGGTTGGGTTGGGCCAGAGCACATGAGCCTTCTTGTTTGGGTGGGGTCGCGGAACATCAAGACCCGACCCAACCCAACCCATTGACATTCTTACTAGTAGCCATCCCCGGGGAGACATGGTCGCGACTCAAGATGCTCGCAACTGGAAAATTCTTCCTAGAGGGACTGAAGAACTCTGCTGTTTGCTTGCGCACATAGGTCATGAACCACGGGGCTTTCGACTTCGCCATGTACGTCTCTTTGGTGGCAGCAGACCGCCACGAGGTGCCCACCCTTCCAAAATCTATAGTCTTCTGTAGCTAGTCGACAAGAGATGAGTTCTAGAATCCTTCGGGGAGTTCTTCCCAATTTGCCATGATTGAATGACAAATTTGCCTGGCGTGCAACTTTGATGAATTTATCCCAGAAAGACAGGGTCCTTTCTTACGTGAGGAAATATATCTTTTGCGGATTCGATTTCCTTTTCGGTGTAGGATTACCCCAATCTAACTGCCTCTTTCAACATGATATTTCACAAATCTTATGTCTTCTAGCTAATTTCTTGAATGAATATTCCTTTGTTGTAACTGGCAAAAAACAGTTCCCCTCTTGGTTAGATGATTCCACAAATCTAGAAGATAGTTTTTTTTTCAAGCTGTTACCGATAAAATCCATGAAAAGACCCACACATATTATTTAATTGAGTGATAAGTACACCTCAATAAAACTATGCCTGAAATTGTAATTTGTAGGCACATTGACTTTTAACACTTAAATCATAATTTCTTAAGTATTTACACTTTTATAACTTTAAATTTAGATCCTTGTCGTGTGTTTGATAAGCTAAATCCTTCTTACCCTGTAAAAGATTTGGGGTGTATTTTCTTAAACCTTTCTTTTTCTTTTATATGGTGGTTTGAGATTCCTGGTGTGCAAGTTTCTTGATGAATTTATTCCTCAAAACACAGAGGCGGGTCCTTTCTTATGTGAGGAAAGACAACTTTCAGGGATTCAGTTTCCTTTTCGGTCTAGGATTTCCCCAGTCTAACTTTCTCTTTCAGCAAATTGTTTTCCGAATCTTATTGCTTCAATTTCTTTTTCTTGAACAAATATCCCTCGTGACTGGTTAGACGCAGTTTAAGACTTATATCTTTTTATAGCATAAATTTCTCTTTGCTTTGTTTCTTCATCGTCGTGCTATATCAGTCGCTCTTCTCGGGCACTGGGCAAATTTGTGTGATTTGGTTGCTCTTTCCTCTTAACCTGCTTGAGAAATTTCACTTTTCCCTGTGCTTCTCGTTCGTGCTACCATCAGGTGTCTCTCTCAACTTCTTCTGTGTATGTGAATATGAGCGACGAATTCTGGGCGTTTTAATTATTTCAAGTCCTTTCCCTCTTTCCCTCGTTACCGTTGTAGTCATGTTGTTTCTGAGTGGTTGGCTGCAATTCTAGATATTGCGCTCAGGAAGCAAGTTAGCGTAGGCCTTAAGAGTAAATTTATGGATCTAATTCTATTTTCTTTCCTGTGCTTATTGTTTGGGCACAAATACTTCTTAGTTTTAACGATTATTGAAGACCTTGTGAAGTCTTGACCCACCCATATTGCTTGAATATCAATTGCCAAGGGTTTCATTATTGTTTGGCGAAGATGTTTAAGGAATATGTAGGCGCTAAACCTTAAAACCTATGAGCATAGACCGAAAGTCATAGCTTAGAGTTCTTGGGGATGTCAATAATGTGACTTTCTTCGTTTGTACATATAGGCCATGGAAGTTGACACGTTCAGAAAGAGAGATCGATTTTGGGAATATGCAGAGCATTTGGATGGCAAATTTAAGTGCAAGTTTTGCGGCAGAATATATGTTGGTGGTGTCCCAAGTGTTAAATCGCATTTATCTGGAATTAAAGGCAGTGATGTAGACATATGCACCAAGGTGCCCAAAGATGTTCAAGATGCCATTGCTAAAGCAATTTCTGGTTCTACTAAAAGAGTCAAGGTTGAAGCCTCTTCAGGTAAGACTGAAGAGAGTTCGCCCAAAATGCTTATTAGTAACGATGGTGTTATGCTGGATAAGTTGCTTGTCAAGTTCATCTTGTTGAATGATGTCGACGTTGATATCGTGCAGAGGCCATCCTTCATTGACTTTGTGAATGGCGTGGCTGAACACGGTTCACGTTATAAGTTGCCTTGTTGTTCAGTAGTTAAAGCAGAGTTAGTGCCTGATTTGGAAAAGGAAATTGGAGAGTATGTGGCAAATGTGAAGAAATCATGGGATGAAACTGGCTGCACAATCATGTTTGATATTTGGTGTGATAAGGAGAGATCCCTCATTACTCTCTTTGCCTATTCTATTAAAGGGATGGTACTATTGAATGCATTGGAAGTGCACAATGATGAGTTAACTAGCATTTTGCTGTGGGAGATTGTACATTTTGTCACTCAAAAAATAGGGGCCCACAACATCGTACAATATATAACCAACAGTGCTCAAGTGGAAGGGTTATTTGAAATTATGCCAAATGACAACCATTCTCATGTCCATGTGTACAAGACTAATTGTGTTGCCCAAGAAATACATTTACTCTTCGAGGATATTTTCAATGGAATCGAATGGGTTCGAAAGACATTTGATCAAGCAAGAGTGGCTGTCACTAAGATTCACAAGCATGATGGCATTTTATCATTGATGAATCAGTTCACAAATAACTGGGAGTTGAAACAATCATCAATAACAAAATTTTATTCAGACTACTATATGCTCCAATCAATCATGGGTTTGGAAAGTAAGCTACAATTGCTTGTTTCATCATATGAGTGGTTTTCTTTGGGTTTTGAGAAGGATGAAGTGGGCAGAGAAGTGGCTAAAATCATTCGCAGTTCTGAGTTTTGGATTGAAGGGAAAGAAGTCTTGCATGCTCTAAATCCGATATTTCAAGTGCTTTGTCTAGTTGATAGCTACGGTGCTACTTCTGGGTTCTTATACGCAGCTGTGAAAATAGCAGAAGAGGCTATTAAGAAAATTTATGAGACTAATGTGCAAAAGTATCAAAAGTTTTGGGATATTTTCCAGCAACGGCAGAGTCGTATCATTCATCCAATACATGTTGCTGCAGCTTTTCTTAACCCTGCTTACATGTGTAGCGAGAAGTTTGTAGAGAAAAATTTAATGAAACGGGGCCTACTTTTCATATTGGAAAAATTGGTAGGTGATGAAGAAAAGGAAAATTTTTTGCAAGATATGCTGCTCTATTGTAAAAAAGTGCCAGAGTTGTTCAATTGTACAGCAATGATAATGTTACAAATATATCACCCTTGTAAGCATCTATTCTTTAAATCAATTAACCACATTAATTTAATTTCATATTTTATTTGTTTTCAATGTGTAAATTGTACATTGATATTTGTTGTGTATAAAGGTGACTGGTGGGACTATTGTGGTGATGCCGTTCCTGTATTAAAGAAGTATGCAATTCGAATTCTAAGCCAACCTTGCAGCACTTCATCCTGCAAGCAGAGTTTGAGTGCATTCAAAACTGCTCAAATCGAGAAGATGGAGCCAATGATGCCTGCAGTGACAGACAATTATCTATATATGAGGATAAATGCGTTACTGATGGAGAATTTTAACACAACGAAAGGCAAAATTAGGAAGACACTTGATCTTGAGAAATTTGGTGAATTTTCTGATTGTACAGAGTTTATCAATGAGAATTTTACTTGTGATCAATTCAACGTGGCAAAAGTTCCTTTATCAGATGGAAAGCTAAATTGTTGGTAAGAATCTTTGTTGAGACACTTTAGAGATGATTGCCATTAAGTGCATGCCAAGCTGATTTGTCGCCAACAATGTGGGATGATTTAATAGGAACTAGAATCAAATATGATAGTTGTGAATGATAATGTCATTGAGACGTGTTTTTGCTTCTTTTTTTTGTTGATCTTCCACAATAATTCACCTGAAGTTTATATGCAACACTGTTTGAATTTTGAATTATTAAATTCCTTCGGGGTATATTTCTATCTATTGATAACAAAGACAGGGACTGCATCATTTCTTTTGGTCATGAGTATTGGTATACGTGCTTCCTTTTCATACTTTAAAAGACTAAGTGAGATGAAAAAGCTAGTGCCTGCTAATAGGTCTTCGGTTTAATTGTCAATTAATTCCAATATTATGGTAATGTGAATGACCTGCTAGAATGATTTCATATGCTGGATTTGGTGCTCAACATGTTTTTTCTTTTGTATGACTACAGTTGTTGGCAGAGGGCTGTCCTCATATTGGGTGTAATAGGCACTATATTCTGCTGTGCATATTTCTCTTTGGTGAATCATTAAATTCATATTTCCATTGACAGGTGTACATCAGCGAGAAAAGATGGTGAGAGTGAAAAGCATTTACGTCTCCATTTTATAACTAAACTACCATTGAGCCTAGTTAAAGGTAACAAGGTTGAGGGTGACAGAGGAGCTCCTATTCATGTCATCTTGGTAGATTCTAGTACAGGTAGTGTCATGCAATCTGGACCCTCATCAGCACTAAAGTTGATGGTGACAGTGATTGGAGGTGACTTCGATGAAAAAGCTGGTGAAAATTGGACTAGAGAGTTCTTTGGGAGCAATGAAATCAGGGGGCGAGAGGGGAAGACGCCACTCTTGACCGGTGATCTCTCTGTCATTCTCAATAGAGGCATGGGAACATTGGGTGCTATCACTTTTAATGACGTATCAAGCTGGACAAGAAGTGGAAAATTCAGGCTTGGAGTCAAAACTGCCTCAAGTCATTGGGAAGGAATTCGTGTCCACGAGGGCACATCCAATGCCTTCGCTGTGGAAGATAGTAAGTCATTTAAGTTTAGACATTGGATGACATTATTTTATGCTTTTCTATTCTCTTTTCTTGTCCTTCGCTGTTGAAGATGGTAAGTCATGATTCAGGTTTAGACACTTGATGACAGTCACTTTTTACGTTCTTTTTTTCTTGACACGGGACATGTAAAGCCACTCAAAAGATTACAAAGACTAGGCTAAGAGACTTCCCAACAAAGAAACAAATACTCAGTTTGTCACTCTGATAGTTCACAATAGCGCTAAGCAAATATTTAAACGTGATAAGTACTCCATTTAATTGAGCACAAGGACAAAGATGATGAATGCATTACGAACTACTCTATCCTCGGCTATAACATTAGGAGAGATAACACCACAACAAATGTGCTCAAGCCCTAGCCTTCGTATGTTAGAGGGCTATGAAACCTAAAACTTTTTTGGATTATCTTTATAACAATGATAGGTTTGCGAAGCTGTGAGAAGAGCTGCAAGCTGAGTGGGATCAATGACTTCAAGCCCGATTTGAATAGACCGGCATTTACTCTGGAAGAAGAGAACCTTATCATTCAGTTTCATGCTCTTCTTGGCAACAGGTACATAATATCATTCCATTGGAAATTTCCTCTCTCTCTCTCTCTCTCTCTCTCTCTCTCTCTCTCTCTCTCTCTCTCTCTTTTAGGGGCTTTCTGAGAATTTCATTGTGGTACAAACTAAATCCAACTCATGCATGTGCAATTCATTGTGTTACGATGTCATCCAGATGGTCTGAGATCGCAGCTCGGTTACCTGGAAGGACTGACAGAGAGATAAAAGAATTTATGGAACTCTTCCCTCAGAAAGAAGCTGAGACAAACAGGGATTGACCGCCACTCACAAGCCCCTCTCTGAGACGAGTGTCCTAAAATGCAACAGTGTCCGTTTGTTTTTACATCCATAGCCAGTATTATCGCATCCCGAGCCAATTTCCTCTGCACAATATCAGTTTTTTAGCATATTTATGTCGCTCTTTCATTCAAGCAAGAGCAAGCCTAGATATATATGAAGAGTACGATGGAGAGCAAACCAATGCAACGCCATTGTCAATTAAGAAGTTGGACTCTCTCTGGTATGGAACGATGAACTGCAGAGACATTGAGTAATTTTTATGCGGTAAAACACCATCTTTATCCTTCATCTTTCTCCCACCCTTTACCAAATTGGATAAGACTAAACTCCCCCAGTTCATTTGAGAAAATTCAGATTTACATCATGCACAAGTTGAACATACTCCCTCAAAACCGGTAGCTTAGTTGAAGGACACAGTGTGGTTCCTACTGTTTACAAGACGAACATTTTCCTGAAGTCATCCGGTGGCATATTTGAATCCAGCATCAATCCCTCTATGGCTTAGTTATCAGGTAGCTTAGCTCCATTTATCATCAATAATCCTCTGGGGGCCTTCATCTCTACTTTAGCATGGACAGCGGCCCCTCCGACACCAGTCCAAAAATTTTAGCCACATCCGCTGACGCGATTTGCAGTCTACTCTATGCACGATTGCTGATCAATACTATTTTTTAACCAATGATATAAATCAGCATTCAAATTCCCAGACAGTAGGCAAAGAAGCCATCCAAAGCCCACTTCTCTGATTGCAACTTGTTGAAAACTTTTCACTTGCCCGCATTGTAATAAGTAGTTCCAACAATTCATGTGGATGGGGGTTGGTTGATTAGCGTAACAAGATTTGGATCCTTACCATGTGTATAGCAGTAGGAACCGATAAAAGCCAAATGTGCGGTTGGAGGCAGTCTCTTATCATCGTATTCACTACGATTGGTCGGCCGATCCGAGACAGGGAGGTCGAGTCGAAATTACGCTACCCTGTCGTGATGCAACCATTACCGTCTAAACATTCCCTGAGCTAACTCAGAAATAGCAAAATCAAACATCACAAAACAACACCTTACCAACATAGCAAAATCGGTCGTCGGAAGCAAAAACATCTAGCCTGTCATGATGGATGGAGGGTCCAGATCATGTAACTTGGATAGTGGCGCTCATGGATTCCCTAGGGAGGATGACCGGCAATCGCCGATCGCCTGAATTTTCTTTTAAGCGCTTGAAATCCATTTATCTTTTATAACGTTTGAACCGCCAGGTATTTGGAGGCTTAAAAGGAATATTTATAAGATTAATAAATATACAAAGACCGAAGAAACAGGCTAAACAATAGAGAAAGCGAAAAAGAGGAAAAAAATTTAAACAAAACAATTTATAACATCGTGATTAGGTTACTAATGTTGAATTTTTCTGTTAGTTAGGAGACACGTATGCATGCAACATATATACTATAATTTCTGAGGGAACTCATCTCGACAATGTCAAATAGAATGGATGAGCGACAATATATGCATCAGAACATGACGCACATGAATATGTCCCGCACCTGTTATCAGTAGGAAAGTTTGAGTGAAAATACAATCTCACGTTTATGAACATCTTCCATGGTCGTGGAAACTATTAGTCTAACATTCTGTTTATTTTAAGAAAAACTCCTAGTGCCTGGGACTCGGGAGGTACCAAATAAATAACCAGTTGAGTAGCGATTTTGGTCAAAGGTTTCAGGACTTATAAAGAGCGATGCTATCCCTTCTAAATGCAGCTGTGTGTATATCTAAGAATTCATTCCGTTGAAGGCACTCCCCCTCAGTGCAGGAACAACAAGATGTCCTTGTCCAAGTGTTTCAATTTACAAATCAAAAGCCTCTTTATTTAAAATTTATGAAATTGTAAATATTAATTCGCATGTGAATTCACATATGTAAACAGTTGCATGTTTGTACCGTTTCTAGTGTTTCGATTTTTTTAAGAATAAAGGTCAAATGCATGTGTCACGAGATTTTGATTTGAATAAAATGTAAAAAATAAATACTAGTTCAACTGGACTCTAAATTTATGCACGTATGCAATTTCATCGTCTTACAGTAGGCGAATAAAATACCGATTTGTTTTTGTTTTAAATGATTAGGAACCGCCAGAGCTCACCTTTCGAGGAGCACATGACCCTCCAATGCCCAGTGGCACTGTTGGGTCTCGCCGTAAGCCTCTGTTTAGACGTAAAACCTCGGGGAAGGCTATCCTAGGACCCTAACATCAGGATCCCCTCTTACAACACTTTAGCAACGAGAGGGTTCGAACTCTTGACCTCAACGATGAGGGAGAGAATGCACACTAATTGCGCTGCCTGTGGTTGGGTTAAAATACCGATTTGTTCCATTCTCTATTGCAACACTTATGTAATTATCATAAATTGAACCTGGTAATGTATTTTGGATTTCAATGTATGATGTTAAATCTTGAACTCCAAGCGTTAATAAAGCACGACTCCATCTATTTGTGTGGGTTATTGGTTATATATTTATCTCTTAAGCCAATAATATTTGCATTAACGACAGTAATTTAATTAATATCGCAATGCGCCATGGATTATAGTAGGAGACGGGAATACTCTACAAAGATTAAGTCAGCCTTTTCCATCAAACTATAATTAAGTCTTTTTAGTATTTTTCCCTCTAAATTACAGATGGCAATTTAAATCAACCAAACACCATGTTAGATATCCAAGGTTTCTCACAGTCATTCGATGCAGTCCCAATAATCTATATTCAAAGAATATTTTACATTTTTTTCAGAATTAATTAGAAAAATTAGATAAAGTTGCTAAGTTTTCTTAATATATAGTTATCTGCGTCTATCTCTAATATACATAACCAAATTTTCAAGTGATAAATATCCTCATCTCTTCTTTCAAAAACAAAAACAAAATCAAAATCAAAATCCAAATCCTTCTCTCATCTCACTTTAAAAAAAGTAAAGAGGACATTGTATATTATTAATTATTAAATTTTGATATCCATAGGGGATTACCTAACAAATCTCCTATTCTATTTTGGATGAGCTCATATCCTTAGTTTCTAAATTCATATTCGTTTCTCCTACTTAAAATATAAGAAATTAAAATCTAAATATACCGCAAATCACGGATAAACTAATGATGCGCATTTTTCTACATGCTTCTTCTTTTCCAATCGAGTTAGCCATGAATATAAATAAGAATATTCTTTCCAGACCATCCTAAAGATGGATCTGTACACACCGATGCATTGATCTTGTCATGTAGGGCCCGTGTGATAAGGGCGGAGATGGGGCCACTCCAATCGAGTTGGTCTGATGTCAAAATCCTGCGTTTTTTTATCAGAATTGAAATGCTTGCATTACTAACTCATAAAAGGAGTTTGTGAAATTAGAAAGTCCATACATAAAATAGTCCAAAAAGAATAGGGGGTTGCATAACCCAATCCGAAGGCAAGGTATTTCCTTGGTGGGCCTTTGTGACCCAATCCATAGCCTGATTTGCGTCTCATGGGCTGTACTGTAGTTCGACCCAATGCTGCTATTGAGAAAGAGATTTCACAACGAGAAAGTTCAAAACTCAGGTTGGAACCATTCGCCTGTATAACGGTGATTGCCAGCAGCATCCGAGTATGTCTCAACCGTTCCATCGTCCATACTGTAAATCTTCTTCTCGTCCATGTCATCTGTGAAATAGATGCGGTTCGGCTTGATTCCGTGAAAGCAAGATTCACGGTCCTCGGCGTTGAGCTCCGCCAAGAAGGAAGAGTTATAATTTAAGAAGAGTGAAGCGTTCCCCAGGCTATTGACCTCTACCTGAGTTCTCTTCTCCAAAATTCACTTTGAAAACTCGGATCACCGGTGCATCCCCTTCGCCCTTTATCTCCCCGGCCACCAGCAATGAACCTGAACATTCCACGAGATACCCACAACCGTGAAAGCTCTGCCCAAGAACTAGTCGCAATTGCATGCAATCCTTTCTCTCGTTAAGAGTCATTATTTGGTTATCCGCATCCTCAACAGAAAACTAAAGAGTAACGGCAGCAAGTGATTGAGTCTAGTAGTTTCTCATATCAAATTATTGACTCTAGAGATATAGTAATATGGAGAAGATAAAATTGTTTCAAGCACCGACAAAAGCAAAAGACCCCTGTTTCAAAGAGAGGAGGGCGGGTTATTCACATTTTATTTGATGGTCAGAGGCGAATTGAAAGCTAAGCAGTGGTAATTCGAAAGATTCCCCGGAGGAAAAATAGAGAAATTGCCCGTTGTAATGAACGAGACCAACGATGGTGGACCGAGGCAGATGGTTTGCTAGACTCATTACCGTCCATGCATCTTCTCCCGATCTCAGAAAGGCAAACTATATTTGTTCCTGATCCCGAAAATCCCGGTGAAAAGAAATTATGGCTGGACCAAGAAGGGCTTGAGGACAACGCAATCTTGTGGATTCTCTTGGGGCCGTGCCGGAGCTTCTTTGGCTCGTCGAGTTCCATGGTGGGAGGTGACTTGTGGCGAAGCCTCTCGAAGAAGGGGAGTTCGATGCTGACACGCGAAAGCGGACTGAAGATATGGTCACGGTCCCCCTTTGACACTAGTAGCCATCCCTGGGAGACATGGTCGCGACTCCAGATGCTCGCAACTGGAAAATTCTTCCTCTAGAGGGGCTGAAGAACTCTGCTGTTTGCTTGCGCATATAAGTCATGAGCCACGGGGCTTTCGACTTCGCCTTGTACGTCTCTTTGGTGGCAGCGGACTGCCATGAGGTACACACCCTACCAAAATCTAAGAAGTCTTCTGTGGCTAGTCGACAAGTGATGAGTTCTAGGATCTCTTGTGGAAGTTCTTCCCAATTTGTCATTACTTCGTGCAGATTGAATGATAGATTTGCCTGGTGTGCAACTTCTTGATGAATAGATACTCGAAACACAGGCAGGTCCTTTCTTATGAGTCTTTTATGGCTAGTCCAACGATCAGTTTTAGGATCTCACGCGGGAGTTCTTCCCAATTCGCCAAGATTAAATGATAAATATGCCTGGTGTGCAACTTTGATGAATTTATCCTCGAAAGACAGGCAGGTCCTTTCCGGTGTAGGATTACCCCAATCTAATAGCCTCTTTTAACATGTCTTCTTTTTAATTTCTTGAACGAATATTCCTTTGTTGTGACCTGCAAAATACAGTTCCCCTCTTGGTTAGATGTTTCAAAATTTAAATTTTTTATAGCATTCCGCAAATCTAAAAGACAGTTTCTTTTTCAAGCCGTTACCTACAAAATCCACGAAAAGGACCCATACATATTATTTAATTGAGCAATAACTTCATCTTAGTAAAACTATGCTTGAAATTGTAATTTGTAGACACATTGACTTTTAACACGCCAATGATAATTTCTTAAGAATTTACACGTTTATAAATTTAAATTTAGATCCTTATGATGTGTTTGATGAGCTAAATCATTCTTACCTTGTAAAAGATTTGGGGTTTATTTTCTTAGATACACTAAACTTCAAATCTTATTTCTTGACATTTATTTTTCTTTCTTTTCTCCCCATGTGCAAAGCATCTGCTTTTTTCTTGAGCAATAATATTTCAGTCAACAAAAGCGACACTTCAAATTAAGTAGATCTTCTGACCAAAAAAATTAAAATTAAGTAGATCTTTGTCAAAACATGATTAAGGGTAGGAAAAAGATGCGTTAACAAGGAAGTATTGAGGAGCCGTCATTAGACCATAACGCCTATTGCGGCAAGGCGAAATACATTATCCGCTGGTGACATGATTTTTTCAGGGGGATAATAATATTAAAAGTGACTAAATTTTTGTCCCATGTACATTAGCATTCCTGAATTTTTACCTACTGATCTGTCATCTGTTCAATGTGCAATTTCACTCCTTAAAAAAACCTTTCTTTTTCTTTTATATGGTGGTCTGATATCTGGTGTGCAACTTTCTTAATGAATTTATTCCTTGAAACACGGGCGGGTCCTTTCTTGCGTGAGGAAAGACAAATTTTGGGAATTCGGTTTCCTTTTCGGTCTAGGATTTCCCCAATCTAACTTTCTCTTTCAACAAATTGTTTCCAAAATCTCATCGTTTCATTTTATTTTTCTTGAATAAATATCCCTCGTGACTGGTAAGATGCAATTCTCTCTTGGATTGACGTTTTAAGACTCATATCTTTTTATAGCATAACACAAATCTAAAAGATAGTTTCTTTTTAAAACTTTTGCGAATAAAATCCATAAAAAGACCCATATGCAATATTTTATCAAGTGTTAACCGAGCCATGAACGATGCCTGAATTTGTAATTTGTAGGTACATTGACTTGTACCACTCCAATGATAATTTCTTAAGCATTTAACATTTTTTTAAATTTATAAGAGTTCAGGTTATATCTTCGTAAATAGACAGAACTTCAGATATATTTCTTTCCTTAAATATTTATTTTTCTTCCCACATGCAAAACGTTTACTCTTTTCCTAGGAAATATTTCGTAAACAAAAGTCACACTTCGAATTAAGTAGATCTATGTCAAAACAAGACAAAGGACGGAAAACAGATGGGTTAATAAGGAAGTAGTGACAAGCTATATTTGAACCATAACGCCTGTTGCTGCAAGGCGATAGACGTTGTCTGCTAGGGACATGATTTTTTTCAAGGGGATAATAATACTAAAAGCACCTAAATTTTTGTCTTATGTATAATATTATTGTTGAATTTTCAATTGGTGTAATTAGGTCCCTAATCTTCTTTTCGTTTCATGTGCAATGTCCCTCTTAAACTTTCAATTCATTTGATTAGGTCCCAAATTACTTCAAAATGTTCAATTGTCACCCTCCTATTATTTAGCCTGCTGAAATTTGTTGTCATGGAGACCTTCTAACAAACTACCTCTTTACAAAAATGCAGGGAAATTGTTGAAAGTAACCCTCATCTGTGACTGATCAAGTAGCCTTTTCTCTATTACCAAAGTACCTGTCTCCTATAACCATCAAAATAGCTATCTCTCACCCATGTCTTCTAGCTATCACCTATTTGATGTAAACTCAATTTTTTCTCCTCTTTCTCTCTTTCTACATTTTCACATGCAAACAATTTCCAATTATTTTATTGAAATTCCATTACGAAATAACAAAAATATCTTAATTTGATCTTTTTTATTTAATGTCATATTCATTCGATTTCATTTCCATTCAAGTAATATTAAACCAAAAGCTTGAGAAAGTATTTCTGATGACTGCCCTATAGTTACGCATTCTTATTGTCTTCCCTCACAATATGAAGAAAATATGGTTTAGATAGTGAGAGAGTGGACAAAGAAGGGTATTTATCAATAGATGATGAAGAGAAAAGGAAAGTGGTGAAGACAACAGGATAGTGGAGAAAGTGTGAAAATAGAAAGACCACCATATCCTTCAATTAAATTAACCCATTAATTAAAGTGAATATTTTCACAAAGGCACAGTGTGAAATCTTATGGCCAAATTTACAAAAATAGTAAATATAATTTAATCGATTTACTCCATCTAGAGTTCATTGCGACATAAGAAAGTACTTTTATTTGATAACTCATATTTAATGTTATACACATTTATTTTCATTTGCTTATACATAATATTAAGCTAAAACTTTTAAATAAAAAGCATATTTAACCAGTGCCCCTTTGTTATGCACTATTATCGTCTTCACTTACTCACAATATTAAAAATTGGTTTAGATAGTAAGAAAGAGATGAGTGGAGAAAGTAGGCGAGTGCATCTATAGTTGATGAAGATAAAAGGAAAGTGATGAAGATAGCGGTAGAGCGGAGAAAGTAAGAAAATAGACAGATCACCATAGTATCATTTAATTGGAACTATTCATTAAAGTGATTTATTCAACAAATGGTAAAGCACGGAACTTTATGGAGAAATTTGTGAAAGATAGTAGCTATATATCTCAATTTATTGTTACATGAGTTATTAAATGGATATCACTAATTGAAGATTTATTTTTCTTAATTTGGTTAATGTATCAATAGAAAATCGAAGCATTGGATCACAATTAGCCTGATCAAAGTTGAGAGACCTGAAGAACGTCCCTGTGAGAATTTTACAAGGAAAATTCGATCCATATGCCGCAATTTTGGCGTTCTCATACACTATTAAAAAGGCAATGCCAAATTTTTTTTTTTTAAAGAATGATTAATAAGAGCCATTCGGACGCTTAGATGACAAGAAATTTCCTCTCTAGCAAAAAGGCCAAGTTGGGGTTGTCATTGCCATGTGAATCAGTATGGATTCCTTATAACGACATTACTTATGTGAACGGGGAAATTCTTACAGCAATACATTGTTCAACCTAGTAAAAACATTTTTGAAACAAAATATAATCACAAAACTTGCTTTAAAACACTGAAAAGCTTACATAAGACAATACCAACCTGAGATCATGCTAGTTGATGTTGTGACATAATCTATCCCTGCTCCAATCAAGCATTCTTATGGTTGATGCACAAACATTTTCTTGTTACTCGAACTCCTTTCTTATGCTGCTTTCCGTGCCCTTCTTCCGGATAATCAAGTATCATTGCAGCATGCCAAGAAGTTCTGTGACAATTTTGAAGTCAGTCGGGTCACTTCAAGCAATTTGCATGAATAAACTACCCCAAGATCTTGATCTTTTTGTGAATTACGATTCCTTACTTTGATGACCATATTTTCCAGCACTGATGCATGTTCAGGCAGAAACTTTAACAACACGAGTACTTCTCTATATTCCAATCTTAAACAAACATAAAATCCAAAAATCTCAATATTATTGAGCTACCGAGCCCAACTCTTGAACTTCTTTTCTATATGCCATTAGCTCGTGGTCAACATTGTGAGAGTCTAAGTCAGATTCATACTGCACATGTATAAAAGACAAAGTGAACGCTCCAAATAAAGCACAATTTGGTTTACATGCCTATCCCTATTCAAATCAGCTCTCTAGCAATACATTAAAGGAAATTATAAACAAGGGAAACCAAATTTGAGCTCTCGAGTTCATCAATGCAAGCGCAATCTTCTACTTGTCACCCAACACTATGGCCTTCACCGAAAAAAAGATCAGTGAAATTTTTACTAAAATTCCAGAGCATTAAAGAGGGAGCATTTGGAACATAGGCTATGACACCTGGGAATCTTGCAGAGGATTAAACTAGTTTCATTAATTGATGGACTTAAGAAGACCAAAGCAGGGACCGTGGATGGCACATTCCTGTTAATCCTTTGAAATATCTTAACAAGTGAATTGAAGTTTAAGGAATTTACTCGTAAAGAGCTCCGATCAAATGGCTCAGAAATAATGACCCATTTCTCCAATTTTGGTGCAGTCGTTATCATATTTGCCACAATAGGAAGGCTGAATTGACAAAAAGGAATGTGTAACGTTAGAGACTTGCAATTCAGCAGCGAAACCTGCACTTCTTCTACCTTCGGAGGCGTCATAGCCTAACCATACCAAGAGGCAAAGTCATATTACCGAAACAAAGTTCGGAAAGGGTCACAACATTGTATTTCCTAGGTTAAGTATAACTTTGAATGATAAAATAGAGACGAAACTTGTCTCAAGTATATCACAAACCAATGCTTTTTTTCTCATAGAAAATTCCACCAATATAGCACCTTAAAATTGATAAGCTTTGGTAGAATAATGACTGCCATCCTAAGTGAAAGCTACATTAAAAGGATAACGTCCGTTGGAAAACAAGATGATTATGCTCACTCGAAGGCACCAATCTCCAAACAAGAACAATTGCTAGCATAGCTAAAGCAGTGCAATCTCTTGAATTCTCTCTATCAACATGTGATTGGTGTTGTGTATGAACTGGAAGTTCAACATTTGTGGGGCTAGAACCAAAGAACATCTTCACCAAATTGCTTTGGGCACACCACAAGGAATGCCTCGACAAAATTTCTCTAGGCACGCTACATGGGTGATACAATTAGCCCTCCTTTAATTTTGTTCCTCCGTTCCTATGGTTTTCTAATTAAATTGAACAAACAAAGCTTTGGAGATACACGCATGGGTTCTTACTTTTGCCGCAAATTTTTTTATTTAATTTTTACCTAGACATTTTTCAGTGGTATCAAAGCCAATTCTTAGGCTTTTTTGTGTGTTTAATTGATTTTGGTTCATATTTATTTTTACAACTATTGGCCAATTCTTATTTGTGAAGAGAATTTCTTTTAAGTGACCTATAGATTTTTGCTTGATATGCATATTAAAACGGTTGATGTGCAAGGTGACAATCTTGATAACGATGCAAACCTTCTAATTTATAATATTATGTCGAAATGGGTTTTCCACTTATGGCCTTCCATCGCCATGGTTTGATCTAATATTCTAGTGGTTGATTGATTGGTCATGGATACGTAAGGGTCAATTGCCATTCAGACTATAGGGCCACTACATTGTACATATGATGATGTGGGGTTTGGTCCAAATGATTTCCAAGAATTGTCAAGTAAGGGATCATTTTTGTGTTCTAAATACTTGCATGAGGTAATGGACTAGACTTAACTATGATCATGAGATCAATAACTGTCAAGTGAGACTTTCATGATTTAGAGGTTGAAGATACGATCAAAACTCGCATATGATGCTTTGGATAAGTTGATGTTAGTTATATGCCCTAAAGTAATCATGTAATAGTTAAATGTTATGGCAAAGATATATTCATTCATCGCCCCATTTAGATGAATGAGTCCATAAGATCAAGTGCACTTGAACCTATTCTTAAGGTGTTAAGAATATGTATGACAAGTTTATAGTTAGATTGAATCTTTAAACAATTTCCAATCGATAAATCATTAATAGGATCTTAATGCTCCTATTGAGACTAGTGTGTTCTCAAGCTTCATCATTTCAATATTGGATACTTGATGGGATGATAAGTCACAAGTTATTGGGTATTGTGATACTCGAGTTAGAACACTCATGCTTATCTCAGACATGTTTAGTGAATATGACATGCATTGAGCGATTGGTAACATAGAAGCTTTTAGCGGGGTTATGACTAATTTTCCCTACTTTGGTCTTATGTAAAAATCCTTAGACTTGAGATATGATGTTGACTTGTATGTTGGATGGCTGTGGTTCACAAGTGTGTACATTGATACTACGTCAAATCATCTCTATACTTGATAGTTATAGTTTGTTCACATATGATGGCACATACGTGTGTATATATGTAGATATAGAAGATAGAAGGTTGACGTCCTATGCTATTTAATCATGACATTGTATTAAAATCTTTTGCCACGGTTGTAATCGAGAACAATTGGTTCATGTCTCGAAGAAATACATATCAATCAGATTTGGACATATAATCGAATTGATGGCTTGGCAAATAATTCCATAGCCTTTGTTCGATTGGGACATGGAGAGATATAAGGATTGAATTACATGGTTCCTAAAGCTGGCAAGTTTTTTATGTTCTTGAAATATTCACATTATCTAAGTAGTTATGGCATATTGCAAGATGTCACTCATAGTTCGTATGAACTGGAGATTGATTGGGATAATTAGTTCTCTTGGTTATGCCAATGTGTTAGTACAAGCCCTACTGTAAGTTCAGTGATGAACTTAAGGATATTAAACACCATAACCAATTTAGAATGACATTTAAACAAGAGAGACAATATTGCAAATGTGTTTGCACTTAAGGCAATCAAATTTAGTTAGGCTGAAAATCTAAGTTTTGAAAAAGATTTCAAACTTTACAGCCGAACTAAAGTTCTGAAAAGTGTTACAAAATTTACAACTGAATCAAAGATTTGAAGCGGTTTTAGATTCAACAGCCAAATTAAAGATTCAAGCGAGTTCAAAATCAATTATCGTATTAATGATATAAAGTTAGTTTAAAATCTATAGTTGCATTAATGATATGAAGTAAGTTTAGAATCAATAGTTGTATTAATGATCCAAAGTGAGTTTAGAATCAATAGCCAAATTAAAATCTTAAAGTAATTTAGACTTTAATCGCTAAATGAAAGATTTGAAACAGTTCAGAATTAACTGCCATATTAATGATCTGAAATTGTTTAAGAGTCAACTGGCACTTCAATTATTCGAAACATTTTCAGATTTAAACAATCAAATTAATGTTGCGAAAGTTTCAAACTTAATGATAGAATTAAAGTTTTGAGCAGTTATAAAATTAATGCCTAGAATAAAGCTGTGGAACGGTTGCAAAATTAATGCCTAAAATAAAGCTGTGGAACGGTTACTTATTAATGCCTAGAATAATATTTTGTAATGGTTATAGAATTAATGCCCAAATTAGTGCTTTGAAATGGTTTTAGAACTTACATCCAAATTGAAAGTTTGAAACCAGCTTAGACGTTACGACTGAATCAATGCTCTGAAATGGTTTGAGTTAATGAGATGAATTGAATTAAATCAATGTGATCTATGACTAATTATAAAAGGCAATTGAGAGGGGATCACAAGATGATTGATGAGAGAATGACGATGATGATCCATTAAGTTATTCACATACAAGAGCAATTGCTAGCACAATCATAGTTGTAAGATCTCTCAATTTCTCTCTATCGTTGGATGTGAAATTGGTGGTGTGTATAAACTAGAAGCTCGACATTTGTAGGGTTAGAACTAAAGAACGTTTGAAACAGCATTACCAAGAGATTAGAAATTCGCAGTTAGAATTTGAAGAACATAAAAACCAACACTATGAGGACATTAGACATTTGTGGTCAAAATCTAAAGAACGTCAAAACCAAACTTTTTGGGCACAATACATGGGTAATATGATTAACCCCTTTATCATTTTATGTGCTTCTTATTATAATGCATGAACAATACTAAGGAGAACCCACCCATAGGTAGCCCAGCTGGTTAGGGCGAACTTGGACTTCGTTGAGGTCTTGGGTTCAATTCCCCGCGGAAGCACCTATGATTTAAGTGGGGGGCCATGGCGGTGGGTTGCTGTGCTAGTCCCTCCCGAGGAATAGTCGAGGTGCGCGCAAGCTGGCCCGGACACCTCGGTCATAAAAAAAAAAGAAAAACAATACTAAGGAGATATGTCCATAGAACTTTTTATTTTTGCTGCAAATTGTTTTCAATTCAATTTACCTTTGCACATATTCTCATTTTCGACAAACTCAATAGTTGATTCACTCACTAAGTTCATATAATTGTCAGGTGAGGTGAACTATGAGCTGGTGGGACTTCAATCTCCACCAGTAATCTTTACCCAATGAAAATTGTCTTTTCTCATCTTGAGGACCATGGGATCTGAATAAATTTAGTGGGAAGTATTTTTTGTTATCCGAATTTTTAGATGCGGTTGCCTGGGTCCGACTCTTCAAAGCACGACAAAACTAATGGTGATGTTTATCTTGTGAAAAGCTACATAATGTGTCGAAGTTAGCTCTCAAAATCGTTGGGCCTAGTTAGTTCGAGTCATGGAGGCACGTGGCGGCACGAGTTGATACCTTTGGCGGCCAGTTTTCGAGGAATACTTTAGCATCCGGCTAGTCTGAGGATGGTTGGTTGAGTCTTCTACTTTCTTTGTGTGTAATGTACTTCAGATGGATTATACACAATATCCCAAATTGAATTTTCCATTCCTGTTCATAAAAATAATGAAAAAGAAATGAGCGCAACATCTCATGCAAACATGGTAGAGAATGTTGAATTTCCCCCTAGTTAATGCACTCCAAAAGTAGATAATGCTGAATTTGCCGTTCTTGTGGACGAGTTGTTATCGGTCAAATATATGAACTCCACTTGAGCAAATCTTAGGCGGTAACAATGCACCCCACGAAATTCAAGCAAGAGGCAGTTAACAAATCTATGAATAGTTTATTTGTTACTAGAGTCGTTTTCTTTGCATGCTAAAATGGTAAAGGGAAGAAGGTTCACATTGATAGAGCTTCAGGTTGAGACACTGAGAGAAATAGAAATAGATAAGAGGAAAGAGCGTATGTGCTTGTAAGAGCAATTTGCATGAAGGATATTTTTTTATTGAGTTATGGAGATAATAATCTTTAATTATAACAACGAGCAAGAGTCAATTTTACACTCCTCTACTCCAAAATTTTAACAGTTTATCTCTTCAAATCGATTGTAGATAGATGGGTAGTATAGTCTTATAAAAATAATAACTAGTTTCAAATTCAAAGTTTGCGAACTGGAATTGGGGACCTCAGCCATGTAGTTCCATAAGCTGGTAACTTGCAACTGGAAATCAAGGGCATTTGTGAAGAAAGAACTTGATGAAAGCTTCTCTTTATTAAATCATTTGTTAATACAAAGAACTGAATACACGACTTTTAGGCTTCATTTTCCTAGTCCCTCCCCTTTCACTTTTTCTTCTCAATGGACTTCACACACTTCGGAACGAAAGAAGCTGTTAATCTTTCAAAGCAAGCAAGAACCGATAATTCACCTATTGAAATGCTCCAAGCAATTGCTCTCCACCATATATGGGCATGGTCATCAAGCAGAATCCACCCATAGAATTTAAAAACATTTTTCACGAGAAAGAAAATATTGGCTCCTGAGAAATGATATGTCATCATTGGATATGTATAATTCCCACGAGGCATGCTTCAAAATTGCTTGGCTGATGATGGTTAGGGTACCGAGAGTATTTGCTCCAGAAATAGTAGGCTATTTCTTCTTTCATGGCATTATAGGCAGTTTTACCAAGCAAATTATCAGGACTTCCCAAGCCGAAATGCAATCCTCCTGAAAAAAGCCCCAGGAGTTTTATTGAGGCGCTTTCCATTAATTCTAATTGTCACACCCCGACTATCCCGACTGTCCCGACTATCGTGTGTGACATCTTGAATTTTGATCCATTTTGAGATATATAAAATGGTTATTTTATCAATGTGCTGTTAGTTACGTTTATTCTGAGCTAGCCTCTCAGGAGTTAATTATTTATTCGAAAAGGCAATTAAAGATCAATCTGTGCACGATCAGTGAATTCAATTAGGGATAGGCCGCTTGACCATAAGGATCAAACAGGATGATACCACGTTGTTGCAAACCAATTAACGAATGGAGATAAATTGATTCGATAGAGGTACAAGGACGGATTGCAAGTGATTCTGCACGACTTTGATATTAATTACGAATGATGTTAAATTGATTTCCTTTTGACTTTGTTCTCAAGGTGAGCAATCGATCTTTCATAATTACATGGCAATCAAAGATCGCCTTGATTTGAATAGGCATGATCGTGGATTGAAAAACTATCAACCACGAGTCAAACGTATGGAAATTCCTAAACGTCGCCTGAAAGTTAGGTCATACTAAAGTTACGATTGATCGATTTTAATCATGAATTTTAATCCAATTTTGGATATTGAACTTTTAAGGACATCGAAACTAAAATATTGGACAATACTTTATTAATTCTTGAATTTATCGGTAAGCTTGAAAATTGTCAAAAATATATGAATGGTTCAAGAATTGGAGTTGAATATTTGGGAATTTGTGTTTCAAGGGTAAAAGGACCAAAATGCCCTTTTCTAGAAGCTTTTATAGCAAATTTTAGTTTGTTTTATTTTATTCTCTCTCCTCGCCGTGTTCCTCCCCACGCCACGTTTATCTTTTCCTTTCCAATCTCCCACGCCCCTTTTCCCTTTCCCCCTCCCCTAATTGAGGCCACCCTCTCCTCATTTTTCTTTCGGGTAATCCATCATCCAAAACTGCCGCACTACCTCGTCATCGTTGTCGCCATCCGTGCTGTTCCGTCGTCAAGCCACCGTTGCTCACCATCTCGCAGAACCATTGCTACCACCGTTAGCTGCCACCCCACGTCGTGAGACCCAATTTTGCATGGGGCTCCATGAATTTTTGGACGTAGCTATGCGTTGCCTACGTCGCCACCGTTGTGCCCGTGTCGCTGGAATCGCAAACCGGTGAGTTGATTTCTTAATTTCTGATTAGGGTACTAAACTTAAGTTGTGGCTGATTAGTTTAGGACTAATCTCGCTTTGCACTATTGATGATTGGTGATTATTGTTTAATTGTTTGTCTAATCTTGCTTAGTGTTAAATTATGTTATTAACCTTGGTGAAGAAGTTGGTTAAAGTAACTATAGTTAGTTATTTTACTGCAGTTGAATAAAGTAACCTTGGTTAGGTTAATTTACCACAGTTGAATAAAGTAACATCAGTTAAGTTAATTAATTGTAGTTGGATAAAGTAATCCTAATTGAATAATAAACCTCAGTTAAATAAAGTAATCATGGTTAGTGTATGGTTAGGTTTAGTTAACCATAGTTAGTAATAAATAATAAATATTAATTACTTTTAGAACTAATTAATTAATATTTTTGAGTAATTAGTTATTTTCGAATTATAATTAATTAATTATTATTGGGTAATAATTAATTAATTATTTTTGAGTAAAGGATGATTTTTGGAAATCAATAAGTAATTATTTCTCGTCAATAATTGATGAATTATCCTTGAGCAATGACTAGTGAATTATTCTAAGGTGATACTAGTAAGTAATTATTTGAGAGTGAATTGATTATAGTTACTTGCTATTTAGAATGTGGCAATAATGGGTGGATATTATACGTGTGTTTCCACTTGGATTGTGTGCTGAGTATTTGAACTTTTCTTGATAATTGAGGCTTGTTTACTGTTACAAGTGATTTTTTTGTAAGTGAATGAAATGTGTTTAATTCATAAGACATGGAGTATGAATGCATGTTCGTTTGTGAATTCGGGTAGGAAAACCCATAAAAGGTAAGTTTGGAAAATTGATATGTTTAGCATATTCCTGTAACCATGTGTAGAATGTTGTTGCATCGTATGCTTGAAGTCTGCGATGAATTGTTGTATGCAAGCATGAATCACGTCTGTATTGGCTAAAATTAATGGATAATGAAATAAGCATGAATGATTGAGGTGCTTGCATGGTCACATAGTGAGAACCCATAAGCCCCTGTCGAATTACAGGAGTGCCATTCATGGCCATGATTAAACCCCCATTGGATTACAGGAGTGCCATTGGTGGCCATGATTAAATGTGTTATTCGTGGCCGTGATTAAACCCTCGTTTGGTTATAGAAGTGCCATTCATGGCCATGATTAAAGCCTAAACATACTGGTAGACCACTGACTTTTGTGTAGCAATGACCCTGAGGGGTCTTAATAATAGGAATATGAACGGAGGCATGGTCCATGAGAAAGCGTGAGATGTATTTTGATTGTATTTTATGCCATTACATTGATCTGAATATATGGAAAGCGATATCATGTAGGTCGTGCGTACTGAGTAAAGGTAAGGGTACCCATGAATACATTTATGGACTGCATATAAGTTATGGCCTATTCATGTTGTTATTAATGGCAAAATGGGTGGTTTGTTGCTATTGATTAATTGACAATAAAAAGATTGCACATTTTAGGGCACACTCGAGATGAGTAGGTCTCCTAATTAAGGCTTGGGCTATTAACTTACTGAGATTTTATTTCACTGGTTATTGTATAACCATTTTTAGGTCCATAAGATGGAAAACTGACAGGTGGTATAGTTCATTGTGTGTTTTGGAAAGAGTAGATTAATCCTAGCTCTACTGGCTCCTTTTGTTAGCATAACAGGAAGTTGCCATTGTAAGTGCCTGTATATATGAATTCCTAGGGTTACTTAGTAGATAAATAAAACCGTATTATTAAATGTGCTTTATGGTTTGTTTTCTTGACTATCCCTATTGTTACGTTGACTAGGGATTATTAATCGTTTCTACATGTGCTTAATGGCAAGAATAAAAGAAAGGGTCGGCAACTTGTCCTAGGACGTTGCAATCAAATGATTGCAAGCGAAACTGGGGTTGTTGCTTGCTCGAGGGTTGGGTCATGACATCCCTGTCAGTTTTGATATCAAACTCAATCAATACTTGAAGTAATAAGGTGCGATGGTTTTTGGAATAGTTAGTTAGGAAAACATCTCATGCCTGTGCCAAGCGGATTGTTCATGATTTCTAATTCCTTGTGGAATTGGAAATAAGATTTTTGTGAGAATCCTATAAGATGAACAATCTTGATTAGAGAGCTCCTAGAGGAAGGGCAGTTGAAGGATAGGATGGTGCTAAAGGAAGAGCATCATGGAATTCTAGATTGGATGAATTTCGCAAACATTGGAAGCCTTGGGTAATTTGAGAAGGTAGCAAGTATAGACTCAAGTTGTTGCTGTTATAGTAGTCACCGTTGTTGCTGCCATTGCTACTATCGTCATGCCTAAGAAAATCCCATTGGTTGGAAATGGGAATGGCGTGCGGTCGATGTATAAGTTGGTTGAACTGCTTTTTGAGTTAGTGAGGTTAAGATCGGAATCATCGGAAGCAATTCTTAGCATGTTGACGCAGTTAAAAGAGGAGGTTGTCTGAGGTGGGATATTCAGAGTGTAGGATGGTCATTGGTGATCAAGAGGAATTGATCGATTTGATTGCTTAGGCAATGTATGATTTTAATGTGATTGTTGGAATGGATTGGCTTACTAAGTATTGAATTACAATAGATTGATATCGGAAAGTAATCCCGTTTAACTCGTTAGGTGAGGTTAGTTATGAGTTCATCATAAATCAAGGAGCACCCTTGATTCCTTTGATTTCATTGCTTGAGTGACATGGTTATTGGATGGGAATTGTCAAGGTTATTTAACAACTGTAACTAATATATTGGTCGAGAAGCCGAAAATGGAAGATGTCATCGTAATGCAAGACTTTTCCAATGTCCTTTCAATGGAATTAATGGTGCAAATGTAAGAATTATTGGACAAGGATTTATTTATCTTAGTGTGACGCCATGGGGAGCACTAGTTTGGGCTTGTGAGGAAGAAGGATGACAAGTTTAAATAGATGAATAAGTGCAAGCATAATTTTCAAGAGCTTAAATATAATTTGACTACCGCACTAGTTTTGACAATATCATTTGGATTTGGAGGTCGGGAGACTTACTTTAATGCGTTGTATAAGAATTATGAGTGCGGCATTTTATACCATTTTGGAAAGGCTAACAAAGTAGTAGATGTGCTTAGTCAAAAGTTATCAGTTGCGTGAATGATGGTTCAATAAGGAATCCTGCTCAAAGGAGTTCGAGATTCATATTTCAAGTTTGAGGTAGGCTATCTTTCAAGTCTTATAGCTACTCTCAAAATAGAGCCAAAATGCAAACCGGAATTATGACGGTGCAATTTAGGAGCCATGCAATCAAAAAGATTATGCAATTAGATGCAACTAAGAGGAAACGTGATTTTCAAGTATCGATAAGTGATCCCATAAAAACAACCTCATAAATTGACAAGCTAGAGAAACCTTTTGCACCCCGATGTGCTCAGACGAGGGTAAAACTATGAGGCCCAGCATGAGACAAGCCAAAGCAAATATACCTCTATGAGATAATGTTTATCTAAAAGAGACTTTTGCTAATTGATGTGCAATTCGATGATGCCTATAACGACTGATTCGACAAGGGTGGGGAGTGCTCATCAAGGCTAGAGTGCTTGAGTGAGGAGTGATTCCTAGCAGGCTTCTAGAATGTTCAAAGGGGTAAGAATAAACTAAACTATAGATTGAACAAGAAGATAGTGTTTTTGGGATAAAATTTTATTCGAGTGGTATAGCAAAAATATGGTCAAGCTTATGGAACTCCAGTTTATTGGAATGAGGTTAAAAAAAGGGGGATCACTAGCTCAAAGACAGTCTGGCAATTAACGGATGTGATTAAGACTATCCAAGATAGGCTAAGATCAAGGAAAAGTCGCTAAAATGGTGGTGCAAATAAAGAACTAAGGCCTTTGGAATTTCAAGTAGGGAATCATGTTTTCCTTAGGGTGTTGTCTATGATAGGGATATCCTGATTTGGTAAGAAAGGAAAGCTGAACCCTAAATATACTGAATCTTCCAAGGTTGGAATCACATAAGAATTTTGGCCTTGAATAGAAAAAGAAAGCAATTTTGGACGCCACTGGCACCTTTAGCTGAGCGGCACCCAGGAGTGCAAGTAGGACGGTCCAAATGGGGGTTCGAACCCTAGAAGCGGTAGTTGCCACGTAGTTGAAAAAAGAAAAAGAAAAAGAGAGACAAAATTTCTTGCAACTTTATTTTTGCAAAAATGTACAAGTGCTTAACCTTTTGGAACCAAAAATGGTTTAGACATGATTGGAAGTGATTGGTAGCACTAGAAGTGATGGATTGCATTATGGTGTAAAGGGAACGACTTGTGAAAGTAAGGATACAATGAGGCATTAATACCCCCATCATTTTAAGGATGTAGAAATTTCTGCAAATTTTGCGGACAAAATTTCTTGAAGGAGGGAAGAGTTGTGATGTCTTGAATTTCGACTGATTTCGAGATGCGTTGTTAGTTACGTTTACTCTGAGCTAGTTCCTCATGAGATAACTAATTATTCGAAAAAGGCAATTAATGATCGATACGTGTACAACCAGTGAATTCAATCAGGGATAGGTCGCTCGACCATAAGGAACAAATAGGATGATAACATGCTATTACAGGCCAATTAACGAATGGAAATAAATCAATTTGGCAGAGGTACGAGGTTAGATTGTGGGTGATTCTACATGACTTCGATATTGACTCGAAATACAATTTCCTTTTGGCTTTGTACTCAGGGTAAGCAATTGGTCCCTTATGATTAAATGACAATCAAGGATCACCTTAATTTGAATAGGCACGATTGTGGATTGAAAAGCTATAAATCAAGGGTCAAACACGTGAAAACCCTTAAATGCCACTTGCAAGTTAGGCTGTACTAAAATCGCGATTGATCGATTTTAATCAAGAATTTTAATTCGATTTTGGATATTGAACTTTCAAGGACATTGAAACTAAAATATTGGACAATGCCTTATTGATTCTCGAATTTATTGGTAATCCCGAAAATTGTTAGAAATGGATGAACGGGTCAAGAATTGAAGCCGAATATTTGGGAATTTGTGTTTCAAGAGTAAAAGGACCAAAATACCCTTTTCTAGAAGCCTTTATAGGAAATTTTAATTTATTTTATTTTATTCACTCTCCTCTCATCTTCCTCCCCACGTTTCCCCTTTTA
>CM026414.1:33824654-33856740 GCA_014858505.1 Corymbia citriodora subsp. variegata
CTCCCCCTTCACATTTCCCTTTTCCTCTCCCATTTCCCATTTCCCACGCCCCTTTTCCCTTTCCCCCTCCCCTGATGAAGCCTCCCTCTCCTCAATTTTCTTTCGGACAATCCGTCGTCTGAAACCGACGCACTACCTTGCTATCATTGTCGCCATCCGTGTCATTCCATCATCGAGCCACCATCACTCACCTTCTCGCGGAACCACCGCTACCACCATGAGTTGCCACCCCACCTTGTAAGACCCAATTTTGCTGCGGGCCTCCATGACATTTTGGACGTAGCCGCTCATCGCCCGCACTGCCGCCGTCGCTTCCGTGTCACCAGAATCGCAAACCGGTAAGTTGATTTCTTAATCCCTAATTAGGGTACTAAATTTAATTTGTGGTTAATTATTTTAGAACTAATCTTGCTTTGCTCTATTGATGATTGGTGATCAGTATTAAATTGTTTGTTTAATCTTGTTTAGTGTTGAACTATGTTGTTAACCTTGGTTATGAAGTTGGTTAAAATAACTATAGTTAGTTATTTTACTGCATTTGAATAAAGGTACCTTGGTTAGGTTAATTTATCGCAATTGAATAAATTAACCTTAGTTAAGTTAATTAACTGTAGTTGGATCAAGTAACCCTAGTTGAATGAAGTAACCATAGTTAATAAACCTCGGTTAAATAAAGTAATCATGGTTAGTGTATGGTTAGGTTAATTAACTACAGTTAGTTAATTAACCTTGGTTTGTATGTGGTTAGATTTAGTTAACCATTAGTAATAAATAATTATTATTAATTATTTTCGAAATTAATTAATTAATTATTTTTGATTAATTAATTATTTTCGAATTAGAATTAATTTATTATTATTGGTTAATAATTATTTATTTATTTTTGAGTAAAGGATATTTTTGGGAAATTAATAATTAATTATTTTAGATAATAATTAATTATTTCTGGTCTATAATTCATGAATTATCCTTGAACAATGACTAGTGAATTATTCTAAGGTGATACAAGTAATTAATTATTTGAGAGTGAGTATGAGTGATTGAGGTGCTTGCATGGTCACATAGTGAGAACCCATAAACCCCGTCGGATTATGGGAGTGCCACTTGTGGTTGTGAATAAATCCCCGGATTACAAGAGTGTCATTCATGGTCATGATTAAACTCCCATCAGATTATGGGAGTGCTATTTGTGGCCATGATTAAACGTGTCATTTATGGCCGTGATTAAACCCTCGTCTGGTTATGGGAGTGCCATTCGTGGCTGTGATTAAAGCTAGAGTTTAGTAAACTACTAACTTTTGTGTGGCAGTGATCCTGAAGGGGTCTTAATAATGGAAATACAAATGGAGGCATGGTGCATGGGAAAGCGTGAGATGTATTCTGATTATGTTATATGTCATTGCGTTGATCTAAATATATGATAAATGGTATCATGTAGGTTGTGTGTACTAAGAAAATGTAAGGATGCATGTAAGTGCATTTATGGACTGCATATAAGTTATGGCCTGTTCGTGCTATTATTAATGGCTAAATGGGTGGTTTGCCACTTTTAATTTATTGATGATAGAATAATTGCACGTTTTAAGGCATATAAGAGGTAAGTAAGTCTCCTAACTAAGGCTTGGGCTATTAACTTACTAAAATTTTATCTCACTGGTTATTGTATAACCATTTTCAAGTTTGTAGAATAGAGAACCGATAGGTGGTTCTGTTTATTGTGTGTTTTGGAAGGAGTAGATTAATCTTAGCCCACCTGACTTCTTTTGTTAGCATAATAGGAAGTTGCCCATTGTAAGGGCTTTTACATGTGAACTTCCTAGGGTTAATCAGTAGATAAATAAAATCGTATTGTTTAATGTGCTTTCTAGTTGGTTTTCCTAACTATCCCTATTGTTATATTGACTAGGGATTATTAATCATTTTTGCATGTGCTTAATGGCAATAATAAAAGAAAGGGTTGGTGACGCGTCCTAAGACGTTGCAATCAAATGGCCGCAAGGGAAATAGGGATTGTCGCACACTCGAGGGTCAGATCATGACACCTCGATCACACGACAACCTCTATTCTCTTATGATCATTTGAATGTGACATTTCAAGATGCGTCATCAACCGTTATTTTTATCTTTCAATTAAACGCATGCTGAAATAGTTCATAACCACCCAATCAAACATTGTAACTGGGATAGTAGGAAAACTAAACAAAAAACTTATCCAAAGTATTTCTCTTGTTCATCTACTGATTAACCTTAGGAAATTTACATATACAAGCCCTTCAAATGGGCAACTTCCTATTAAGCCAACAAAAGCAACTAGCAGAGTTAAGGTTAATCTACTCCTTCTAAACATGGCAATGAACCGCACCACTTGTCAATTCTCCATACTTATGGACTTGAAAATGGTTGAACAACAATGGGTGAGATATAAATGTTAGTAAGTTAACTGTTGATGCCTCAGTTAGGAAGTCAACTCACCTCGGGTGCAACATAAATGTACAACAACCTATTGATGGCAAATCAATAGCAAAGCTACCTTCACGTTGTCTTAACTATATACATGAGCAATCATTTAAATCTCACAATAAAATAACAAACCATCGAATCGACCCTTAGGCATTTTTACCTCACATTGGCACATACCCCACGTAATATCAAATTTACACATGCTAGAAATAATGCAAACTGGCATACTCATAATTAGAACATGACTCATATTTCCTCGTGTACAATGCAATCACACATGTTCCAATTATTGAAGCCCATTCAAGCCACTATCAACACACAAGTTGTTAGTCTTCTGGCATGATTGAGTATTGTCTCGCCCCATCGGGTACAGCAATGTTTGGAACCCCCACCCAAACAACATTCCTCAAAAGGAGCATCAGTCCAACCTCAATCATGACTCAACATCCAAACCCTTGCCAGACATTAGATAAATCAAGCATTTTCCCCTCAAATTCCATTGGGTGATGGGTTCATTAAATGTGATCATACAAGCACCTCAAACCATGCAATTATTTTATTTCTCAAATATTAGCCAATATAAATGCAATACATGCTTCCATTAATAGACTATTGCAATTTATCATGTAAAAATGCAGCTTAAATATTCGTACTTGATTAGGTAAGCACATTTTAACCTATCAAATTTGCTTGCTTCCCTTTTTAAATATACTTGCCTCATTTAACTCATAAAACATGACATATAAACCTAACACCTCAAGGTTTACCATTCATATGTCCATAAAAACTCTTTTAAAAATTAACCTATTAGGTTTCACACGAGACAAACATTTTTCTAGGCAAAGCAGATATCCAACAATACGGCATGTGCAAGAATTTCACATAAAACTCAGGCAGAAATCACATGATAAACACTTATTGCCCCTATTGCGATAGCCTATCAAGCATTTCTCGATAAATTATCGCTTAAATAACTATAACTTATCATTAAATTTCCGATAAGTTATCATCCCTTTGACGATAATTTATCACTAAATTTTTTTGATAGCTTATCGTCCTTTTGATAATAGTTTATCACCCTTTCCAATAGCTTATCGTCTATTTGGTGATAGCTTATTGATATTTCCTCAATGGCCTATTGCAATAGCTTATCATCATTTGGGATAGCCTATCACAATAAGTTATCAATTAATTTATAATTAATTTAATCTAAAAATTCTTAACTTAATTAAAATAATCCTAATCAAGCTTAACTATAACTGAACTATAACTAGGCAAGTTTGATAGACTAATCGAGAGATTAGAGCGTTAACTTACTAGTTATGATTCCAACAATATAGGCATGATGGTGATGGCAAGTGCTATGTGTGGCTAAGTCTGGAACGGCAATGAGACACACGACGAAAATGGGTCTCAGCAGTGGTGGTGTAGCGACTTGGTAGCTCGTAGGGGTGTCCAAAAAACCTATCCAACCCAACCCAAATATGACCCAAACACGAAATAAATATGGTACATGTTTCAGGTCTTAATACTGTTTGGGTAATAATTATAAACATAAATGGAATACATGTTTTGGGTCAAGTTAGGGTTGGAACATTGTTTCACCCAAACACATTAAAAGCTTCAACCCAAACACTTGTTCAAGATTCTGACCACGGCGTGCCCAAGCACTCTCGTAAAGCAACGCTTGACTACTTTACGTATGCTCCATAAGATGATTATATATAAATAACCGTGAAAGAAAGGAAAGTTCAAGAAAAGGCCGAAATTAACATGGATTTTGGAAATTCATGCTCATTCCATCAATCCAAGTCCTAGTCAGACTTTTCTCTTTTAAATCCTGTAGACTGACTTCATCTTTAACAATCTTCACGCATTAGACTTTCCTGTTTTGATTTCTTTGCCAACTTCAATACGGAATTTCCATATATTTCAAACTTCCACAATTAGCGATTAATGTTAGATCAAGGCATCACGTAAAAGCATTTTGAATTCCCTTTGTCATATTTTTTATTAAAAAATTATCTGTTTGCGGAGATATTCACGGACGGGTTGGACAATACCTCGCAACGTCACGTAAAAGCATTTCGAATTCCTTTTGTAATATTTTTTGTTAAAAAATTGTAATATTTTTTTAATAAAAAATCTGAAACCCGACCCGACCCGAACCGAACCGAATTGACCCATTTTTTTTCTTCATGTTTTATGCATTTCGGGTCGGTTGGGTCGGGTTAAATGACATGACCCTTATTGTTCAGGTCGGGTCGGGTAACATCAAGATGCAACCCGACCCGACCTGTTGACACCCCTAGTAGCTTGCAATAGTGGTGGTTTGGTGAGTGGCTCAGTGGTGTCATGGCGGTGAGGATGGCGAGCGATGAGGTGCGGCAGCCATGAGAGACGAGAGAGAGGGTGAGATGAGGGATGAGAAAGAAAATTGGGGGATGAGAGATTCGGTGGTGGTTTGGACGTGAGAAATGGGAGGGGGGGAGGGGGAGGGAGAGGGAGAGAGAGAAGAAAAATGGGGAAGGGGTGGCCCTTCAAGGGGAAGAGGGAGGAGAGAGAATTGGCTTCTTGAACAAGCCAAATAGAAGAGTGTAAGACAAGCCAAGACTTTCTAGAAGGGGTATGTTGGTCCTTCCACATTTTGGATATGAAGTTCCCATTTTACCCTTGGGCCAAATTCAAGAAATGAGCCTTTGAATTGGGCTTGAATAAATAGAAATGGACTTGCAAATTCAATGAGCTTAAAATTTGCTATTGGGCTTAACAATAGGCTTAAAAATTATTTGGGCTTGAAAATGGGCTTGATGGACTTACTTGGCCCACTTGGGCTTGGGTGAGCCAAAGCTAGCTGAACCTTAATGGGCTTGAAGTCCATTATGCCTTCGGCCAGCCCACTTCTTTGCAAGCTCCAATTTTCGCCCCATTAATTCCTTTTCCGACAATTTCTAGCTTACCAATAAATTTTAGAATTAATGAGGTGATGGCCAACATTTTAGTCTTGATGTCCCTGAAACTTCGATACTCGAAATTGGATTGAAAATCATGGTTAAATTCGACCAATTGCAATTTTAGTACATTTCAAACTATTGGGCGATTTTTAGAAATTACGTATATTTGACCTATGGTTGAAATGATATCATTTCACATTTGTACCTATTCAATTCATGGGTGACCCTTGGTTGTCATGTAATTGTGATGGATCGATTACTCACCTTGAGTACAAAGCCAAAATGGAAATTGGTTTATTGTCATTCACATCAACAATCCGATCACGTAATTTTGTCGAATCGATTTACTTCAATTTGCTAATTGATTTATAATAGTGTGGTATCATCCCTCTTTGATCTTTATGATCGAATGGTCTATCATTGATTGAATTCACCAGTTGTACTTATATCGATATTTAATTGCCTTTTCGAATAGGTTAGTTAACTCATGAATAATTAACTTAGAGTAAATGTGAATAACATCATATTGATAAAACAACTATTTCATATATCTTGAAAATGATTCGAAATTTAAGACGTTACATTAATGCCCTTGAAGTTAACCTTGTAGCTGGTCACATTAGAAATCAAAGATGTCTGAACAATTGATCCAGGATGGCCACTTATTTGCGCGTCATCTCGGAAATTGAGTAACGAGTAGGTGCCACCACGGGAGTACCACGAGGGAAAGCAATACGAGATGTGTTTTTTAGTCTCATTGGCATATCGTGTCATAATAGACCTCTTCCCCCCTCCCAAGCCTAATACTCCAGATATGGTATTATTTTCTTCAAGTCTACACCAACGCAAGATTTCGTTATTCAGGCCGCAACCGAACACAGTATTGGGAATTCTCTGACAGATCTATTACCATCTTGAAAGATAAAAGTATTTGATCCAACCTTCTCCTTGCTATAAGAATCAAGGTCTCCGAATACGGGATAACATACATCATAGGCACAACTACCATTTATGCATATGTGAGGAACACAAAGGGAATATTCACATGGTAAAGGCCAATAAGCTCACGATTTACATCTATCAAAGTTACCTTGCCTTAAGGGAAAACAAGTAGTGCATCCTTTGCATTACATCCATGTATCATTGTAACCCGTATCCTCGGTCAAATGGGGAACATATGAAGGCGTGCCCACTTTGAAGCTAGTTATGTAATACGGAATAATGGGATACTTAGTAACCGTAGGTTTCACATGGTAAAGGCCGATAAGCTCACAATTTACATCTATCAAAGTTACCTTGCCTTAAGGGAAAACAAGTGGTGCATCCTTCACATTACATCCATGTATCATTGTAACCCGTATCCACGGTCAAATAGGGAACATATGAAGGCGTGCCCACTTTGAAGCTAGTTATGTAATAATGAATAATAGGATGTTTAGTAACCGTAGGTTTCAGTGCATTGAGGTCATGCCTTGTTGACTCCTTCCATTCCATTGAACTCAGAGAACAGTCAAGTTCATGCACGCGAGCTCTAGATATATCGGAGATCTTTGGTGTCTTTTTTCTAAGGTGAGATTCTCAGGAAAGAGAGTTTTGTCAAATCAGTCTATTGAGAAGAGTTTGATTCTGAAGCCATAGGTTCCAAGGGGCTCGGTGGCAATGAGAGAGAAAATGAGGAACCACACTATATTTAGACAGGGTGTTGCCATTCTTGTTGAATTTTCTAGTTGCTTTGTGTGTAATGTACTTTGAAATGGATTATATATATTCTCCCATGAAGTTATGATTTTGCCATTCTTGATCATAATAAACTATGTTATACAAAACTGAATAAAACAGTTCTTGTAGACTTGTTAAAGTAAGTATCCGATATCCCTCTAGTTAATGCACAACAGAACAAGAGACAATTAATATGCATTTACTGTGGACATGGAAAAGAAGTATCCGATTTCCCTCTACTGAATGCACTATAGAACAAGACACAATTTATATACATTTATTGTATGGTTTACTTCTTGAAAGTCAACTTATATATATATATATATATATATATATATATATATATATATATAAAGGAAGCGACTTGAGTGCTTAATATGTTCTTTCAACTTCCACATATAATGACATGAATTGGAAGACAATAGCTGATGTTACAATAGCTTTTGGAAACCATTTATCCCATATGAATGATGTATGGTCATTGCAAGAAATGCCAAAGTCTAAAGTCTTCGTGAAGAAGAGTTAGTACTTTTGGATTGGAATTTCCGCTATCATAGTTTTGGCAATTGTTGCTATAAGTTCATGACTTGCTGGTGGAAATGGAATGGCTTTATGATGAGCTATGGATCTTGGACTTGTTCCTAAATTAAAAAAAAAAAACTGCCATAATTTTAATCACTTTTTTCACGATAGGAAAATTACTAAATCAACTAAACATATGGCAAATATGCTAATTCAGTCTAAACATTTTTCAATATACTCCTAAATCCATTTATGAAATTTCAAAGTAGTCCTTCTCACCAATAAGGCCTAATACTGTTGACATGGCATCCTGTCATTGCTGGCCGTTTTACATCACACAACTAGCGACCTAATTTTGAAAATTTTAGACAAAACGATGTTGGCTTGCTTAATTTTCTAAATGTTCTTTCTTTTCTCCTTTCCTTGTTTCTCTTCTTTCCTACTATTATTCATCTTCAATCTTCTTCAGATGAACAGCAATACTATGTTCTTAGGTTTTCTTTTCATTTGTTTTTTTTCTTTCTTTCTTTATTATTGTTTATCTGCTTCTAGCCGAACTTTCAGCTACCACTGTTTTGGTACCTAACCTTAATCATTTGTCAACTAAAGTGACCACACAATCTTAGTATCAAATTATGAGTCCTAAAGTTCTCGTTCGTTAAGTGTTGATGCAATATTTTTTAGTTTATTATAATCCTAAATCGTAACCTAATCAGCCAATTAGAACAAACAAATCACAACAACAAAGCAATATACTAGTTTACCAATAAGAGAAGACAAGTAAAAATAAAGTGCAGAAAGTAACTACATACAAGTCGGGCAAAAAATATACATTTCCTCATTTTGAGCCTTTGGACAACAACCTCTACGAGCCAAATTCAAATTGAATATATTTTTCCTGAAAAAATAATCTATGTTAAACTAAACTTAACCAAATGTACCCATTAAAATCCTTAACCTATATGTATTCTAACTAAATATGACTAAGCTAAATCAAATACTAAAATCTAACAACCTAATCAAGGACCATTTTTCTAACCAATTTCCGTTTTTTTATTTTTTATTTTTGTTATTATTTATCTATCATATCCCAACTTAATCTGTAAGATCACAGTTTTGTTTTATTTATTTATTATTTAGTTTAAGTCATTCTATATTATTTTAATACTTTCTTATGCCCAAAACGTAGTCTATACGGTCTACATTTGCACTTTGATTCTTTGTTTTTTTATGTTTTTATTTTTTATTTTTTACTTTTAAAAAAAAAATTTACTTTCTCATTTCTGGTGTAGGAGGATTCAGGGCTGGGCCCTTGGGCCTGGTCCGAATAAAGCCTAGGCTTGGACTTCGCAGGTCTAGGTCACTGGACATTAATTGAGCTTTTCATGACAAACCTCTTTAATATGGACTTAAACTCAAAACATGAAAGCCCAATTCTCTATCCAAACCCACCTAAATTAAACCAAGCCCAAGCGTCCTAAAACAAAATCAAGACCAAGCTTACTAAAAGCCAACTAAAGCATATTGTCCTATTTTGCTTTTATCCGGTTTTTTTTTTCTTTTTATTTCCTTTTGTTAATTTTCTTTTAAGCCCTTCTTCTTCCTCATTTCTTCCTTTATAACAAAACGCACAAGCTTTTCATCACTTATTACCTAATCTAGTAAGATAAACACAAAGACCAACGTGAACTTCCTTAAACAGCCGAGGTAACCACTACCTCGCTAGAGAATCAATGACACAACTAGAACTCTTTTTGCCCGCCAAAAACCTTTGCTGTCACTCATTGGCCACTTGAACACAGCACTGCAGTGTTGAGAGTGCACAACAGAAGTCTAGATATCTTTACCTGGAGAGATCTCCAAAGGGGAAGCCCAAATTTGAGCTCATCAATATATCTAGTTGGACCCACCTCAACTCAAAAGTAGGGTGTTAAGAACTGAACCGAAAACTGAACCAAAATGGAAAACCAAACCGAACCAAACCGAAATTTCATATGTTTTCGGTTCGGTTCGGTTTTAGTTCGGTTAACCAAACCGAATCTGAATTCTTAATAAAAATTAAACAATCTCTCTTCTTTATCATCTCTTCTTTACTTAAATTTCAATAAGCAAAGTAAAAATAGGGAAACCGAAAAACCATCTCAAACCAAACCGAACCACATTTTCGATTCGGTTCGTATTCAGTTCGGGACGATTTTGATTCGATTCGGTATCATCTCTTATCGGTTCGGTTCGGTTTGGTTTTTCCAAAAAACTGAACCGAACCGAACCGTTTACACCCCTATTCAAAAGCTTAAGCTAGTGAGTTATGGGCCAACTAGGATAAATATATTAATTGCTCAACACCGCATCAATTCTTTAATGTGGGACTACTTCTCTAACACAACTCACACGTGTATCTTAACAATCTCCCCCTCACATGTGAGCTCCAGTGTTAGGTCTACTCCCCCTTAAATCAGATATCATTCTAGCCCAACATCATCCTTACGAGCCCACATTTGCCCACTTAGGCCATCTTCACAGGCTCATGTTGTTACACCACAACGCATACTTGCCCAGAAACCGTAACCATCGGTTTTGATACCAGTTGTTGAGAGTGCGTAGCAGAAGTTCAAAAATCTTTACCTAGAAAGATCTCCAAAGGGGAAGCCCAAATCTGAGTCTGTCAATGTATCTAGTTGGACCCACCTTAATTCAAAAGCTTAAACTAGTGAGTTATGGCCAACTAGGATATATTAACTACTCAACACCACATTAATTCTCCGATATGAGACTACTTCTCTAACACAACTCACACGTATATCTTAACATGCAAAATCCCAAAACTCAAAACACAATTTAAAAAAAAAAATGGTTTTGCTTTTTCTAGAATATAATGAGAAAAATGAGGGATGGAAAGAGATAGCATAATTTTAGGAACAGCTGAATAAAAATTTAGAAAAAGAGAGGGTGTCGATTTTTTATTGACATTTTACTCAATTAGAGATAAAAGTTGAAGTCAAATAATGAAATAATGAAAGACACGAAAAGAAGATATCTCCCTTAACTGCAAAGTATGCTAAATTATATATGATTGCACTAATAATAAACAAAACTACGTGCCTTCATTCAAATTTGCTTATGATATAAACTCTAAGATGAGGCGTTGGAACATATAATATTTAACTCATTAGTTATTTATTATCCATTGATTATTTATTTTTTCACGAAAGGTTATGTCCGTTAAAGATCATTCCTCTTGACCACTTATAGAGTTTTTTGTTGGAAGAGATTATCATTATTGTGAGAAAATTGTCCAAAAAGTCCTTAACTTGTTGTTTAGAAGCCAATTCATTCCTATACATTTCAATTGTGTCAATTTAATTCTTAATATTTTGATGATTTCTAGATGGGTCGCCCTTTATCCACTCCTTGTAAGGACTTGGGCTTGGTCCATGGACCCGGCCCTGCTTGCAAGATATTGTCCGCTTTGGACCAAGGCCCGCACGGTTTTGTCCCTCTAGGTCACTCCTAGAAAATGCGTTTGAGGATGGTGATGGAGGTCGATCCTGACATGCCTCTTGTCTCACATCGCCTAAGGGGGGATTCTAGGCTAGTTGATAAGGTTGGGGGTCTCTTAACTTGCAAGACTCGTTTCTAAGAGTAATCTAGAGAGACAAAACTATGCAGGCTCAGTCCAAATAGACAATATCTGTAAGCAAGGCCAGGTTCACGACCAAGCCAAGTCCTTACAAATGTATCAAAGCCACTCCGACTGCATGTGGTTGCAGATGACCATGGAGGTGAGTCTTGTGCCCAGTGAGACGCATGCCTTAAGGTGGGGAGGTGGAGGATGGTGATACAGGTCGATTCTAGCATACATCTTGTCCCACATCGCCTAAGAGAGAGTCTAGCCCAGTTGACAAGCTGGGTGACCTAGAGGGACAAAACCGTGCGGGCCTTAGTCCCAAGCAGACAAATCTTGCAAGCAGGGCCGGGTCCACGGACTAAGCCCAGTCCTTACAAATGTATCAAAACCAACTCCCAATTGCATGTAGGGCCATAGGATGGGCATCTAGGTGGGTCTATGTCCAGTGAGGAAGTTGTGCCTCAAGGGGGGGGGGGGGGGGGAGGTAGAGGATGCAATGGAGGTCGGTCTTGACATGCCTTTTGTCCACATTGATAGGGGGAGTCTGGGCAAGTTGATAAGGTTGGGAGTCTCTTAACTTGCAAGACTCGTTTTCTAGGAGTGACCTAGAGAGACAAAACTGTGCGAGCTTCGGCCCAAAGTGGACAATACTTGTAAGCAAGACCAAGTCCACGGACCAAGCCTAGTCCTTACAAATGGTATCAAAGTCAACTCTCGACCACATGTGGGGCCGCAGGATGACCATGGAGGTGGGTCTTGTGCCCAACGAGGATGCTGTGCCTCAGGGGGGAGGTGGAGAATGGTAGGGGTGTCAAAAGACCTGAGTTGACTGACCGCCTTACCCAACCGACCCAACCGACCTAAACTTATGGCATTTTCGGGTCGGGTCAAAATCTTGTCCAAGTATGGAGCCGATATCATTTAGCTGAGTCGAACGGGGCGGGTTAGTCGGCCTGGCTTTTTGATAAATGTAATGTATTCTTAGAGTTTTGCTAGAAAATACCCAAATACCCGACCCAATCCGGTTTTTTTGTTCAGGTCGGGTTGGGTCGGGTCAGAGTGTGACCCTTTGCGATTGGGGTCGAGTCGGCTAACATAAAAACCCGACCCGAACCATTGACACCCCTAGAGAATGGCGATAGAGGTTGATCCTAGCATGTATCTTGTCCCACATCACCTAGGAGGGAATCTTGGGCTAGTTGATAAGGCTGGAGGTCTCTTAACTTGCAAGACGCGTTTTCTAGGAGTGACCCAGAGGGACAAAACCGAGCGAGCCTCAACCCAAAGCGGATAATATCTTGCAAGCAAGGCTAGGTCCACAGACCAAACCCAGGTCCTTACAAATGGTATCAGAGCCGACTCCCAACTACATGAGGGGCCATAGGATGGCCATGGAGGTGGGTCTTTTGTCTAGTGAGGATGTTTTGCCTCAAGGTGGGGAGGTGGAGGATGGCGATGGAGGTCGGTCTTGGTATGCTTTTTGTCCAATATCGCCTAGGGGGAGTCTTGAGCTAGTTGATAAGACTGGAGGTCTCTTAACTTGCAAGACGCATTTCACACATGCTTTCACTGTGTTGAGAACAAAGCCTTGCAGGACCTAGGTAGGGGATGGCCATGGAGGTGGGTCCCAGCATGCTTGCGATCGCTAGAGAGGACAATATTGATGGGGCCCCTTTCTCTCAAAGACGTGTTTCACACATGCTTTCGTTGTACTAAGAACAAAGCCTTGCGGGGCCTAGGTGGGGGATGGCCATAAAGGTGGGTCTCGGCATGCTTGCGATCGCCAGAGAGGACAATATTGATGGGGCCCCTTTCCCCCAAAGACACGTTTTCTGGGAGTGACCTAGAGGGACAAAACTGTGCGAGTCTCGGCCCAAAGTGGACAATATCTTGCAAGTAGGGTTGGGTCCATAGACGAAGCCCATGTCATTACAAATGGTATCAGAGCTGACTTCCGACTGCATGTGGGGCCACAGGATGACCATGGAGGTGGGTCCTGTGCCCAGCGAGGACAGTGTGCCTCAAGGGGGGGGAGGTGGAGGATGGAGATGGAGGTCTGCCTTGGCATGCCACTTGTTCCATATCGCCTAGAGGGAAGTCTTGAGCTAGTTGATAAGGATGGGGTCTCTTAACTTGCAAGATGCGTTTTTTGGGAGTGACCCAGAGGGACAAAACCGTGCGGGCATCGGCCCAAAATGGACAGTATCTTGCAAGTAGGGTTGGGTCCATAGACCAAGCCCAAGCAAGCCCAGGTCCTTACAGTCCTTATTTGGCTTAATCACTTCCTTTTACAATGCATTGACCATATTACCCATTCTTTGTCCTCCTTTAAATGTTGTAACCCACATAGTCAAATGTGGGGCTTATGTGGGTCCTTTCACTTTCCTACTCCTTGTTCTCACTTGTGTTGAAGTGTGTTGCTAGTGCTTCTTCATTTTTGTCTTAGACACTTCCATGCACGCTAGCAAATAGGCAATCTCACAAAGCTTCACAAGCTTCCTCTCTACCTCACCATCACCCCTCACAAACCTTTGGCATTTCTAGGAAAAACAACCTATATGCCGGCATGAGCTTCCTCAAGATGTAATTCTCAATGGCAATCATGTGATTCTTGCAATGATTTTTGAGAATCGGAATAAAATGATCAAGGTGCTCGAGTCCATGGGCAACGTGAGCAAAGACTTGAACATGGAGAGGATAACTCTAATTCATTTAGGCCACCAAGGAGGATGAAGAGCCTAACATTTTTGTCAAGGAATCATCATGCGAGGTGGCAACATCGTCTGATCCATGAGTCCTAATCAACAAAACAACCAAGATGGCAAAGGAAAGTAGAAAAAGAAGAAGAAAGAAATATACAAAAATCCCAAATAGGCCTCACTTTTGACTCTTTGCTGGTTTAGAATAAAAAACAAGAGATAATAAAGTCAGTACATTGTAAAATGGAGTGTCAAAATGGAAAAATCACGATTTTTTGTCAATTTAGTTCTAAACTTAATAAGTAGATTGAAGAAAGGATATTTGAATTTTGGCATTGACCAATAGGGACAGGATTTACAATGTAGCCAATTGCATTTTGGATCACGATGCATCGCGGGAAATGATTGGTTCTAAGACAATATCATTGATATCCTTGCCTTTCTTTCTTTATTTAAAATTGATGGTAAAAGGGATGAAGCACACCAAATTTACAAATAAGTGATCTCTATTGGGATTTCTTACTAACGTCAATGAGATTTCTTCCTAAAAGATTAAAAAAGCAGAGAATTATCTTTGTGCTTGTGGTTGCATCAGTGAAAATTTTGACGCCGTTGGTTTCCTTTTTTTTCAGCAAATTTCTTGAATGTCAGATTCCAAGTTCCTACTTTTCTTAAATGATCTTCACGAATTACTGATATCAACGAGATTGCTTCTCTTCAACATGCGAAACAGAAATGTGAATTCATATCGACCAAATTCACCCCCAAAAGAAGAAAATTCTCATTGGTGGGAAAAAAAAAAAAAAGAGAGGCAAAAATTTGATGGATATTAAAGAATATTGTGTGTATAATACACTTTACCATTTCTTTCTCTCTCATTTTGAAATCTCTGGTGAGCTTTAATAAAATACTAAAAGGAAGAGCAGAAAGAGCAAAAGGCTGTAATGAGCCTTCACGATACTGTTTTCGACATTTAGGATTAGTTTGTTTGAAGGAAAACTATTTCATAGAAATTATTTTCTGACTTTCTAGTGTTTAGATGACAGAAAATTAATCGATTTATGAAAACAAGTTTCATGGATTGAAAACAACAAGTTTAGATTGGAGAGAAACAACTTATCCTTCTGGCAAAAAGGAAATTGTTTCACTAAACAAGGAAATAAATTAAAATAAACCGTTTTCCTTAAAAATGATCTTCATGAAAAATATTTTTCCTTTATTATGAATATTTCGATTAAATTAACGCTACCTTAGATAAGAGAAATTGAAGAAGATCCATTCTTGAAATCTTTCGCCCGAGGGAACCAAGCGGTAGTTTTTTGATTAATGCATGCTATAGTGAGTCTGATGGAAAAGAAAATTTTGAACAATTTTATCAGGAAAATAATGGGACGAGGTAGCGCAATTGCAATGTTGCTAGAGTGAGGACGTGAGAGAGAAGAATAGCCAAGGCAAGTTAAAAGATTGACTGGATTTCTCATATCATGGGCATTATGGTCACACAACAATTAAATCGATGATTTTGGCCAGAGAAGGAGTGGAAATAGCCCCACTCAAGAAATCTAATATCATATGGGATACGACACTCGGGGTGAATTAAGCACCCCGTCATTTTTCCTCAAAGGACCGAGTCCATCGGCTATTGGATGAACGAGTATAGGTCTTAGAACGGAAGATGAAAATTTGTATTATCAATCTAGGATAAATAAGTATTCGTTGAACAGGTCGTTGATTACATAAGGAGAGGAGAATGATTAAACTTCATAAGGATAATAGTAGAACAGATCGCATAAATTAACTTTAGAAGAATAAAGTTTGTATTAATCTCCCTACTGTTGAATAGCATCATAGAACTATTGCATAAGATAACCTGTTCCACCGCTTCACTTTAGTTCATTAATAAATGTAGAAATTTGCTTAGGAAATGTTTTGTCTTGTCTTTTTAGTGCAATTAGCGCCTTGCTTGTTTGCGCATTGATTATTTCACATGTTTAATTTGCATATTTAATTACGCAAGTGAATGTGTAAGGTGTGTTATATTTTAGTGCTTGTTTTCATGGTGGGTAGATTAGAAGGTTGATTAGATACTAGGGAATTGATGATGATAGCCTTCTATGTTGTGCAAACAAACGGGGGCTATTAATCGTTAATTCCACTCTTTGGACGATTAGTCAATTTAGGAGGAGGTTTGGGAAAATCGAATTGCACGAGATCAAAGGCTGAGCCTGAGGCCATTCTATATTTGATTGGCCGAGTTTCGCAGATTGCCTTGTTTGATTGAATGTATGGCTCGCATGCAGATTGACACCATGAATGGTGATCAATGGCGGCACCCATTGAATAGTTGGCCAATTGAAGACAATGGCAGCGGTCGACGGATGCCCATGGCTATCTTAATCTTTTTGTAACAAGCTTTAGTTTAGATTTATTAGTCTGGTCAATTAGTAAACTTAGGCTCTGATTAGCTTAGGCTATAGTTTATATGATCAATTTAGACTTAGCTTCACTATTAAAATAAATGGTTAAGGTAGCTTAATATAGTCCGTCTCTTAATGAAAATGATTAGTATCAGAATCACATTTGGTAGGTTCTAGTCTCCAGCTTCAAGCTTTCAGGGGATTATATCTCGAGGCTCATAATGAGGACATGTGTTTGTTTTTTTGCCCGGCTCTATCGGGTTCTTACTTTCAGCACCATTACTTAGTTGCTTTCAACACTCGGGTGTTTATTTACCACACTATCTTTAAATAAATTGGATATTTATTGCTTTCCTAAAATAGGTCAGGATTAGTTTAGACTTTAATGAAAATGAACCCTACAAAAACATTAACATGATCATTTAGCAATTTTGATGCCTTTAGACCATAATTGGTAATCAAGATTGGGTGGCCACTTAGATTAAATAACCTTCCAAGTTAGAGGTATCAAAAAGGTGCTAATAAAAACATAAGTGTAATTAAGTCTCTAACCCTAAAATCTTTAGTTGTGCAAGAACTTAGACAATGCTCTTGTATCTCAATTGGTTTCTAGTTGACCCCAATAGGTTAGTGGTGACTCTTAGAATATTTAGGTTCTTAAGAACTTAAATATCGAAATCCCATCACACAAGGTATGGGCTTTGGAAAGCCCAAATCTAGGTGAGGTTTGTTGGCCCGCCTTTAAGCAAATGCCCTTGAAACTTATGCCTTCTCCCTTTTGAACTGAAAATGGGTAGGTTTCGATATTGGCATGAAATATATTTAACTATATTTAGATCAACTCTCTTTTATTAACTGACCAAAAAAAAAACTGTTTTATGAACTTACAAAAAAAAAATCTCTTTTATCACATTAGAAAATTTTCAATATCCTAATACGAGTAGACATTAAAGATAAATAGTACAAATTTTAGAACCTTCAGTTCAAGTAATGATTTCAAGATACAATGGATTTTGGTATCATAATCTAATCCTACTAATGAAAGGGCACCGTATATCTTTCAATCAATCTCCTATTATAGAATGATATCTAGTATTTCCATCTTTTTTCGTCAGTTCCATAATAAAATGTCCCTAATTGGTAATAAATTTGGAAAAACTTCACCAAAGTAGCCAACTCCTTTATAGATAATTTCGATGCCATGATATTTGTAGATGAACATTCCAAAGGAGGGGCCTGGAAATTCTGTATAGAATTGGCCTCTTGCTAACACTAAATTTTTTTTCTTTGTCTGCGCATGGTGATTTGAGGTAAGATTGCTCTAGCTTGATCCTATTTGACGTTATTTATGCAATGAAACTTTGTGGATCGCTCATTTTCTCTGAGTTGCTTTCTCTTATGACTTATGTTGTATGGTGATCAAATAGATTATTCTTCTTGCTGTATCAGAGGAGATTGAAGCGAGCCACCATCAGAACAAACACAGAGCCTTAGATTAAAATTGCGAGTTGAAATTGCTTCTCATGCAATTTTAATCTAGCTCTTGGTTCAAGAATCAGCAACCTCACTCCAGCTCCCAACTTTCATACTTTCCATCCTTTTTAGGTTCTTCTTCTTCTTCCCTTGTTAAGGATTATTTTTTATAGAGTTTTTTTTTTATCAGTTGAGGATAATAGTCGAGATAGACTAGTAGAGATAGACTAGTAGATTAGCAACAGAACTCTTCATGGTTGGCATTTTCTCTTGCACGATTGTCATCATTTTGCTTACCTTGAGATCTCAAGTCCTGTTTTTAATTTGTCAAAGTAGATTATTCACCTCTCTCTCTAAAAGTTGCTTCCACTACTTGAGTGCAGGAACCATTAGAAAGATCAATACTTTCATACTCAGCACACTCAACCATGTCCACTTCCAAAGTACAACCCACGATTATCTTCTTCTTATTCCTCTCCGTCTCGCCCAACCTCGTCCCCGCCAAAAACCCCAATAGCCAACTCCAAGTCACTCAATCCAGATGCCAAGGCACTCCCTATCCGGACCTCTGTATCTCCATTCTTGCCTCCTTGACGGGCCTCACCTCCATGTCCTTCCCGGAGATCATATCCGCCACGCTCCACCACTCCACCTCCGAAGTGAGAGCTGCCTCAACGCATTGCGCGGTCATGAAGAACCATTTCCTTGAGAAGCTCGGCATGCTCGAACGACAAGCCCTGGACACCTGCCTTGAGCAATTTCATGACATCCTCGAGGACTTTGATCATGCCCTCTCCTACCTTGAGGGCTCGAAAGTCACTACACAACACTATTATGACCTTCAGTCCCTCCTTAGCGGAGTGATGACCAATGTCTACACGTGCACTGACGAGTTTGATCCCCGCACAGATAATCTGAATCTCGGGGATAGCATGAAGGATAGGCTCTCGAACGTCTCGCGCCACGTGAGCAATTCACTATTCCTCCTGACAAAGATGCGCGGCTCCAATAATCCTTCTGGACACGGTATGAGAGAGAGGTTCCCAGCATGGATGTCTGTAGAAGATAGCCTATTGGTGCAAACCCCAACGAATGCGGCAAAATTCGATCTTGTGGTGGCGAAGGATGGATCTGGCAACTTCACCTCCATTAATGATGCTGTGGCGGCTGCTCCGGACAATAGCAAAACCCGGTAATTTCGTAATTTTTGCACATTTAGCTGATCTTAGATGTACTGTTTTTTCAGATTTCGTTCTTGGTGTAGTGGGGCAAGTAGGTACTTTTAGAAGTGCCACGTTCTTGAGGATTAGTTGACTAGTACATACGTTGCATTAATTATTCTTTCATTGCATGAATAGCGTTCCATATAAATGTGATTTAACTATAAAAGCACCTTTACGACTTCAACAATCAGTTACTTATATTTGTCTATTTTGTCAAATTGCAAATGCTATAAAATGGATTATTTTTCCACTTCTGATAAGCCGACGGGTTTGCCGATTGCCGCTACAAATATAACTAATGACTATTTGTGACAAGAAAACAACTAAATCAAGAAATATGAAATAGTTTTCTCATTACGTTTTTTCGATTTCCTTTCACTGGCAACGAGTCTCTTTGTTCTTACAGTAATATTGTTATTATGTTTCAAATTATGAAAACCTCACCTTCCTTGTTCACCGATTTTCTTGTTTTGTACAGCTTTGTCATCTACATCAAAGAGGGGGATTATTCGGAATATATCACGGTGAACAGAACAAAGACCAACCTCATGTTCGTAGGCGACGGGATCGGAAAGACGTTGATCAAAGGCAACCGGAACAACAAGGATGGGTGGACTGCTTTCTGGTCAGCCACCGTCGGTGAGTTCTCGAAACTCAATTTCTAATCTAATAGAAAATACATGTTAATTTCGGATCCAAAAACAAATTGCTTTGCTTACCAATCGGCCAGCATTTTTGTTCTTTCGCAAGTAATTTTATGAATCTGCGCGTTATTTGTATGTCTCTTGCGCCCACTATGTTTCTTGTTATTTTGTTGTACCATTTAGAAAGTTATCACCTCCACTTACATTCTTATCATATAGTAATAAGACCTGGGTATGTTTATTTTATTAATAGACCATCTTTTGATACTAAGGTTTTCCTTATACTTAGGTACATATACTTTTCTATCCACCGATTTTCATTTGTCCAACACTCAAAATAAAAAACACTCTAAAATAAGATTATCTTGCCTAAATATTGGAAACGGTAATTGGCTAACAGATCAATTTTAGATTTCTGTTATGCTAGTTGCTCTAAATTATATTAACCTGCTCGGTTCAATTCCTAAAAGGATACGTTATTAAATCAATAATATTTAATGCCATTTCCTATATCTGCAGCTATTGAGGGTGATGGATTTCTGGCTAAGGGGATCACCTTTGGGAATTTTGCGGGGCCGGGTAAGGGCCAGGCAGCAGCTTTTCGAAGCAGGTCGGACAAGTCAGCGTTCTTCCAGTGTAGCTTCTTGGGGTATCAAGACACAATGTATGTGCACAGTCATCGCCAGTACTATCGCGACTGTGATGTATACGGCACTATTGATTTTATCTTTGGAGATGCAGCAGTGGTTTTCCAGAATTGCAACTTGTATGCACGCAAACCAAACGGGGGAAGTGCGAATGTGTTCACCGCCCAGGGCAGAGATGATCCACATGGGCAAACAGGGATGTCGTTCATCGGCTGCAAGTTCGCAGCGGCACCAGACCTTGCTCCTGTACAGTCATCGTTTAAGACATTTCTTGGCCGTCCGTGGAAGGACTTCTCGAGGACAGTGATCATGGAGTCATACATTGGCGACTTGGTTGATCCAGCTGGGTGGAAGGAGTTCCACGGCTCGGCTGGGTTGAGCACCCTTTTCTATGGGGAGTACCAAAATAAAGGCCCGGGTTCAAATACAAGTGGCCGAGTGAAATGGCCCGGGTATAAAGTTATTAGCGACTCGACGGTGGCAAATCAGTTCACTGTTGAGTCTTTCATTCAAGGCAGCCAGTGGCTCAACGACACTGGTTTTCCTTATTATCCGGGTCTGAATTAGAGAGGAGTTAAATGCTTAGATTTTTCAGACCCTTTGTGCAATAAACACTATGTAATGTTCAACTTTGGTAGTGCATATGGCTCTGGTGGTGCATTTTTATTTTTATTTTTGAAAAAGAATACATCAATAGATGAAAAACATAAATACAAGTTCGGCCCTAATCGCTACAATTCGCTCATCACTTGCGTCCAGGCCCATTACTCTTCGTTATTCAATCGTTGCAAAAACCAAGTTCTCTCCCTTCCTTAGTTTTCCCGTTTCAGAACACTCAGTAGTGCTGGCTTCAATTAGCTCAAAACTCCAACAACGCCACAAGCTCCAAATCTCGGATCACGATTCCAGACCATGTCGGACCTCTGTGTCGCTCTGTTTTCTGATCGGAGACATTAAAGTGCCCTTGCGCTCACTTGATCCTTCGCCCGTGCCAACTGCCAGTCACCATGCATCCTGGAAATCCAGCTTCGCCAGTTTAAGAACATATGCTCCGTCTCCATTCTTTTACGAGTAAAAAACAGAGCCAAAATCTAATGTCGTGTTCTTTGTGAAATCGGCATCAATTGAGGCTTTTTTGTTGGTATGAAGTCACCGTGTTGCCTTTGTGATGACACCTGAAAGTGAATTGTTGATAGAATCCTACATTTACATCATTCCACTGAAATGTGTACCACGAATTCGTTGACTTCCCTGATTTGAGATCAGTGTGCACATTTGAGGAATGCTCCTGCATATTTGCTGCTCGTTTAAACTAAGTCATACGTGTGGCTTTGGTGGTGTGTTCCGGTTTCCATTTCGTCTTGCCTAAAATCATCTCAGTAGTGGATTAGTGAATTAGATCTGTAATCACCACTGATCATTCTGTCGGTAAGATCTTTCTGGAATTGGTGTTGCTGCGTATCTTCCTTGTTGTCATTTGTAGCTGATATCTGCAAGGAAGGGGGCTACGCTGTTTCTTTGTTACTTGCGATCATGTTGTCTAGTTATGTGAGATTTGATATGAGGTCATTTGAAGCGAGGTTTCCCACTAAGGTTAGAGTTTTCCCCAACTTGAAATAAGGGAACCGCCTTAGATTTGGGGACATCTGATGAGTACCTCCGGAAGATTGTCGGTATTTGGGATTGTAGTAATTAAAAAATTCAGAGAGTATTTGTGCAGTTGTAATTTTGTTTGGAGGAACTGTCATGTTTGCCATGCTCACAGGCCTTGGTCGGTCGAGAAATTACGGTGTTGGTTGGGAATGTTCGCCTGGGAGAGGAAAAAAGCTCGGAGTCAATGGTTATGACTTCGTGCATCAGAGACGTTGGACTCAGAAAAGGAAAAATAATAATGATAATAATAATAATAATAATAATAATAATAATAATAATAATAATAATAAAGAGAAAAGGTAAAATAATTAAAAATGATAAAAATAATAATTAATAATAAGAAAGTGATCAAAGATAAAAAAGATAGGAAATCCAGGTCTCAATTAGGTAGCTAGATCTTAAGATTAGATTTAATTGAACGTCATATAGATCACGATGGTATAGTTTAGAGGTCCATTTTTTCCACTCCTACCATGACTTACTTTCTATTACATTGTCATGACAATATTAAACTTTGCGGGTCCCACCTTTTTCAAGCATTTTTTAATGTTTTGTTACGGTGTTCTTTTTGTATCTTTTTTTTTTGTGGGTCCCATTTTCCTCTTTCTTCATTACTTGGCTCCGTTCCCTCTTAATTTTGTTTTGTTAGGAAAATCCCTACATTGTTTTGAAGATGACGAAAATAATCAAAGGCAACTAATGGATGTATTAGTTGAGTTTTACCAAGTGATGTATGTGACATCCTGAATTTCAACTTATTTCGGGATAGATGAAATGGTTAATTTATCAATGCACTGTTAGTCACGTTTACTCTGAGTTGGCCCCTCACGAGTTAACTAATTGTTCGGCAAGGCAATTAAGGATCGGTACGCATACGACTAGTGAATTTAATCAGGGATAGGCCGCTCGACCATAAGGATCAAAGAGGAATAATACTACATTGTTGCAGGCCAATTAGCGAACGGAAATAAATCGAGTCGGCAAAAATACGAGGTCGGATTGCGGGTGATTCCGCACGACTTCGATATTAATTGCGGACGACGTTAAACCGATTTCCTTTTGGCCATGTACTCAGTGTGAGCAATTAACCTCTTGTGATTACATGACAACCGAGAATTGCCCTGATTCGAATGCACGATCGTGGATTGAAAAGCTATCAACCACGGGTCAAATGCGCGAGAACCCCTAAACGCCGCCCGAAAGTTAGGTCGTACTAAAGTCGCGATTGATTGATTTTAACCACGAATTTCAATCTGGTATCGGGTATCGAATTTTTAAGGATGTCGAGACTAAAATATTGGACGTGTCTCATTGATTCTCGAATTTTTTGGTAAGCCCGAATTATTGGAAAAAGGATTTAGCGTGCCGATTTTTGAAGCCAAATATTTGGGAATTTGTGCTTCAAGGGCAAAAAGACCAAATTGCCCTTTCTAGAAGCTTGTTTAGATATTTGTCTTGTTTTCTTTTTCTTTTTCTTTTCTTTTCCTCCTTCTTATCCGCACGTTTCTCTCTCCTCTCCCTTTTCTCTCTCTCTCCCCCTCACGTTCCCCCCCTTGTCGACAGCATCCCCATCCCACTTGCCCTTATCCCCTCTCTTTTCTCCCTTTGACTGGTCTTCTCTTCTTATCTCTTTCTTCTTTCTCCCCCACTTGGCTGACAACCCCACGTGCTTCTCTCTCTCTCTCTCTCTCTCCCTCTCTCTCTCTTCGGGCAGCTTCCCTTGCACGACAACCTCCCCTGCAACTTCTTCTTCTTCTTCTTCCTTGCTGGTCGACGTGCTTGGTGGCTGCTGTTGCTGTGTTTTCTTGTTGCTGCCACCAGAACCGACCGCCCCTGTTCTCCGCCCGGTCGCCGGTGAGCCGCCGTTTGCCGGCCTTGGGCCGAACCAGCACCGCCCAGCTTCTGTCTTCCTCTCCTTCTCCTCTGTCCGAGCTGCTGCCTTATTCCAGTTCTGGTCGCCGGAGCAGCGAGCTGCCGCCTCGCCGTCGCTCGGCCACCACCGCCCTTCGCCTGACCACCCCGGACCGAGCTACTGCTGCCCCCTATCCTTCTTCTTCTTCTCGGTTCTGGCCGAACCAGATCTGGCCAACCGACTGCTTGGACGCCGGAGTAGCGAGCTGCTGCCTCGCCGTCGTCCCTCCGCCCTAGTCATCGTCGGAGGCCAGCCGACCGACCAACCAGCCTCCGCCACCCCCTCGAACCAGTTGCAACCTCCAACGTTCTCTCTCTCTTTCTCTCGGCCCTTTTGGCCGTGACCTGGAGAAGCGGCCAGCAGCCTTGCCGCTGCACGCCGCCGCCGGTCACCGCCACGAGCTCGCCGGAGGACCGCTCCCGAGCCCCCCTCCGCCGCACAGAGCCACCCCAGCTTGCTGCCATCCCCCGAACCAACCCTCCTTCTCCCTTTTAGCTCCTGTCCAGCTTCGCCGGAGCCACCGCCTGCCTTGCCGGAGCTGCTGGCCGTCGTCCGGAGCTGCTGGGCCACCCACCAGCCAGCCCCATGCCACCTCAGCCGCTGGTTCCTCCGTGTCCTAGCTTGCCGTCGCGTGGACAGCCGCCCTCGGCCGAGACCCGGTCCCGGGCCGCCTCGTCCCGACGCGCCGGAAGTTCCCGGGCGTTCCCCTCGCCGCCGCCGTCGCGCTCGTGTCGTCGGAATCGCTAAACCGTGAGTCGATTTCCTAATCCTTATTTAGGGACTAATCTTGCTTAAGAGTAGTTTGATTAGTTTAATTATCGATTAGTGTTTTGGATGATGATTGTTAGTGTTTTAATATTATTGATTAAGCTTGCTTAGTGTTAATCATGGTTTATATTAATAAGTAATATTATTATTATTTTTGGAATAAATAATAATTATTTATTATTTTCGGAATTATTAATTAAATTAATTTATAATTTCGAATTATTAATAGTAATATTGTTAATACTATTCATTGCTGAAAATTAATTATTTTTGGAGAAAATAATTAATTGTGATTATTCATTGGAAATGGTTTTTATTGGTGATTATTTATTGGAAATGATTTAATTGGTGATTATTCATTGGAAATGGTTTTTATTGGTGATTATTTATTGGAAATGGTTTTAATTGAGTAATTTTGGGGAAAAATTACTATGGTCTATTTTTCCAAAGTCAATAGTATTTATATACTATTTTATTAAAGGACATTGGTTTATTGAAGAAGGGTTTTACTAAATGGAATTATTTGGGTTGGATAATTAATTATGGGAATTGAAAAATAATTATAAGTATTTTGTGGGACTTGAATTGTTTTATCGGAACAATCGACTATAGTATTATATGTTTCTTAAATGAGTATCTTTAAGTATAATTATATTTTATACTTATTTGGGATAATTGAATATTGTTGGAAATAGTTGATTGGTGTCGTTGTGAGGACACGTATTTATTTATTATTAAATATAAGTGATTATTTGGAGAAGTGTGCAAGTGTTGTGAGGTTGATTGGTCGAAATTGATTGACAGACTGTGACTTGAATTGTCGGTTGTTCCCAAGAGTTAGGGAATGTGCGTGATTGAATACTGATTGGAAGTTGAATTTTGGAAATTGTCGAGTGAGATCGTATGACATATTGCGTGGGTTATTGGCATGTCGCATGAGCATGAGCGATGTTGCATTCACGACAGAGCAAAGATATAAATGGATTGCTTGATGATGTGTTGCATGGTCACATTAAGAGGAGAGCCCGGCGCTGCCGGTAGACCGCCAATCCTTATGGGGTTGTGCCGTGGCCTTTTGGTCGTCCTGACTTCGGTCGGTTGCCTGACAGTGGTCAGTTGCGGGGCTGCGGCAGTGAGCGGGCCCCATGCTCCATATGGAATGCCGTCGATGGGAGAGAGCCCGTGACGTCGCCGTGCCTCATGGGGGAGGACGATGCCTGGTCATTGACTGGTAGACCGCCAACCATAAGGTTGTGCCGTGGCCCTAGTGGTCGTAATAATCGGAGCATGTGTGGGTGTGAGATATGAGAAAGCTGTGTGAGATGCTCTGATTATTCGCATGCCTCTTAATGTTGTGATGATTGAATCGACAGTTTCTGCAGGTTGCGTGTGCCAAGGCCAGGTAGGGTCGCTTGTGTTTGCATCTGCTTATTGAACTGTCATCTGATAATACTGCTTGAGGTGTGGTATGTGTTGTTTGCTGGAACTAGGTTGCATGGTTAGATTGCTCCCAAGGCGAGCGAAGTTCCTAACCGGGGCTTAGGACTTTGACTTGCTGAGTTTATCTCAACCCGTTGTGGTTAACATTTTCAGGGCCGTAAGATGGAGGATCGACGCGTGTTACGGCTCGTGGCCGTCTTGAAGGGAGTAGATTAACCTTGGCCTGTTGGTCTCATTGGCTTGTTAGGAAGATGCCCGTGGTAAGGGCTTGTACTTGTAAACTTCCTAGGGTTAATCAGTAGATAAATAAAGCAGTACTTTTGAATGTGTTCTTGTTGAGTTTTCCTGCTATCCCTGTTTTTGTAATTGACCGGGGATTGTGTTTCGCTTCCGCATGCGTTTAATCAAAAGATAAAACTAACGGTCGGCGACGGATCCTGGGGAGTCGCAAATCAAATGACCGTAAGAGAACAGGGGTTGTCGCGTGCTCGAGGATCGGGGCGTAACAAAGAACATTGGCTTTCAATCGTACAAATTGGCCTACATAGTATGACCCCTGTTGGAACCAAAAAACTAAAGAAAAAATGGCAACGTTTGGAAAGTTTTGGAATGAGGCACGGACAAATACTGGAGGAAAACAATATAAATGAAAATGCTTTCCAGTGGATTCAGGGGTGTGATTATAAGTCTGAACTCCTCAACTTTTTAAAAATATTGAGCACGTACATAGAAGACAAACATTAAATGAGGAACAACCAAAAGTCTACAACAATACAAGAAAGTCTACAACAGGAAGAAAAAGAGCATAAAGTAAAAAGCAATCTCTGCAAGACAAGTCTTCTGCAGCACAAATAGCACCTTCAACAAGGCATGCATTAATGAAGGATAGAAAAATTGGACATAGAACCTTCTCTCATTTCCTTTCTTTTCCAAAGCCCTTTGCAGTAGCATTTATGAGGAAAGAACAAAGGAAGCTCACTTTTGATTTTGGAATCCTCTTTGCAGAAGTTGTTTGTTTTGTTCTTTCCATTTGTCTTCATGCAGCAAGACATGTGCAAAGGAAGTAAGTCTTCAACAATCAATTTTATATTATTCTAACAACCCCACCATCTGTAAATCCGAAGAACTTCCTTTCCAGAGGGTCTCCATCCCGATGAATCCAACAGAGACGCTTCCATTGCGGTCGATGGGATGGAGAATGCCCACAGATGAGTGCTTCTCGTCCTCCTCCTTCAGCCGCGCCCAATCTCCAGCAGCTAGGCCATGAGCGACTCGCTCTAACTTCGAGACGTGTTCTCAAGGGGGTCACGGATGCCATGAATATAAAGGCTCACGTTTCAGCCTTCACGTTTCTCCACATGATACTAGTGACAGCTCACTGGTCATCGTCCGCACGTTCGCCTCTTAAAAGGACTAACAGTGGGGTTGTGAAGCCTGTCGCCGGAGTTATTGACGAAGTAAGTAGGAGCCGTTCACTGGAAGATCATACAGGCACGGCTTGTTGCTGTCTCCATGACATGTTCGAGGTTGTTGCCTTCTACTTAATACAAGCAAAAACGATCGAAGAACTTATTGCCATTCATCACCATTGAAACTGTCAATGTGTTAGTTGAAATATGAATGGAGACGAGGACGATATGTATTTCGGAGGAAAATGTGATTTTATTTCTTCGTATATTCTTAGTACAAGTATGCTCAAGTTTATAGTACAAGAGAAAATATAAAGAAAAGAATAAACACGATTACATTTTCCTATTTTATCTTCGAATATCCATGACTGATCAATTAGAATCAGGATCAAGAATAAAATCAATTTCTCCTCCCACAAAATAAGGACAGACTTAGGTTTTTCTTTACTTTTTTTCTGTGACCCAACGGACCTGGGCCTTGCTTGATCAATTGAAATCTAATTCCTTTTTGTAATAAAGGAAAATTGCATGGTGAATTTATACGTGACTAGTTTGTAATGAACATGAAATCATGGACAAATTTCAGAATCCTAGAGTTTTTTCTAGTTGATCAAATTAATTAACTCCTTCCCTCCTCAAAATATCCTAGAGTTTTTTCCAAGTTCAATCTTAATCATATTATGTCACGCCCCGACCCTCGAGCACGCGGCAACCCCAGTTCTCTTGCGGTCATTTGATTTGCGACTCCCCAGGATCCGTCGCCGACCGTTAGTTTTATCTTTTGATTAAACGCATGCGGAAGCGAAATACAATCCCCGGTCAAATACAAAAACAGGGATAGTAGGAAAACCCAACAAGAACACATCAAAAGTACTGCTTTATTCATCTACTGATTAACCCTAGGAAGTTTACAAGTACAAGCCCTTACCACGGGCATCTTCCTATCGAGCCAGTGAAACTAGCGAGTCAAGGTTAATCTACTCCCTTCAAAGACGGCCACGAGCCGTAACACGCGTCGATCCTCCATCCTACAGCCCTGAAAAATGTTAACCACGACGGGTTGAGATAAACTCAGCAAGTCAAAGTCCTAAGCCCCGGTTAGGAACTTCACTCGCCTTGGGAGCAATCTAACCATGCAACCTAGTTCAAGCAGACAACACATACCACACCTCAAGCAGTATTATCATACGACAGTTCAATAAGCAGATGCAAACACAGGCGACCCTACCTGGCTTTGCCACACGCAATCTGCAGAAACTGTCAATTCAATCATCACGACATTAAGAGGCATGCGAATAATCAGAGCATCTCACACAACTTTCTCATGTCTCATATCCACACATATGCTCCGATTATTACGACCCTCTATGTAACATCCTGAATTTCGACCCATTCCGGAATAGATGAAATGGTTATTTTATCAATGCACTGTTAGTTACGTTTACTCTGAGTTGGCCCCTCACGAGTTAACTAACTGTTCGGCAAGGCAATTAAGGATCGGTACGCGTATGACTAGTGAATTTAATCAGGGATAGGCCGCTCGACCATAAGGATCAAAGAGGAATAATACTACATTGTTGCAGGCCAATTAGCGAACGGAAATAAATTGAGTCGGCAAAATACGAGGTCGGATTGTGGGTGATTCCGCACGACTTCGATATTAATTGCAGACGACATTAAACCGATTTCCTTTTGGCCCTGTATTCAGTGTGAGCAATTAACCTCTCGTGATTACATGACAACCGAGAATTACCCTGATTCGAATGCACGATCGTGGATTGAAAAGCTATCAACCACGGGTCAAACGCGCGAGAACCCCTAAACGCCACCCGAAAGTTAGGTCGTACTAAAGTCGCGATTGATTGATTTTAACCACGAATTTCAATCCGGTATCGGGTATCGAATTTTTAGGGATGTCGAGACTAAAATATTGGACGTGTCTCATTGATTCTCGAATTTTTCGGTAAGCCCGAATTATTGGAAAAGGATTCAATGAGCCGAGTTTTGGAGCCAAATATTTGGGAATTTGTGCTTCAAGGGCAAAAAGACCAAATTGCCCTTTCTAGAAGCTTGTTTAGATATTTGTCTTGTTTTCTTTTCTTTTTCTTTTTTCTTTTCTTTTCCCCCTTCTTATCCGCACGTTTCTCTCTCCTCTCCCTTTTCTCTCTCTCTCCCCCTCACGTTTCCCCCCTTGTCGACAGCATCCCCATCCCACTTGCCCTTATCCTCTCTTTCTTTTCTCCCACTTGTTGACTGGTCTTATCTTCTTTTTCTCTCTCCTCTCCCACTTGCCTGACAGCCATGTGGACGTCTCTCTCTTTCTCTCTCTCTCTTCGGGCAGTTTCCCTTGCACGACAACCTCCCCTGCAACTCCTTCTTCTTCTTCTTCCTTGCTGGTCGACGTGCTTGGTGGCTGCTGTTGCTGTGTTTTCTTGTTGCTGCCACCAGAACCGACCGCCCCTGTTCTCCGTCCGGTCGCTGGTGAGTCACCGTCCGTCGGCCTCCAGCTGAACCGGCCTCGCCCAGCTTCTGTCCTCCTCTCCTTTCTCCTCTGTCCGAGCTGCTGTCCTGCTCCAGTCTGGTCGCGCCGCCGCCGCTGTCGCCGGCCGCCTTGCCAGACACCGGACCGCCTCAAGCTAGCCGCTCCCCTTGGACCTGTCTTAGTCGAACCAGATCCGGCCAGCCGTTCCTCCTCTTCTGGTTTGGCCGGCGCTGCCTTGTCTCCTCTGGTTCTGGTTCAAACTGAGCCGGCTAGCCAACCGACTGCTTGGACGCCGGAGTAGCGAGCTGCTGCCTCGCCGTCGTCCCTCCGCCCTAGTCATCGTCGGAGGCCAGCCGACCGACCAGCCAGCCTCCGCCACCCCCTCGAACCAGTTACAACTTCCGCCTGTCTCTCCCTTTCGGCCCATTTCGGCCGTGACCTGGAGAAGCGGCCAGCGGCCTTGCCGCTGTGCGCCGCCGCCGGTCACCGCCATAGGACCACCGCCGGAGGACCACTCCCGAGCCTCCTCCGCCGCACCAGAGCCACCCCAGCTTGCTGTCCCCCCTGAAACCAGCTGCACCGCCCTTCCTTCTCCCTTTCCAGCTCTGTCCAGCCTTCGCCGGAGTCGCCGCTTGGTCGCCGGAGCTGCTGGCCGCTGTCCGGAGTTGCCGGGCCGCCCACCAGTCAGCCCCATGCCGCCACAGCCGCTGGTCCCTTCGTTCCTCAGCTTGTCGCCGCGTGGACAGCCGCCCTCGGCCGAGACCTGGTCCCGGGCCGCCTCGTCTCGACGCGCCGGAAGTTCCCGAGCGTTCCCCTCGTCGCCGCCGTCGCGCTCGTGTCATCGGAATCGCTAAACCGTGAGTCCATTTCCTAATCCTTATTTAGGGGCTAATCTTGCTTAGGAGTAGTTTAATTAGTTTGATTGTTGATTAGTGCTTTGGATGTTGATTAATGCTTTGGATGATGATTATTAGTGTTTTAATATTATTGATTAAGCTTGCTTAGTGTTCATCATGGCTAGTAGTAATAAATATTATTATTATTATTTTTGGAATAAATAATAATAATTATTTATTATTTTCGAAATTATTAATTAATTAAATTAATTTATAATTTCGAATTATTAATAGTAATATTGTTATTACTATTCATTGCTGAAAATTAATTATTTTTGGAGAAAATAATTAATTGTGATTATTTATTGAAAATGGTTTTTATTGGTGATTATTTATTGGAAATGGTTTTAATTGTGATTATTTATTGGAAATGGTTTTAATTGAGTAATTTTGGGGGAAAATTACTATGGTCTATTTTTCCAAAGTCAATAGTATTTATATACTATTTTATTAAAGGACATTGGTTTATTGAAGAAGGGTTTTACTAAATGGAATTATTTGGGTTGGATAATTAATTATGGGTATGAAAAATAATTATAAGTATTTTGTGGGATTTGAATTATTTTATCGGAAAAATCGACTATAGTATTATATGTTTCTTAAATGAGTATTTTTAAGTATAATTATATTTTATACTTATTTGGGATAACTGAATATTGTTGGAAATAATTGATTGGTGTCGTCGTGAGGACACGTATTTATTTATTATTAAATATACGTGATTATTTGGAAAAGTGTGCAAGTATCGTGAGGTTGATTGGTCGGAATTGATTAACCGACTGTGACTTGAATTGTTGATTGTTCCCAAGAGTTGGGGAATGGGCGTGATTGAATGCTGATTGAAAATTGGATTTTTGAAATTGTCGAGTGAGATCGCATGACATATTGCGTGGGTTATCTGAAATGGCATGTCGCATGAACATGAGTGATATTTCATTCACGACAGAGCAAAGAAAAGAACGAATTGATTGATGATGTGTTGCATGATCACATTAAGAGGAGAGCCCGGCGTTGCCGGAAGACCGCCAATCCCTATGGGGTTGTGCCGTGGCCAGTGGGTCGCCTGACTTCGGTCGGATGCCTGACAGGGAGGGGTTCTATGTGGGATCGCGGTATGGGGGCGGGTCCCGGGCCTCTGTC
>CM026414.1:33870707-33908938 GCA_014858505.1 Corymbia citriodora subsp. variegata
CCACAGCTATCAGCATGGTTGCTCCCCCCCCATACCCACCCGATTGATTCCTTAAACCCTAACCCCACCCACCCCTTCAATTGAACAGCAATCTGCCCCGGAATGCTGGTCTTCCGCACTCAACGAGGTCAGCTTCTGGGTTCCACCTTATTTGCGTCGAGCTCCCTTCGCTCTAATAAATCAAGCTCGGGGATCCCCAAATGGAGAGTAACCAAGCGAACCAGCTCCGATTGTTGGCCCTTTGTAAGAAAATGGGAGACCTATGGGTAGACGATGAAGTTACGGTTCTCACTGATGCATCACCTGAGAATCAACCACCAGAAAATGAATTTATATTGTATGGTAAGCTACTTTCAAAACCCAATGTCAATTTTCAGGCATTCTACAGTACTATGAAGAGATCCTGAAAACTAGATGAGGTTAAATGTGAAGTGATTGAGCCTAGGTATTACGTGTTCATATTCAAGACAGAAGAAGAAAGGCAAAGAATACTGCAAACAGGGCCTTGGTCGTTCGCCAGTAACCTATTAGTCCTATATGAGGGCGACCCGCACATTTCCAAGCATTGTTATGACTTTACGCACTGCTCCTTCTGGGTGCATATGGTTGGAGTTCCACGAGCAGCTGTAACAGAGGATTCAATTAGAATGATTGTTGGCAAACTAGGAGTTGTGGAGGCAGTTAGAATCGAGGCAAGGAATAATAGCTCTCGTAAGACCGGGAAGGCACAAGTCAAACTAAATTTACCGAACCTGCTGAAAACAAGAACTATTATACAGGTTGGAGATAAAAAGTGGTGGATTGACTTTAAGTATGAGAGACTTCCATATTTCTGTTACTCATGTGGTCATATGGGACATTATGCTAATTACTGTCTCAAAATACCCTATGAAGAGTCGGGTTTACCGCAAGATAAGGCAGGGAAATATGGCTCATGGCTAAAAGCGGAAGTTAAAGAACCCAATCCATGCTGGCAGACATTTTATGGAGAATTGGATGTTACCTTGGAAATGGAAGACATGAGACCAGCTGCTCCTACAAACCTAGCTGGAGATACCTCAAGTTGCCAAACCCAACTAGAGCATAGTCAGGCTCTAGTGCTATATAACCCACCAATCAAGAAGGATATGGCCAATGTGATGATGGTGGACAATGTTTCTCTGAACGAGGGGAAGAGAATACAGCAGGATGAGGGGGTTAGACTGTCACGCCCCGACCGTCGAGCACGCGGCAACCCCTGTTCTCTTGCGGTCATTTGATTTGCGACTCCTCAGGATCCGTCGCCGACCGTTATTTTTATCTTTTGATTAAACGCATGCGGAAGCGAAACACAATCCCCGGTCAAATACAAAAATAGGGATAGCAGGAAAACCCAACAAGAACACATTCAAAAGTATCGCTTTATTAACTAACTGATTAACCCTAGGAAGTTTACAAGTATAAACCCTTACTACGGGCATCTTCCTATCGAGCCAATGAAACTAACAGGCCATGGTTAATCTACTCCATTCAAAGACGGCCACGAGCCGTAACACACGTCGATCCTCCATCCTATGGACCTGAAAAATGTTAACCACGACGGGTTGAGATAAACTCAGCAAGTCAAAGTCCTAAGCCCCAGTTAGGAACTTCGCTCGCCTTGGGAGCAATCTAACCATGCAACCTAGTTCCGGCAAACAACACATATCACACCTCAAGCAGCATTATCAAACGACAGTTCAATAAGCAGATGCAAACACAAGCGACCCTACCTGGCCTTGGCACACGCAACGTGCAGAAACTGTCAATTCAATCATCACGATATTAGGAGCATACGAATAATCAGAGCATCTCACATAACTTTCCCATGTCTCACACTCACATGCTCCGATTATTACGACCCCTAGGGCCACGGCACAACCTTATGGTTGGCAGTCTACCGGTCGAAGACCAGGCATCGTCCTCCCCCATGAGGCACGGTGACGTCACGGGCTCTCTCCCATCGACGGCATTCCATAAGGAGCATGGGCCAGGCCTCAACCGCGACTCTGTATCTGACCACTGTCAGGCGACCCAATGGTCATGGCACAACCCCGAAGGATTGGCGGTCATCCGGCTCAACCGGGCTATCAACTTTAATCTGACCATGCAACACATCAGCAAACAGTTCATTCTTGTCTTTGCTTTTGCTTGGTCGTGAATACAACATCGCTCATACGCTCATGCTCATGCGACATGCCATTTCAGATAACCCTCACGATATGTCATGCAGTATCACTCGACAATTCCAAAACTCAATTTCCAATCAGCATTCAATCACACACATTCCCTAACTCTTGGAAACAACCAACAATTTAAGTCATTTTCAATCAATCCCGACCAATCAACATCACGATACTCCAATACCCAACCACATGTCTCAATATTTAATAATAAATAAACACACGTCTCAATATTCAATAATAAATAAATACATGTTCTCACGGCGATGACAATCAACTATTTCCAACAATACTCAATTATCCCAAAATAAGTATAAAATATAATTATACTTAAAGATACTCATTTAAGAAACATATAATACTATAGTCAATTTTTCCGATAAAATAATTCAAGTCCCTCAAAATACTTATAATTATTTTTCAATCCCATAATTAATTATCCAACCCAAATAATTCCATTTAGTAAAACCCTTCTTCAATAAACCAATGTCATTTAATAAAATAGTATATAAATACTATTGACTTTGGAAAAATAGACCATAGTAATTTTCCCTCAAAATTACTCAATTAAAACCATTTTCAATAAATAATCACAATTAATTATTTTCTCCAAAAATAATTAATTTTCAGCAATGAATAGTAATAACAATATTACTATTAATAATTCGAAATTATAAATTAATTTAATTAATAATTCCGAAAATAATAAATAATAAATATTATTTATTCCAAAAATAATAATAATATTACTTATTAATATAAACCATGATTAACACTAAGCAAACTTCATCAATCATATTAAAACACTAATAATCATCATCCAAAGCACTAATCAACAATTAAACTAATTAAACTACTCCTAAGCAAGATTAATCCCTAAATAAGGATTAGGAAATCGACTCACGGTTTAGCGATTCCAACGACACGAGCGCGACGGCGGCGACGAGGGGAACACTTGGGAACTTCCGGCACGTTGGGACAAGGCGGCCCGGGACCGGGTCTCGGCCGAGGGCGGCTGTCCACGCGGCGACAAGCTGAGGATCGGAGGAACCAGCGGCTGTGGCGGCATGAGGCTGACTGGTGGGCAGTCCGGCGACTCCGGACGGCGGCCAGCAGCTCCGGCGACCAAGCGGTGGCTCCGGCGAGGTTGGACAGAAGCTGGAGAGGGAAAAGGGAGGCGGTCCAGCTGGCTCGGGGGATGGCAGCAGGTCGGGGGTGGCTCCGGCGCGGCGGAGGAGCTCGGGAACGATCCTCCGGCGGTCTACGGCGGTGACCGGCGGCGGCGGGCAGCGGCGAAGCTGCTGGCCACTTCTCCTGGTCACGGCCAGAGGAGCCGGGAAGGAGAGAAAGGGCACGGCGAAGGTGGCGACTGGTGGGGTGGCTCTCGGATGGCATCTAGCGGCGGTCCAAGGCGGTCAGATGGTGGCGGAGGACGGCTGGACGTTGGTGGCGGAGGCCGAGCCACAGATAGCAGCTGGCCGGATCTGGCTCGGTCCGAAGGGGGGCAGCAGCGGCTCGGTTAGGGGTGGTCGTGTGAAAGGCGGTGGTGGCCGAGCGACGACGAGGCAGCAACTTGCTGCTCCAGTGTCCAGGCGGTCAGCTGGCCGGTGTTGCAGCAGCAGACGGTGGAGGAAGACAGGAAGACAGAAACTGGGCGAAGCTGGTTCAGCCCAAGGCCGGCAAACGGCGGCTCACTGGCGACCGACGGCGAGCTGGCAGGATGGCGGAGCTACGGTGGTGATGGGTGGTGGTTGCCGGCGGTGACGGTAGCAAAAAGGGAAGGCAGCAGCAGCTTCAGCCGAGGGAAGAAGAAGAAGAAGAAAGGAAGAAAGAAGAAGCTGCAGGAGAAGGGGGCGTCGTGCAGGGGAAGCTGCCCGAAGAGAGAGAGAGAGAGAGAAGTACATGGTGTCAGCAAGTGGGCAAAAAGAAGAAGAAAGTGATAAGAGAAGACTAGTCAACAAGTNTGGGGTTGTCGATAAGGGGGGGCGCAGGAGGAGAGAGAAAAAGAGCGTGCAGGAGAGAGAGAACGCGTGAGAGAGAGAGGGAGAGAGAGAAAAACCCTAGAAAATTAAAATCAAACAAGCTTCTAGAAGGGGGGCAATCCGGTCTTTTTACCCCTGAAGCGCGATTCCCAAAAATCCGGTCCTAATCTCGACCCATTAATCCAACTCGAGCAATTTTCGGGCTTATCGAAAATTCGAGATGTTACATAGATAGCTTAAATCCGAAAAATTCCATTTCAAAAGACAAGCTATGAAAAAACTGAAACGGTTTGCTCCATATGAAAAACGAGACTCTCTAGCATGTCTTGTGGATGTGGATAAACTTCTGGACACCCCAATCCAAGTATGCGAATGGGTGATGGTAGGGGCTTTGGTGGCTGGCCCTAATAAGCCACCAAAACAGCCGTGAAGATACTAAGTTGGAACTGTCAAGGTCTAGGCTCTCCCTTGACAGTCCAACATCTGAGAGCCTTGATGGCTCATGAGAGACCTAACTTACTTTTTCTTATGGAAACTAAAAATAATGAGAGGGTGGTGGATTGAATCAAAAGGAGGTTAACTCTCTCCAACTCTTACATTGTGAATCCAGTGGGGATAGTTGGCGGCCTAGCTTTATTATGGGATGAGGAAACACATACTACTGTGGACTATGCTAGTAATGAGCTCCTTGAGGTTACATGCAAGGATAGGGATAAGGGGTATCCATGACAATCTCTTTTCTACATGCATCAACCTGCTTAAATCAACGACTTACCTTATGGAATCTCCTTCGGGAGAGACATGCACTATCAGATATTCCCTGGTTATGCATTGATGACTTCAATGAGGTGCTATTTTATTGGGAAAAAGCTGGGAAAAGACAGGTTGAGTGATCCAGGATCATGGCATTCAGGAGCTTTGTTGACGATTGCTCCCTAATGGATCTGGAAAGTAAAGGTTGCGCCTTTACCTGGACAAACCATAGAGACGGGGATAATTTAGTTAATGAGAGGTTAGATCGAGCATTATGTACTTTGAACTGGCGAGTACTATACCCCTATGCAGAAGTTCTTGCTCTTCCCACCATAGGGTCTGATATGGAGCCAATACAAAGGAAAAGACATAAACCATTTCGGTTTGAAGCTTACTGGTTGGATCATCCAGATTGCAAAACGGTTGTTGAGAATGCATGGAAGGCTGTTGCAGGAGCTGACCTGAATATGGCTTTGAAATCTCAAACAATTGTTGTAGCGCTGAGGAAATGGAGCCGCAAGACCTTCAAGAACGTAGCACAACAGATTGAGAGCATGAGAGGTACACTAACAGCACTTATAAACACACAGAGAATAGATGTTACTAAAGAGGAATATAAGAGGGTGGTTGAACGTATGGAAACACTATAGAGACAGGAGGAAATGTTCTGAGGTATGCGCTCACGTATTAACTGGTTGAAACATGGGGATCGAAATACCAAATTCTTCCATGCTACGACAATTCAGAGAAGGAACCGTAACAGAATTTCTATGCTACAACTAGCTGAAAATTTATGGAGTAGAGATCCTCAAATAATCCAACAACACATCACAGGCTTTTACCAGCAACTATACACATCAGTTGGGGCTAGAGACTATCACCCCATCCTAGAGGATTGCCCATTGATTGTCTCTAGAGAAATGAAGACGACCTTAATGAAATAGATCACAATGGAAGAAGTGCAACAAGCAGTGTTTCAAATGGGAGCTACAAAAGCACTAGGGCCGAATAGTCTCAATGGACTTTTCTACCAACACAATTGGCCTATAATTAAGGAAGATGTGTTTAGTCTTGTGGAGTTCTTTTTCCATCAAGGTACATTTGACCCTACTTTAAACAAGACACATCACCCTAGTTCCTAAGGTGACAAACCTAGAATGCATCACAGAATACTGGCCGATCAGCCTCTGCAACTTCAATTACAAACTTATTGCCAAGGTTATGGCCAATCGACTTAAACCTTGGTTGATACATCTTATTCATCTAGAACAAAGTGCCTTTGTGGGGGGTAGGCAAATACAAGACAACATATTTATAGTCCAAGAAGTCCTACATCAGCTACGAATTAGGAAAATGAAGCAAAATTTCAAGCTGTTTTAAAATTAGACATGCAAAAAGCGTATGATAGAGTGGAGTGGGACTTTTTATGTGACTGCATGTTGAAAATGGGCTTTTTTGAGAGATGGGTACAACTGGTAAAGTTCTGCATATCCTCTGTTAGCTTTAGAATTAATGTAACATCCTGAATTTCGACCCATTCCGGGATAGATGAAATGGTTAATTTATCAATGCACTATTGGTTACATTTACTCTGAGTTGGCCCCTCACGAGTTAACTAACTGTTCGGCAAGGCAATTAAGGATCGGTACGCGTACGACTAGTTAATTTAATCAGGGATAGGCCGCTCGACTATAAGGATCAAAGAGGAATAGTACTACATTGTTGCAGGCCAATTAGCGAACGGAAATAAATCGAGTCGGCAAAAATACGAGGTCGGATTGCGGGTGATTCCGCACGACTTCGATATTAATTGCAGACGACATTAAACCGATTTCCTTTTTGGCCATATACTCAGTGTGAGCAATTAACCTCTCGTGATTACATGACAACCGAGAATTGCCCTGATTCGAATGCACGATTGTGGATTGAAAAGCTATCAACCACGGGTCAAACGTGCGAGAGCCCCTAAACGCCGCCCGAAAGTTAGGTCGTACTAAAGTCGTGATTGATTGATTTTAACCACGAATTTCAATCCGGTATCGGGTATCGAATTTTTAGGGATGTCGAGACTAAAATATTGGACGTGTCTCATTGATTCTCGAATTTTTCGATAAGCCCGAATTATTGGAAAAATGATTTAGCGTGCCGAGTTTTGAAGCCAAATATTTGGAAATTTGTGCTTCAAGGGTAAAAAGACCAAATTGCCCTTTCTAGAAACTTGTTTGAATTTTGTCTTGTTCTCTTTTCTTTTTCTTTTTCTTTTTCCTTTCTTTTCCCCCCTTTTTCCTCCGCACGTTTCTCTCTCCTCCCCCTTTTCTCTCTTTTTCCCCACGTTTTCCTCCCCCCTTGTCGACAGCCCTCCCCACTTGTCCCCATCTTATCTTATCTTTTCTCCTCCCTTTGACTGGTCTTCTCTCCCTTTTCTCTCTCCTCTCACTGACAGCCCATGTACTTCTCTCTCTCCCTCTCTCTCTCTCTCTCTCTCTCTCTCTCGTGTGCGCAGCTCCCCTGCACGTTCAGCCCTTTCCCCTCAGCAGCTGCTTCTTCTTCTTCCTTTCTTCTTCTTCTTCTTCTTCGGCCGACGTCCCTGGCTTGCTGCTGCTGCTGCCACCCATCACCGACCACCGCCGCAGCTCCACCGCTCTTGTTCTCCGCCCGGTCGCCGGCGAGTTTCCGTCCGCCGGCCTTGGGCCGAACCAGCACCGCCCAGCTTCTGTTTTCCTCCCCTCTCCTCTGCCCGACGGTGCTGCTGTCTTGTTCCAGTCTGGTCGCGCCGCCGCCGCTGCCGCCGGACCGCCTCAAGCCAGCCGCTCCCCTTGGACCTGTCTTAGCCGAACCAGATCCGGCCAGCCGTTCCTCCTCCTCTTCTGGTTTGGCCGGCGCTGCCTTGTCTCCTCTGGTTCTGGTTCAAACCGAGTCGGCCAGCCGGCCACCTTGCCAGACGCCGGACCGATCGAGGACCGCCGCCGCAAGCCACCGCCCTTCGCCTGACCACCCCGAGCCGTTGCTACTGCCCCCTCTATTCTTCTTCTTCCTCGGTTTTGGGCCGAACCAGACCCGTGGACGCCGGAGCAGCGAGTTGCTGCCTCGCCGTCGCTCGGCCGCCATCGTCCCTCCGCCCTGGCCGTCACTCACCGTCCGCCCAGACCCCGCCGGAGGCCGACCGACCACCCTAGCCGGTTACCATGCCGGAGCCGCCGCCTGGTCGCCGGAGCTACTGGCCACCGTCCGAAGCCGCCGGACCGCCCACCAGTCAGCCCCGTGCCACCACAGCCACCTGTTCCTCCGTTTTGCAGCTCTTTGCCGCGTGGACAGCCGCCCTCGGCCGAGACCCGGTCCCGGGCCGCCTAGTCCCGACGCGCCGGAAGTTCCTGGGCGTTCCCCTCGCCACCACCGTCGCGCTCGTGTCGTCGAAATCGCTAAACCGTGAGTCGATTTCCTAATCCTTATTTAGGGGTTAATCTTGCTTAGGAGTAGTTTAATTAGTTAATTGTTGATTAGTGCTTTGGATGATGGTTATTAGTGTTTTAATACTATTTGATTAAGCTTTGCTTAGTGTTAATCATGGTTAGTATTAATAAGTAATATTATTATTATTTTTGGAATAAATAATAATTATTTATTATTTTCGGAATTATATATTAATTAAATTAATAATAATTTCGAATTATTAATATTAATATTTTTATTACTATTCATTGCTGAAAATTAATTATTTTTGGAGAAAATAATTAATGGTGATTATTTATTGGAAATGGTTTTAATGGTGATTATTCATTGGAAATGGTTTTAATGGTGATTATTTATTGGAAATGGTTTTAATTGAGTAATTTTGGGGGAAAATTACTATGGTCTATTTTTCCAAAGTCAATAGTATTTATATACTATTTTATTAAATGACATTGGTTTATTGAAGAAGGGTTTTACTAAATGGAATTATTTGGGTTGGATAATTAATTATGGGATTGAAAAAAATAATTATAAGTATTTTGTGGGACTTGAATTATTTTATCAGAGAAATCGACTATAGTATTATATGTTTCTTAAATGAGTATCTTTGAGTATAATTATATTTTATACTTATTTTTGGATAACTGAATATTGTTGGAAATAATTGATTGACAGACTGTGACTTGAATTGTTGGTTGTTCCCAAGAGTTAGGGAATGTGCGTGATTGAATGCTGATTGGAAATCGAATTTTGAAAATTGTCGAGTGAGATCGTATGACATATTGCGTGGGGTAATGGCATGTCGCATGAGCATGAGCGATATTGCATTCACGACAGAGCAAAGATATAAATGAATTGCTTGATGATGTGTTGCATGATCACATTAAATGAGGGAACCCGGCGTTGCCGGAAGACCGCCAATCCTTATGGGGTTGTGCCGTGGCCGTTTGGTCGCCTGACTTCGGTCGGATGCCTGACGGGGGACATGTGACGGGACTGCGGTAGTGGGCGGGTCCTATGTTCCTGTCAGTTGCGGGACTGCGGTAGTGGGCGGGTCCTATGCTCCTTCGGGAATGCCGTCAGAGGGAAGGGATGACCCCTGACGTCGCCGTGCCTCGAGGTAAAGAGGACGAAGCTGGTTTAGCTAGGAACCGCCAACTTTAAGGTTGTGCCGTTGGCCCAGGAGGAGGCGTTAATAATCGGAGCATGTGTGGGTATGAGACATGAGAAAGTTGTGTGAGATGCTCTGATTATTCGTATGCTCTTAATGTCGTGATGATTGAATTGACAGTTTCTGTAGGTTGCGTGTGCCAAGGCCAGGTAGGGTCGCTTGTGTTTGCAACTGCTTATTGAACTGTCGTCTGATAATATTGCTTGAGGTGTGGTATGTGTTGTTTGTCGGAACTAGGTTGCATGGTTAGATTGCTCCCAAGGCGAGCGAAGTTCCTAACCGGGGCTTAGGACTTTGACTTGCTGAGTTTATCTCAACCCGTCGTGGTTAACATTTTTCAGGTCCATAGGATGGAGATCGACGCGTGTTACGGCTCATGGCCGTCTTTGAAGGGAGTAAATTAACCCTGGTATGTTGGTCTCATTGGCTCAATAGGAAGATGCCTGTGGTAAGGGCTTGTACTTGTAAACTTCCTAGGGTTAATCAGTAGATAAATACATCGATACTTTTGATGTGTTCTTGTTGGGTTTTCCTGCTATCCCTGTTTTTGTAATTGACCGGGGATTGTGATTCGCTTCCGCATGTGCATAATTACAAAATAAAAATAACAGTCGGCGACGGATCCTGGAGAGTCGCAAATCAAATGACCGCAAGAGAACAGGGGTTGTCGCGTGCTCGAAGGTCGGGGCGTGACACTTCATATTGTTTTTCCAAACATTGTACTCTTTCCCATCAAAGTAAGGTGATCTGGTGATGCTTCGTCCCTTAATCAGACCTGGTGCAAAAATACTAGCCATGAAATATCTTTAGCTTTGAAGTAATAAACACTTCAAGATACTGAGCACACGGCTCCGATACCAATTGATATAGCTAGTATTAACACCTAGAGGGGGGTGAATAGGTGTAGAGGAATTTTACGCGCAAGTAATATAAAGTTTTTGCAATCTATAAACTAAAATTAAATAGAGAAGGTAGAGAAGATTGCAAACACAGTTTATAGTGGTTCGGTTTTTGTCAAGCTTACGTCCACTTTCTAGGCAATCAGCCAATGGGCTGGATTTCACTATGTGATCAAAAGTGATTACAGACTCTTGAATGTTAGCACTTGGTGATGATATGTCTCACAAAGTCACTCTTCTTGGTAATTCACTAAGATCACTCGGTTTCGCTCTATTTTAGACAACTAGTGAAGAATTGAATCCGCCTTGGAATATATTTATCTTCTCTACTCTTCTAGCTCTCATCCTATTCTTATATACTCTCCAAGCCACACTCGACCATTGGGTCTTTCCTTGAGAGTTTAGTATTCCCTTTCTTGGACAGACTTTATAAAGTAAGTCTTTTTAACCGTTGAAGGTAAATCAGATCCCCTTGGATTTTGTTCGCCCATACAATCAGAATCCAGGCTTCCATAAGTTCTCTATTCTTCTTTGGAAATTGTTCGTTGATTGATCCTGCTAATCAGTTTGATACAACAGAATCAATATAAATAAAGTAAGTGAAATATTTGACCGTTGGTGATCTGGTCTTATAGTTTCATTCTAAGTTTAATAGACTAATGTTTTGAGTCTGTTTAAGTTCTCCGTTTGGTATGATCAAACTCAGAAACTACATCTATTCGGGTTTTTCATCTGGTACGAGCAGACTTAGAATCTACTAAATTAAAGTTCTGCATCTGCTTCATCAAGATTCAGACACTTTCTGCGTTTGCTTCATCCAGACTCAAAGGCTTCCTGTGCTTCTCCATCTGCTTCATCCAAACTCAGAAGCTTTCCATCATCTACATAGCGGCTTGTGCGTTTTTCACCAAGTTACTCAATCAATAAACACGTTAGTAGCCTTTGATTTATTTTGTCATCTTCAAAACATCATAAGGAATTTCCCTAACAATTGGCACGGTGCATGCTTTGTACGAGCTTGAGAAAATGCTACCACATTATCGTTCTGTCCCGATCATCGACTTGTGCACATAATTTGCATCGTTTTTTAGCTTGTCAATGCCCCTCATTAAGTTTCTTCTCTCTTTCATTCCTAGTAATGATCTTAGAGTTTGAGTGTTGATTTGTCTTAATTTAAACTCATTAATAGATGAATAATATTAGAAGTGGAAATAAAGGTTATCGAGAAGAGCTAGCCATTCTTACCTATTGCCGCAATATTTTTTTTTTTTAAAAAGTCGAAGTTTCGAATTTTTCTTATAAGTCCCCAGAGTTTCTACATTTCTCAAGTTCTGTTTAGCGATATTTATTTCGCACTCAATCGTAGTTCTTCTAGCGGACATGTAGAAGTAACAAGTCGAAGCTTCAAATTCTGTTTTGTACGGCTGTTGTATTGCCAAGTTGGAAATGATCTTCTAAAGCTCTATTACTTGAGATAGTTACTTGAGAATTGATTGAGGTCTTTTTATTCTTTTACCCTCACAGTTTTGTTATATATATATATGTGCTCACATGAGGAGGCTTAACATTGGAGTTCAAGTACTAAGGCTCATTATTATATCGAAAGGCTCACATTGTGAGTTAATTCCAATTTCACATTTATATCTCAGGAATGCTCTTTTCATGTTTGGTATATAGTTCAGTTCATTCCTATCATTTTTGACATCCTAAAAGCTTGTCAAAAGTCACTCCTTGTTTGGTCCCTCTAGCCTTGGCAAATACTTCCCAAAGTCGTCGAACTTGGTCGTTACAAAGACAAGCCTTTTTTCTTTTCATTTTCCACAATGGTGTCCATTTAAGCATCCATATTAGCTAAATTTTATCGTCTACCAACCAAGTTTACTAGATTTGGCTTTATTTAATGTTGGAACGATTTAATTAACTAGAAAGTTTGGTGGAATTAGGAGAACTTGATTAGACAAATTACAATTAAAAAGGACTTAATCAGCAAAGGGTGAAAGTATTAAAACAAAATGTAAAAATTCTTCCCTAGTGTATGATCCGACTGGATTAGGGGATGAAGTAACTTCCGGTGATTTCACTCACTTCGTCGAGTAATCGAGTTCTTCTCATCGGTTTGGTGAGCCTGTCGACAATTAAAGGAATGCAACTAGATTAGCACACATTACAAAACTGTCCTTGCATAAGTTGCTTGTACACATAGAAGAAAAAGGAAAAGACATGATGAAATAACTTCTCAGTCACCTTTTTATTTAAAAAAACAAAAAAAACATGAACTGATGACAAGATGCGACAGCACATGGTTTTCACCTCAGCCTGTCAGGGGTCTCGATGAACCACCCAGGCGTACAAAGACGAAAACAAGCACGTCATTCTGAATAAGACGCTAAATGTGTACCAAAACACTACAGTGTGGATTTTTGCTTGCCGATCGATTTGATAAGGTCATTTGGAGCGTATGAATGTGAATTGTAAAATTTTGTGGGATGAATAATAATGCCAAAAATTTAAGCTATTAAATTTGAAAGTGTTGTTTAAAGTCTAGATATTCTAATATCGGTTGAGCTAGATTACCAAATACTAAAGCGTGAAAAATATAGAATCAACTCATATTATGATATCAAATGACAAGGCCGATTACGATTTAATGTATATGTATTCTAAAATAAATAATACAACAGCGCGCAACGGCACTGCGTCATTTACGACTGTCGTATATATTATCCTTTCTCTTTCCTAAAAAAAACCTCCGGATAAGACTAGAACAACCTTTTCCCGCGGCCGAAGCGTCGGCAGGACCTTCAGAAAGCTCGACAGGGCTCGAACCGTACTTGTTAGTCTTGTGAGCCACGAGGAGCCACACATGAGTGATGAGCTCACCTCCTCTTCTCAGCAGCCTGGCATGTTGATACACATGACCCTTGGCTGCACCATAACACAGCATCTCCACCCAGATGCTGCTGATGATCTCCCACATGTCGCCCATCGTCCTCAGGTCGGCCACGAGCTTCTGCACTTCCAACAGCACGTCCCAGTCACCAATTACTCGATGAGTGATCCCTGTCGCCTTACATGGGTCCATGGGGGCTGTGACATCTCCTCCCACCAACGATGCTTCTCTATCGTCTGCGTACGCCAAGATGTCACGGGCTGACTGTGACTTTTGGTCCCTCTTGCAGAAAGGCCTCAGTTTGCAGCAAGCGTGCTCCAGTGTGATGTCGGCAGTGGTGAGGGACAATACCTGAGGATGCAGACCCAGGAGGTATAACATGTAATCCGATAGGAGTTTGCTTCCTTCACAAGCAGCGGACTTCTCACTATCCAATGTGTGCAGGATTTCCGTTGCGATGTGCCAAATAATAATGCTCTTATCGAATGCCATGTCGATGCTACCGCTCAGTCCTTCTTTCTCTTGGACGTCATGAGTCTCGAGCGTCCACTCGGCTCTTTCTGTGAAGGGCAGGTGCTTTCTTTTCTTATCTAGCTCCACCATCTTTTGAACCACCAGCTCCTTGAGGCACAAGGGGATAGCTTCGCGGGAGTGTAACAGATGCCTCCTGAAGATCTCCCTTTTGCCAAACAAATCAAGTACCTTGCTGATGAGCTTCGGCATTTTATTGTGTAAGAGGCGGCGGTCAAACAAATTGAGCTGCCCTATCGACCTCGACCATCTTTTCTTCCTCATGCACAGATCGGCTATAAATGGGAGGAGCCTTCGGACAAGCGGCACCTTAAGGTTCATACTCATCTTCACCACTGCCCAATCCGAAAAAGGCAGCGCCATGATTTGATAAAGCTCGAGAGATGTGACTGCCATCAGTAATGCGTAGGTATAGGTGACATACATATCGATCAAGAAGGCATTTCCGAAGATGATGGTGAATCCACACAAGGCAGACACCAAGAATAAGAAGCCGACGAAGTGGCCTATGAAGCCGACTTTGGTGTACAGAACGGGCGCTTTAGTGTAGAGCACATCGTACATGAAGTTCAGCTCGATCTCGGTCACGGTGAAAGCACGGTTGGGAGAGTCATCATCGATGGACATCCAATCGCGGGATATGAACCGAGGGTGGTACAGCCAGTTCCCAAGGTGGCGCTTCAGACATTCAAACCGAAAGTGGGCCTTCAAGACGTCCTTTGCAGAGTCGAACTTGCCATCCTCAGGGAACTCTTTGAACTTTCTCTGAATCTCGGTTAAATCACTGATGTCCTCAGCAGTCACGCTCGAGTTCTCATCATATACGGAGTGGAGAACCCAGGCCCACCCTGCCGACTTCCCAATTCCGACCGCGAACAAGGGCAGGTACAGCCATGAGACGGGGGACGAGCGGTCCCAGCATCGAATGAGAATCCAAAGCACTAAGGCAGCCGTAAGCCCGACGTTGAGCATCTGTCTCAATCCCAGCCGGTTATCTTCCCACTCATAGGCCGTTATGCTGTCTGGGTACCCAAGTTGTATCAGAAGCAACGGGGCCAATAGACCTTCCAACACCACATCGTAACCCGGATCGTCAGAACGGTCAATGCGGACCACAGAAAGCTTGCCTAATGCAAATGTCGCTGAGGAAGACAGGAGCAAATATGTGGCCCAGATGGCGAATGTAGCTAAAATCCGTTTCATATATTTCCGACGACTGCCTAATATTGCGAGAATAATCTCACAGGCAAAGCTTGCGATGACCAGCAACTGAATTCCCCACACCACCCACAGGCCTTGTAACGGCTGCAACACGGTGCTCAAACTCATGGCAGCTTCGTTCAAGTGTGCTCACTAGACATCAATGCCAATGCAAAGTGAGGCACATTGCTTATGAAGAACAATTAAGAAGAGCTTGCACAAAACTGCATAAATGCATACAATATTGCATGCATTAATTCTCTTAATCTGTTAGAATCAAGCACCAAATTAAGAATGTGCACATTGCTTATCCTACAATTTATGCATAAGTGGGACTCTTCACTTTCATTCTGTAGTGGATGCAAAGTAATGACATTTCTCTTATTATAAGCTTTGCTTTGTCGAAGCTTCAAACTTTTGATCATTCTTAAAAACATCAACTCTCTCCCGTGGGCTTGGGAAAGGTGGTAGAAAGAATGTGTCGCCCAGTGAGAACGCCACATTTTAACTTCTCAGTGGCCTTTTACTAGATGCACCAAAATACAATACGGTAATTGATTAGATGACTTGAGATGCTATTGCTCTCAGGTTGGATTTATAAAATTTTAACTAGAAGCAATTTCATGACTCTAATAATAATTCCTTTAATCCTACTACATTTCAAAACCTGCAGATTTCTTAAATCCCATTCACATTGGAAAGATTGCGTTCAATAGTTTCCTATACTTTCCTGACATAACAATCTTAAAATTTCAACATTGACAGGTTGAGGAGGAACAGAGAAGGAACAAAATATCTCCTGGTAGTTCTTTCACCAGTCGGGAAAATGAACATCGAAAACAAACATAATCATGTGTTATAACTTGGATGGAGTATAGCTAAGTGTACTGATCAACAAATTAAAGTATGATAGTCACTTGCCGAAAAATAAAAAAAGTATGGAGTATAGTTAATTTAGTTCATTGAAAGTCCAGACAAAGAGAATACATAGGCAGATGTTTTTGTTTCGTTCTTCTTCTAAGACTGTTTACACGTAAGAAAAAATAAAAAAGTATGATTTTTTCTTTGCTCGTCAAAATTTAGAAAAATAAAAAATTATGAAAAAATTATAAGTAAATCTACATATTTATAATTGGATGTTGTGAAAGTGTTAAGAGTTTGTTAATTTGTAAAAAGAGATAATATCTGTGAGCCGCAAAATCTTCAATTAATAAAAAGTAACAAGTAAAATCAATTCAAACAAATCAAACGATTCAAAGTAAATTCAATGAAAGACAAAATGGCATCATATTTACCCACTTGCCCATGTCTCTCCATGTTAATCTCCCATTCCTTTCCTAGAGGTTTTGAATCTATATTCTCTTTGCGACCCCAGTATTTTCTCTTCTTTTTTTTTTAACTCCTTCAATTGTTTATTTTTTTTTTAAATTTATGATGTGTTCATCTGGATCTTCACTCTTTATGGAAGTGGCACCCTTCTCGCATCGTGAGATGTCAAGAAGCTCTGGGTACAAATCTATGTCGTTAAGCCATTCACCCTCCTATGAGTCTTAATTTTTCAGAATAATAAACTGCCTATAATCTAAATATAATTTGGGGAAAATTTTAAAACCCGTTGTCTACTGACTATAGATGATGTTAGATTGAACGATTTCATGGGGACGTGATGTCTTCTGCTGTTCTCTCTGAGAAACAACATGCAAGCGAAATTAATAACGATGAGAATGGATGAACCGCCTTGGACTCATTCTGAAGAATTAAAAATAAATCTTGAAACTTCTTGATGCATTCATTCAATATGTTCAGTAAAATTTTGGGATCCTAACACCGCTCTAATTCTTCCATTACAGTGAATGAGATTTATTTCGTCTTGCTCCCCTGCATGAGTAAAACCCACTTGAAAAGGAGAAAGAGAAGTTTCTGAAGTCCATAAGCAATGCTAGGCGCTAATTTTGCTAGAACAGATCTACGAAATTGATACATTCAATGAGATGGCTGATTGCAGAAGGACATCTAAAGAAGCGACTCATATTGAAACACCCAACTACCGATTACTGCATTACTTAAAGGACCGATTATGTAAACCAGTTCAGTAAACATGAAATATGAGATCATCGACACACATTTTTTATTCCGCTGAACCTATCATTGACTCACTGCTAAAACAGATAAATGTTCAGTGACAAATGAAACTAATGACAAGATCATGAATTTTCTGGAAAAATAATGGAAGTACAAAGTGGTCTGGCAAGAAACCGAAACCTTACCATTCTGTGTGACTCCCAAGAAGTTGATGAATTAGGTTCTTGCTGATCAGAGAAATGGCACAGAATATGTCTGGGTTCCTAACACTTGTGGGGAGGTTTAGTTAAATTCAATTCTGAAAAGACAATAAGTGGGATTATAAAACACAAAAAAGCAGAGATTTGATTACTTACTTGTAACTTTAATCTGTGATTCTTTTTCTCTTTGTTCGGCTTCCGCCAGCGACAAACCAGGTATAAGATTTTTAACTTTATACTATTGTTGGATCAAACTCTGCTGAAAGTATGCAAAGAATTCACTCTTACAATTTTTAGATAAAAGTCACAAGAGCTTAAACTATTGCAATTTATATAATCTAATCTTTAAACTTCCAACTCATTAATAAAGTCTCTTAACTTCCCATGGCAAGATCAATCAGTTATACGCTATTGTTCCCAAGTTTTCGTAATCACGCAATTGTCTAGATTTTGAAATATCTTTTCAGATTAATTCATTTCTTAAATCAACCCGTAGTGTGTTACTTTTTTCATTTTTTATCTTTAGTACATATGAGCATTACATTAGCGACATTTAAGTATAATAGTTTAAGTATAATAGAACGTCCTTTACAGGAGACTTAGGATCTAGATATACTGGGCATCAATCCCTCTCTCCAGCTACCATTCCCTGTAATCATCAAATTTGTTTAGTTTTTTTGGCATTAATCGGCTAGGTATAAGGTTAGATTAGTCGTGAAGGCATACAAGCAAAAGGCCCGAATTGACCATGATAAAGTTTTTTCCCTTCTTATCCACTTGGAGGCAATTAGATAATAATTTATTTTGCAATTCAAAATGGATGGTAAATTTATCAAATGAATGTCAAATCAGCATTTTTAATTGGCATCCTTGATGAGGAATTTATGTCAAGCAACCCATGGGGTTTATTGTAAAAGGTTATGGAGACAAAGTATTGAAGTTGAAACTATTTGGGGCTTAAACAAGCCTTGAGAGTATGGAATTCCAAAATTGATGCTTATTTCAAGGCAAATGACTCTTCTCAATGTCCAAACGAGCACGTGCTTTATTTGAAGCAAGAAAAAGGTTATGCTCTATTGTCCTATTTATATGTAGATGACCTTGTTTTGCATGAAATAATCCAAAAATAATTAATCTTTTTAAGGCACCAATGATGAAGAAGTCTAAAATTACTAATAATGATCTCATGAATTATTTCCTTGGCATAGAATTGAAGCAAAGTGCAGGTGAAATTTTTATGTTCCAAAAGGTTATACATAAACCATACTTGACAAATTCAATATGATGAATTGTACACCGGTCAATACATCAATACAATGCTATGCTAAGCTTCCAAAGTTTGATGATGGTGTTAATGTTAATTCAATGTACTTATAGAGGCTTGATAGGAAGCTTGAGATATTTGACATATACTAGAATGGATGTTATGTGTAATATTGGAATTGTGAGTCCATATAGGGAGAAACCAAAGTCATCTCATCATTACGTTGCAAAAATGATACTTCGCTATGTTTAAGGTATTTTTACTTGTGACTTACATTATTATTAGTCTCAATTCTTTTATCTTAGAGCCTATTTAGACAATATTATGGTGAATATATTGATGATCAAAAAAGCACTATAGGCTTTGTATTTTTCTTATGTGACATTGTTTTCACATGGTCATCAAAGAAGAAGCCCAAAGTTACTCTTTCAACATATGAAGCTGAGTATATAGCAACATCTTCATGTGTTTGTCATGCAATGTGGTTGAAAAGACTACTCAAAGAAATTCATATGGAGCAAAAGAAAGTAATAGAGCTTTTTGTCGATAATATTTCTCTCTTTGGCGAGAAATCCAGTTTTTCATGAACGAGCAAACATATCGATATTTGAATCACTTACTTGAGAACAAGTGAGAGGTAAGGAAATTAAGTTTCACATGTGAAGATCAGAGATCAAGCAACAGATAGTTTCACAAAACCTCTCGATGTTGATGCCTTCCAGAAGTTCAAGAGTCTGCTTGGAATGATTGATGGGAGACAATTTGGCTTAAGAGGGAGTGTCTGTAATTAAACCAAATCCATTTTGGCTATAATTTAGTAAGTTAAAATTGCCAATCATGCGGAAAGGTTATCAATTCAAGGAACAAGTTGTTGATTTCATGGTTGTGAATGGACTACCTAGTTGTCGATTTACAAATTTAAATGTCAATGTATGTTGGGCTCCCAAGACCGGTGCACGAATCGAAAGTCCTTATTGTAGTGTTATTTTCAAGAGTCTGGTCATGGTTTTATGTCTAGCTTAAATGTTTTGTAAATTCTCGAGAATCTATCTCTAAGGAATGTTAGATATAATTATGAGTCATTTAAGATTAAAAGTCATGCGATAAGCTTGTTTACACATAAATCTTGTGATCATTTCAAATAAGATGAGATAAAAAAAAAAAAAATTTCCTTCTCTTCCGTGTGTGGATTGTGAGCATTTCTACCTTCAAATTATCCCACCAATCCCTTATGCATCAAATCCTGCCCGATTCAGCTAATGGAGTGCAAGGCCATATCAATGTGTGAAGTGGATAAATTTTTTTTCCAAATGGGATGTCTAGGGGACCCCACCATGTGCAAAATTAAAATTAAAGGAAGAGAAGAATCCTCTTTCTGCGCGTTAAAGGAGGCGCCCAAGCCTCTGTCGCTCATCTTTTTTCATCGACTCAACTTCCCCATGGGGATTTGAGGTCAATCATGGCCGACTGAACCTCTCCATCGAGATCAAGATAGGCGGTGTTGCAAACTAGTATTAACACCTAGAGAGGGGTGAATAGGTGTAGAGGAATTTTACGCACAATTCAAACAAAACTTTAGCAATCTATAAACTGAAATTAAATAGGGAGAGTAGAGAAGATTGCAAACACAATTTATAGTGGTTCGCCTTTAGACAAGCCTACGTCCAATTCTTCAAGTGATCAGCCAATAGGTTGGATTCCACTATAAGATCAAAGGTGATTACACACTCTTGAGTGTTAGCACTTGATGATGATGAATCTCGCTAAGTCACTCTTCTTGGTAATTCATTATGATCTCTCAAATTTCCACTTTAGATAACTGAAGAACAGAATTGCACTTTGGAATATGTTTATTCTCTATATCTCCTAGGTATCATCCTATCCTTATATACTCTCAAAGCCACACTCGACCGTTGGCTCTTCCCTTGAGAGTTTAGTCTTCCCTTTCCTAGACAGACTCTATAAGGCAAGTCTTTTTGATCGTTGGAAGTATATTAGATCCCCTTGGATTTTGCTCGCCCATACAATCATAATCCGGGCTTCCATAAGTACTCCATTCTTCTTTGGAAGTTGTCCTTTAATTGATCCTGCAATCGAATTAATATAACAGAATCAATGTAAACAAGGTAAGTGAAATACTTGACCGTTGATGATCAGTTCCTGAAGTTTCGTTCTAAGTCTGACTGACTCAAGTTCTGAATTTGCTCAAGATTTCAGTTTGGTACGGACAGACTCAGAATCTGTGTTTCTTCAAGTCTTCCGTTTGGTACGGTCAGACTTATAAACACAGTATGTTTTCCTTCTGCCACCAGCAGACTCAAAAACATACACCACCCTGTAGTTTATTCATTCTAGTGATATGTATAAATATTTACATAAAATGATTTGTTAACATCAAAACTAGGAGTTTTCAACAATCTCCCCCTTTTTTATGGTGACAAAACTTTTTATGCTTCTTGCTTGTTCTCCCTTGCAAAATATGATTGGCAGTGCATACTTCCAAGTATAACAGGAGTAATGATGCTCACATCAGATAATTCATGATTTTATGTTTAACACCGTATTAACTAAAATAGACTAAGCAGCAAACAATAATTCAGTTTACGAGCACAAACAACAAACCGCAAAGTTCAGCAAAGAGTCCAAACAAAAACATCCAATGCAGGTTCAAAATCCAAAATCATCCAATCCAGGTCTTACTCCCCCTTTTTATCACAATCAAAAAGTCTATTCTGAAAGATAGGTAAAGTCTGAAAAAACTTGTCATTAGTGCAAATAAAGTAAACCAGAAGATGATTTCTTTAAGAAGATTTTTTCTTGGGGGTCCGAACAAGGGTGAAATCCTTCATATCCATGGTAGACTCTTCAATTCTGTGTAGACATTGATGAATTGTGTTCTCGAGAGTCTCTAGTCTGGAATTGAGAAAGCTTTCCATAGCAACTTGGCGATCTCTTATTTCCATAAGCAAAGCCGATATCTTCTGAGAATTGGCACGATCATATGAAGTTGTAGGGATATCTTCCTCACTAGTCTGAAACATAGGCTCTTCCTAAGTTGATGCTTCTGTCTGCCCTTGTTGTCCTAATGGATTTCTATTCTCTACAGCATCAGGAATAGTATCCTCATTTGTTCGAATTTATTCTTCTTCTATTTTTTCCTCTTCTTCTGGTCCACCTTTATTAGACTCTACTTCCTCTGGCTCTGACATTTCCACATGCTCATCTGTTTGAGGTGTTGCAATAGGAAGAGTTTCTTTTGTCACTGTTGGTGGAGGCAGTTCTGGTTCTGGTTGTGTCGTTCTATGTACAGTCTGACCAATTTTCACCAGAATTTCAGAAATCGTCTCCTCTTCATCATCTTAATCATGTAGTAATAGTTGTCTTCTCTTCTTGGAACTAGGTTCTATAGCAGCCATCTCTTTTTCCTTTCGCTTTGATGTGGTTGATGCCTTTGCCAATTCCTTCTCTTTTCTTCTCCATGTCTCTGCAACATCCCTTAGCCTCATCTTATTTATCATCTTAAGATCTATGACCATGGTTGGAAGTTCTGTAGTGCAGAGTCTGCCTAGTATATCAATCTTATGATATTCAAAGATTCTGGTCACCAACGCTCCACAAGGCAACTGTCTTTTATCTTTCAAAATTGTTCGATACATGTGTAAAAGAACAGTGTGAGGAAGTGAGAATAGAACTCCCTTCTCAATTGCCTACATTAGTTTGGCCTCGAATCTTGACACATCAGTTTTTTATGAAGCCTTGGGACGAATGCAGCTTATGATGATTTTATGCAGAAAAATTCTTGATAGGTAATAGTAGGCCTAACAGACTTTGTAAAATACTTACAGACAGTCTTATAGGTGACTTCTATTGGCATGAAAGGTCCCCTTTCAACTTTCATTATATCAGCCCGAACATCTGTACTCACATCATAAAACCTATCATACACACTGAACTGCATTTTATCTGGAGATAGAAATGTCAAATTTAAGTAAAAGTATGCTGTTAATTGCGGATAAACAACAGCAGAATCGATGCAAAATTGGTCCATCTGCAACATTTCAAAATGTTCTCGCAGGTTCACATCAGCAACATCCAAGAAATCAAAGTCCACGATCCGGTGATGCATAACTCCACGTTCCAGCAATCTATTATAGGAGTTCTTATGTTCTTTCGATCGGAATAGTTTCCCAGTGGTATTCCTAACCACTACTGCAAGTCCCATTCTGATTTCAAAATTTCTATAGAGTCATTCATCATCTTCCTTCTCTACCACGGCATTTTCCTTACTTCTACTGACTTCACTTCCCTGTGCACTTCATCTAGAATGTGGTTTTGTAGTTTACACAGCCTTAAACCAGACGAAGTTCATTCGTATACCCTTTTTCTCTCAACAGAAAAAGTTTCATCTCCTCTATAGCATTATTTCATACTAAGCGTTGATACATTCTCATAACATAATGAGGGTTTTCTGGTTTAGGCAGGGTTAATCCAGACGTACCTCTTCTGGAGACATTTCTTTGCTCAGAATCTGATGGGAATTTCTCTGAGAATCCAGATTTTCATTTGCATCCCTTTGAATTGATGCATTTTGAAATTGTCCTTCAAAATCATCAGAAGTTTGCGTTAGATCAAAATGTGTCTGTCCTCCCTCTACGTTTCTTGGTCCTCTTCCAGCAATCCTGTTAGATTTTCTTCTAGGAGATGGGGACACAGACCTTGATTTGGACATGGAAGACCTCGAAGCCATTGTTCGCAGAGGGTTTGATTTAGAGAGAAAGATTAGTTCTTTGGGTTTTTTGAAAAAAAAGGTTTTTGAAGACTGTTGTGAAAAGTTTGTCCTTTTTAAGGGTTGTAAACTCTATGAAGATGAAAAGACGCGACTTTTGGCTCAAAATAGCAGTTTTTCGAAGATTATTAAAAGGGAAAATAAATGTAGATAACTTAGGCATGTATCGAAATTATGCAAATCAATTATTTTGCTAATAACTTACCAAGATTAATCAAACAAGACAATAATTTAAGTGCCAAAAATAAATTTAAACATACCATAAATTTCTTCTCGGAGCTACCTAGAAGATTGGTCCAAATGCTTATTCCAGATTATATCCTATCTAGAAGAATTTTATGCAAAAGGATTAATGATATTTAATCTACTACATATTGAATCAAATGTACCTTTGTCCAACGGCTTTGTGAAGATGTCTGCCAATTGATTTTTCGAATCAATAAATTCCACGAATACATCCCCATTTTGTACATGGTCTCTAATGAAGTGATGCTTGACTCAATGTGTTTTGCCCTGGAATGTAGGATTGAGTTTTTGGTGAGATTTATTGCACTTGTATTGTCACACCTTATTTTAGTGCAGACCTCTTCCTTTCCATAATCCAGTAGTTGCTGTTTCATCCATAAGATTTGTGAGCAGCAGCTTCTAAGGGCAACGTATTCTGCTTCTGCAGTTGATAGAGCCACAGTGTTTTGCTTTTTAGAAGACCATGACACCAGCATCTGTCCTAGTAATTGACATGTTCCAGATGTGCTCTTTCTGTCTACTTTACATCCTGCTAAGTCGGCATCTGAGTAGCCAAGGAGAGTAAAGTCTGTTCCTTTAGGATACCATAGACTCAGAAGTGGATAAGTAGCTATGTACTTAATAATCCGATTTACTGCTGTAAGATGAGATTCTCTAGGGTCTGCTTGAAATCGAGCACATTAACACACACTGTATATAATATCTGGTCTAGATGCAGTAAGATAGAGAAGAGACCCGATCATGCTTCTATAAGTCTTTTGGTCAATTTTCTTTCCTGATTCATCCTGGTCAAGTTTGATGGATGTTGATATTGGAGTTTCAGTCTTCTTGCAGTTCTCCATTCCAAACTTCTTGATCAGGTCTTTAGTATATTTTTCTTGATGGATGAAAGTTCCATGTTTTGATTGGTTGATCTGAAGTCCTAGGAAAAATGTAAGTTCTCCCATCATACTCATCTCAAACTCCTCCTACATGGACTTTGAGAAGTTCTTGCACAATCATTCATTAGAAGAACCGAAGATAATATAATCTACATAGATTTGTACTAGGAGAATATATTTACCTTCCTTCTTGATAAGTAAAGTTGTATCAACCATACCTTTCTTGAATTTGTTGTCTAGTAAGAACTTACTGAGTCGTTCATACCAGGCTCGAGGCGCTTGTTTCAGTCCATACAGAGCCTTTTTCAGTCTGTATACATGATCTGGCTTTCTTGGTTCCTCGAACCCAGGAGGTTGTTCCACATAGACTTCTTCTTTGATAAACCCATTCAGAAAAGCGCTCTTTACATCCATCTGAAATAACTTGAAGTTTTGATAGCAAGCATAGGCAAGTAATAATCTAATAGCTTCCAATCTTGCTACTGGTGCATAGGTTTCATCATAGTCTATTCCTTCTGACTGTGAATAGCCTTTGGCTACGAGTCTTGCTTTGTTTCTGGTTACTTTACCAAGTTCATTCACTTTATTCCTAAATACCCACTTGGTACCTATGATGGTTCTTCCTTTGGGTTTGGAAACCAATTCCCATACATCATTCCTTTTAAACTGCTGGAGTTCTTCTTGCATTGCTTCTATCCAGCTTTCATTTGAAAGGGCTTCGTCTATTCCTTTGGGTTCAATCTCATAGATTAGTGCCACAATACTTGTCTCCTTTCTATTCTTAAATCTGGTTCGAATTCTTTTACTGATATTTCCAATGACAAGCTCTTGAGGATGGCTAGACTTATGCTTCCAGTTGTTACTCTTCATCATGCTGTCATCAGCACCTTCCGATAACTAAGTTGTATCTAGCTGAGTGAATCTTTGTTCATGGGTCCCCTTAGTGTTGATTTTTTGTGATGAGTCACCTTCTTTATTGAGAGTTGAATTCTCATGAGCAGCAGTTGGTTCTGCATCTTCAATTTATGTTTTGCTCTTGTTGGAGGGGTCTTGCTCTAGGAACTTCACATTCATTGATTATTTCACTGTCTAAGTGTTCTTGTTGAACACTCGGTATGCTTTACTGGTCGCTGAATAACCCAGGAATATGCCTTCATATGATCTTTCCTTAAACTTGCTTGGAAGATTGTTAGCATTTTTAAGAATGAAACATTTACAACCAAAAATTTTGAAGTAGGAAATAATTGGTTTTCTTCCTTTGAAAATCTCATAAGGAGTTTTTCCAAGAGTTGGTATCAGAAAAACTCTGTTAATGATATGACAAGATGTGGAAACTACTTCTGCCCATAAACGAGTTGCCACCTTACTTTCAATAAGCAAAGTTCTAGCCATTTCTTGCAAAGATTTGTTCTTTCTTTCTACAACTCCATTTTGTTCTGGAGTGTAGGGAGAGGAGAACGTATGCTGAATACCATTTTCATTACAAAAGTCTGCAAAGTTCTGATTTTCAAACTCTCATCCATGATCAGTTTTAATGTTTGAAATAGAATGACCTTTCTCATTTTGAATCATTTTTGCAAATATCGAAAAGTAAGAGAAAGTTTCACTTTTATTGGCAAGAAATAATACCCATGTATAACGAGAGTAGTCATCTATAATTACTAGACAGTATTTCTTACATCCAATGCTTTGAGTTCTAGTTGGGCCAAATAGATCCATGTGAAGCAGCCGCAGTACACGTTTAGTAGAAACTTGTTTTATAGATTTAAAAGAATTTCTAACCTGTTTTCCCAAGGTGCATGCGGAACAAAGGTCTGTCTTCTTATAGGTTAATGAGGGCAAGCCACGAACAAGCTTTTTGCTGTGTAGCTTGGAGATTTGATTCATGCTTACATGTCCAAGTTTTCGATACCAGAGGTTTGCCTCATCATGAATTGAAATTAGACATTTGTCAGTGTCTTTATTTATGTCCAGAAGATAGATGTTCCCATGTCTTCGTCCAATGAATGACTGAGAAGAATCATTACTAGTTCCAGAACATAAATTTCCCTTGAAGTTAATTTTGAATCCAACATCACATAGCTGGCTGATGCTCAGAAGGTTGTAGTTTAGTCCTTTAACTAGAGATACATTGTTGGTAATTAAACTACCAATCTTGACTGTTCCTGATCCAACAATATTTCCCTTGGTGTTTCCTCCGAAAGAGACTGTCCCGTCTTTAACCTTTTCTAAAACAACAAACATTCTTGAATCTCCAGTCATGTGTCTTGAACATCCACTGTCCAAATACCATTTCTTCTTGCTCTTGAAACTTACCTGCAAACAACATGTAAATTCACTTCCTTTTTGGTACCCAGATTTTCTTGGGTCCTTCGGTGTTAGTATATGCTTTGTCTACCCATTTCTTTTGAACAGGTCTCCAAACTTTAGGACATTTGTTTTCAAAATGTTCTTTTTCTCCATAGTTAGAGCATTTGAGATGATCCCTACCAATAGGTTTTGTGAAAGTCTTTTTGAAATGATTTCTATAGGCCTGTCAAGGAGGTCTCTTTCTAATTCTCTCATTGACTTTAGGAAAATCAATTAATGAATCATTTTCCTTATAAAACCCAAGTCCTGACTTATCATAATAGGGAATCTGAATGGAAAGTATATGCTGCAGGGTTTTCGATCCTTTTGAAAACTTTGTAGTAATGTTCAAAATTTCTTTTCTGAGAGACTCATTTTCATTTAGTAAGGAAATTCTATTTTCTTTTATCTCCAATATTTCCTTTTTATGAGATTCATTTTCATTTAAGAGAAAATCTCGATTTTTCTTTATTACTGATAGTTCCTTTTTAAGATCATCTAATTTTTTGTTCAAAGAATAATTCGTTTGACTCAACTTGTGATTTTCCTTCTTTAAACTAGAAATTTTTTTCAGAGTGGATTTCAAATTCAAACATAGTTCATTTATATAATCTGAGACTTCGGTAGGAATATCAGAGTGACTAACCTCACATTCTTTGTCTAAGTCTGAATCCACTTTAGAGTTTGAATCTGAGTGTGCCATTAGACATATGTTACCATATTTGTCTTCACTATCTTCAACTTTAGTGTCACTCTAGGTTTCAGCTTTCAAGGCTTTCTTGTACTTTTCATATTTCCCTTTGTTTTTCTTGAGTTTTGGACAGTTTTGTTTTATGTGTCCTTTCTTTTTACATTGGAAACAAACATCTTTGACATAATCTTCCTCATCTTCTGTCTTTTGTTGTCCAATTTGCCTGTTTTGCTTCTTGCTATAGAGCTTCTTGCCCTTCTTGTTTAGCTTCTTCACAGTTCTAATTAGCAATGCTAGTTCTTCATCTTCCAACTCGTCCTCATAATTTGTATCATCAGAGTCAATGTTAGACTTAAGAGCAATGGTTTTCTTACCTCTGGATTCCACTTCTTCGTTCATTTGTTCTGCTTCATAGGACTGCAGAATACCAACAAGCTCATCAACTGTCAGTGGTGAAATATGCAAAGTTTTTCTTATAGAGGTCTTCACATTATTCCATTCTTTTGATAGTCCTCTTAATAGCTTGTTGACTTTCATAGGACCAGGAACAGGCTGTCCTTGATATGCCAGTCTATTTACAATTTCTGTAAATCGACTGAACATATCCCCTATTGACTCTCCCTGCTTCATCTTGAAGGTTCATATTGACCAAGTAAAATATTTACTTTGGTCTCTTTAACACGATCAGTTCCTTCATAGGTTATGTGCAGTCTATCCCATACTTCCTTTGCTGTATCACAAGAAGATATTCGGTTATATTTATTAGGTGATAAAGCACAGTAAAAGGAGTAGATGGCCTTAGCATTAAGAGTTTGTCTCTTGGTCAATTCTTCTGGAGAAGTGGTAGTTGATGTTTCTGTTGCTTTCCCATCATCTTTCTTTGAAGTTTCTTTGGTCACAGCATTTGGATCAATTCCTCTAGCAGCTATATCCCATTCCAGTGGATCCTTTGATCTGAGGAAGGCCTTTATCTTGTTCTTCCATATATTGTACTCTTTGCCGTCAAAGTAGGGTGGTCGCGTATTGCTCTGTCCCTCGATCAGTCCTGGTGCAAGAATACTAGCCATAGAGGATCTTTAACTCTGAAGTAATAAACACTTCAAAATATTGAGCACAGAGCTCTAATACCAATTGTTGCAAACTAGTATTAACACCTAGAGGGGGGGTGAATAGGTGTAAAGGAATTTTACGCACAATTCAAACAAAACTTTAGCAATCTATAAACTAAAATTAAATAGGGAGAGTAGAGAAGATTGCAAACACAATTTATAGTGGTTCGGCTTTAGACAAGCCTATGTCCACTTTTTCAGGCGATCAGCCAATAGGTTGGATTCCACTATAAGATCAAAGGTGATTACATACTCTTGAGTGTTAGCACTTGATGATGATGAATCTCACCGAGTCACTCTTCCTGGTAATTCACTATGATCTCTCAACTTCGCACTTTAGACAACTGAAGAATAGAATCGCACTTTGGAATATATTTATCCTCTATATCTCCTAGGTCTCATCCTATCCTTATATACTCTCTAAGCCACACTCGACCGTTGGCTCTTCTCTTGAGAGTTTAGTCTTCCCTTTCCTGGACAGACTCTATAAGGCAAGTCTTTTTTACCATTGAAAGTAAATTAGATCTCCTTGGATTCTGCTCACCCATACAATCAGAATCCGAGCTTTCATAAGTACTCCATTCTTCTTTGGAAGTTGTCCTTTAATTGATCCTGCAATCAAATTTATATAACAAAATCAATGTAAACAAGGTAAGTGAAATACTTGACCGTTGATGATCAGTTCCTGAAGCTTCGTTCTGAGTCTCACTGACTCAAGTTTTAAGTCTGCTCAAGATTTCAGTCTGGTACAGACAAATTCAGAATCTGTGTTTCTTCAAGTCTTCCGTTTGGTACGGTCAGACTTATAAACACCGTATGTTTTCCTTCTGCCACCAGCAGACTCAAAAACATACACCACCCTGTGGTTTATTCCTTCTAGTGATATGTATAAATACTTACATAAAATGATTTGTTAATATCAAAACTAGGAGTTTTCAACAGGCGGTAGAGGATCTAGGGCCATGAACAACTTCAGACAAAACTCGAATATCATGGGGGCTCTGGTTCAGAGCTCAAATGGCCGTCGTAGGCTTTGGTTGAGAGCTCAAATGGCTGTCTCAAGCTCAAGCAGTGGCGATGGTGGCCTGAGCGATTTTGAAGATGAAGCATATGTTGAGGAAGCTCCACATCGGTAGTGGAGGCCTTGAGCCCCTCTGTCCGGTCCCGAATCTAGCGCCATCACCCTGGTCGAATTTCTTAGCAAACAGGGAGGATTGCGGTCGAATCGACGGCGGAACCCAATGCCCTTGTGGAGTTTCTTTCACTTTGATATTGTGTTTTTGTACGGGGTTTTTTTCTTAAATATTCTATGGCTTTTGAAACAGAAAGAAAAGAGAAGATCCACCTCAGTTTGAATTCGCCCTTTGAATTCTTATTCTGCTTCTCGATTCTGTCAATTTCACTGTCAAGAACCTGAGAGTTCTCCCAAAAGAAAGTCTACTCGTTCGTGTCTAAGCCGAAGGCAGGAAAGGAGGCAAAAACAGAGAAAAAGGACCAGTTCTAGGGTCGACAGCGAAACGGCCTTGATAGGAGCCAACTCGATTTGGAACCGATGGCCCTAACTTTAACATAAATTGACTGCAGGATCCACAGAGTAGGGTTTCACCTCAACCCATTAAGAATCAATGAACTTGAACCTAGGCGTTGAAAGACCGAATGCGAGCATGACATTCAAATGAGTCAATGTGCACCGAAAGACTAGCTTGCAAATTTTAGCCTTCTAGCCGATTCTACGAGGACACTTTGAGGGTATAAATTGTAAAACTTTGTGGGATCAATGACACTTATTCTAAAAATTTAAGTTATTATATAAATGTGTGGTTTACTAGCTAAATATTATTATATTTCACCTTGTGTCTAGGCTAGACTTTTGCCTCATATTAAAACATGGCAAATATATAATTAGGAATACAAATAAGGGGCATGAAAAAAATTTAAACTCAAGATCTCATGCTGTGACTTTATAAGACAACCGTGATATGATAATAAAGTATTCTAACATAAATAACTCAACCGCATGGTCAATGTGATGATTGTGTATCTTTGCTGTATATGCTTTAAGCAGGTACCTTCCTGAACATCCTCTTGAAGCAACTGGAAGGAGCTTTTCCTGGGGAGGGAGATTCGATAGGGGTGGCAGGATCTTCAGAAAGCTCGTCATTACGCAACTGGTGATTATCGGTCTTGTGAGCCACAAGGAGCCACATATGAGTGATGAGCTCACCTCCTTCGCTCAGTAGCATCTCATGGTGATACACACGGCACTTGAATGCTGCATAACACAGCATCTCCACCCAGATGCTGCTGATGAGCTCCCACTTGTTGTCCATCGTCCTCAGGTCAACCACGAGTTTCTGCACCTTCAACAACACGTTCCAGTCACAAGTGATCCATTTCGGGGTATTCAGTTTCACGGGGCCTGGGACATCTCTATCTGGCGACGATAGTGTGCTAATTAGTTCTTTAAGGTCTTTGTCCCTCAAGAAAGGCCTCAGGGTGCAACAAGCGTACTCCAGCATGATGTCGGCATCAGGCAGGGACAACATGTAAGTACGCAGAATGAGGAGGTATATCATGTAATCCGATAGGTGTTTGCTTCCCATACAAGCAGTGAAGTTTTCGCTTCCCAAACAAGCAGTGGAGTTTTCGCTTTCCAATTTGTGCAGAATTTCGGTCGCAATATGCCAGATAATGNGACATCTCTATCTGGCGACGATAGTGTGCTAATTAGTTCTTTAAGGTCTTTGTCCCTCAAGAAAGGCCTCAGGGTGCAACAAGCGTACTCCAGCATGATGTCGGCATCGGGCAGGGACAACATGTAAGTACGCAGAATGAGGAGGTATATCATGTAATCCGATAGGTGTTTGCTTCCCATACAAGCAGTGAAGTTTTCGCTTCCCAAACAAGCAGTGGAGTTTTCGCTTTCCAATTTGTGCAGAATTTCGGTCGCAATATGCCAGATAATGATGCTTTTATCGAATTCTGTCGCAATGCTATCACTCAGTCCTTTTTTCTCTTGGATGCCGTGAGCCTCGAGCGTCCACTCGCCTCTTTTTGTGAAGGGCTGGAGGTCTCTTTTCTTGTCTAGCTCCCGTATCTTTTGAACCACCAGCGCCTTGAGGGACGAGGGCATGGCCGGGCGGGAGTGTAACCACCTGATGATCTCCCTTTTCTCCAACCAGAGAAGTAGCGTGGCAATAGGCTTCGGAAATTCTTTGTATAGTTGGTGGTCTAACAAGTTGAGCTGCCCTACCGACCTCGACCATCTTTTCTGCTTCATGCACCGATTGGCCAGAAATGGGAGGAGCCTTCGGACTAGTGGCATCTCACGTTCCATACTCATCTTCGCCACTGCCCAATCCGAAAATGGCAGCATCAAGATTTGATAAAGCTCGAGAGTTGTGACTGCCATCAGTAACGCATAGGTACAGGTGATGTACATATCGATCAAGAAGGTGTTCTTGAAGATCATGGCGAATCTACACAAGGCAGACACCAAGCAGAAGAAGCTGATAAAGCGGCCTATGAGGCCCCATTTTGTGTACAGAATGGGCGCTTTAGTGTAGAGTGCGTCATACATGAAGTTCAGCTCGATCTCGGTCACAGTGAAAGCACGGCCGGTGGGGTAATCTTCAATGGACATTGATTCGTGGGATATAAACTGAGGGTGGTACAGCCAGTTCTTGAGATGGGGCTTCAAACAGTGGAACCGATGGTAGGCCTTCAAGATGTCCTTAGCGTGCGCGAACTTTTCATCCTTAGGGAACGCTCCGAACGCTTGCCTAATGCCGACTGCTTTGGACATGTCCTCTGCAGTCACGCTCAAGTTCTCATTGGACACGGCTTGGAGAGCCCAGACCCACTCCACCGACTTTATGATTGCGACCATGAACAAGGGGATGTACAGGCTCGAGACGGGGGACTTGCTGTCCCAACGGCAATAGAGAATCCCACCCACGAAAAACACCGTAACCCCGACTTTCAGCATCTCTCTCAATCCCAGCCGGTTATCTTCCACTGCATAGGCCGTCATGCTGTCTGCGTACCCAAGATGCATCAGAAGCAACGGGGCCAATAGCCCCTGCAACGTGACATTGTAACCTGGATTTTCAGGATCGTCGATGCGGACCACGGTAAGTTTGCCCAGTGCGGTTGTTGCAAAGTAAGAAAGGAGCAAATATGTGGCCCAGATGATGAAATAAGCTGGAATCCACGTCATATATTTCCGACGGCTGCCTAATATTGCAAGAACAATCTTGCAGGCAAGGCTTAAGGCGACCAAGAACTGAATTCTATACGCCGCCCACAGGAGCTTAACGGAGGAAATCCAACTAATCAAACTCATGGCAGCTTCCTTCAAGTGTGCTCACTAGACATCAATGCAAATGCAAAGTGAGGAAAATTTTCACATTGCTTCCGAAGAGTGATTACAAAGAGCTTGCACCAAGCTGCAAAAATGCACAGTGTTGATCCTACATTTGGTAATTTTGGGTGCATCATATGTTTCTAGTTCTTTTTGTGTTTCACCCGATATTGACATTCACCGTCAGGTGACAAAAGTACACCCAAGAACTAGAAAGGAGTATCTACAATGCAATAAAAATTCTTTTTTTTTTTCGTAATTTTAAATTAATTTAGTTCATTGAAAGTCCAGGCAAAGAGAATACATAGGTAGATGTTTTTGTTTTATTGTTCTTTGAAGAATGTTTGTTTACATTAAAAAAAATAAAAAGCATGAATTTTTTTTGCCCTTCAAAATTTAAAAAAAATTACTAAAAAATTAAAAGTGATTCTACGTATTAACAATTGGATTTTGTGAAAGTGTTAGAGTTTGTTAATTTGAAAAAAAAAAAAGACAATATCCGAGAGCCGCAAAATCTTGGATTAATAAAAAGTAAAAAGTAAAAAGTAAATCCAATTCCAAAAGTGGAATCATATTTACCCACTTACCCATCTCTCTCCATGTTCATCTCCCATTCCTTTCCCAGAGGCTTTGAATCTATATTCTTTTTGCAACCCTTGTATTTTCTCCTCTCTCTTTTTGTTACTCCTTTGATTTTTTATTAAATTTTATTTATGATGTGTTCATCTGGATGTTCACTCTTTATGAAAGTGGCACTCTTCTCGCATCGTGAGATGTGAAGGAGCTCTGGGTACAAATTATGCCATTAAGCAGTCCACCTTCTTATGAGTCTTCCTTAATTTTTCAGAATAATAAACCGCCTATAATCCAAATATAATTTGTTTACTTAGAGGAATTGCTGTACTACAAGCATTTTCTTAAATCGAATAAGATTTATGGTGACTAATAACTTGAGGAAAGAATGATCTATTCCAAGTTATATCTTCCAATTGCATACGAAAAATAATGACATTTCTTTTATTGTAAGCTTTGCTTTGTTGAAGCTATTGAAAAATATCAACTACCTTTCGTGGGCTTGGCCATGTGAAATTATTGGTGATGGGTTTTATCATCGTAGACTCTTGGTTTACTAATGACAAGTACAAAAAAAATAAAATCAGAAATAGGGATTTCATTGTATTTTCTTGTATATTGCAAAGATTCTACCTCAAACTTTTAGTTACGTAATGTTTTATCAGTAATTAAATTCTGACGCTAAGGAATGATTAAGAATTTCATTTTCCGGCAAAAGGACATTTTTCACATGTTGAGTTTTATTCATCTTTTTTTTGGTTTTTCAATATAGATCATTTGGGAATCGAAGAAAGAAAAAATAAAAACAAGTGCTAAATTCCTCGTAAGGCAATCATGAAAGCACCAAAATTGGGAAAATATATTTAAGTAAGAAAATAAAGAGAATTATCCGTAGAAAAGAAAAAAGTTTCCATTGGGACATGTATCTATAATGGACCCCGTGTCACTTCCTCATTAGGCAATTGTGACTATTCATATAATTTTTTTTTTATTTTAGTTAAAGCATAGATAAATTATTTCCAAAGTGATAGGATAAAAAAAGTGATTATTTATTCAGTTTGAGTACTTCTATTTAAAAAGTGGAGTGCGGTGATAAAAAAAATCCCCATATGAGTTTAATAGTCAAGAAAAAATTCAAAATATGATAAAATTTATCATATTTTGTTTTTGGTGTATTCTCAAGACATTATAAAGTTGGATATGAGAGGAATATAGGTCGGATAAAATTATTTAATGGTAGAGTGGGATAAAAGTAGATAAGAGTTCTAATAACCATAATATAAAAGTTATTTTGCTTGAATAGCAAATTTTTTTAATTAATAAAATTAAAATAATATTTGAATTATAATATAAAAATTTAAAATAACATAAAAATAACAACAATTTCTTTTTTGTTTATATATTCGAATTTATTTTTATCCTATAATATAAAATTAATATATAAATATATAGTATTTATACTTATTACATATTTTAGGTATATTATCATAATTTACTATTTAATAAAAAAATTATTAAAGAATGATGGAAGGGGGAAAAAGAGAGAGGAAAATATAATAAAAAAATAAGTAAATAAAAATGAAGTAGGTAGGAGTGTCAAGAAATTTTTTTTACCATCTTCATTTGTGCAATTTTTATATTATTTACATTGATATGATGTTTATACCAAATAATGAACATAATAGGATGCGAATATATCTGATTTTGTTATTACGATTTATCAAACAATAGATAAGATATAATAAAATATTTAGATTTTATATCATATCCTATTCAGTTCTATCTTAACTAGAAATCCAAACGGTCAAATGTAATCCAATTTGCTTACACTCCACTCTTCTACTATAACTATTTATCATTCTCCAAATTTACTTGGACCCAATTTTGTAGCTTAAAAGAGTAGTTTTGCTTTTTAGGTAAAACTTTGATTTTTCAATTTTGAACACATGATGAATTATTCAACTATTCGAATAATTTCATTTTTGGAATTTTCCTTTATTCAGTCCCCACGTTCTATTGAGGTTCGCTAATGGTGAATTCTCCGCAACTTTAGATGTGGCTTTTAAGTTTTTTCTGCCTTTATCTTTCAAATAGTAGCTTTTCAAAACTAATTTTTAAATATAAGAAAGAGTAGGAAAAAGGTGGAGAGAAGGGGTTATGAGAGTAGTTAGTAGGGGTGTGCCATTTTGAGAATAAGTGCTGCCCTTGAACCTATGATCTCAAGTTTTTGGAATTTGAAACCTACTTTATAAGCTGTTTAAATCACATTGGAACCTTTAACTTGTGGGTTCCACAGGCTCTAGGGTACCCTCTTTTGCCTTGTAATTTTTGTTGAACAAAAACTGTAAGCGGTTTTAATTATTAGAGCATTGAACATTCAACGTAGAACATTATTGGATTACATGTAAAAAATATATGTTCATGTCTAATGGGAACATGATCCTAAAACATCAAACTTAAAAAAAATTAAGAAAAATATTAGCTTCCACCTGTTATATTAATGCGAAGGTATCATGCATAGACATAGCCAAGCTTGTCCCACACTCGCGCGCTCCTGTACTCATAGAGTCAGGTAATTGTTTTTCGAATGGGGTTGGAGAGAGAGAGAGAGAGAGTTGAATGAATTAAACTTTTCGCATATCAGAATGTAAAATCCTTCATAAGGAAAAACAAGTCATAAATTATTATTCACACATTTATATACTCAAAAAATTTTAAAAAGGGTACCCCGTAAAGGATACATGGCGTAGGGTAAAAGGTGGTACAACCGAACCTTGGAAACCTACCTTATACTCACTTGTTCCAAAATTTTTGGAATTGAACATACCCCATGCGAGTTGTAATTTTCCAACTTGAACCGACCAAGCCATGCTATTTTCTCAAGGTCCGCAGGTTCCTCAGGGTGTCCTACCCAGTATTTACTCTTGAAAGAAACGCCTCCTAACTTTGGTCTTGACTTCGTGAAGTAAGGCTATTTTCTTTTCAAATTTTGGGAGTTCTATTACTTTTGATCTTCATTTACTTCTCAATTGCCTTCTACTATATGCACCAAATTACAATACGGTAATAGCTCAGGTTGGATTTTCAAAAATTTGAGTAGAAGCAGTTTCATGACTTCAAAGATAATTTCTATAATCCTACCACATTTCAAAACCTGAAGACTTAAATCCCATTCACATAAGAAAGATTGCATTCAATAGCATATTTGCTATACTTTTCCTAAAATAGCAATCTTTATAAGTTGAAGGAACAAAAAAGTTATAATTTCTCCTAGTAGTTCTTTCACCAGTTGGAAAATGAACATGGAGAGTTAACATAAACATGTGCCATAACTTGTATAGAGAATGGTTAAATGTACTGACCAATGATTTAAAGTACGACAATCACTTGCTGAAGCATCCAAAGCGCAGAGCATATAAAGATCTTTCCCTAAAAGTAATATGGGTTAGTAAGCACGACAAGCAAATGCAAGAAAGATGTGCAATGCAACACAAGACTAGTACCACAAAGCCGAGGGCTGATGAATTTCAGAAGTGTGATTCAGAAGACGATGACAACAACATCCGAAAAATCGGAGAACTGAAGCAGAGAAAAGCAACGGAGATAAGGAACAAGTACTAGAAATAGAAGGTTTCCTCTCTCAGCTATCAGAGCACTTGTGTGTTATCACATAATAGCAACTTGTTGGGAAATTAATCCAGAAAAAGCAAACTGTATGTCGTAATCAGAATATCAATGCAAAAGATGATGACAACCTTATAAACTTACAATTCTTGGAGAAGATGAAAATACGATATCACTTGAAAAACACACAAAATTGGAGGTGAGGTACGGATGTCCGAATCTCCTTAAGGCAATTAGTTCCTGCCAATAGTGCTCCGCAGATTCACGAACTATGCCTCCCAAGATACAACACCTCGAACCTGTTTGGATTAGCACTATGCAAACAGGATTCAGTCGAACCGTTCAATTGAACCAGCACACTCAGAAGAATCGGAAGAGTAGAATAGAATTTTGTCTTTTCTGAAGAAGCCCCAAAAAACTACTTGAAGCTCTATGCTCTTATCTATTTATAGAGCTTTCAAGTTCATGTACAGAAGCGATACATGAATTAAATGAATACATGTATCCAAGAAGAAATTCATGAATTCAGGAGATACGTGAATCCAAGAGATTCATGAATTCAAGAGATACGTGTATACGAGAGATTCATGAATTCCGAAGATACGTGAATCCAAGAGATTCATGAATTCAATAAATATAGATACGTGAACAGAAAATACGTATCTTGATTTGTTTGCATTCGTTGATCCATTAACCATATATATAACAATCCCCCACATTAATGGATCAACAAAACATTTTTTGACTCGAAGGAATCTGAGTATACCTGTTGAAATATACCGCATCAAGATAGGTAGCTTTCGCTTTGAACCTTCTTTAGTGAAAGCCTATCGGACTTACTTAACTAGTCGATGGACTAAGCGTTGAATCGCCAGTTGTTTGTGTAAGCCTAGACAATAAACCTCACACGGAGTATTTCCAATTCAAGATTGGTTCTCGGTTGTGTTCGTTCTTTCGGCCCTGAACCTCTCGGGATTCATGCGTGC
>CM026414.1:33911742-33939720 GCA_014858505.1 Corymbia citriodora subsp. variegata
ATGAATTAAATGAATACATGTATCCAAGAAGAAATTCATGAATTCAGGAGATACGTGAATCCAAGAGATTCATGAATTCAAGAGATACGTGTATCCGAGAGATTCATGAATTCAAGAGATACGTGTATACGAGAGATTCATGAATTCCGAAGATACGTGAATCCAAGAGATTCATGAATTCAATAAATATAGATACGTGAACAGAAAATACGTATCTTGATTTGTTTGCATTCATTGATCCATTAACCATATATATAACACAACTAACTATTTGTTGGAGCCTCCGTTATTAAGTAAGAAAAAGATATGCGAAGGAATAAAAAAGGACAAAAGAAGAACGGAATAAAATACGACATGGGAATTGATTATTTACTTGCAACTTTCGTCTGAGGCTCTTTTTCTTTTGTTTGGTCTAATCGGTACATAACCGTGTCAGAAGCTTCATCTTCAAGGTCGCCTGCGATTCTCCTTCCATCCTGCACTTTTAGCTCCTGAATTAGGTAAATGATAGGCTACTCCAAAGTAACTATAGAACCACCCAAATCAGACCAAATTAGCCTACGCTAGACCATTCTCAAAGGTATTAGTCCGGTTTCTGGTTCCATGAAATTAGGTGTATGAATAATAGGAATGCCATAACTTTTGTGAGGTACTCATTTAAGTACCATAACTTCTTTTTTTCGTTTATTTAATTATTTCAAATTTGAACAATCGATCATTTGAGTGTCATTGGCGATTTACTTTCTTTAAAATCCAACGTGTGTGTTAGTCATCCTATGTGGCTTCACCACCAGCGTTGACATTGATAATTTTGTAATATATATTTTTATTTTTATTAAAATTTTGAATTATTGTATTATTATTATTATTTCTGAATGATTTGAATTTTCTGTTTTTATTTTTAATTTTCTCCTTTTTTGATTGACCCTCGTCAATCACGAAACCCTCACTTGAATTAGGTGAAGGCCGCCTCGCCCTTGGCCACGAAGGCCCTAGGCGAGGCCATCACAGCCTCATCGGCCACAAATGATGTTGCGCAAGCCATCGCCAGATCTGGTTGAGGTGGCCTTGCCCACAACCACCCAAAGATAGCGAGAGTGTTAGTCTTGCCTGTAGTTGGTGAGGTCACGATGCCCTCACCCATGGCCTTCGTAGCCACCCTAGGTGACAACCAAGGGTGAGGTGGCAATTGCCCAAATTGGGCAAGGGTTTTGCTACTAGCAAGTATTGTCGGTGACCCTCATTGGCCCTAAAAGGAGGGGGGAAGCAAAAGGAAAAAAAAACCATAAATTCAAAAAAAATTAAAAAACCCACGTAGGATGATTTATCGAAATTGACACTCAAATGATTAACTTTATTTCGGTGTGACACTTAAGTGAGAAAAAAAATTATGGTATTCAAGTAAGCGTTGTATGAAACTTATAACATTCCTACTATTCTTCTCCCCATAAAATTGGAAGTAATGTCGGGCGGTCTGGTTCCCTGGAAACCTCACTGCTTGAATTGATTAACTTATTTTTTATTTTCTAACATTTTTAAAGACCAGCACTAATGTCCATGTGTGAAAATCTAATCACCTCTCACATGCCACCTCCTCTCGGCTCTCAGTCTCCCATGTTGATCTTTCCTTCTCATGCTTGCGTCGCTCCTTTTAGCTCGACTCTCAGACGTAGGACGGTGCTACCTTCACAGGTCCAAGCCCTAATTGCTCCTTGCCTTCACAAGTCTCTGCCTTGGTTTTGATGGGACGATGAGTTATTATCTCGCTCTTTCCAAGTCCAAGCACTAATCGCGCCTCGCCTTCATAGATCATCTCACTTGACCCTCTCGCCTGAGTCGCTCCTTCCTCGCATCCCTCTCGTTGGAGGCTGAACTCTCTTGCTCGACCCTCTCACTTGATCTCTCGCTTGAATCACTGGCTTCCATTTTCGCGGCCATGTGATTTCGTTGCTTTGCCTCCCTGATAGTTTGAAGTGCCCCCATGGTCAAGGTGATGCGAGAGGGGAGCATAGGGGTTATTGGGGGTATTGCACTTCATGATCCGATGATCAAGATTTATGCTTTGGCTCTTGGGCTTTGGATTGCTCTCTTCCTTCTGTGGCCAATTAGAAATGCTAGAGCGGTATGGCTCGAATCCACTGAGAAATGAGGTGCATGTTGGCAATTTATGCTTTTAATCTAAATTAGGTTTGTTGAGTTGAGTCCCTTGAGCCTTTTTCTTTTTCTATCCATTTCATTTACCCACCCATTAACCTGACCGAATTAGTTAGTCCGGTTTAATCCGATTCTGGGATAATGATTGTCCCATTCTTAGTTTTGTGCGGGAAGTAGACTGCCCATGAACCGATCATTTGTCACGTCTCGACTCTCGAGCTCGCGGTAACCTCATTTTACTTGAGGTCTAGTTGTACGACATCCTAGGTACTGTCGCTGACCAATTCATTTCATTTTGTAATTATGCACATGCGGAAATGAACAACTCCCAAACCAAACGACAGGGATAGCAACAATAGCAATAGAGGAAAGACAAACAGTATTTTATATATTTGAAAGTTAGCTAGCACACCAGCAAATACATACACGCCTTACTATAGGCAACAAGCTAAGGCCTACTAAAAAAGGGTCCGGCTTAGCTAAGCTAACACTGCACAAGTGCCTACTCGTTGGCCTCAGTGGGATCGCTCTCTTTGATCCTCAAGTACTACATCATCTAGGGCCTAAAAATATTAACCACGACGGGTTGAGATAAACACAGCAAGTTAAAGCCCTAAGCTCTGGTTAGGAACTATGCTCATCTCAAGAGTTTAACATACAACCTAATTCATCAAATCATCAAACGCCACCTTAGAGAAATAAAAGCAGAAGATAGTTTGATAATCAGGCACAACCACATGCAACCGTACCTAGCATTGGCACACGCGACCTGCAGAAATTGTCAGTTAAATCATCACGACATTAAGAGGCATACGAATAATCAAAGCATTGCATGCAGTTTTCTCATATCTCATATCCACACATGCTCCAATTATTACAACCCCCAAGGCCACAACACAACCTTATGGTTTGCGGTCAACTGGTCGTAGACCAGGCATCGTCCTCCCCCATGAGGCACGGCGACATCATGGGCTCTCCCCCACTAACGGCATCCCCTAAGGAGCATGGGTTCAGCCTTTACCGCGACTTTGCAACCGACCACTATCAGGCAACCGACCAAAGTCAGGACGACCAAAAGGCCACGGCACAACCCCAAAGGTTGGTAGTCTACCGGCAGCGCCGGGCTCTCCTCTTAATGTGACCATGCAACACATCATCAAACAATATGTTCTTTTCCTTGCTCTGTCATGAATGTACATACCGTTCGTGCTCATGCAACATACTATTGTCATGTAGCAGTATCTAGCAGTTACGTATAATAGCAGCGGTCCAATTATTCACGAAAGTTGCAACAATCAGCAGTTCAAGTCACAGTCCGACAATCAATTCTGACTAATCAACATCATAACACTTGCATACTTTTCCAAAATAATCATGTACCTTAATAATTACTGGTACCCACTTACGTGTCTCAATGTTCAACAATAAATAAGCACGTGTCCTCACGACTACGATAATCAACCATTCCCATAATTAATTACCCAACCCAATTAATTTCATTTAATAAAACCCTTCTTTAAACCAATGTCATTTAACAAAGTAGTATATAAATACTATTGACATTAGAAAATTAGACCATAGAAATTTTCCCACAAAATTACTCAATTAAAAAAATTTCCCATAAATAATCACAATTAATTATTTTCCCCAAAAATAATTAATTTTCAGAAATGAATAGTAACAACAATATTAATATTAATAATTCGAAATTATAAATTAATTTAATTAATTAATAATTCCGAAAATAATATATAATATTATTTAATCCAAAAATAATTATTATTATTAATACTAACCATGGTTACAAAATTAACTCAACCCTAGTTAATCTAACCTAACCATGATTAACTTTTAACCTTGATTACTTTTAAAACTAACTATAGCTACCTTAATTAGCTAACCATAGTTACTTTAACACTAACTCTAGTCAACATACTAATCTCAATCAGCCTAATTAACCAGACTAATCCACTAATTAACTCTAATTAAACACAAACATAAAAATACACTAATTGTCACGCCCCGACCCTCGAGCACGCGGCAACCCCTGTTCTCTTGCGGTCATTTAATTTGCGACTCCCCAGGATCCATCACCGATCGTTATTTTTATCTTTTGATTAAACGCATGCGGAAGCGAAACACAATCCCCGGTCAATTACAAAAACAGGGATAGCAGGAAAACTCAATAAAAACACATTCCAAAGTGCCGCTTTATTTATCTACTGATTAACCCTAGGAAGTTTACAAGTACAAGCCCTTACCACGGACATCTTCCTATTGAGCCAATGAAACCAACAAGCCAAGGTTAATCTACTCCCTTCATAAACGGCCACGAGCTGAAACACGCGTCAATCCTCCATCCTAAGGACCTGACAATGGTTATTCAATAACCAGTGAGATAAATCTCAGCAAGTCAAAATCCTAAGCCTCGGTTAGGAGACCTACTTGCCTCGAGTGCGCCCTGACGTGCAATGTCTCTATCGCCAACAATTCAACAACATAATAACACCCAATCGACCATTAACAGACACATGCTTAGACCAAGGCTCATATGCAATTATTAACAGTTAACACTCGCAATCACAGGCGACCCTACCTGGCCTTGGCACACGCAACCTGCAGAAACTGTTAATTCAATCATCACGACATTAAGAGCATACGAATAATCAGAGCATTTTACACAACTTTCTCATGTCTCACACCCACACATGCTCCGATTATTACGACCCCTCCTCCTGGGCCACAGCACAACCTTATGGTTGGCGGTTCTGGCTAAACCAGCTTCGTCCTCTTTACCTCGAGGCACGGCGACGTCAAGGGCTCACTCCCAAGACGGCATTCCCGAAGGAACACAAGACTCGCCCACTACCGCAGTCCCGCTACTAACAGAAGCCCGGGACCCGCCCCCATACCGCGATCCCACATAGAACCCCTCCCTATCAGGCATCCGACCGAAGTCAGGCGACCCACTGGCCACGGCACAACCCCATAGGGATTGGCGGTCTTCCGACAACGCCGGGCTCTCCTCTTAATGTGACCATGCAACACATCATCAGTAATCCATTTATATCTTTACTCTGTCATGAATGCAACATCGCTCATGCTCATGCGACATGCCATTTCAGATAACCCACGTAATATGTCATGCGATCTCGCTCGACAATTTCCAAAATTCAATTTTCAATCAGCATTCAATCACGCACATTCCCTAACTCTTGGGAACAACCAACAATTCAAGTCACAATCTGTCAATCAATTCCGATCAATCAACATCACGATACTTGCATATTTTTCCAAATAATCACATATATTTAATAATAAATAAATACGTGTCCTCAAAACGACGCCAATCAACTATTTCCAACAATACTCAATTATCCAAAAATAAGTATAAAATATAATTATATTCAAATATACTCATTTAAGAAACATATAATACTATAGTCGATTTTTCCGATAAAATAATTCGAGTCCCCCAAAATACTTATAATTATTTTTCAATCCCATAATTAATTATCCAACCCAAATAATTCCATTTAGTAAAACCCTTCTTCAATAAACCAATGTCATTTAATAATGTAGTATATAAATACTATTAACTTTGGAAAAATAGACTATAGAAATTTTCCCTCAAAATTACTCAATTAAAACCATTTCCAATAAATAATTACAATTAATTATTTTCTCCAAAAATAATTAATTTCCAGCAATGAATAGTAATAACAATATTACTATTAATAATTCGAAATTATCAATTAATTTAATTAATTAATAATTCCGAAAATAATAAATAATTATTATTTATTCCAATAATAATAATAATATTTATTAATACTAACTATGATCAACACTAAGCAAAGCTTAATCAAATAGTAATAAAACACTAATCATCCATCATTCAAAAGCACTAATCAAGCTTAATATTAAACTAATCATCCTAAGGGAGTTTAGCACCCTAAACAAGGTTTAGAAAATCAACTCATGGTTTAGCGATTCCGACGACACGAGCGCGACGGCGGCGGCGAGGGGAATGCCCAGGAACTTCTGGCGCATCGGGACGAGGCGGCCCAGGACCGGATCTTGGCCAAGGGCGGCTGTCCACACGACGAAAAGTTGAGAAACGAAGGAACCAGCGGCCCGGGGCTGGCTGGTGGGCGGTCCGGCGACTCCGGATGGCGGCCAGCAGCTCCGGTGACCAGGTGGCGGCTCCGGCGAAGGCTGGACAGAAGCTGGAAAGGGAAGAGGGAGGCGGTCCAGCTGGCTCGGGGGATGGCAGCAGGTCGGGGGTGGCTCCGGCGCGGCGGAGGAGCTCGGGAACGGTCCCCCGGCGGGCCTACGGCGGTGACCGGCGGCGGCGGGCAGCGGCGAAGCTGCTGGCCGCTTCTCCTGGTCACGGCCAGAGGAGCCGAGGGGGAGAGAGAGAGCAAGGCGACGGTGGCTTGAGCTAGGGCGGTCGGGCGACGGCGAGGTAGCGGCTAGGGCGGAGGGACGACGGCGAGGCAGCAGTTCGCTGCTCCGGCGTCTAAGCGGTCGGTTGGCCAGATCTGGTTCGGCCAAGACTGAGAAGAAGAAGAAAGATGGGGGGCAACGGCAGCTCGGTCTGGGGTGGTCAGGCGAAGGGCGGTGGTGGCCGAGCAACGACGGGGTGGCAGCAGCTGCTCCGGCGTTGCAGTGGCGGTGGACAGAGGAGGAAGAGAGAAGGATAGAAGCTGGGCGGGCTGGTTCGGCTCAAGGCCGGCGGACGGTGGCTCACCGGCAACCGGGCGAAGAACAAGGGTGGTAGCGGAGCTGCAGTGGCGGTCGGTGATGGGTGGCAGCAGCAGCAGGCCGGCGTCGACCAGCAGAGAAGAAGAAGAAGAAGAAGCTGCAAGGGAAGGGGGCGTCGTGCAGGGGAAGCTGCCGAAGGGAGAGAGAGAGAGAGAGAGAGAGAGAGAAGACCGGTCAAAGGGGAAAAGAAAGATAAGATGGGAAAGAAAGATAAGATGGGCAAGTGGGTGTCGACATGGGGGAGGAAAACGTGGGGAAAAGAGGGAAAAGGGGGAGAGAGAGAGAACGTGCGGATAAGAAGGGGGGAAAGAAAAGAAAAAGAAAAAGAAAAGGAAAACAAAACAAAACAAAATCCAAACAAGCTTCTAGAGAGGACATTTTGGTCTTTTTGCCCCTGAAGCACAAATTCCAAATATTTGGCTCCAAAACTCGGCCCGTTGAATCCTTTTCCAATAATTCGGGATGTTACACTAATTACCCCTAAAACAAGATTAACCCCTAAACAAGGATTAGGGAATCAACTTACTTGGATCGGATATCCGACGACACCGGCGCGTAGAGGGGAACGAGGGCTACGAGGGGTAAGCTCAGGGATGACAACAGACGACGAACGGTGGTCGAAACGGGCCAAGAACAATGCTGATTACTGTTCATGCGGAATTGACCAGCAGTGTAGAAAAGGCCAAAATGATCAGTCCGGGGCAACCAGGGGTGACCAGGGGTGTGCGGCTGGCTTCCTAAATTCCGTGAGTACACTATGGGTGGTGGTGGTTCCGGTGACGGCGGCAAGGCTATTTTCTAGCTGGAAAACAGTGAGGACAGCAAGAAACAGCAGAAATGGAAGGGAAAAGGAAGAGAAAAAGGGAGAGAGAGAGAGGGGGCTGCTATGCTGAACGAATTTGGGGAGAAAGGAGGAGAGAGAAAGCTACTAGAAAAACTTGAGGGAGAAGCCAAGGCAAGTGGGCTTGCCACTTGCTCAAACACCAATCAAAACAAATCAAGAAACAAACAAAAACAATGCCCACTTGGGCCCAAAAGGAAAAGGCCAAAAGAGATAAGCCCATGGGCTGAGGAGGGAGAGGAACTTGGGCCAACTTGGGCCCCTTTTGGGCTGGGCTGGTTGGGCGCAAGGCCCATTGGGCCGCCGATCTTGGGCCGGCCCACCCGTGGGCCTGAAACCCGGTCCAATTTTTCCTTTTTTCGACACTTCCGCATCCAACAGAAAATCCAAAAAAATAAATGAGGCGACATCCAAATATTTAATCTTGATATCACTGAGAAGTCGGTTCCCAAAATCGGATTAAAAATCAAGGCTAAATTAAGTCGATTGCGACCGTAGTACAATTTGGATTATCGAGTGCCCTTTTAGGATTTTCCTCACTTTTGACCCGTGGTCAATCATTCGTTGATCCACGTTACCTTCAATTCTTGAGTCAGGGATGCCCCTCGATTGTTGTGTGATCCCAGGGGCTCAATTGATAATCTCAAGTACTAGATGAAAATGATTCGGTTTACCGTCGTTCATAGTTCGTATCAAAGTTGTGTGAAAATCAACCGCAAATCAACTTCGTACTTTTGCTGAATTGATTTATTTCCGTTCCTTAATAGTCTAGTACTTAAAGGATATCATTCCCTCCCAAGTCCTCATAGTCGAAGGGTTTGTTCTTGATCGAAATTGCGAGTTGTACGCGTATCGTTTCTTATCGGCGCCTCCCTGTAATCCATTATCCCACGAACACACAGTTCAAAAAATTTGTACTGACCAGGCCTTCAACTAACATTGCCATTTTATAAAATCCCAAAATGGAGTCGATTCTCAGGATGTTACATCATCCCTAACTCTAACATTGAGTCTTCATGAAATTGCAGGAATTCAAGTCTGTCTTATTTCCTGGAAAAATTTACATGACTGGTTAGTATTTAATAAGAATAAAGATAACTATTTTAAAGAAAAATGGATTAATTTTCTTGTGTTTGTAGGATTTTAGGAATGAGCCAAAAATCATTATCAAACGTTTGGTGTTAGAAAACTTAGGAAAATTGTCTAATTAGTCATAGACCTATCGTATTGATATTAATTCAATTATAAAATTTCCAATTTTACAAATTTGGTAACTTTTACGCGAAATTCCAATATAATCTTTTTAATTAATTTTTGCTAAAAATCGCCGATGTTGCGTTATTCCACGCAACATAACCAACAATGACTAGATGGTCACTTCAATGGATTCCGGTGAATTGACCGTAAAGACTACATTGAAAATTTGTACAAATATTTAGAATTATATTGGGAAAATTGAAAAATTTATGATTGAATAGATATATCCATGCAATAGATTTAGAACTAATTGAGTAATTTTCCCTAGAAAACTTAGATTGCATTTAAGAGAAATAAACCTACAATGCACAATCTGGAGAACTTGGGCAGCAGGACTCGCAACCTTGAGCCTTGGACACAAGATTAGACCTGGATCGTGAGCCCCGAACTTATGTCAGGCTCTCTTGTGTCCAAAGTTTAGGCGCTGGGCTGTTCGATCTGCCTCAAGGTCTCAAGCTTTCATGAGAGAGAGAGAGTCTTCTAGCAATTGGGGAGGTGAAATTAGATTCTTGAAAATGAATATCGATATTTTAAAAGCGTACATCTCTTTTTGAATTTAAATATAGATTTTTGTTTATCGTGAAAAATATTTCTCATTGACTTATTTTCAAACGGTGCTGAATTGATAGAAAATAAGGAAATACATTCCAATGGTTAGTTTTCCGTAAAACAAATATGCCATTCGTGGTTTTGAAAATTTACTCCAAGGCCTCCTCTAAGAACTTATAAAATCCAATAAATTAGGAAAATTATAATTTTTTTATAGGTTATACCTTATACCAACTTTAATTCTCACTTTTAGGTTTTTATCCTACTTATTGGTAATGCGTGAGAATCAAAATCTACACTTAAAGTTAAATCGTCATCATCCTAAACCTCCTGAAAATGTGATGATTTGAACTCCATATCTCCATTCTCATGTGAAAAGAGTGATTATTGAAGTAAAATCCAGTGATTAGGAAAAGTATAATGAGATGGCTTAATTATACAATTTTCAAATCCAAGTAGAAAAAACAAAATACTTCTTGTAATTTTTAAAGATTGCGACTATCTCTTCAATGCCTCCTGACAGCCTTTTTGACCAAAGGGTCCCATCTACCATTTCTGATTTTTTTGTTTTTTGATAGGATGACATGGCTTCGACAAGAGACTCCATCCACCCTTTCAAAATAGGCTTGCTGGGTTCCATGAGCTCTTCGGCTGCTCAGTGTGTTTGGGTGAGTTTCAACCAATAAGCTTACTTAGATATCCATCCTCTCTCTCATCTTCACCTTACTTAATTTAAAAAAAAAAGTATAATGAGTACCAGTCGATAAGATCTCTTAATTTTGTCAAAATTTTCTGTGATTTAAAAATATTACATTAGTAAAATCCTACCAATATTTTAGTTAAATAACTATACAACTAGAAGATGTGCTGAAATCTTTATGGCACCTCATATTGCAATTAGGCTCTTGTCGGTAGTCTGGTCAAATTGCTCTCTTGGAGAACAATAGTTTTTGGGTTACCGATATTGGAGACAAGACAGTACATATACTTGGAGATGATGAAGTTGAGAGGCTTATAAAAATCACGTGTGAAATAAGCTTTTGGCAATGAGTAGAATATTTTCCCATGGTGAATCATTGGCATCCTCTTGGGGCTCACATAGATAAGTTTCCAAGAAGAGTAGTACATGAATCCTCTTTGGGAATTCAACTAGAAGTTGCAGATGTAGTCAGACACGCCAATTGGGGTCGGCCTCTAGCAAGATCAGAGTACCCATTCAGCATCCAACCTGCACGAGCAGAGAAACTCAGATATGGAAGACAAGCCTTTTATTCTCAGGCTCTGGTGATGGAATATGACACCCCGCCGCTATAAAGGGCCAAACGGGTCTTGGCATAGACTTATGTTGTTTCTCGAACTTTGGCTTCATTTTATGGCGCCTGTAAACCAATAACGGAATGAGGGGCAGGCGTACTATTGATGACATGTGTGTGCTAAGCTATTGATAAGGAGAAATTACCCCATTGCTCTTAAACGTATACTACATATGCTAATTTAGTTCTAAAATTTTTAATTTTGTTAATTTGGTCATAAATTTTTGAGCGAAATGCTAATGTAGTCATTCTAGCCAATTTTCATAAAAAATCATTGACATGGCAATCAAGCTATCGCTACCCATCCTATGTGGTATATCGTCATGTCAACAATTTCTAGTGAAAATTGACTAGAATGGCTAAATTGGAATTTTGCCTAAAGATTTAAGACGAAGTCGACAAAATTAAAAAAATTATGATTAAATTCACATATGTACAATAGGCTTGGGACTACATAGACAATTTTTCCCAATCGATAACGTGAGCCAAGAGCCATCTATTTATTGTCTATCAGTTCTTCGAGGAAGTGTGGAGTCAGATCCTAGAGATATTTGAAATTTTATAATGATTGTTAAAATATGTCTTAAGTTTGACCCATAAACAAAACCCAACACGAAATAAAAATATATGAAATGCGGCTTATATTAGTTTCAGATAACAAAACGTGCCTCAATTAGGAAAGTCCGTAATTGGACTGGCATTGTTTTTTACTGGGAGAAGTCCAAATTTTGGTCAAAAAGCAAGAAAAGAAAATTCACTTAATCATATCCTAATTGAAGCGGTCCAAGGAAAATCTAAATAGGAAATTGCCAATCATTAAACAAAGTGGAATTATCAATGGAATTTACGTTGGTTGGAGTCACCCTCTGCAGATTTATGTTGGCGGTTTATTTTTAAATATAGGGAGGTTTCAAGTGCTGAGTGCAGTGAAGCGCCATGTTCAACCAAGTGCTTGACATAGTTTTCTTTGTGGAATTACATCATTAATTTTAGTGCCGAAGCCTATTAAATCATGTAGTAAGTTTTGTTAATTCTTTTGTGAGATCGGCAAATTATTTCTGAGAAAGGGCTAAACACCATGTGAGTTGTTGAGTGTAATTAGCGGTTTAAAAACATTAACAATGTTTAAATGACTTAAGTATGATTGTAATCTCTGTTGTATTACTTAAGCTATAGTGAAATTCATTAATAGTGTCCCCGTGGAGTTAGATCACTAGACTAAATCACGTAAATCTAGTGTGCATTTATTGTTTTATCTATTTTATTGTTCAATTGATTGCCTCCACAACAATTGTCATTAGAGCTAGGTTTGATTGAATTAAAGCAAATGGATGGCAATAGAAGAAGGAAAAGTGAGAGTTGACATATTTGATGACTACTATTTTAGTTTTTGAAAGATATAGATTGAGGAATACTAGTATCGAAGGAATTTGCACTTGCCTCTACCTAGGGATAAACTTGAGTAGATGAACGAAGATGAATAGGAGTTGATGGATAGACAAGCGTTGAGTGTCATTCAGCTGATGTTGGCTTGTAACATTACATTTAACATTGTGAAAAAGATTATTATTGTAGGTTTGATCAAAGCCCTATTGAAGATGTATAAGAAACCCTCTGCAATTAATAAAATCTATTTAATGCAACATTTGTTTAACTTGAAGATGAGCGAAAGTGTATCAATTGCATATCATATCAACGAATTCAATGTGATTGTTAGTTAATTGAGTTAAGTTGAGATTGACTTTGATGATGAGGCATGTGCTTTGATTTTGTTATCCTCATTACCTGATAGTTAGAATACTACTACTACTATTGTTAGTAATTTCTTTAGGTCAACAAGCTTGACGTTTGATGGAAATCAAAATTTCATTCTGAGTGAGGAGATACGAAGAAGAGAATCTAGTGAATCTATGGCTATTGCTTTAGTAATTGAAAATAGAGAGAGAATTAGTACACATGTTAGCAAAAGTAGTATAAACTTGAACACAAGAAGTCAATCTAGGACTAGTGGTGTTGTTGTTAGGAGTTCTGACAAGAGGAGGCATCTTTGAAAGGATTGCCTTAAGTTGAAGAATAAGAAGAGTAATTGAATTAGTGTTAAGTCTGCATATGATATTACATTTGTAATTGATAGTTTCAAATAGTGTTGATTGTGTCTTATCTATCATTGATGGTTTGTCATTTGGTGGATGGATTATGAATTTTGGTTGTTCATTTCAAGCTACACTAAATAGGAAATGATTTACCAATTATCAATGTATGGATCATAGTAAAGTGCAATTGAGGAATAACGCCAAATGTGATATTGTGGATGTTGGTGATGTTAGAATCAAGATGTATGCAGGTATTGTGAGAACATTGACTAAAGTGAGGCATATCCTATAATTAAAGAAGAACTTGATTTCCTTGAGTACTCTAAATTTAGTTGGTTGATGGTATAAATCCAAATGTGGAGTTCAAAGGTTGTTCGAGGTGCCCTTATAATAATGAGAGGAATCAAACACAATGGCATGCATGAGCTTCAAAGAGAGACAATGACAAATTTCACTGTGTAAACATTAGATGCATTTGTTCAAGAGTCTGAATTTGTGGCATATGTGTTTAGGGCAGATGCAATTGCCCTTGATTGCATGCTTACAATGCGATAATTATGGTTTCCCCTTAGTCTAATTAAGATTGTCATTTATTTATCTCTTAATGCTAAGTGCTTATTTTCTCTTGCAATGTTTCTTTTAGTTGCTGATTGCTATTTTGATGGTTGCGCACCTACATGATCACCTCATATATTAGTGAATAAGTCTAAAATCAATCCAAACTACCGACAAAAGTCTTTCTGAAATGAATAAGATTAAGTATCGAAAGGACACTAATTGGTTAATTAGTGTAATCAAATCCCCAATCCCAAATTCTTTGGTTGCATAGAAAATGAGGCACACTCCCATGCCTCACTTGGTTTCTACCTGACCCCAATAGGTTAGTGACAACTCATTAGAACATTTTCATGAACATCCAATGTCACGCGAGGTATGGGCTTGGGAGAGCCCATGTCTAATTAAGGATCCTAGATTCATCTTTTAGATAATACCCCTAAACCTATATTTAGATATTTCTTTCCCTCTCGGAACGGAAAAAAATAGGTCGCGACAGTTAGCCAAGAGGAAGGATAGAGAGGAGTGAGAGAGAGATGAAAAGAGAAATGGCTTCTTCTAAAGCCAAAAATGCTAGTCCCCATGTACTTCATCATCACCATTGGACTTTCTCTCTCTTTTGTCTTAGAAACATAAATGCAAGAAGGGTATTTTGGTCAATTCACATTTTGGGCACAAATTTTCAATTTTTCCCTTGGGCTAAATGTTGAAATGGGCCTTTGCTTGGGCTTAATGGGCTTGAACCAAGAAGAAATGGACTTGAAATACTAATGGGCTCAAATTGGGCTTAAAAAGAAAGTTAGGCTTGAAAATGGCTAAGTGGGCTTAGTGGGCCTAATTGGGTGCACTTGGGTTGCTTAGGCCCCAGGTGGTCACCCACTATGGGCGTGAGGTCCAATGGGCCTTTGCCTAACCTACTTCCTTATGGGCTCTAATTTTCGACTGTTGAATCATTTTTCGACAATTTTCAAGCTTACCAATAAATATTAGAATTAAATAGGCAACATCCAATACTTTAGTTTTGACGTCCTTGATGTCACGCCCCGACTCTCAAGCTCGCGGTAACCCCATTTCATTTGAGGTCTAGTTGTACGACGTCCCAGGCACTATCATCGACCAATTCATTTTATCTTGTAATTAAGCATATGCGGAAACGAACGACTCTCAAACCAAAGAATAGAGATAGCAACAACAACAGTAGAGGAAAGACAAATAGTATTTTATATATCTGAAGGTTAACCAATACACCAGCAAATACATACATGCCTTACTATAGACGACAAGCTAAGGCCTACTAAAAAAGAGACCGGCCTAACTAACCTAGCACTGTACAAGTGCCTACTTGCTAACCTCGGTGGGATCGCTCTCTTCGATCCTCAAGTACTGCATCATCTAGGGCCTGAAAAGGTTAACCATGATGGGTTGAGATAAACTTAGCAAGTTAAAGTCCTAAGCTCCGGTTAGGAACTTCGCTCGTCTTGGGAGTTTAACATACAACCTAATTCATCAAATCATCCAACGCCACCTTAAAGAAATAAAGCAGAAGACAGTTTGATAATCAAGCACAACCACAAGCAACCTTACCTAGACTTGTCACACGCGACCTGTAGAAACTGTCAGTTAAATCATCACGACATTAAGAGCATACAAATAATTAGAGCATCGCACACAACTTTCTCATGTCTCACACCCACACATGCTCCGATTATTATGACCCCTAGGGCCATGGCACAACCTTATGGTTGGCGGTCAACTGGTCGTAGACTAGGCATCGTCCTCCCCCATGAGGCACGACGACGTCATGGGCTCTCCCCCACTAACGGCATTCCCTAAGGAGCATGGGTCCGGCCTCTACCACGACTCTGCAACCGACCACTGTCAGGCAACCAATCGAAGTCAGGACGACCAAAAGGCCATGGCACAACCCCAAGGGTTGGCAGTCTACCGGCAGCGCCAGACTCTCTTCTTAATGTGACCATGCAACACATCATCAAACAATCTGTTCATTTCTTTGCTCTGTCGTGAATGCACATACCGTTCGTGCTCATACAACATGCTATTGCATTTAACACACGTGTAATGTCATACAATAATATCCAGCAGTCACACATAATAGCAGCAATCCAATCATTCACAAAAGTTGCAACAATCAGTAGTTCAAGTCATAGTTTGACAATCAATTCCGACCAATCAACATCATAACACTTGTATACTTGTCCAAAATAATCATGTACCTTAATAATTACCGATAGCTACTCACGTGACTCAATGTTCAACAATAAATAAACACGTGTGAGGGTCACCAAGTTACTTCTCAAATAGCAAACTTGGATGCCAGTAAACTCTAAAATATCGGAAATTCTGATGCACAGGATCCCCTAAGGGCAAGTGCAGAGCATACTCCAGGATTTTTCTCAATCACGGTGTTTGTTCAGAACCATCGTCCTGAACTAGAAGAGGATGAAAGTGTTTAGAAGATCATGTTGGAGGTAGAGTACACAACACACTTCTTATTTCACTCGATGGATCTTACAATGAAGACTCCTTGCTCTTATATAGGCAAAGGAGGATACAAACGACAAGAGCAGGCAGACTGGTCATGCTAGGACATAATTAAGCAAACTTAGCCACTGAAGGGCTAGACATGTAGGGAGTCCTAAAGAAATCCCGTGACAGGCTATAAACAGTAGTTTTTCGCCTGTTACTACAGTAAAAACAGACTGAATAAACAGTGAAAACAGACTGGGTGAACAGTGAACAGTGTGCTACAGTACCGGTGTACAGTGTTTTCAGGACGGCTTTTTTAAACGTCTCTTCCGTCTCTAGCATTGTAGTGGTCATAGTCCGAATCATCAGAGCTATGATGAGCCAACTGTTCTCGGTAGAAAGCCTCTTCTGCATCTGGACTGGAGCTTCCGTCTTTTTCTCTTTTGAAAGCTCAGATGAGGTTCTCGATTTCTTCTGCCAACAGATCTGGTGGACGGGATGAGCTAGCACCGAAAGTGTTGGAGAAAGAGCCGGGATAAGGGGCGTAATTTGGGGTGTCTCCCCAAGGGTCCTGTGAGAGTGGCCCCCCCATGGATCATAGGGGGTGGAGGAGTCTGGATTATTCTGGCGAAAGATTTGAAGAGTCTCTTGGATCTGGTTTCTGGTGATATCCCAAGCTTCAAGGTGGTCCCAAGAAGTAGGGACTTGTGCAGATAGCCATGCTTCTAGTGGGATGGTACGATTCTCTTGGCATAGGATCCTCTGGAGTTCACGAGAGGCGGGTCTGCTTGTTGTGACTGAGTATGGAAGTGTCTGGTGAATTCGAGCAAATTCTTGAAAAACTTGGGGCCTGTAACTTGATATTCCTGCAATAGAAGGTTTGTCAGAAATCCATCCACATGGATGGGAAAATGTCCATGGTCGATGGAATAAGACAACAGTGTGTCTTTCTGGTTCAGGCCTTCCTTGGCGATTTTGGATTTTGAAGAGTTCTCGCCAATATTGGAGTGGTTTATACCACGCAAAAATCTCCAAGAGGTGTTTCTGATTATGGGGTTGAGCTTGGCCATCATTGTGAATAACCTGCAAAATTTTGTTAGTAGGAAATTCAGTGGCTATAGTGTACAGGTTGAACATGTACCACAATAACCATTTCAGTTCTTCTGGAAATTCTTCATCAGGAGACCATTTGAGGGGGTGAATGAATGGATATTGCGGATGAAGTCCATCTGGTTTAAGCATCAGTCCACCATATTCACGAAAAATTCGGAGGTGATATTCCCACATTAATTCTGGAAGTCGTTCTTTCAGATTGTTGTGGTGGATTGCCTCAGGAACATCAGGAGGGTATTTTAAAGTGGGCCATCCTCCTGGAATTTTGTCTGTTCGGTATGTGTCCTGAAAGGGCTCTTTTTTGACATACATGTTGATGGCTTGCATTGGTTCCTTTAGACGGGACAAGAAATCAGCAAGGACATTTTTGGTTCCTGGAATGTGTTTGACTTCAAATAAGTATGTGGAAAACCATTCAGCCCATCGTAGCAATTGTGGATGAGGAACCTGTTTTTGTTTGAACTTAAGCATCTGAGGAAATGAGGACATATCCATTTCAACAAGAAAATGATGTCCGATGAGATGAAATTCAAACTTCTTGATGCCATACTTTACTGCAAGTATCTCCTTAAAAGTGGAGTGATAATGGATCTCTGCTTGAGAGAAGCGCCCACTTTTATAGGCACAAATATGCCTATTTCCATCAATTTCTTCGAAAAGAATGGCTGCCCAATATTTGTCGCTGGCATCAGTTTGGAGAATTCGTTTGCCAGTGGATGGAATTTTTAAAGGAGGAAGGTTTTGCAAGAGTTGTTTGAGTTGAGCTACAGCTTGGGTCTGTTTGGATCCCCATGGGGGAGGATCCTTTTTGAGCATTCGCTGGAGAGGTCTCAAATACTTAGAGATATGTGGAACAAAATCTCTTAGATAATTCACAATGCCAAGAAATTGCTGGACTTGTTTAGGATTGAGATCCTTTTCAGGAAATTTTTGGAGTTCATCAGCAATATGGGGTTCAGGGCAGTAGGTTCCATCTTTAAGGCGCATGCCAAGGAATTCAATTTCCTTTTGGGCAATAATCATCTTCTTCTGGAAAAGCATGATGCCATGGTTTTTAACAATATCAGCGAAATGTGTCAAGAGTTGACAATGGGACTGTTCATCATGGCTAAACAGAAGGATATCATCAATATAAATTTGGGAGTTTGGACGGATGGGTTCAAAGATTTTGCACATAACTTTTTGGAATAGTGAAGGGGCAGTCTTGAGACCAAAAGGGACAACTGTCCATTGGAAATGTTGGTTTGGGATACAGAACCCAGTTTTAGGTCTGTCTGCTGGGTCAATCCCTAGTTGCCAAAATCCTGCTTTAAGATCAAATTTTGAATAGATCTTTGCTTGAGCAAGGCTCAAGAAGAGAGAATTTCGATGAGGCAATGTGAATTTATCATCTTGAAGGAACTCATTCAGAGGTTGGTAATTAATTACTAACCTCATTTTGCCACTGTTCTGCTCGGCTCGTTTGTTGACATAGAACGCTTCACATGCCCATTGAGAGTCAGAAGGTTTAATGAGACCCTGTGCCAGTAGTTTGGCGCACTCTTGCTGTGCGAGAGTGAGATGTTCAGGGCTCATTCCAGAGTGACTAGCCTTTGTGGGATTGATGTCTTCATTCCGTTTGAAGGGAAGTTTGACATAGAAAGAAGAGTTTTTCCACAAAGGTTGGGTACAAGTTTGGGAAAATTGGGAGTGTGTTTCAGCACAGGAAGAAAGTAGACTCTGGATTATTAGATCCAGGACGGCTGGTTGAAGGGCATAGAATTGTTTGATGTCTACAAATTCCTTAAATTGATTCTTGAAGCGAAGGCCATGAGACAGAATTCTGAGTTTGGGAAGTTGGGTCAGGATGTCCCAACCAATGATGATATCTTTGTCTGGAGACTGAGAGCCAAGAACTTTGGTGGTTATGGAACACTGGGGAAAGAACTGGATAGTAATGGGTTTACTGCGATACTTGGTAGCAAAAGTGTCACCAGAGGCAGAATTGAAATACTTGGTGTACGGTTTCCAAAATTCTTCTGGAAGGATCTTTGTGTCCAGAATGGAGGAGCTTGCTCCAGTATCGATGAGTGCTACCAAAGGAATTGGTTTATGGTATTTGGATAGAAAGATGTGGACAGGAATATAAGGGTGATGGACAGGTTCATTAAGTTCAATTTCTGCAGGTGAATCAGGGAAGAAGGTGAAGACATCGTTCTCAGAATCTGAATCTGAGCTATATGTCTGAATGGCACAAAGGGTATTTTCGGATGGTTAGTCGTCTAAAGAAAAAACAGACTCAATATCCGAATCATCAAGCTGGATGCCGGTGCTATTAGCAATTTTGTCGATCAAATGGCTTCCTTACTTGCTAGCCTTTGGACAATTTTTTGCAAAATGTCCTTTTTTGTTGCAGACATAACACCTGTCTTTGTTTCGTTTCTTAGAGAAACGATGATGGCTTTTCCTCAAAAATTTCCACTTACTTTTACCTTTTCCTTTGCGTGTCTTTCTGAAGGAAAGGCGTTTGAAATGTCTTTTCTTCTTGCATCCTGTGCAGGAAGGGTCAGAACAATCCTTGGGACATTTAATCTTCAAACCAAGTTTGAAGCATGCCTTATCAAGGTGTCTGTTTTCTTTAAGAAAGCTTCGAAAAGCTTCTCTTCGGAGACAAAGTTCTTCTATGGCGATATGAACGGCTTGCTGAATTTCACCTAGAGTAGCTTCTGTTACGCTCTTCTGTCTTTGTTGGAGAGTTTTTTCAGCTGCTTGGCTGAGTTCTTTTGGAATAGATGCCATGAAGATAGGCTTAAGATTACAATCTGCGCCAAGTAAATAAAACAGTTTGATCATAGCCTGAAAATGACGATCAAGATCTTTGTGCCTTAGTGAGCAACATTTCCGGTCGAAGAATTCCTTTCTTTTGAGTTCTTTGGAATCTTCAGGCTTGCCAATGAAATACATATGGATAATCTGGATGGCATTATCCAAAGGTTGCGTCAAGAAGTACATCTGATCTTGTTCTGCAGCAGTGTGCCACCAATCTTTAAGTGCTCCTGTGAAACGACTAGTGAATTCCAAAAGAATATCATAGGTGCTAGGTTCAGAAATATGCCGGGCGGTGAGCCAAGCATGAAATTCTTGAAGCCTATCAGGCCATTTGAAATATGGAATATCATCTAGTGTGAAGTAGATTTTGGATGATGAGGCTGTGAAGGACTGGGTGGCGTCTGGTTGCTCCGGATGATGGATTTCAGGTTCAGAGAATATTTCTTCATCCTTGACACTATCTGCCATAAAAAATGACCCTTCTGAAGAGGGTGACTCAATTAAAATGTCAGAATCAGACCCAGATGATGTTTCAATCTGGTTCGTGGCAGAAGGTTTGATAATAGCAATAGAAGGGATCTGCTGGCGAAGAAAATTCTCGAGTGGATTGGAAATGGTCAGGGTGGCTGATTTTTCCCCAGGAGGGGGGTTGCTAGGAGGATGATTTCCGGGAGGATGTTCAGGTGTGCCCGGAGAAGGTGGGGAATATTCAGTAGGAGGAGAGGATTTCTTTTGCTTTAGTTTAAGCTTACGAAGGTTTTCTCGAAGAGTCAGAAAATTATTCTGAGGAGGAGGAGTAGCTGAGCTTAAAACAGCAGCAAAAGAAGAGGATGAGCCAAATGATGACTCTAGCTTTTGTGGCAAGGCAGGAGAAGGAAAAATGGGTGGATCAAGTGGAGTAAATGACTGTTGACCCTTGAGAATTTGGATCTGCCTTCGGAGTTTTTCTATTTCTGGTCTCTGATCTTCCAAATAATGGCTTGGGGGTGTTTGCTTAGTTTCTAGCAAATGAAGCCGCTTTTGGAAGTCTTTCAACATGCGGTAGGATAAGTCAGTGGTCTTATCTACCCGTTCAAGACGTGTGGAGACGGTGCTTAAAAGCTCATTCTGAGCTAAAGCATTTTCAGTTTGCCAATTAATAACAGTTTCGGCTGCAGAAGGCTGTTTACGCTGTCCTTGTGCATCAAGACCAGTGGGGTTTGGTACCTTGGGTGAATGCTGGTACCTTTGATGTGGGTCAGAAAATTTTTATAAAGGAGGAAACTTTCGGATACGGGTGCTGGTTCCAAATGGTTCTGTGTTTTCAAGTGGAGGAAAATCATCAGAATGGAACATGCATATGCTGGGTAGAACAGGAGGTGAGGCAGGTTTAGATATACAGGTGCTTGGTCGGGGTAGTTTCAGGGGACATAAAGGATTCTTTTTTACCCATTTCTGGATTGACTTATAGAAAGGCGAAGTAATCATGGGTTTAGCTGGTGGTGGTTGAGAAGGGGGAACTGGCTTGCAAGGTGGTGGTGGTGCAGCTGGTGGAGTAGATTTGGATGATCCATAAGAGACAATGAACTGGTATCTGCCTCCATCTTCTCCAAGAGGTCCAACAGTTGGATCTCCATCAAGATACCTTTGGTAAAAAGTGTCTTTCTTTGTTTTCTTCTTTTTGGCGGAAGGTCTATCATCTTCATCATCAGGTTTTGTACATGATGGACAAATACAGTCCGGGTCCCAAAAGCAGTGTCCAGTAGGGTCTTTGAAATGATGAATGGGTTGTCCTTGTGGACCAAAGGAATGGACAAAGCGTTTGTCATCTGGTTCGCTTGAAACAGGATCAGTGGGACAGGGTGTAAAGTGAAGGATAGTGGGAAAAATAGAGGAAGGTTCCTCTTTGGCTTTGCCGAACTTGATGGTAACAGTACCATCTTTTTTTCGGGTGAACTGTGGTTCACTGGATTGAAGTGGTTTACAACTTTGGTGGAGTTTTTCGTAGTTGGTGACCCAACTATCTGGGAGAAGCTTAACAAGCTCATTTCGAGGGATCTGGCGGGGAACATGGATGCAGGAAGTCTAGTCATGGTCGACCGAGATAACAAGGGCATCCTCAGAGTTTGGAATGTTGAGATCTATGGCATGGTTTTGAACTCTGTAGATTATCTGGTAGTGCAAGGTGGCCGCAATGGATCCAGGAGTCTGTGGAGCTCCTGTGATTTGTAGCTGGACTTTTAGAGCAGTTAGCAGGTTGGGATCTGCAAGAGCAATGTTAAAGTTTGGGAACAGAGTAACAAAAACAGTGCCTGCATTCATTGTTGTTTGGATAGTACCAACACATGCTTGTTGGTATTCCAAAAACCTGGTGTCTAACAGGGCTATTCTTGCTGTGACTGGTAAGCCTTTTCGGCCATGAAAAGTCAAGGCAAGGCGGATGGCTCCAAAATGGAGATGAGTATAGCCTTGTTGAATCCATTGAGATGGAAATTCTGGTGGAATTTGGAGAGTAACGAACTGTTCTTGTTCAGTTGCTTGAATGGGGTGTTGGTCAAAGCGAGATGACTGAACATATTCTTTGACAGTGCGGAGGGTGTGTTTGATCAGGTGTTTAATAGACCGTAGTGGGGAAAAAGAAGGGGGTTTTGCGAAAGCTGTGTATGGGTTCATCATGGGGAGTTGGGTTTCTGAGATCTTGCTATCTTCTGTGAGGTATGCCACCTCATAAAGATAGTCTATTTTTGAGCATGAAGACTTTCGAAGTTCAAGTGGGGGTTGAAGAGAAAGGTTAGAGGTAAGAGAGATGAGAAGAGGAGAGGGGGATGAATCTGAAGTTTCCATAGGATGGGAGATTCTCTTCTAGTAATAGAACGTGGTAATAACCAAACTACGACCATCAACCATTCCCATAATTAATTACCCAACCCAATTAATTTCATTTAATAAAACCCTTCTTTAAACCAATGTCATTTAACAAAGTAGTATATAAATACTATTGACATTATAAAATTAGACCATAGAAATTTTCCCACAAAAATTACTCAATTAAAAACATTTCCCATAAATAATCACAATTAATTATTTTCCCCAAAAATAATTAATTTTCAGAAATGAATAGTAATAACAATATTAATAATAATAATTCGAAATTATAAATTAATTGAATTAATTAATAATTCCGAAAAAATATATAATTATTATTTAATCCAAAAATAATTATTATTATTAATACTAACCATGGTTACAAAATTAACTCAACCCTAGTTAATCTAACCTAACCATGATTAACATTTAACCTTGATTACTTTTAAACTAACTATAGTTACTTTAACACTAACTCTAGTCAACATACTAATCTCAATCAGCATAATTAACCATACTAATCCACTAATTAACTCTAATTAAACACAAACATACAAATACACTAATTACACCTAAAACAAGATTAACCCCTAAACAAGGATTAGGGAATCAACTTACTTGGATCGGAAATCCAACGACACCGGCACGTAGAGGGGAACGAGGGCTACGAGGGGTAAGCTCGGGGATGACAATGGACAGCGAACGATGGTCGAAACGGGCCAAAACAGTCCGGAGTTACTGTTCATGCGGAACCGGTGCAGCTGCGCGAAAAAGGCCGAAACAAGCGGTCCGAGGCAACCAGGGGTGACCGGGGGTGTGCAGCTGGCTTCCTAACTTCTGTGACTACACTATGGGTGGTGGTGGCAGCTCCGGTGACAGCGGCAAGGCCATTTTCCGGCTGGAAAACAGCAAGGACAGCAAGAAACAACAGAAATGGAAGGGAAAAGGAAGAGAAAAAGGGAGAGAGAGAGGGGCTCCTATGCTGAACGAATTTGGGGAGGAAGGAGGAGAGAGAAAGCTGCTGGAAACTTGAGGGAGAAGCCAAGGCAAGTGGGCTTGCCACTTGCTTCAAGAGCCAATCAAAAACAAGCATAAACAAACAAAAACAATGCCCACATGGGCCCAAAAGGAAAAGGCCAAAAGAGAGAAGCCCATGGGCTGAGGAGGGAGAGGAACTTGGGCCAGCTTGGGCCCCCTTTGGGCTGGGCTAGATGGGTGCAAGGCCCATTGGCTCGCCAGTCTTGGGCCGGCCCACTCACGGGCTCGAAACCCGGTCCAAATTGTCCTTTTTTCGACACTTCCACGTTCAACGGAAAATCCAAAAATAAATGAGGCGGCATCCAAATATTTAGTCTTGATATCACTAAGAAGTCGGTTCCCAAAATCGAATTAAAATCGGGGCTAAATTGAGTCGATTACGACCGTAGTACAATTTGGATTATCGGGCGTCCTTTTAGGACTTTCCTCACTTTTGACCCGTGGTCAATCATTCTTTGATCCACATTAACGTCAATTCTCGAGTCAGGGACATCTCTCGATTGTCGTGTGATCCCAGGGGCTTAATTGATAATCTCAAGTACCAGATGAAAAGGATTCGATTTACCGTCGTTCGTAGTTCGTATCGAAGTCGTGCATAAATCACCCGCAAATCGACTTCGTACTTTTGTCAAATCGATTTATTTCCGTTTCCTTAATAGTCTAGTACTTAGAGGATATCATTTCCTCCTAGGTCCTCATGGTCGAAGGGTTCGTTCCTGATCAAAATTGCGAGTTGTACGCGAATCATTTCCTTTCGACGCCTCCCTGTAATCCACTATCCCACGAACACACAGTTCGGAATATTTGTACTGACCAGGTCTTCGATTAATATTGCCCTTTTATAAAATCCCAAAATGGGGTCCATTTTCAGGATGTTATACTTGAAAATTCGATATCTAAAATCAGATTGAAATTCATGGTTAAATTCGATCAACTACAATTTTTGTACATCTCATACTAACATGTGGCTTTTTAGATTTACGCATGTTTTACTTGTAGTTGAAATATTATAAATCAACATTTAAGTCTACTTAATTCATGGATGATTTCAATTGTCATGTAGTTGCAAGGCATCAATTGCTTAATCCAAAATACACGATTGTTAGAAATCGATGTAGGGTCATTCACAATTTGTAGAGTGGTAATACGAAATCACTCACGATCCGATTATATTCTCTTTACGAATCAACCTATAATCGTTCCTTGATCAACCTGTACTAACATAGGATTGTCCCTCATTAATCCTTATAGTCGAATTATCAGTTCATAATCAAGTTCTCTGGTCATGCATATGTAAATCCTTAATAATCTTTCTCCTTCAATTAATATCTCATGAGTGATTAATTTGGAGTGAAATTTAACTAATAGTGCATTAATGAAATTATCATTGATATATCCCAAAACAAGTTGAAATTCGAAACGTCACATTATTCAATTGATCATTTATTTCCGCAACAATTACTGTGACAAGGATTAAGATTGAGATACTACTGGATAGGCAATGTCAGGAGATTCATTTATTTGTATTATATCTTATTTGGTAGGTCATTGATATGACCTAGATTAGGAGTATATACACAATACAAAGTCAACAAATAACTGGACCATGACAATCAATTGGGCGGGGTGGTCGCCTCATTCAAGGTAGCCTATAAGCAACCACCACAACATGCAACCGGTTTTACTCCTGATAGGTGACAATAATGTTGGCCCACGGTGGCTAGATCTGACCAGCCCACGCGATCAAGATGGGAAAACTCAAGGGACCACCAATTGCTCGAGAGGTGCGACCTTCCGTAGTGGGTGCTTGAGGTCAGCGGCCACCAAGTCTCAATAGCTATGATTAGAGTTGGGGACAAAAACCATAGTTTTTATTTTCTTTTCGATTTTTTCGTTCTTTTATACTTTTTAACTATTTCATATTTAATATGGGATAATTTGATCCCACCCTTAGGCCATAACAGACTATCCAACCTTTCATTCTGATATATGCGGATTTTCATAACATAGTGTAATATATAGTCTGGATTAGATAGCTAATTAGAAAATCGTAATGCGAGAAAAGAATTGGTCAGCAAATTTTTTTCGCCATACAAAAGAAATGTAAACATAAAGATCCTCAAGTGAATACTCTATGAATTATATTGTCTTTGAAACTTTTATTTTGAGTTACCATGGAAAATTAGAATTACTTAAAATGTTGAAATATCGCGTCTTAGACCCAAATAAGCAACCAAGAAAGGAAGAGATTGATTCTTCTTAAAAAGCAAACTGATTTTGTACAACCAACTCCGAGCAATAATATAAAGAGCACATAGTGGGAAGACAAATTTAGGATTTGCAGAACTCTATTAGTTTAGCTAAGAGTGCAGACACTGCAAATTTGCGATGTTGCATATATAGAATTTGCTGCTGTGCAGAACCAAAATCTCCTCTATAGCTACACCACTATGAGAGATACATCTAAGTTCTAACAAAAGTCCCTCCACACCTTGTCTTCACTAAGTAGAACCATTTCTCTCTTAGGATTACAAATGGGTTTCGCTCTTACTATTACTTAGAATCTGCAGTCAAAAGCTCTTATAAATGTGCTCATTTGGCCGTGATTTTTTGCAGGAATGATCTTGAAATATCATACTTGATTGCTATGAATTTTATTGTCAATTTTAAATCTCCAGCAATCGTGAAGTATATAACTGGAAACTCCAAGTTTGCACTGCCTGGTCAAATGCAGAGCCAACGCTTGTTCGTACGATCTTGCATTTGCAAATTTCCACACCTAGCAAATCTTTCTTGTATTACTGTAGAACCCACATGGTTTAGTTATAAGTTTCTGCAAACTTAAGTGAGCATATCAAATACTTTGGATTCAGTTATCATTGAACGATGTTTTCCATAATAATGAGCGAGGTCTGAGTACTACCAAAGGAAGAGACTCTGCCCCCCAAAATCACCTGCCCAGTGACTAATATGTCAGACCATAGCAAGTTAACAACCAAACCACAATCCTATTCAATACTGGTTTCAAAGATTAAACTACTTTCCAAGCAATGAGGCTGCAAGGGAGTGTAAAGAAAACAAGCCTTTTGAATATATAGGATCTACATCCAATATAGTTGTCACTATGCTTCATTGACAAGTCTCTTAGCTGAATGTGAGTACAGTGATTTTACTGAGAAAGCACCTCTTTACCAAGAAGGAGAAAGAGAGAGAACACACACACACATACACTAGGATCGGGTGCAGAGCATGACCAATCATAGGATCACGACTCCCTTTGTGACATTTATTTGGTGGGTTTCACCTCGGGAATGTGGGAGTACTTATCAGTCTCGTGCGTCAACAGCAGCCAAACATGAGTTATAAGTTCCCCACCTCGCCGCAACAGTTTTGTGTGATGGTAAACTGGACAACTATATGCAGCGTAGCTGTAAGGACCTGGGGCTCGCTGAGTAATATTGTCCGCTTTGGGTCGAGACCCGCACGGCTTTAAAACGCGTTACTCAGGGAAGAGGGATCCCAGCCTTATAAACCATCCCAGGACTCCCTCCCTAGGCGATGTGGGACTCTCCCCCTAGGCAAGAGACATGTGACCCCCCTCCCTTGCGCACGTCCGAGGACCGAGGCGCGGACGCACCGCCATCCCTCCTCCTCGCGCACCGTCGCTCGGGCTGTCACATTCTCCCCCCCTTCGGGCACAGCGTCCTCGCTGTGGCCCCACACGCGGTCGGGAGTCGGCTCTGATACCATTTGTAAGGACACTGTGGGACACGCCAGCTAGCCCTCCCAGGGCCCGGAGTGCCGCCTGCCAAGATATTGTCCGCTTCGCCGCAGCTCACGGATTTGTTTTTGTGAGATCCCACCCCACAAAACGCGTCTTGACAGGTTGAGGCCACCCCAGCTTGCTGTCCCCCCTGTGAAACCAGCTGCACGGCCTCCTTTTTCCCTCTCCAGCTTCTGTTTTCCCTTCGCTGGAGCCGTCCGCCTGGTCGCCGGAGCTGCTGGCCGCCGTCCGGAGTTGCCGGGCCGCCCACCAGCCAGCCCCGTGCCTCCGGTTCCTCTATTTCGCAGCCCTTTGTCATGTGGACAGCCGCCCTCGGCCGCCGAGATCCGGTCCCGGGCCGCCTCGTCTCGACGTGTCGAAAGTTCCCGGCGCTCA
>CM026414.1:33941111-33957133 GCA_014858505.1 Corymbia citriodora subsp. variegata
AGGATGGAGGATCGACGCGCGTAACGGCTCGTGGCCGTTTTCGAAGGGAGTAGATTGACCTCGGCTTGTTGGTTTCTTTGGCTCGATAGGAAGATGCCCGTGGTAAGGGCTTGTACTTGTAAACTTCCTAGGGTTAATCAGTAAATAAATAAAGCAGTACTTTGGAATGTGTTATTATTGGGTTTTCCTGCTATCCCTGCTTTTGTATTTGACCGGGGATTGTATTTCGCTTCCGCATGCGTTTAATTAAAAGATAAAAATAAAGGTCGGCGATGGATCCTGGAAAGTCGCAACTCAAATGACCGCAAGAGAACAGGGGTTGTCGCGGACTCGAGAGTCGGGTCGTGACAGTAGCACAACATCTCCACCCAAAAGCTGCTTATGATCTGCCACTTGTTGTTCTTGCCCATCAGTGTGGCAGCCAATTCCTGCGTGTCTGACAGCACGTGCCACTTCCTGGTGATTATGGTTCCCTTCTGATCCAGGATGGGTTCGAGCACGGTCTCTGTTGACAACAGTGTCTCCAATGCCTCGTTGCAGTCTCTGTACCTGAGAAATGGCTTCAATATGGCGCAAGCATGCTCCAATGTAATGTTGGAAGTCGTTAGGGACAACATGTAGGGTCGCAGTGCTAGAAGGTATATCATGTAATTGGATAGCAGTTTGCTTCCTTTACAGTTCGGAGAATCATCGGACTCTGAAAGCAGGCAGATGTTCGTTGCCATGTGCCAAACGATGATGCTTTTGTCAAATTTTGTTGAGATGTTTCTTTTCAACTCTTGAAAATCTTCCTGCGTCCACTCCGCATCACTGCTGAGTTCGGGATCTTTAAGCGTCCAGTTGCCACGTCCAGTGAAGGGTTTTTTGTCTCTGATCCTATCAAATTTTTCAATATTTGTCACCAGCAATTCCTTGAGATAGCTGGGGATTTTTTGATAAGAGAGAATCCGATGCCTTCTCCAGGTCACCTCTATCTTGGGCAGTTGTGGGAGGATTCTTCCCACGGACCATGAGCACTCATCGTACAGGCGACAATCCATCAAGTCAAGTTGCCCAACTGAGTTCGACCACCTTTTCTGCTTCATATACCTTCTAGCTAAGAAGTTCAATAGACTTGTAGACCCTGGGCAGTTTCTTTTGCAATGGCTCATTGCCACAATGGCCCATGCCGAAAAAGGTTGCAGAACAATTTGGTAACCTTCTAGGGCGGTGACTCCTATCAACAAGGAATAAGTGTACGTGATGTATATGTCTATCAAGAAGGCATTCTTGAAAATAAGAGCAAATCTACACAAGGCTGAGACTAGACAGAGAAAGGTAGTGATGCGGCAGATAAGACCGAGCCAATGATAGAGAATCGGTTGCTTGGTGTAGAGTACGTCATACATGAATGCAAGTTCGACCTCAGCTGTGATGAAGGCTAAATTGCGATCTACAGTTAACTGAGATTTGGATAGCGATTGTGGGTGGTAGAGCCAGTTAACAATGTAGGGCTTCAAGCAATTGAACCGGTGGTAAGCTTTCAAGATGATCTTTAGCTCCATTGAACATCCGGACCTCTCAAGCTCGGTGAAGAACTTGCCAACAACTTTCTCGTTGAATATATCCTTGGCTGATACGCTAGACCTCTTCCGGTACACAGACATGAGGGCCCAAACTGTCACTGCTGATCGCACAATTCCAGCAGCAAACAAGTAGATGTACAAAGATGGGATGGGGGACGAGCTGTCTCTGCACCGAGTGAGGATGTGGAGGACGGAAATGGCCCTGAAGAACAGATTCAGCATCTGGCGGACGCTGAGCCGATCATCCTCGATTGAGCATGCGGTTATGGAGTCAGGGTTCCCAAGCTGCATCAAGAGCAATGGTGCAAGCACCCCCTTGAGCTCGGTAACGTAGTTTGGTCGATCAGGATTGTCGATCTGGACAACATTGAGATTGCCAAGGGCAAGGGTCACAATGTGAGAAGAGAGCAAGTAGACAGTGTGGATGACGCATCTGATGACGATCGAGGTCATGTACCTCCGGCGGCTGCCAAAGATGCTGAGGATGATCTGGCAAGCGAGGCTCATGGTGACCAGCAATTGGATGCCCCATGCTTCCCAAAAATCTTTTGACTTAGGCCATTTTGTACTGACTATGGATGATATCAGATTGAACGCTTTCATGGGGACGTGATGTCGTCTGCTGTGCTCTCTGAGAAACGACAATGCAGGTGAAATTAGTAATGACGACAATGGATAAACCGCGTTGGACTCATTCTGGAGAATCAAACATAAATCTCTAAACTTCTTGTTGCATTCATTCGATATGTCAGTAATTTTGGGATCCTAACACTGCTCTGATTCTTCCATTCCAGCGAATGAGATTAATTACGTCTTGCTGTCCTGCAGGAGTGAAACCGACTCAAAAAGGAGAAAGAAGTTTCAGAAGTTAAAAAGCAATGATAGATGCTACTTTTGCTAAAAGAGGTCTACCAAATTGATGTATTCAATGAGATGGCAGATTGCAGAAGGACATCTAAAGAAGTTGACTCATATTAAAACACCCAAGTACCGATTACCACATTACTTAACGGACCGATTATGTAAACCGGTTCAGTACACAAGCGTTTTCCAAAAATCAAAAATGAGATCATCAGCGCACGCACGTTTTTTATTTTGCTGAACTCATCATCGACGCCCTGCTAAAACAGCATAAACGTTCACAGAGACAAATGAAACTAATGACAAGATCATAAATTTTCTGGAAAAATACAGGAAGTACAAAGTGGTCAGGCAAGAAGACGAAATCTTACTATGACTCCCCAGAGGCTGACGAATTAGGTTCTTGCTAATAATAGAAATGGCTCTGAGTGTCTGTGTTCCTATCACTTGTGGGGAAGCTTAGTTGAACTACTCTGGAGAGAAAATAAGAGGGAATATAAAAAGACAAAAAAAGCAGAGAATTGATTACTTACTTGTTACTTTAATCTATGGTTCTTTTTCTCTTTGTTCGGCTTACGCCAGCGATAAACCAGGCACAAGATTTTTAACTTTACAGTATTCGTTGGATCAATTCTCGTGGGGGTGGCAGTAACATGCTTCTTGCACTCAATTGGTAAAATTCTGCTGAGATTATGCAAAATATTAAATCTCACACTTTTTGAGATAAAAGTCACCGCAAGGGCTTAAACTACTAAAATTTTACAATCTGATCCCCAAAATTCTAATTTGTTTATAAAGCCTCTCAACTTCCCATAACAAGATCAGATCAATTATTCAGTATCATTTACAAGTTTTTTATAATCACATTATTGTTTGGATTTTGAAATATCTTTTCATTTTAATTGATTTCTTAAACCAACTCATAATAAAGTAACATTTTTTTTTCACTTTTTATCTTTGGTTCTTATAAGTATTACGATAATGACATTTAAATATATTTTAACTTGTGATTTCTATAATATTTTAGTTGCCATTCCCACTAATCATCATTTTTTTTAGTTCATTTTTTTACATTAATCTTCATACCACCACATCAGAGAACTTTTAAGGATCCCTCTGTGCTCCTAATATCTGGCATCCACCCATACTCCAAACGACATCCGCCTTAAAAGCTAATAGAATACAACAATGCACAAACATAAATCTAAAATGACCTTACATCACTTCATTTCTTGAATTTGTATTCTACAAAGCCCGTAAAGTTGTCATTGCACACCGCTCGCTTAGGCACTCAGCTAACTGCGGTAACAAATCTCAACACTACTGATTCGCAGTCTCAGAATGCTCCGGAAATATGTCTCCGCGTATGAAAATTGACAGGTAAATCCCCCGAAACAAAACATATTGTTTTGCCTTAGCAAGTGAAGATGGATGCTATTCCTGACATTGAACGCAGCATTCCCTCTATTGGATGGTAATTAAGGCATGAGAGCGTAGGAAAGTTTATGTTGGAAAGGGTGGATCTGATATTTTAATTTATGAGTACCATCTGGATGATAAACAAAGACAACAATTTTCTCTCATTTTTATCTTTTCAGAAATTTTAAAGCTTCGACACAAGTTGATCATTTATATGAAATTGTGATTAACCATTGAGGAACATATAAGATTAATATATTATCTAATAATTGTCATTTTAAGAGCTAATTAATAAGATGCAAGTTGTTTTTTATTCTAAGTTTGCATACGAACCATATATCTAGATGCTAGGTAAGATATAGAGATTTTGCTTGGACTTCTCATTTTAAAAACCAATCAAATGACTAATAAGTCAGTATTTGTCACCTTCCAAGAGCACGGATGATCTCTCTTGTAAGATGGCGCTTACACTTTGGCTCGGATTTTCCTAAACCCTATCAGTCGTGCCTTGATTTGACTTAGTTAATTACGATATGTTGTTTTTATTTTATTTTTTGGAGCTGCTATTAAGGCCAGTTAGAGGTCAAGTAAAACGCAATACGAGAGCCTACATTGGCAATCACCGGTGATTGAGCACGGATTGGTAATCGTGGTGACATTACTCCGGAGGCACAGGCTGGCATGCATGTGCCAATGGCAGTTATCATGGAGGCTCAGAAAGACGACTCACCCAACCAAGTCCTAACCTGTGGCCTACGAGCTTCTCCCCTCTGTTTTTCTTTGTCAACTCTCGGTTTCTCACCGTGCTCTCAAAAAAATTCCCCCAAACTCTACCGCTTCCCCATCTTTTGAACCTTGCTCTCGGCCAAATGCCCAACCAGATCCAGAAAGGGAAAAAGAAGAAGAAAAACTCCGCTTTCTTCCCTCCTCTTTGAGTGGTCTCTAGCTCACATGTTTCATTGCCTCGGTTTTTTGTGTGTTCAGAGAGTTTGCCTGTTGCCGCTCGTTTCATTTCTTCATAGTCTCTGCTCACACTCCATCTCCTTAAATTCTGCTCCATCATCATCATCTCTCTCTCTCTCTCTCTCTCTCTCTCTCTCTCTCTCTCTCTCTCTCTCTCGCGTCTTGTGCCCATGCCTCTCTATCTTTGCCCTTTCTTTTCAAACTTGTCCATTTCTCTTCTTTGATTTTATTCGGAACAAGTGTACCAAAATCCTAAAACTTATCCAAAAATTACAATTAAGTACTAAAATTTATAAAAAATGCAATCAAGACCTAAAATTTATCAAGTTGGTACAATCAAGTCCTTCAATTAACTACATCCAATTTAGCTAATGGTAAATGCTAATGTGACTTTTTTATTCATTTTTCCTTCCTTACGTGGCAAAGAGTTTGTATGAATGTAATTCAACACTTGCCCCAAAATTGCAAGCCCTAAACACGATTTTTTTCTAAGTTCTCTTCACTTCTTCATCCTATTTGTTGGTTCCTCCCCGCTCTTCGTCCAAGTGTCCTTTCTATTCGTGGAGTCCACTTCTTCTTCGTCTGAGGGTCCTTTTTCGTCAAGCCTCATTGAGCAGTTCAGTTCGTGATTCTTGGCATGATTGGCAAGGCAAAAGCACTTTTGACAAGTGCTATGAGAAGTTTAATATTTAATTATTCTTGGAAGAGGGGAAGGACTTGCTCTTGTCCGCGAGTTGGGTGATCAATATTGTGAAATTTGTAAAACCACAACCAACTATTCTAAAATGTTAAGTTATTAGACAAATGCGTAGTTTAATATTTAATTATTCTTACACTTCCCTCACACTTAATCTAGCTTTTATGACTAATACTAAACATTGATATATTTAATTGGAGAGGCGAATGAGCCATAAGAAAATTTGAATCCAAGACCTTGAATTCTATTACTATGTGAAAATTTGTAAGATCATTGCCAATTTTTCAAAAAATCTAAGTTATTAGACGAATATATGATTTAAGATTTAATTATCCTAATAAATATGAAGACAGTTTTGAGGATGTTAAAACCATAAGCATTTGAGAAATCTCGTCTTTTTCATTTTTGAGATACTGGCATGGTGCGTGCTTTGTACGAGCTTGAGAAAATGCTGCCACTTTAATGTTCTGTCCTGATCATCGACTCGTGCACAGAATTTGCATCGTTTTTTAGTTTGTCAATGCCCCTCATTAAGCTTCTTCTCTCTTTCATTCCTATTAATGATCTTAGAGTTTGAGTGTTGATTTGTCTTAATTTAATCTCATTAACGGATGAATAATATTAGAAGTGGAAATAGAGGTTATCGAGTAGAGCTAGCCATTCTTACCTATTGCCGCATTATTATAAAAACAAGTCAAAGTTTCGAATTTTTCTTATAAGTCCCCAGAGTTTCTACATTTCTCAAGTTCTGTTTAGCAACATTCAATTCGCACTCAATCGTAGTTCTTCTAGCGGACATGTAGAAGTAACAAGTCAAATTTCGGATTCTATTTTGTACAGCTATTGTATTGCCAAGTTGGAAATGATCTTCTAAAGCTCTATTACTTGAGATAGTTACTTGAGAATTGATTGAGGTCTTTTTATTCTTTTACCTTCACAGTTTTGTCTTATATATATATGCTCTCACTTGAGGAGGCTTGACATTGGAGTTCAAGTACTAAGTCTCATTGTTATGTCGAAAGACTCATCTTTCACATTTATACCTCAGAAATGCTCTTCCTTTGTTTGGTATATAGCTCGGTTCATTCTTACCATTTTCGCTATCCTAAAAGCCTACCAAAAACCACTCCTAGTCCAGTCCCTCTAGCTTTGGCAAATACTTCCCAAAGTCATAACCTGTTCGTTACAAAAAGAAGCTTTTTTTCTTTTCATTTTCCACAATGGTGTCCATTTAAGCATCCATACTAGCCAAATTTTAACTATGTCATCATATTCCAACATCGTCTACCAACCACGTTTACTAGATTTGGCTTTATCTAATGTTGGAAGGATTTAATTAACTGGAAAGTTTCGTGGAATTAGGAGAACTTGATTATATAAATTAAAATTAAAAAGGACTTAATCAGCAAAGGCTGAAAGTATTAAAACAAAATGTAAAATTCTTCCCTGGTGTATGATTCATCTAGATTAGGGGATGAAGTAACTTCCGGTGATTTCACTCACTTCGTCGAGTAATCGAGTTCATCTCATCAGTTTGATGAGCCTGTCGACAATTATAGGAATGCAAATAGACTACCACACATTACAAAACTGTCCTTGCATAAGTTGCTTGTATACATAGAAGAAAAAGGAAAAGACATGATGAAATAACTTCTCAGTCACCTTTTGATTTGAAAAAAAAAAACATGAACTAATGACAAGATGCGACAGCACATGGTTCTCACCTCAGCCTGTCAGGGGTCGATGAACCACCCAGGCGTACAAAGACGAAAACAAGCACGTCATTCTGAATAAGACGCTAAATGAGTACCAAAACACTACAGTGTGGATTTTTGCTTGCCGATCGATATGATAAGGTCATTTGGAGCGTATGAATGTGAATTGTAAAATTTGGTGGCATGAATAATAATGCTAAAAATTTAAGTTATTAAATTGAAAGTGTTGTTTAACGTGTAGATATTCTAATACCGGTTGAGCTAGATTACCAAATACTAAAGCATGAAAAATATAGAATCAACTGCTTAAGATCTCATATTATGATATCGAATGACAAGGCCGATTACGATTTAATATTTATGTATTCTAAAATAAATAATACAACAGCGTGCAACGGCACCGCGTCATTTTTTTTTTTTTTTTCACCGCGTCATTTACGACTGTCGTATATATTATCCTTTCTCTTTCCTAAAAAAAACCTCCGGATAAGACTAGAACAACCTTTTCCCCGAGCCGAGGCGTCGGCAGGACGTTCAGGGAGGTCGACTATGCTCGAATTGTACTTGTCAGTCTTGTGAGCCAAGAGGAGCCACACATGAGTGATGAGCTCACCTCCTTTTATCAGCAGCTTGGCATGTTGATACACATGGCCCTTGTCTGCACCATAACACAGCATCTCCACCCAGATGCTGCTGATGATCTCCCACTTGTCGCCCATCGTCCTCAGGTCGGCCACGAGCTTCTGCACTTCCAACAGCACGTCCCAGTCACCAATTACTCGATGAGTGATCCCCGTCGCCTTACAAGGGTCCATGGGGGCTGTGACATCTCCACCCACCAACGATGCTTCTCTATCGTCTGCGTACGCCAAGATGTCACGGGCTGACACTGACTTTTGGTCCCTCTTGTAGAAAGGCCTCAGTTTGCAGCAAGCGTGCTCCAGTGTGATGTCGGCAGTGGTGAGGGACAATACCTGAGGATGCAGACCCAGGAGGTATATCATGTAATCCGATAGGAGTTTGCTTCCTTCACAAGCAGCGGAGTTCTCTCTCTCCAATGTGTGCAGGATTTCCGTTGCGATGTGCCAAATAATGATGCTCTTATCGAATGCCATGTCGATGCTACCGCTCAGTCCTTCTTTCTCTTCGACGTCGTGAGTCTCGAGCGTCCACTCGCCTCTGTTTTTGAAGGGCTGGTGTTTTCTTTTGCTCTCTAGCTCCACCATCTTTTGAACCACCAGCTTCTTGAGGCACAAGGGGATAGCTTTGCGGGAGTGTATCAGATGCCTTTTGAAGATCTCCCTTGTGCCAAACAAATCAAGTACCATTCCGATGAGCTTCGGACATTTTTTGTGTAAGAGGCGGTGGTTAAACAAATTGAGCTGCCCTATCGACCTCGACCATCTTTTCTTCCTCATGCACAGATCGGCTATAAATGGGAGGAGCCTTCGGACAAGCGGCACCTTAAGGTTCATACTCATCTTCACCACTGCCCAATCCGAAAAAGGCAGCACCATGATTTGATAAAGCTCGAAAGATGTGACTGCCATCAGTAATGCGTAGGTATAGGTGACATACATATCGATCAAGAAGGCATTTCCGAAGATGATGGTGAATCCACACAAGGCAGACACCAAGAATAAGAAGCCGACGAAGTGGCCTATGAGGTTGACTCTGGTGTACAGAACGGGCGCTTTAGTGTAGAGCACATCGTACATGAAGTTCAGCTCGATCTCGGTCACGGTGAAAGCACGGCTGGGAGGGTAATCATCGATGGACATCCAATCGTGGGATATGAACTGAGGGTGGTACAGCCTGTTCCCAAGGTGGGGCTTCAGACATTCAAACCGAACGTAGGCCTTCAAGATGTCCTTTGCAGAGTCGAACTTGCCATCCTCATGGAACTCTTCGAACTTTTTCTGAATCTCGGTTAAATCATTGATGTCCTCAGCAGTCACGCTCGAGTTCTCATCATATACGGAGTGGAGAACCCAGGCCCACGCCGCCGACTTCCCAATTCCGACCACGAACAAGGGCAGGTACAGCCATGGGACGGGGGATGAGCGGTCCCAGCATCGAATGATAATCCAAAGCACTAAGGCAGCCGTAAGCCCGACGTTGAGCATCTGTCTCAATCCCAGTCGGTTATCTTCCCACTCATAGGCCGTTATGCTGTCTGGGTACCCAAGTTGCATCAGGAGCAACGGGGCCAATAGACCTTCCAACACCATATCGTAACCCGGATCGTCAGGACGGTCAATGCGGACCACAGAAAGCTTGCCTAATGCAAATGTCGCTAAGTAAGACAGGAGCAAATATGTGGCCCAGATGGCTAATCTAGGTAAAGTCCATGTCATATATTTCCGACGACTGCCTAATATTGCGAGAATAATCTCGCAGGCAAAGCTTGCGATGACCAGCAACTGAATTCCCCACGCCACCCACAGGTCTTGTAACGGCTGCAACACGGTGCTCAAACTCATGGCAGCTTCGTTCAAGTGTGCTCACTAGACATCAATGCCATTGCAAAGTGAGGCACATTGCTTATGAAGAACAATTAAGAAGAGCTTGCACAAAACTGCATAAATGCATACAATATTGCATGCATTAATTCTCTCAATCTGTTAGAATCAAGCACCAAATTAAGAATGTGCTCATTGCTTATCCTACAATTTATGCATAAGTGGGACTCTTCATTTTCATTCTGTAGTGGATGCAAAGTAATGACATTTCTCTTATTATGAGCTTTGCTTTGTCGAAGCTTCAAACTTTTGATTATTCTTAAAAACATCAACTCTCTCCCGTGGGCTTGGGAAAGGTGGTAGAAAGAATGTGTCGCCCAGTGAGAACGCCACATTTTAACTTCTCAGTGGCCTTTTACTAGATGCACCAAAATACAATACGGTAATTGATTAGATGACTTGAGATGCCATTGCTCTCAGGTTGGATTTATAAAATTTTAACTAGAAGCAATTTCATGACTCTAATAATAATTCCTTTAATCCTACTACATTTCAAAACCTGCAGATTTCTTAAATCCCATTCACATTGGAAAGATTGCGTTCAATAGTTTCCTATACTTTCCTGACATAACAATCTTAAAATTTCAACATTGACAGGTTGAGAAGGAACAGAGAAGGAACACAATATCTCCTGGTAGTACTTTCACCAGTCGGAAAATGAACATCGAGAACAAACATAATCATGTGTTATAACTTGTACAGAGTATGGCTAAGTGTACTGATCAACAAATTAGAGTAGATAGTCACTTGCTGAAACATCAAAGAGCAGGGAGCGTACAAACATCTTTCCCTAAATGTAATACGGGTTAGTAAGCACAACAAGCAAATGCAAGAAAGACGGGCAATTCAACACAAGACCAGCGCCACAAAACCTGAACAGAGGGCTGATGAATCCCAGATGAATGATTCAGAAGAGCACGACACCAACGTCAGAAAAATTGGAGACACTGAAGCAGAGAAAAGCAATGGAGGTCTTTGTCCTGAGAAACGTTGTGAAGGAACAAGCATTAGGAATAAGTGGTTTCCTCTTTTAGCTGGCGGAGCACTTGTGTCTTCACAATAAGACACAATACAGCAACTGTCTGTTGGAACCTCCGTTTATCAAGAAAGAAAAAAGCAAAGCGAAGGGATGAAAAAGGCCAAAAAGAAGAAGGAATAAAATACGGCATGGGAATTCGATTGTTTGCTTGCCACTTTTGCCTAAGGCTCTTTTCCTGTTTTGTTTGGCTTGAAGGGCAAATAACCATATCTAAAGCTCCGGTGTTTATCTTTAAGGTCGGGCGTGATTCTCGTTCTATTCTCCACTTTTAGCTCTTGGATTATGCAATGATAGGCTAATGTAACACTAGCCTCGCGTCACGATGAAATTGTAGGAAGACTTGAGGTCCATTTTATTTCCTGGAAAAATTGACATGACTTCATAATTTTTAATAAGGAAACTAGTTGCAAGAAAAATGGTTTAATTTTCTGGCGTTTGGTAGGATTTTAGGAATGAACTAAAAATCTTTATCGGAATTTGGCATTGGAAAACTTAGGGAAATTGGCTAATCAGTCCTAAACCTATTGCATGCATGTTAATTCAATTGCAAATTTCCAATTTTGCAAATCTAATAACCTTTACGCAAAATTTCAATAAAGTCCTTTTGATGAGTTTTCACTGGAAAATTGCTAAGGTGGTGGTATGCTACGTAGGAGGATCAATATTGGGATTTGTGCAAAAGTTTAGGACTAAATTGACATCCACAAAACAAATTCAAGACTAATTGAATAATTTTCTGAAGAAAGCTTGGATCACCTTTAAGACAAATAAACCTACAATACACAATCTTAGGAACTTAGCAGAAGGACTCAGGACCGCAAGCCTTGGACTCAAGATTAGACCTAGACTGTGAGCCCTGGACTCAAGATTTGCAAAACTTTCTAATTTTGCAAATTTAGTAACCTTTGCATGAAATTCCAAAGTAGTCTTTTTGAACAATTTTCACTAGAAATTGTTAACGTAGTGGTATGCCACATAAGACGGCCAATAATTATTGAACCATCACGTTAGCAATTTCCAACGAATTGACCAAAAAAATTATATTGGGATTTTGTGAAGATTTATGATTAAATTGACATTTATATAATAGGTTTAGAACCGGCTGAATAATTTTCTCCAGAAAACTTGGATCTCATTTAAGACCAATAAACCTACAATGTACAATCTAGGGATTTTGGTAACAGGACTTATAACCTCGAGCACTTATAACCTCGAGCCTTGGAGTTGGATGCTAGAGGTCGACCCAAGGACTTGTGGCCCTAGATGCTTGAGTCTGGCCCCGGTGTCCAAATTCTAGGTGCTACGGTCTAAGGTCCAAGAGTCTAGGGCATTGGTTTGGGCTTGGGGTCTCATGCCAGGCCACCTTGTGTCCTAAGTTCAGGCGCCGGGCTGCTCAATCTGACGGAAGGTGTCGAGTTTTTATGAGAGTGTCCTAGCAATTGTGGAGGTCAAATTAGATTCTTAAAAATGAATATTAATCTTTTAAAAGTGTAAATTTCTTTTCGAATTTAAATATAATTTTTGTTAATCGTAAAATATATTTTTCATCGACTCATTTTCAAAGCGATGCAAAAATGAAAGAAAATGAGGAAATATGTTTCCATAGTTAGTTTTCTGTAAAAGAAATGTGTCCTTCATGATTTTGAAAATTTACTTTGAGACTTCCTATAAGAAATTATAGAATCCGCTAAATTAAGAAAACTACGATGAGGTGGCTTGATTATACAATGTTCAAGTAGAGAAAATAAAAAGCTTTGATATAATTAAATTAAATAATGAATCACGCTAAGTACAATATAATGTTTTAGTAAAATGACATTTAATTCAAGGACTTAATGAGAAGACTATTTTCTCCCTTCTCTTCAATGCCTCCTTGTAGCCCTTTTAATCAAAGGGCTCTATCCACCATTTCCCATTGTGTGTGTGTTTTTTCTATTAGGATGACATTACCCTGACAAAAGGCTCCATCCGCCCTTTCAAAATTGGCTTAGTGGGTTATATGCTAAGTAGCACCAACACCAACATGTAACATGCGACACGACATGCCAACATGTTATTTTTCAAAAATAGAGAATTCAAACATGTTAGGACACGATGTATATTAAATATGTATTTTTATATACAAATGATAAATTATAATTTAAATTCACAAATAAATAATAATAATAATAATAATAATAATAAAAGCCTAGAATGAATTTACACTAAGAACATTAATTTAACATTTGTTAACATCATTCATTATTTCAATTTGACAAATTCAACTACATTCAATTACAATAATTCAAGGCTTGGATTGGATGGATTGACAAAGGAAGAGAGAGAGAGAGAAAGAGAGAGAGAGAGAGGTTTGGAGGATGAGGAGAGAGAAAGAGAGAGGGGAAAGATGGAAAGAGTGAAGTCAGAACCAATAAAATTGAGATTGAATGGTTAGAGGAGGCAAAAGTGAGAAGAGTAAGAAGCAATAAACATCTTTCCCCTTTATTTTTTATATACTTACATGTTGACCCCAAATATATTGAATTTTTTTTAAATTGATCTTGTGTGTGATGGAATCGCGTGTTGGAATTCCGAACCCACGTGCTAAGGAGAGTTTACCATGTGTCAGATTTTCTAACTTGCATTGACTGAATGTCAGAGTGTGTCGGACACGTGTTGGAATGTCAAATATGATATGAAGGCTCCCAAAGAATAGCCCTACTTCAGAGGTTATATGTGCTCCTCAGCTATTCAATGTATTTGAGTGGGTTTCAACCAACCGACCGACTTTACTTGCACATTTGTCCTCTCTCATCTTCACTTTACTTAATTAAAAAAAATATAATGAGTACGAGCCAATAAGATCTTTGAATGATTGTTGAAATTTCCTTTGTAAATTAAAAATATTAAATATAGTAAAATCCTATCAATATCTTAGTTAAATATCTAATTTAATTTCTGTGATATAACTAGAAAATGTGCTGAACTTTCTGTGGCACCTCAAATTGCAATCAGGCTTTCAGTCGGTGGAGAGAACAATAGTGTTTGGGCTGCTGATATTAGGCAAGATGGTACATGTACTTGATTAAAAATGGTGAAGTTGAGAGGTCTATTGAAACCATAAGGAAATCATAAGTCTTAAACCTATCATATAGATTTCAATTCCGTCCCAACCTTTTTAATATTAACAATTTAATCATAAACTTTTGTGTGGAATTACAATATAGTCTTTTTTACCAATTTTCATCAATAATTACTGATACGGCAATTCAGTCATCACCATCTTACGTGAACTACCACATTAATAATTTATGGCAAAATTGGCCCAAATGACTCCATTAGAATTTTATACAAATAGGACTTAATTGGAAAATTTTAAAAGTTTATCATTGAATTGGCATCTGTATAATAGTTTTAGGACTAATTAGACATTTTCCCACAATTGATAGCGTGAGTTGAGGAGCCATCTATTTTTTGTCTGTTAGTTCTCCGAGGAAGTCTAGCTTCACATCCTAGATTTATTTGAAATTTCAAGACAACCACCAGGAGAAGGATTAAGAATGACATAGAATAGAATACGACAGAAAATGTGAGGAGATTCGTTATTTTCTAGATCTTATATGGTAGGTCAATGATATAATCTAGATTAGGATTATATACAAAATACAAAATCAACAAAACTTTTATATATATCCTATTCTATTGTATAAACAGAATAACTGCCAGTCGTGACCCGCCCTCGACAACGATTGGTTTGGGAGGGACAGAGTTTAGGGGTATTTACTCACGTGATGGTCCTTAGAGGGTAAGTCATCAAATACGGCTTGGACACATAATCAATGACAACAATATCTATCAAGAGGTCCATCAATTGCGAGTGTGGGCTCTTCTAGGCTCATATCCTGCGCAATAGTGGGAAGTTTCGTTCTTAATGTCTAAGTTTCTTAATAACCTAAGATAAATATTTTAGAATCACCACTAGCCTTAATTTGGGGGTCGGATAGAAAGCCCAATCGAGAGTCGAGAGAGGTTTCTTCGATTCCTACACAACCACAGTTCTAGGATTTGGGGACTTGGGTTATACTTAATATTTCTATTAGCATCATTTTCAGTACCTAACAGTCATCATGTTTTACTTAAGGTGTCCATACGTGTCTTGTTACTTTTTTGTGTCATTTAAGATGAAAAAAAGGTGATCATGCGTGGACATCGGTTTTATGCCATTCTAATTCTAAAAAAAAGGAAAAAGAAAGGCAAACAATTTTAATTGAAATTGCAGTATGGAAAGTAAACAACCAAGGAAAGCAGTAAATCTAAGCATGTAATCCTAAAAAAGGTACATATAAAAGAAAGGAAGGGAAAGGAATGAAAAGGAACCCGCAACTTGTCGGGTTTTTATACAATATGATGGAAAAACCAAAGACATGTTGGGTGCCAATTAAATGGTACAAAGATTGGGTTGAAAAGGACATCGACCATCACTGTCTTCGAGCCCGCCTTCCTCACTAACCCTAATTCTAGCCTAATTCTAAATGAACAGTTTACAATAGAAACAAATATCGATTCAAACAAAAGCACACAAAACATGGTAAGGAAACAAGTAGAAATCATCCAATATAAAGAATAAGATTGGTCTTGGGGTCGGCCTTCGGAAATTACATGCATAGTGTGCCGCAACATGTTATCCCTATTCATTATCAGACATGGTATATAACCATTAATCATCATAAGTATTCACTTATAGTGACTAACGTCACAACCCCTAAAGACGAGTTCTAATGTGTAATTTGAGATCACCCACAAATATGCATTGGCCTTGCATGAGTAATTAATAATCACATGTATTGAATATGAAAATAAGCATATAAGCAAGCCCAAATGCCTTATTTCCCATTCAATCAAACAATAAGTGCACTAGCACTAGTTTACTTCACTCATCAAGTATGCATTGATCATGATTTCAAGCGTCAAACATGCATTCAATAGCTCTTTTATTTTCTAGGATTTTTTTTGTTTAAAGCTTGAGAAATGACAATCAAAAGTCATGAAGGCATCAAGAATCATTTTTTTTTTTTTTGGTAAGGTAAGTGTATTTATAAACGACCAACGAACTAGCACAACAATGGGAGTCGGTGCCAACGGCCACTCAGCTGGACAACATGTCATTGGAGTGGACGAGTACCGCAAACCACAACAAAATCATTACAGTCAAAATAGAGCTCCAAATGAGCCATGGAATTATATCCTCCTAACCTGAGGCCT
>CM026414.1:33960482-34159335 GCA_014858505.1 Corymbia citriodora subsp. variegata
ATGGCGTTGAAGTCTCCAGCCACCATCCATGGCTTTTCCTTGAGAACCAAGCTCAAATTGATAAGATGATTCCAGAGGGGTCTTCTCGCAACATACGTATGCTCTCCATAGGCTACTGAAAGTGAGAGTATAATTCCAGAATACAAGAACTTTAATTCACCATGAATAAGTTGGTCAGAACACAATATAGCATTAAAACCCACCAAGGAGGGGTTCCATCCAACCCAAATACGGCCACGTGAAGCGTACTCATAATTAGACATCCACTTCCAACCTGGGATTAATCCAAAGGAAAGGTTATTGAAATTAGCAGCAGAGACCTTGGTTTCCAAAATGCCGACACAACATATCTTATTGAGGCGAACAAACTGTCTCACTTCAGCTTGTTTGGCAGGATTCATTAGGCCCCTAATATTCCAACATCCAAAAATCATGTGAGAGCTAGTCAAAAAACAAAAGGGAGGGGGACAGGTGGCCTACTTCCTTTTAGAGCGCCTCTTGCTAGCTACTTGCTTAGCCTTGGCAGGACGGGACCCAGGGGAAGGCCGAGACCCACTAGGTAACTCAGAGGGTATGGTCTTGATGGGGGGGGGTTGCAGCTGGTAAGCCCGGGCTGTTAATCTGTTCAACTCTCACCTCCGTGAGCTGTAAATTCAAGGAAACATTCTCCTGCAAGGGATCCGCTTGGTTCCTCTGCATGGCCTGGTTTAGCTGGACAGCAGGCTCCTCATCCAAATCATCTACTGAAGCAAATGATGTTGGGGAGGCAGGTTCCACAGCTTCTAAGTTCTGATCTGCACAAGGGCCACCCGTAGGATTCTGCAGGCTTCTAGCTTCTGTGGACGCTGAAGGCCTGGGAAAGGATGGGGCGGCTGGCTGCTGCTGACCTGCTTCGGCTAGAGCAATCTGTTGCTGCTTGATGTTGCTGTTCTCCTGCCCTTGGTCTAGCTGTTTGCTGCGCAGGAGCTGCTGAACAGACTGTAGCTGCTGTTTTCTGCACAATCTGTCTTCATCTGGGCCTGCTGGTTGCTACATTGAGGACTCCGCCAAGTGAGGGGTCGCTGCAGAAGTGTGGCCAGTAGTTCTTGACTGAGATGCAGGGTCGTTAGCTGAGTTCGGCTGCTGACTTCTCTGCTGTGCAGCCTCCCAGCTAGGCGGCTTCTGCTGTCTTCTATTGACCTGTTGCCAGCCATCATTTGAAGCTGGTTCTGAGGGACAATTAAGCTCAGAACCTCTGCGTACATCCAAGCCTTGATCAGCAACCAAATCAGGGGTTAGGCCAGCAATTGCAGCTGAATGAGAAGATGTCTGACCAGCCATAACCGCAGGGGAGCAAACCTGCTCTGCTGTCCTGATCGGGAGGGCTTTTGAAATGGGCTGGCTGGCCACACTAGTAGGGCCATTCGCATGGCACCTATGTCCAAAAACTCCACAGCTTAAACAATATAAGGGTTTCCATTCATATTCCACATCTACAATGCGAGATTCTCCATTGAGGAAGACAGTAATAGAGTCATGACAGGGCTTTGTTGCCGATAATTCAACACATACACGAGCAAAGGATATCATTTTCAGTTGCTCAGTGCGTTGATCTACATAGAGAGGCTTGCCTATAGCACTAGCTACTTTACTTAGTCCAGTAGCCGACCATAATTCATAAGGAAGGTTCTTCAGTCTTATCCATACCGGGATCGACAAGTGTTCTCCCTTTTTCAAATCTAACATGGGCTTCCATTGTTGGAGGATGAGAGGCACACGTGCCACCGTCAACGGACCCCCCTCTAGGATCTCCCTTCTAAACTCAGCATCCGATATATGGAAGAAGTAAAAACCTTGGTCATTTGCCTTCACTTCTAATAACCGATGGCCCCAAAGATGTTTGAGAGTCGTCTCCACTAATCTAAAGGGCAGTTTTTTCCCCACAAAGTAACCGACCAAGCATTGATGCCAAATGGGGTCAGCTGCTTCTAAGTCTTCATCGAAACAATGCACTATATTATCCTCATTCGGGCGAGTAGGGAAAAAGGTAAGTGAATACCCCGGCATTGCGGCTTTTGCCACATTAGCCCATGAGCGGGTAGCTTGGGGCAGGTTTCCAGCGCGCTGCACCCTCACTACTGGGTCTTGGTCAGCTGCTATAGGTTTCTGTTTTGTCGCAGACCTGCATTTTCCAAATTAGTGAAGGAAGAATCTGTTCTTCCTTCTAAACTGCGGGGGTTAGCTTCAATCTGAGGGCCAGAGAATTTGCCCTTGCCTAGCTGGTCTCGGGAGGGATTCCGCGAGCCCGGAGCCCTACTTCGGCTACGGCTCCTACCAACACCCCGCCCAGACGGTAATTGCAACCTAAGAGATCCTCTATCCATTGGTGTTCTACAGCAGCCACATTACCAGAATACTACCAGCCCTAGCATCGTAGTCAATCCGCGAGGAAGGAGGCCTTACCCGAGCAAAGTTCGCAAAGGGTTGTAGTACCAGATCACAACAGAAAAATTCCAACAAAAATGGCAAAATGTAGACATGCAAATGCTTACAAGTGTATTCCAAATTTCATGATTTTCCAAATTACAGGGTAACCTTGCAAAAATTGAAAAATGGATCAATTGACATGCAAATTCCTTGATTTTTGCGTCATTAGAAAGCTTAGTGATTTCATAAGACTTTCTAAGAGATGGTATGCTCAATTAAGGTCATTTACCCCTTCAATCTTAGACATTTTCATGACCATATAAATTGACTAAATTCAAGGCAGCAAACACATGAAAAAAGTGCATGGTTTAACTCTCCTATATGACAAGGCAAAAGTGTGAGAAAAATTATATAGGTCAAGCATTAAACCACAAACAATTTTCATCAAGGGATCTAGGTCCTAATAAAATCACTAAGCATGGTATGAAAATGACAATGATGAGACATACGTTAAGCATGTTCATGATGACATAACCAAATTACATGAAAACATGCAATGTCAGGATGAAATGATGTTTGGTTAGCATGTATTAAGGATCCCTAAGGTGACATTATTATATGCAATGACATTCATGAGGCTTTCATGGACAAAAAATCACAATTGAGCACATAGTTTCACATGCATGCACATGTGAACTTGTATAGGGCAAAACAGAGGTCAGGATAATTTTTAGGGAAATTGACCTAATGAATGACATTAAAAAATCATGAGAAAAATATATGTCATCACCAATACTTAAATGAACAAATATCTAGAAGGAATTAACTCAAAAAGAGTTCGGGAGAAATCACAATAAAATCAGTAAGGTCATTTTTGGATTCTGAAATATGCAGACTAGCAGAACAAAAGATGTATTTAGAAGATTTGACCTAGTTGTTACAAAATCCTGAGAAAAAATTATGTTATGACCAACATCCCCATCAAAAACAACAATCCCTACATTCTCATTCTCGAGATTTACAGCTCTTTCTTTCACACCGCTGGCAAATTCAACCATTTCACCAACTTGAATCTCCTTCAATCCATAAACACGTGCAATCCCATCTTCAACAGAGACACTCGATATTGGTTTTTAAGTGTGTCAATCAGGCACACATAGTTCTGCTCCGATCCACTAGTCAACAAATGCGAAATCAATGCATTCTTTGACATGTGTGGAAGCTAAGGAATTTGTTCTACTGTTGGCTCGTAACCAGGGTGACAAAGAGTTATAAATCTTCCTCGAAAAAGAAGGTTTTGAACAAGCCATTCAAAGAGGGCATGAGATGACATCTAATTCTATGTCATTTGCTTTCCTTAGGACTAGACTAGGTTAAACCTTGTCTTTTTCATTGGCATTGAACTACTTACTTCGACAGCTGTGAAAGCTCCAAAACCAGCGGAATTACCCAATCCTATCTGTCCTTGAAGTAAGTCCAGAGCAGGAACAACTTCTACAGCAAATGTTAACTAAACCCGATTACTTGGCAGGGGGATTCGTCTCATTTTCCGTAAAGCCAGTCATCATACTATTCCACTTTAGCTAAGCTAATGATGAAAGACAATCTTGATTTGTCTCCAGATGATGATGATGTCCACTCCTAGCTTGATACGCTTAACAAAAGGGAACTCTCTAGATGTTGAATGAAATTCCTTCGCAATTAAGCAAAATCCTTTAAATGAGTAGGGGCGCGCCGAACTGTTGATGAATATTAGATACCCTCAACCTAGGCAGAGTTAGTGAGCCATGTAATAGGCGACCATTTTGCGCGGCTTAGGGGGCACTTGAGTTTCATGAAGAACTCAAAGTCAAATTCCAAGCACGAAATTCATAAAAAATTCACAAAATCGATACATGCAATTGGGAACTCCAGAAACCATGTGACGGTAATGTTAGGGCCTTTCGTCATAATATATTGATCTCAAAAATTTTCACAAAAAAATATGCTCTAGAAAAACATGTTGTGAATATTTTTCATGAGGAATCATCTCGAAATTTTGATAGAAAAAATTAGCAAAAAATTGTAAAGCAGTAAAGGTCAGGTTAATTACAGAACTGCAGTAGTCAGACCCTAATCATAAAACCTGTGTACGACGTTGAGGAGAGTTTTTAGGTATCAAATGAAGGCCAATCGGAGCATTCTACGGCTCGTCGGAAAGCTTATCAAATCTATTTTAAAAGTCAAAAAACCTTGAAAACATACGAACAAGTTTTCGAGCTCAAACGAAGAGATTGTTTTAGGTCTGTCAATCTGGAACTCGATTTTAATAGATTAGGAACAATCACCTAATCAAGCCTAATCACACCCCATTCATTCAAGTAAATCCATCCATAAGCATCATGAAACACCGTAGAAACTTCAGCAATCACATAATTGAGCCTAAACTTGAGCTCTAGCCTCGATTGCTAATTACGATCTCGCCTCATCAAGCTCACATTCAAAGAGCCTACATTCGATAATGTTTTGTCGACGATTTGAACTTGGATCTACAAGAACCGATTACCAGCCACTTGAGTACTCACCGGAGGGCCTTTTGGTTGCTAGAGGGGAAGAGATCGGTGTTGGACAAGCGCTGATCAGAGACTGATAGGACCAGTCCAAAACAAGACCATTCTGCCACACCGAGGGGAAGATCGAGCTAAACGGCTTGATTGGGGGATCACTTGAAGAGATGCCGACCACCAGCCGGTCGATGGGACAAGGTGGATTGCTGGCGTAGGAGGATCGGGTGGCACTAGCGTTGGGGCGACTCTAGTAAGGGTGGCAAAGCCATCAATGATTAGGAGGTAAACCGCCCGATGATTTGAGAGGTAGAGAGAGAAGGCAGGAAAAGGGGGGAGAGAGAATTTTAGAGAGAGAATGCAGAAAAAATGTGGCTTCCTCCCCGAATATTGGAGGGAAAATAGTATATATACCCTCCTTAATCTCAAATCCTAACTATTGGATCTAACTCTTTTAAGCTTCTAATCATGTTTAAAACATTTTATGTGTGCTAATTTCAATGGCTGAGATTTAATGCAATCAACAACTCAAAAAGATTTTTGCGATTAAAGACCTAGTTAGAGGCGATTTTGTAATTTTGCCAAAATCTAAGGACCATTTTGCAAATTTTGGAAATTCAAGGGCATTGAGGGGCTAGATTTAGGCTAGGCCACCATAAGGTGGTGATCGCCAGCCAAAAACCAATTGAAGGATGGCCAAACCAACCTCCTCTGCGGATGACCAATTTGACCGGTCAAACCGGTTTAAACTAGTTTGGCTGGTTCTTGGGGTAATTCAATCCAATTTTTCTTGAGTTTGTGAAATTTAGTCCCTAATGGAATAAATTGAAAAGAAAATATGCCTAATCGAAAAGAAAATGACCCAATTTTGAGGAGAAATAGTCTAATTTTAAACAAATTAGGCTAATTATACCATGATAATTCAATTTCATTATTTTTTATTAAGTTAATTATCTAATTGCCATGAAAATTAATGGACCCACATCATGGGCACACAAAATTGGATTTTCTAGGCCTTGAATTGGACAATTCTACATAATTATTGGTCTCAATTCTCAAATTAATTGAAATTGAACTCACTTAAAGTTGTGAGACACCTATTAGTCTAATTACCCATGTCTAGGGGAACTTATTACATCGAAATTAACCTTTAATTGATGACCCGACATTTTTGCCAAAATTAAATTGAGGGACAATGTATAAATTAAACCTCAATCTATCAAATTAAACCCAAATTATGAATGGGTCAACTCACATTTCTTGAATCGAAGCTCAACAATCTTATTTTCTTAAGGCCTAGTAAGCTAAATCTCCCAAATCAATGTGTTGGCAAGTGAATTTGTTGAAATCGACCCCGAATTTGGACTTAACTCACAAAATTGAGTGAAATGGAAGATTCGCTTGCAATTCATAAAGAATAATTCAGGCCCCTAATTAGGGGCAAAAATGTCAATTCACTCTTCGCTTTTCTTGATCTCAAAATTAATTGAACGAGTGAGTGGGTAATTGTCTCTAGATCAAATATCATAAGAGGAACTAAGTCTAATTATAACCCGAATGAAAGTAATTTCATTTTTGGTCAATTTTGAACATAAAATCGAAAAATTCAGAAAATGAGGTTCTTAATTGATTTTTGCAAAATTATTAATGCTAAAGTCAAATCAAAGCTAAAATAAGGTGATTTTGTGATTCATGTATCTTTCAATTTTTTGGTCAAAGGTTTGACCAAAAGTCAAACCCTTATTGACTTTTCACTAAAATTTGATGTTGTGGACAAATCTTTGAATTTTTATAAAATTTCCACTTCTAAAGTGAATTTAGACTCAAAAAGAATATTTTAGTGCAAAAAGTCAAAGTTTGACCTCGGGTTGACTTTTGGTCAAAAGGTTGACCAAAAGTCAAAAGTTAACTATTTGACTTTTCAGGTTTTTGTGTGGAATAAATAGGAAATTACTTTCTAAAGTTAAGACAACAAATAGAATTGAAAAGCAACTCCTTTTATTCGAAAAATGGGCCTCGTTGCAATCAGAACCCCCTAATTCGGTTTTTACATATTTATCGATGCGTTGACTAATAATTCGGTGTCAACATCGTCGTCCGATGGTTTGCCATTTGCTACAAGCACATAGAGTTAGAAGTTAATCACTAGGGTTTATCCTAGTGGCTACCCTTCTCATATGAGAAGGGGAAGGTGAGAGTTCGAATCCCTACCTTCTTAGAGAAAGTAGGGTGTGAACGATTTAGTTTCAAGAGTGGATTTCGACTTCCATGTCCTGCAAAGAGGTAAGATAAAAATTTGAGCGTTACAATAAAAATAGAGCAAGACTAACAAAAAAATTAATGAAAAGCTATTACAAATGTGCTTGTTTGGCCATGGTTTTTTGCAGGAATAATCTTGAAATATCGTACTTGATCGCTATGAATTTTGTCTTCAATTTCAAAACTCCAGCGATCGTAATTTATATACCTAGGAACTCTAAGTTTGCACTACCTGCTCAAATGAAGAGCCTATGCTTATTTAGATGACCTTGCGTTTGCAAATTTCCACACTCAGCAAATCTTGCTCGTATGATTGTAGAACCTATATGGTTTAGTTATAAGTTTCTGCAGCACTCGAGAAAGCTTATCAAATACTTTGGATTTAGTTATCATCGAACAATGTTTTCCAACAATACAAATGTGGTCTGTGTTGTGATATTAACACAAAAATGATAGAATTTTGCAATTAAGTCAATGTGAAATCACCATAGAAATAAACAATGAACAATAAAGGACACCAAAGATTTATGTGATTTGGTTCGAGTTTCAATGCCAAAATCCATGAGATAATATATAATCTATTATAATCGGAGAATTAAAGTTAAAATCACTTACACAATCAAGTATTTCCCACACCTACATTATACCAAATCCCAAAGTGTATACAAATAAATAATTCAATTTGGATGTAAACTCATAGCACAAATTAACCATGTTCATGTCTGTGTAATCAAAGGAGAACTCTATGTGTGTTTCCAGTTTTATCCTTCAAGTTAATGCTAGTAATTAAACCAAATTCATAAATGTCTTACATGCATGCATCTTGACTGATCGTGCTTCGATGTCTAGTCAATGTTTTATAAATGCATCTTGATTATTCATATCTCTATGTCTAATATAATATTTTGTAAATTCAAGGAATCTATCTTCTTGAAATGCTAAATATATTTACGAGTTATTTAAGGGAGAGAATCATGCGACAAGCCTATAATTTAGACAAGTCTTGTACTCAATTCAAAGGTGAAATAAGAAGAGAAAAAAAAAGAAAAAGAAAAGCCCCTTTGTCTCCTTCACTTCTTGATTAGAATCAAGTTGAGTAAATTGTAAGTGTTTTAGCTTCAAATTATTCTATCAAATTGGTATTAGAGCTTATGGTTTGTAGTCATGGCCTCATCAAAAAATCATCTTGTGCTTCAACACCCTCGTTTTACAAAAGAAAATTATGGTAATTGGACTATTAAAATGAAAGCTATATACTCAATGCCTATTGTATATAGGAACTTGTTACCATAGGCTATGATGAACTAGAGAATAAATCAACTTGAGTCAAAATCAGAAGACTGCTTGGAAGAGGTTCAAGCAAAAGATCAAAATGCCCTACCAATCATCTATCAAACTTTAGATGATTTTGTGTTCAAGAAGGTTTCAAACGCTACTACTTTAAAAGAGGCACGGGGGAACCTTCACAACACAAATCAAGGAATACAAAAAAGTTAATAAGATTTGCCTTTAAACTTTAAGAGGCGAATTCAAGGTAATCCACATGAAGGAATTTGAATTGATTGTTGATTATTTCATAGGAGTTTTGAGACTATCAATCATATGAAAAGAAATCATGAAAATGCTCTGGATGTTCGAGTTGTTGAGAAGATTCTTCAGTCCTTAGACAACAAGTATGACTGCATTAGTGCTGTAATCGAAGTGTCTAGAGGTCTAGATGCCATGACAATCAATGAGCTTTTGGGTTTGTTGCAAGCCCATGAAGAAAAGTTTAGAAGAAACAAGCATGAGTTGGTGGAGGAAATACTCCAAACTAGTTTGACCATCCAATATGAGAAGGACCAAAGTAGTGATCCCGTGCAAACTCAAGGGAACAAACAAGATCATGGTCAAGGTCAAAGTCGAGGTCGTAGACAAAGCAAAGGAGATATTGCTTGAAATGACAGTAGATATCAGAATTAAAGAGGTATTTGTGGAAGAGGAAAGCACTCGGGAGGCTAATGTATGATAAATCTATAATTCGATGTTATCATTGCAATGAACTTGGCCATTATGCTTTTGACTGTTGGTATAAAGAAAGTAGAGGAGCAGACAAAAAGGTAAATTTGGTGAATGATGTGGGGCAAATTCTTTTATAAGCATTCAAAGAAGATGAAGGTGGACAAAATGATAATTAGTATTTCGACACTAGTGCAAGCAAACACGTGTGGGCGAAAGGAAATGTTTGCCAAATTTGATGAGACAATAAAGGGGAAAGTCTCATTTAGTGATAATTCCAAAATTCATATCCAATGCAAAGGTGGAATTATAATTCGTTTGAAGAATGGTACATAGCAATTAATTACTAATGTTTATCATGTACCAAAAATATCAAGCGATATCTTGAGTTTAAGACAACTTTTGGAGAAAGGTTGTACAGTTCACACGAAAGATCCTAGTCATGTGACAACAAACCAAAATAATAATTGATTGCAAATATAAAGATGTCGAAGAATAAGATGTTTATTTTCAATATAAAAAAATGAAATGACTCTGAACAAAGGCATGTGTGAATGATCATTCATGGTTGTGCATTTGAAGTTCGACCATCTCAATTTTGGTGGACTCGATTTGCTTTCTTGCATGAAGATGGTTTATGGTTTACCACAGATTGATCATCCTAATCAATTATGTGAAGGGTGTATCCTTGGTAAGCATTTTAGAGCTAGCTTTCCAACAAAAGCAACTTATCGAGTGAAGAAGCCATTAGAGTTTATTCATTCTACTATGTGTAGCCTAATCACTCCTCAGTCATATGGTTATCATTGATATTTTGTTATTTTTATTAATTATCTTACAGGAACACTTGGGTATATTTTTGAAACAAAAGTCAGAAGTGTTTGATACTTTCAAACAATTCAAAAACTTAGATGAAAAGGAGAGTGACAATTTCATTAAAGCTATGAGGATTGATCATGGAAGAGAACTTACTTTAGCTACATTCAACAAATTTTGTGAGGATCATGGTATTCGGCGTTTCTTGACGGCTTCATATCCTCATCCACAAAATGGCGTGGTTGAACGAAAAAAATAAGGAGAACCATTTTAACATGATTTGAAGTATGTTGAAAAGTAAAAATTTGCCAAAGAACTTTGTGGTGAAGCTGTCATGTGTGCAATCTATCTACAAAATAAACATCCCATATTATGGACTTGAATGCATAACTCCACAAGAAACATGGAGTGGGAGAAAGTCTAATGTTTTGAGTATTTTCAATAGCATTGCCCATGCTCATGTCTCAAACCAAGAAAAATCAAAGTTGGAAGACAATAGCAAAAAGCTTATTCTTATCGGGTATAAATCCTTATTCAAAGCTTGTAGATTATCTGATCTTAACATGTTGAATGTGTATATAAATAGAGATGTCAAGTTCGATAAAGAAGGCATGTGGGAAGACAACCAAAAAGATGAAGCAAATTTTCATGGTGATTCTAGCCAAATAAAGTTGAATGATTGTCGCAACCAACCCTCAGCGACGGTCGTTCGTTGGGAGGGACGACGTTTCGGGGTATTTACTTGAGAGATGATCCTTAAAAGTAAAATCAAGTCAAAGACAGCTTGAACACATCATCAATGATGATTCATCCTAATGAAGTCCAGTAATCGTAAGCACAGACTCTCTTAAGCCTATACCCTGCGCAATAGTGGGAAGGTGTCATGACCCAACCTATCACAAACGAAAGCGAATGTGAGTTTAGGGATATCTTTACATCGGTCGCTCTTACGAAGGTATTTCCACAAACAAACATCATCACCTCGTCCCATTCATGGTCATAGCAACAAGTGTGCTAGACTTTGAACCCCAATCAAAATCCATGCTCCATGGCCGCTCTTACGAAAGTACTCCTATAAACTGACATCACCACTTCATCTAATTTATGGTCACAGCGATGAGTATGCTAAACCATGGTGGACCTTGATTAAGAATCATATCACGCACGATGGGTTCTTTTTATTATCTAAGTTGAATAAACAACTTAAGTCGCCACTAGCCTCAATTTGGAGGCCAACTAGAAGCCCAATTGAGAGTTGTGAGTATTCCATTGATTTCTATACATCCAAAGATCTAGGGTTTGAGGACTTGGGCTACATTAATATTTCTATTAATGCCCTTTTAGTACCTAACAGTCATCATATTTACCTAAGGTGATCATGCATGTCTTTTTACTTTTTTGTGCAATTTGAAACAAGAAGGTGACCATGTGTGGATATCGGTTTCATGCCATTCTAATTGTACAAAGATAAAAAAGAAAGGCAAATGTTTTGAATTGAAATTATGATGTGGTAAGTAAACACCCAAGAAAAATGGCAAATCCAAACGTATAATCCTAAAAAGGACAAGTAAGGAAATGAAAGAAAGAAAACTCACACCCGATCAAAGCTTCTATACAATATGAGAGAAAACTCGAAACATATGTTGGGTATTGAATGAATGATACAAGAAAAGATCGGAATGGACATCGATTATCGCCATCCTTGAGATCGCCTTCTTCCAATGGCCATCATTTTGAACCTATTCTAACTCTAATCTAATACTATGTAAATATATTACATTTGAAATAAACACCGAATCACGCAAAATACAAATAAACAATGTTAAGAAATCAAACAAGAGGCAATCAATCTATTCAAGTTGGCATCAAGGCCAGCCTTTTGAGGTTGCACATGTCATGCACCACTAGACCATTTCCCCATTTGTTATTAGACATGGCTTATAGTAATTAGCCATCATTAGTGTTCACTCATGATGGCTAACACTATAAGCCCCCTAAGTTGGGTTCTAATGTGTAATCCCAAATCTAAACCATGAGCATGCATCGAGTTTGCATGAAGCTCAAGATCTTGGTTCTCATCCAATCAAACAATTAATGAGCCAACATCAGATCATTTCATTCATTCATCATGCATTAAGCAAAATCACATACATCAAATAATCATCCAATGATTTTTTATTTTCTGAAACTTTTTTTAGACAAAATTCATGAGATGAGAATCAAAAGTCATGAGACACCAAAAGTCAGTTCTACATGCATAAATTTCTAAAAATCCTGGAACATGAACATATCACAAAGAGCAAAGCAGGGGGAATTGTAACACAACGTCAGAGAACAAGCAATTGGACATTGCCCATGGGGTAATCGGCCTCATAAAAATTATACCACATCAATTGTTCAATATGGAACAACTTTCATGAACGAAGTTTCCTAAGAAGAGCTAGACATGAATTTATAAAAATCAGAGAACACAGCATAATGCATAAGAGCAAAACAGGGCAACAAGGTTCTAATGCAAATTTATGGTGATGTCCTAGCTGACGATGTTCAAAAATTACCAAAAATTTAACACAAGATAGTCCTAAAGGTGACAACCAATTTTGGAAGGACTCGACCTTAACATCTTTTTGGAAAAATTCTTACAAATAACAAGACACAAATAAAGAATTGGTCAAGCATGCATTCCAAATTTGCATCTTTCCTAAATTTCAAGGCAGTCTTGCAAAATTGGAAAATGAGCCATTGATATGCATATAAGCTAAAATTGGCATCATTAGAAAGCTTAAAGAGTGCTCTAAGACTTTCTGAGAAGGCACGAGTTCAATTAAGATTGACTTCATGTCCGATTTGTAACATTTATATGAACATGCAAGATGACAACATTCAGGGCACCAATCACACTAAGAAAATGCTTAGTCTCTAACTCATATATGACATGGAAAAAATTGGGAGAAAAATCATATAGGTTAAGTATGGACCTATGAACATTTTCCATTAAGGGACCTAAACCTGAATGTAATCACAATGGATGGCACAAAAATAACAAGGGCAAAGCAAACATGACGAACATCCATGATGACAGAACCGAAATTCCTCTAATGCATGCGACTAAGTGAACTGATGACATCTATTTGGAGTGATGTAGGCCTTATTAAGAAGATTATACAATGCACAATGACCTTTGTAAAGACGATATAGCCAAATAATCACAATTACATGCCCAATTACACACAAAAGCAAATTCGGAATGCAGCAGGGCAGAGGTGACCTAACGATCTTATGAAAAAATTCTAGAAAAAATATATGTCATGACCAACATTAGAACGAATCATCTTGAAATGAGCTCCAAAAAAATCACAATAAAATCGACTAGCTGAAAGCCCAGACTTGAGAATGAACTGACTAGCATGACAGAAAAATGATTTTTGGTGGATATGACCTAGAAATACTCATCCAAAAATTATGAGAAAAAAGTGTGATGACCGGCATCCATACATGCAACTTTTATGAGAAGCTGAAGTGTGGATCTAAACACAAAATTCAGAAAAAAAAATTGTGAATCAGAATTAGGCAATCAGGAACTATAAATCACAAAGGCTAACACGGTCATTTATAGGTTGATCGACCTAGCTCAATGAACTCCAAAAATACTAGAACAAACCGCATGTGTTGTGATCAATTCTTGTGAAGGAACTAACTTAAAAATCGAATCACAAAATTTAGCGAGAAATCTACAAACCGCAAAAGTCATGGCATCACAGAACATCAGAGATGTAATTGAACATAACAGACATCATTGATTTTTGTAGTGGTTTTCAGGTAATAAATGAAGTCTGATCAGAGTGTTCTATATCTCGTTGGAAAACTTATCCAGTCAACTTTGAATATGAAGAAATATATCGAACATAGAAAAGCACATTTTCAAGCTCATACAAAGTCATCTTTTAGGTCTGTCATTCCGATGCACGAAAATTACAAAACAAGTCTAAACACCTAATCAAACAAAATCAAGCCACAATCAATCAACCAAATCCATCTCCTAACATCTTAAACACATCACAACAGCTATTATCTTCATCGAATCAAACCTAAGTGCGAACTGTAACCTCGATTCCCTAACCCAATCTTGCCTCATCAAGCTAGAGTTCGAGATCATTATCTTTTGTGAGGCTTTTCAACGAATTAAGCTTGAGCAAAACAAGACCAGCACACAGCAGCTTCGAGGATCGTCAGGGGGGACTTCAGAGGAAGCCGTGGTAGCTGGAATAGGCCTGATCAGCCCTAGAACAGCGCCGATCAAGTGTTGAACAAAATCGGTCCGATTTGGATCGGTTTGCACCATCGTAAGGAAATGGCGAGGGCAGCTTGATCAGAGGGAATTCGGCCACCGAGACGTTAGGCTGAATGAGAGGAAGGCCGAAGGAGATGGTGGCATCGGTGACGTTGCCAGTAGGGGTGCGGTAAAAGCACAGCAGTTTAGGTGGCTAGAGAGAAGGAGATAAAAAATGGAGGGAAAAGAGAGAAAAGAAAGAGAAGAGAGAGAATGTAGATTTTAGAGAGAGAAATGAGCTGCACAAAATGACTCCCAAATCTTGAAGGAAAAAATGCTTATATACCCCCACTTGAGATTAAATCCTAGTCCTTGATTCAGTCCAAGGGCTAGGATCTAATCCCACTTTAAGATCCAATCTCATCCATTGAATTAACCACATGCTATATATTTTGAAGGGCTAAAATGTAATCCTAACGAATGGATGGGATTTAATTGTGAGATTAGGGCATTTTTGCAAATTTCTTGAACTTTAGGGATAATTTTGCCAAAAAAATTGAAAATTTTGGGGGAAATTCGCAAATTTTGAGAACTCAGGGCATACGAGGCTTCATCTCATGATGGTCACTAGTGTCAGAAAACTAGTCGGCGGAGGGCTGAACCGGCCTTGTTCGCCAATGGCTGGTTCGACCGATTAGATCGGTTCACACTATTCGACTAACTTGAACCCCATGGGACAGTTTGGTCCTTTTTTCCTTTAAATCTTTGCAATTTAGTCCTTAAGGAAATTGTAAAGAAATCTTACTAATCATGAAAATTCATGGTCCAATTATAAAATAAATGGTCCAATTTTGATCTAATTAGGCTAATTAAACCATATAAAAACATTTCGGTGATTTATATTGGACCTATGTCATAGGTGCATCTAATTGGACTTTCTTGGCCAAATTAAACAATTTCACCTAATTGTTTACCAAAATTCGCAAATTAATTGTAATTGGATTAATTAAAATTGCAAAACACCTATTAGCCTAATTGCCCATGCCTAGAGGGACTTTTGCATTCAAATTAACTTTATATGGATGGCGCGACTTTGACGTCAAAATTAAATTCATGACCAATGTTGAAATTAAATCTCAGTTATAATTGGTCAATTTGAATTTTATGAATTGAAGCTCAATAACATTATTTTCTTAAAGCCAAGTGTGCTAAATTCCCCAAATCGATAAGTTGGCAAATGAATTTCTCAAAATTGATCTCGAATCTAGATTTAACTCACATAATTGAGTAAAATGGAAGTATTCATTTATAAATCATGTAGAATAAATCCAGACCCCCAATTAGGGGCAAAAATGTCAATTCACATTCCGTCTTACCCGATCTTGAAATTGCTTGAACGAGTGGTTGGATAATTGTCTCTAGTTCAAATGTCGTAAAAGAAACTAAGCCTAATTATGACTAGAATAAAAGAAATTTTATTTTTGGTTGATTTCAAACCTAAAGCTGAAAAATTCGAAAAAATGACGTTCTTAATTGATTTTTGTAAAATTCTTGATGCTAAAATCAAATTGAAGCTAAAATGAAGTGATTTTATGATTTTTGAATTTTGAATTTTTTTTTGTCAAACCCTTGTTGAATTTTCACTAAGGATTTGATTTTGTGGTCAGATCTTCAAATTTTTCAAAATTTCCATTTCTAAAGTGAAATTAAACTTCGAGGCAATCTTTTTTTGTGAAAAAGCCAAGATTTAACTCAAGGTTGACTTTTGGTCAAAGGGTTGACAAAAAAGTTAATTCAAAAGTCAACCATTTGACTTTTCAGGTTTTCATATGAAATAGATAAGAAAATTACCTTCTAAGGCTATGCCACCAAACAAAATGAAATGATAAGACTTTTTATTTGGAAAACAGACTCTGTTGCAATCGGAAACCCAATTTTGATTTTTCTACCTTTATAGAGGCGTTGACTAAAAATCAGATGTCTACACTACTACTCTTTGAGCGAGAATTCAAAGAGGTTCCACTCAAAGAAAAAGTGATACTTGCAAATTTTAAGTCGATTCCATTTAGAAAACAAAAAAAAAATGAAGGAAATGACATTTGACTAGAAATATAACTATATACTTACAATCATTCGTTAGAAATATTTGGCTAATTCATGAGGGTTTCTCTCTTCTACTTTCTCATGGAGTGGAGTGAAGAGAAGAAGAAATGGAATGGAGTGAAGGAAAGAAGGAAAGAAATTTTAAGAATATGATATGATTTAAGGATAACCACTAACCTAGAGATAAAATTTAAAGATTACCTAGAACCTAAGAACATGACTTAAGGATGACCACTAACCTAGAGACAAGGTTTAAGGATGATCTAGAACCTAAGGATATGGTTTCAAGATGACCACTAACTTAAGGATTTGGCTTTGGCTAATGAGTAATCGAAGATGAGGTTTACATTGACCAGGAATCGAATACGAGGTTTAAGTTGACTAGGAGCTGAAGACGAGGCCTACGCTTACCAGGAACAGATAATGAGTTTTAGGCTAACTAGGAATTGAAGACGAGATTTAAGCTGACCAAGAACCGAAGATGAGGTTTATGCTAACCAGGAGCCAATTCACTTAGGGAGATATCATTTTCAAAAGGGAATTTGAGATTATTTGGTAATAATCCTCAATTTCCTTAAGATGAAGTTTTAACAAATTGAATTTTGATTAACCATCTAAGGGTTAAATCAAACATATCAAATTGGAAACATGCATATCTTCACTCTTGAAGTCTTACATGACCTGTATCAAAAGTTTTTGGAAACATTCATAGTGAATACAAATGGATTGATCAAAAAAGTCTTTGCAAGGACCGTATTGTAGACTTGGTCATGGGCTTACATAAAGGACACTTGCTTTGAGGCCAAAAAAAGAATATTCAATAAGTATCTTCATCGGGTTTACAAGTAAAGAAACTTGAAGATAAGACAAGATATGATTGCTTTTACTCCTTCTAACGGTAGCTCTTACATGAAATTCTAACTTCAACTTGAATGATCCCAATCAGAAAAAGGTTTTGGTAGCTCTTGACATCATTACTATCACACAACTTTTTCAATGACTTGACTCTTGAAATTTGACTTATCTCTATAGTCTTTTGCTATACGCTTTTAACATGATAACTTTACTCTCAATAAATTGTACTTGCAATGAATGTTTTTGTGGTACACATTTTCTTGTTTTTGGTGGATTTTGGTCTTGCTTTTATTAGGCACATTATTTTTGTAAACCCTTTTGATCTTTATTCTCTTTTGAGTATCTAAGACACTCAAGATGTGTAACATCCCGAATTTCGATAAGCCCGAATTATTGGAAAAGGATTCAACGGGCCGAGTTTTGAAGCCAAATATTTGGGAATTTGTGTTTTAGGGGTAGAAAGACCGAAATACCCCTTTCTAGGTGCTTGTGTGGATTTGTCTTATTTTGTCTTGTTCTCTTTTCTTTTTCTTTTTCTTTCTCTTTTTCTTTTTCCTTTCTTCCTCCCCACCTTCTCGCACGTTTCCCCCTCTTCTGCAGCCCATCCCACTTGGGGTCAATTCCAAAAGAAACCCCAAACTTTATGTTTAGTCCCAAATATATCCCGAACTTTTTTTTGTCTCAAGAAAAACCCCAAACTTTAGGTTCAACCCCAAATCTGCCCCGAACTTTTATTTGTCTCAGAAAAAACCTCAAACTTTAGGTTTAATCCCAAATATACCCCAAACTTTTCTTTAATCTCAGAAAAAACCCCAAACTCTTAATTTATTCCCAAATCTATCCCAATTTTTTTTTGTCAAAAAAAAATCATCAAATTTTACTATAATCCTAAATTTGCCCTCATTAGCCTCTGTCCAAAAGCCATATTAGTAATCCCTAATTTTTTATATCCTAAAATGGTTTTATTTTGAAAATAATTTTCTATAACATCTTGTTTATGTGTATTTATTATCTATGTGGAAATGCCATGTTAAGTTGGGACTAGACCATGGGATATATTTGAGAACAGATCAAAAATTGGTGATTTTTTTAGTACAAACGGAGGGTAAAACCCCAAATTAGTATACTCGTAATTGCGGCGTGTTATTTAATTAGAAATTTGACGGTAAAATTTAATGGAAAATAATATATGGTAATTTTTTTTGTGGTCAAAAAAATAATTTTGGATAAATTTGTCATATGTGTACCAATTTGAGATTTTTTTAGACAAAACAAAATTCGGGGTAGATTTGGGACTAAAATTAAAGTTTAGGGTTTTTTTGAGACAAAAGAAAAGTTCGGGGCATATTGGGACTAAACCTAAAGTTTGGGATTTTTCTTGAGACAAAAAAAGTTCGGGGTATATTTAAGATTTGACCTAAAATTTGGGGTTTTTTTTGGAATTGACCCATCCCACTTGCCCTTATCCTCTCTCTTTTCTCCCCCTTTGACCGGTCTTCTCCCTTATCTCTTTCTTCTTTCTCTCCCACTTGTCTGACACCCCACGTGGGTCTCTCTCTCTCTCTCTTTCTCTCTCTTGTTCGCGCAGCCCCCCCCCCCCCCACTGCAGCTTCTTCTTCTTCCTTTCTTCTTCTTCTTCTTCTTCGGCCGACGTCCCTGGCTTGCTGCTGCTGCTGCGTTTTCTTGTTGCTGCCACCAGAACCGACCGCCTTGTTCTCCGTCGGTCGCCGGTGAGTCGCCGTCCGTTGGCCTCCAGCTGAACCGGCCCCGCCCAGCTTCTGTCCTCCTCTCCTCCTCTTCTGGTTTGGCTGGCGCTGCCTTGTCTCCTCTGGTTCTGGTTCAAACTGAGCCGGCCAGCCAACCGCCTGGACGCCGGAGCAGCGAGCTGCTGCCTCACCGTCGCTTGGCCACCACCATCCTCGCCCGACCACCCCAGCTCGAGCCACCGTTGCCTCCGCCTGTCTCTCCCTTTCGGCCCCTCTGGTCGTGACCAGGAGAAGCGGCCAGCAGCCTCGCCGCTGCACGCCGCCGCCGGTCACCGCCACAGGCCCATCGGAGGACCACCCCCGAGCCCTTCGCCGCACCGAAGCCACCCCAACTTGCTGCCGCCCCATGAAACCAGCTGCACCGCCTCCCTTTTCCCTCTCTAGCTTCTGTTTTCCTTTCGCTGGAGCCGTCCGCCTGGTTGCCGGAGCTGCTGGCCGCCGTCCGGAGTCGCCGGACCGCCTACCAGTTAGCCCCATGCCGCCACAGCTGCTGGTTCCTCCGATCCTCAGCTTGTCGTCGCGCGGACAGCCACCCTCGGCCAAGACTCGGTCCCGGGCCGCCTCGTCCAGACGTGCTGGAAGTTCCCGAGCGTTTCCCTTGCCGCCGCCGTCGCGCTCATGTCGTCGGAATCGCTAAACCACGAGTCGATTTCCTAATCCCTTAGTTAGGGGTTAATCTTGCTTAGGAGTAGTTTAATTAGTTTAATTGTTAGTTAGTGCTTTGGAGGATGATTATTAGTGTTTTAATACTATTTGATTAAGCTTGCTTAGTGTTAATCATGGTTAGTATTAATAAGTAATATTATTATTATTTTTGGAATAAATAATAATAATTTAGCATTTTCGGAATTAATTATTTATTAATTAAATTAATTTATAATTTCGAAATATTAATAGTAATATTGTTATTACTATTCATTGCTGAAAATTAATTTTTTTTGGAGAAAATAATTAATTGTGATTATTTATTGAAAATTGTTTTAATTGAGTAATTTTGGGGGAAAATTACTATGGTCTATTTTTCCAAAGTCAGTAGTATTTATATACTACATTATTAAATGACATTGGTTTATTAAAGAAGGGTTTTACTAAATGGAATTATTTGGGTTGGATAATTAATTATGGGATTGAAAAATAATTATAAGTATTTTGTGGGACTTGAATTATTTTATCGGAACAATCGACTATAGTATTATATGCTTAAATGAGTATTTTTGAGTATAATTATATTTTATACTTATTTGGGATAATTGAGTATTATTGGGGAATAGTTGATTGTTATAGTCGTGAGGACACGTATTTATTTATTATTGAATATTGAGACGTGTGTTTATTTATTATTAAATATTGAAACACGTGGTTGGATATCGGAATATCGTGATGTTGATTGGTCATCTGAAATGACAAGAGTTGAAGTTGTTCCCAAGAGTTAGGGAATGTGCGTGATTGAATGCTGATTGGAAATTAAATTTTGGAAATTGTCGAGTGAAATCGCATAACATATTGCATGAGTTATTTGAAATGGCCTAAAATGGCATGTTGCATGAGCATGAGTGATGTTGCATTCACGACAGAACAAAGATATAAATGGATTGTTTGATGATGTGTTGCATGGTCACATTAAGAGGAAAGCCCGGCGCTGCTAGTAGACCGCCAACCCTTGGGGTTGTGCCGTGGTCTTTTGGTCGTCCTGACTTCGGTCAGTTGCCTGACAGTGGTCAGTTGCCGGGCTGCAGCAGTGAGCGGGCCCCATGCTCCATAGGGAATGTCGTCGATAGGAGAGAGCCCGTGACGTCGCCGTGCCTCATGGGGGAGGACAATGCCTGGTCTTCGACCGGTAGACCGCCGACCATAAGGTTGTGCCGTGGCCCTAGTGGTCGTAATAATCGGAGCATGTGTGGGTGTGAGATATGAGAAAGCTGTGTGAGATGCTCTGATTATTCGCATGCCTCTTAATGTTGTGATGATCGAAATGACAGTTTCTGCAGGTTGCGTGTACCAAGGCCAGGTAGGGTCGCCTGTGTTTGCATCTGCTTATTGAACTGTCGTATGATAATGCTACTTGAGATGTGGTATGTGTTGTTTGCCAGAACTAGGTTGCATGGTTAGATTGCTCCCAAGGCGAGCGAAGTTCCTAACCGGGGCTTAGGACTTTGACTTGCTGAGTTTATCTCAACCCGTCGTGGTTAACAATTTTCAGGGCCGTAGGATGGAGAATCGACGCGTGTTTCAGTTCGTGGCCATCTTTGAAGGCAGTAGATTAACCCTGGCCTGTTGGTCTCATTGGCTCGTTAGGAAGATGCCCGTGGTAAGGGCTTGTACTTGTAAACTTCCTAGGGTTAATCAGTAGATAAATAAAGCAGTACTTTTGAATGTGTTCTTGTTGGGTTTTCTTGCTATCCCTGCTTTTGTAATTAACCGGGGTTTGTATTTCGCTTCCACATGCGTTTAATCAAAAGATAAAACTAACGGTCGGCGACGGATCCTGAGGAGTCGCAAATCAAATGACCGCAAGTGAACAGGGGGTTGCTGCGTACTCGAGGGTCGGGGCGTGACAAGATGTCTTTTAAATTTTTATTAACATTTTTTTTTATTGGTAAATCACATGCATTGCCCCGTTAGACTTAAATTGGCTAAACAAAGTATAATTATGTTTAGGGTAATGAAATAATTGTTCTTCCTTACTTTGAGATGTCTCGAGCTTTGGCTAGAATCCACTTGAAGTTATCACAAAAAGATTAATGCAAGTGAAAGCAATAAAATTTTTCTTTATCTTTTACTCAAATTTTCAACCATAACCTCTTATGACTTCTCATTGTGAAGTTATTCTTGACAAGGGTGTTTTAAGAAAAATCTCCCCATTACGCTCAAAGTAGCTTGCAAAGGGTAAAATTAGTGTTTAGGATTGAGAAAGAAATGCCTTATATCATTTCCATCGATGTATTCAATATGAATGAATTCTACATCGCAAGACATGGTTCTTTCACTCAATTCTCTCAAGAAATATATAAGGATGCGTCTAGTCTAAAGGTTTGCCTTTCATCATTTTAGGCATTACCATTTGGCATTTTTGAAAATCTGTTTTCTTGGTTTTTCAAAACATCATTTGATTACAACTCCCATCCATGGAAAATTGAGATTTGAAAAAATTTATATGCACTCTCTTGGGAAAAAGTTTTTGAAGATAGGATTTTCAAATTGAGAAGTCTTTATGGACAAGAATTAACTTTTTGCGAAATGACTCACTTGACAAGATCACAACTAGACATTTAAACTCTAGGAAGGGTAATTAATCTTTGGAGGTCGTTATGTTGAGGTTGATTCCTTATGGATTGAAGTCATCATCCTTGGGAATCTATTCAATACTTACAAGATGAGCAAACATGCAAATATGCCATGTATGCATGAGATGCATGACGAAAGTGTCCTACTTGGATTCAACCCAAAAGTGGCTCAAAGACCTTTTACTTTTTTCATGGGAAATATTTCTTGACAGTATCAGCATTTATAGGCTTTGGTAACTCACGGTTATCCACTTTTACAAGAATAAGTGCTCCACCAAGTAACACTTTCTTGACAGTGTATGGTTCCTCATAGTTTGGGGTGAACTTCCCACGAGAATCAAGGTTTATAGGCAAAACTTTTTGAAATACAAGGTCTTCTATTTCAAAATGCCTTAGTTGAACCTTACGGTTGAATGACTTAGTTATTTGCTTTTGATAGCTTTGTCCATGACATATGGCTTTCAGTTTAGTTTCATCGATCATGTTTAATTGTTCAAATATTTGTTGAACCCATTCAGCTTCGCTAAGCTTTGCTTGAGGAAGTGCCCCTAATAAAGAGATTTCCACTTCCACGGGTAGAATGGCTTCCATTCCATACACCAATGAAGATGGCATTGCCCCAATCGAAATGCGAATGGAAGTTCGATATGCCATCAGTGCATATGGCAACTGTTTGTGCCTATCACGATAATTTTTGGCAGTCTTAGATAGGATTTTCTTTATTTTTTTGTTTATCGCATCCACATCTCCATTCATTTATGGATGATAAAGAGAAGAATCCAAGTGGTAAATGTGAAACTTGTCAAACAATTCATCAACTATCTTATTGTTCAAGTTGGATCCATTGTTAGTGACTATCACATCAAGAACTCTATATCGAGCGATGATGTCATGACAGATAAATCTTGCCATGTTCTTAGCAGTAACATGAGCATAAGAGTTGGCTTCAATTAATTTGGTGAAATAACCAATGGCCACCAATATGAAATAATGTACATTAGATACTTTAGGGCTGATCGGTCCAATGATGTCGATGCCCCCACATCAAGAATGACCATGCTTTGAATATTTGATGTAACTCATTGGAAGGAGTATTAATCTTATCTCCATAAACTTGACATTGATGACAACAACGTACGTATTAGATGAATCGACTTCCATGGTTAATTAGTAATAACCAACCCTTATAATTTTTCTTACAAGAGATGGTCATTCTGAGGACCACACTCTCCTTCATGGATTTCCTTCATCAGTTGATTGGCTTCTTTAACGTCTACATACTTCAATAAGACCGAATCAAAGAATCTCTTTTATAAGGCATCTCCACTAAGGAAGAATCTAGAAGCTAATTTGGTTAGATATTTTCCATCAGCAGCTTTACTTATTTCGGGAAATTTGTTTTCTCGGTGGTAGACCAGGATATCATAATACCATTGATGTCAATCAGGCTCTTCTTGCACAAGCATGCAATAAGCAGGCTTCTCTAAAATATCGATTTCCAAAGGGTCAATGTTCAACCCATTGGATACTTTGAGGATTGATGATAGTGTTGCTAATGCATAAGCAAATTGGTTTTTTAATCTTGGCAAACCCTCAAAAGAGATTTCCTTAAATTCATTTACTAAGCCTTGAAAATATTCATGGTAAGGAATTGGTTTTGAATCATGCATCTGCCATTCACCTTTCGTTTGAACAATGATAAGTGCAGAATTGCCATTGACTTATAACCTCTTGACTTTCATATCAGCAGCCAATTGTAAGCCAAGCATGCAAGCTTCATATTAGGAAATATTGTTGGCACAAGAGAATATCAGCTTTACAGTTATGGGATAATGTTGACCCCTTGGGGATATCAAAACTGCCCTAATGTTGGAACTAGATAGGTTGACAACGCCGTCGAAATATAAAATCCACTTGTCAGAGGAGATCAATTGGATTCTATCGTCAATTTCATCTATTTCATTGGTCTTTTTAGGATCTTCAGCTAACATGTCAACTATGGCTAGACCCTTAATTGACTTTTCCGCTGTGTTTTGGATGTCAAATTTAGAGAACTATATATACCATTTAGTAAGCCTTTCAACTAGTGCAAACTTCTCCAATAGATACTTGATTAAATTATTCTCAGTCACCAATAAGATTTGATGGTGAAGAGTATATTGCCACAATCTATGCAACACCCAAATCAAGGCTACACAAGTCTTCTCAATCTCCAAATAACGTGACTCATAGTCAAAGAATTTCTTTTTCAAGTAAAATATGGCTCGTCCTTTCCCATCATCCAATTCTTTTGGGGTTAGCATGGCCCCCAACGACTCTTCATAGATGGTGAGATAGAGAATCAAAGGCACACTCGGAGTAGGCGGCACCAATACAGGAGACTGCCAAAGATATTGCTTCAACTCTTCAAAGGACTTTTGGCATTCCTCATCCATTGAATCTTGACATTATTCTTCAATAGTTTGAAGAAAAATTTTGCAATTTCAAATAATTGGGAGATAAACTTCACTACATAGTTCAATCTTCCCAATAAGTTCTGCACCTCTTTAGTAGTGGAAGGAGGTTTTAAATTACAAATGACTTTCACCTTTGATGGGTCTATCTTGATACTACGGCTACTAATCATGAGGCCCAATAATTTCCCAAACTTTGCCCAAATATACATTTTGCGAGGTTAAGTCTTAATTTGAATTTTTGAAGTCAATCGAATAACTTTCTTAAGACTTTGATGTTATCTTCAACCTTTCTTGACGTAGCGATCATATCATCGACATGTACTTCAATTTCTTTTTGCATATGTCATGGAATAAGGTCACCATGGCTCTTTGATAAGTTAGCCTAGCATTCTTCAAGTCAAAGGGCATTACATTGTAGCAAAATGTCACCATGGGGTGATGATGATGTATTGGTTTTATCTTCTTCCTTTATTTGGATTTGGTTATAACCAGAAAAAACATCCGTGAAGAAGAATAGTTCGAATCCCGTAGTGCTATCCACCAATACATTAATGTGCAACAATGGGAAATCATCTTTAGGGCTTGCTTTAATTAAGTCTTGATAATCACACATACTCGAACTCGTCCATCTTTCTTCATGATAGGGATGATGTTGGCAATCCAATTAGCATAACATGTGACTTCAATAAAGTTCACCTTCAAAAGTTTCATGACTTCTTCCTCAATTTTCTTGGACAACTCTGGCTTCATCCTTCTAAGCTTTTGCTTTTTGGGGGGAATGCTCAGATCAAGAGGCAACGAATGTTCCACAATGGTGTTTCCAAACCAAGTATGTTAGTGTAGGATCAAGCAAAGACATTTGAAAAATCACAGCACACAATGACCGTATTCACGACTGCCCGGCCAGAAGAGAACTTCCCTGCGCCTCTTTTTATCCTTCAAGTCGTGGCCTGGAGGTCTCAACGAAAACCCTCGAAGTCCTGTCCTTTTCCGTGCGGCTCGAAAATAAGACATATGTGACCGAATATAATATATACATGGGGAGTCTTCTTTTGTGCTGTGCCTTTAAAAAAAAGTAAAAAGGTTATTGTACGATCTTCAGAGAAATCCAATTCTTGATCAGTCAAACCAGTCAAACCAGTCAAACTTGAACTTGGAAATTATCTCCCATTCTTGATTATCTTTGTGCGGTCAAACTAGGATAGTTATCTAAACAAATAAAGACAAATCTCAATACACACACACACACATACCCTTTAAGATTTATTTTTATATATGCTCAAATTGGATCAGGTTTCAATAAATAAGCTCAAATTCAAGACATAATTTAATAGTCTGAGTACTACCAAATGAAGGAACTCAGCCCTCCAAAATCACTTGCCCTATGACTAGCACGTCGGACCATAGACAAGTTCACAATCCTAGGCAATACTGGTTTCAAAAAATTAAACTACTTTCCAAGCAACGAGGGAGCAAGGGAATGCAAAGAAACAAGCGTTTCGAATATATAGGATCTACATCCAATATGGAGTGCAAAGAAACAAGCCTTTCGAGTATATAGGATCTACATCCAATGTACGTGTCACTATGCTTCATTGACAAGTCTCTTAGCTGAATTCGATCACGGTGATTTTACTGAGAAAATACCTCATTACCAAGAAGGTAAAAGATAGAAAAAAACACACGCTCTTATACTAAATCGGGTGCGGAGCATGACCAATGCTAGGCTCATAACTCACTCTGCAACTTTCCTTTGGTTTCTTCGGTGGGCTTTGTCTTGGGAGTGTGGGTGTACTTATCCGTATGGTGCATCAAGAGCAGCCATACATGAGTTATAAGCTCTCCGCCTCGTGGCAACATGTTCTCGTGATGGTAAACATGACAATTATACGCAGCGTAGCACAACATCTCCGCCCAAATGCTGCTCATGATCTGCCACTTGTTGTTCTTGCCCTTCAGTGTCGCAGCCAATTTCTGTGACTCCGACAGCACGTGCCAATCCCTGGTGATTATGGTTCCCACCTGATCCGGGGAGGGTTCGAGCACGTCCTCTTCTGATGACAATGTCCCCAAGGCCTCATTCCGGTCTCTGTACCTGAGAAATGGCTTCAATATGGCGCAAGCATGCTTCAATGTGATGGCAGTAGTCGTTAGGGACAACATGGAGGGTTGCAGTGCTAGAAGGTATATCATGTAATTAGATAGCAGTTTGCTTCCTTTACAATTCGAAGAATCATCGGGCCCTGAATGGAGGCAGATGTTCGTCGCCATATGCCAAATGATGATACTTTGGTCAAATGTTTTCAAGATGCTTTGTTTTAACACTTCAAGGGCTTCCTGCGTCAACTCCACATCGCCGCTGAGTTCGTGAGCTTCAAGCGTCCAACTGCCACGTTCCTTGAAAGGCTTTCGGCGTCTGATCGCGTTGAACTTTACAATATTTTCCACCAGCAATTCCTTGAGCGAGCCGGGAATTTCCTGGCGATTGAGAATCCAATGCCCTCTCAAGGTCACCTCTTTTTTGCCCAAGAGTTTGAGAATTCCTCCGATGGGCCACGACAACTCATCGTACAGGCGATGATCCAACAAGTCAAGTTGCCCGACTGAGTTCGACCACCTTTTCCGCTTCATATACCTTTCAGCTAAGAAGTTCAACAGCCTTGTCAACATGGGGCAGTTTCTTTGGTGACGGCTCATCACCACAATGGCCCATGCCGAAAAAGGCTGCAGAACAATTTGGTAACCTTCTAGGGCAGTGACTCCTATCAACAAGGCGTAAGTGTAGGTGATGTACTTGTCTATGAAGAAGGAACTCTTGAAAATTATGGCAAATCCACACAAGGCTGAAACTAGACAGAGAAAGCTAAAGAAGCGGCAGAAAAGACCGGGCAGTTTAAAGAGAATCGGGTGCTTGGTGTAAAGTACGTCATACATGAATCCGAGTTCGACCTCAGTTGTGATGAAGGCTGAATCATACTTTATAGTTATCCGGGATTCTTCTAGCGATACCGGGTGGTAAAGCCAGTTTACAATGTGGGGCTTCAAGCAATCGAACCTATAGTATGCCTTCAAGATGATCTTTTGCTCCATTGACCATGCGAGCCTGTTGGGCTTGTGGAAGAACTCGCCAAGATTTTCCTCGTCCAAGATATCCTCAGCTGATATGCTCGATTTCTTCCAGAATGCGTATGCAAGGGCCCAAACCGTCACTGCTGATCTAATGAATCCGGCAACAGACAAGGGGAAGTACAAAAACCGGATGGGGGACGAGCTGTCCCAGCAGCGAATCAGAATCCAGACGACAAAAATGACCCTGATGAACAGATTCAGCATCTGCCGGACGCTGAGCCGGTTGTCCTCAACCGAGAATGAGATTATCGAGTCAGGGTTCCCAAGCTGCATCAAGATCAATGGTGCCAGCAACCCCTTGAGCTCGGTAATGTAATCCGGTTGATCAGGATTTTTGATCTGGACAACAGTGAGCTTGCCAAGGGCAATGGTCGCAAAGTAAGAGGACAGCAGGTAGGCCGCAAGGATAACGAAGGTGATGAATAACGAGGTCTTGTACCTCCGGCGGCTGCCGAGGATGGCAAGGGTGATCTGGCAAACGAGGCTCATGGTGGCCAGCCATTGGATGCTCCATGCGTCCCAAAAATCTTTTGACGAAGGCCATTTTGTACTGACTATGGATGAAATCAGATCGAACGACTTCATGGGGACGCGATGTCTTGTGCTGTTCTCTCTGAGAAACAACAATGCAAGTGAAATTAATAACGATGAAATTGGATAGACCGCCCAGGACTCATTCGGAAGAATTGAACAAAATTCTCTGGACTTCTTGTTGCATTCATTCACTTTGGTCAGTAAAAATTATGGGATCCTAACACTGCTCTAATTTTTCTATTCCAGTGAATAAGATTAAATTACGTGTTGCTGTCCTGCATGAGTGAAGCCCACTCAAAAAGGAGAAAGAGAAGTTTCAGAAGTTAATAAGCAATGCTAGGTGCTACTTTTGCTAAAACAGATCTACAAAATTGATATATTCAATGAGATGGCTGATTGCAGGACGACATCTAAAGAAGCTGACTCATATTCAAACACCCAACTACCAATTACCGTATTACTTAACAAACCAATTATATAAACCAGTTCGGTACGAGATCATCGACACACATTTTTTATTTTGCTGAACTGATCATCAGCACACTGCTAAAACAGGATAAAACGTTCACAGAGAAAAATGAAACTAATGACAAGATCATAAATTTTCTCGAAAAACAGAGGAAGTACAAAGTGGTCTGGCAAGAAACTGAAACCTTACTATGCTGCGCGACTCCCCAGAAGCTGACGAATTAGGCTCTCGCTAATAATAGAAATGGCATTGAGTGTGTCTGTGTTTTTAACACTTGTGGATAAGCCTAGTTAAATTCGACTGTGAAGATAAGTTAATAAGAAGCACAAAGAGACAAAGAAAGCAGAGAATTGATTACTTACTTGTAACTTTAATCTGTGGTTCCTTTTCTCTTTGTTCGGTTTTTCGCCAGCACAAACCGTGCGCAACACTTTTAACTTCACATTTCGTCGGGTCAATTCTCGAGGGGTCTACCGACCAAAAATAAAAATAAAAAATTCTTGAGGGGTCTTGCACTCAATTGTAAAACTCTGCCAAGATTATGCCAAAAATTAACTCTCATACTTTTTGGGATAAACGGGACCGCAAGGGCTTAAATTACTACGATTTATACAATCGAATCCCTGAAATTCCAATTTGTTGATAAAGTCTCTCAACTTCCCATGACAAGATCAAATCACTTTTTTCGGTATTATTTATAATTTTTTTGTAATCACACTATTGTTCAGATTTTGAAATATCTTTTTCTTCTTAATTGATTTCTTAAACCGACTCATAATAAAGTGACAATCTTTTTCACTTTTTATCTTTGGTTGTTATAAGTATTACAATATTGACATTTAAATATTTGACTTGTGATCTCTGTAATATTTTAGCTGCCATTCCCTCTAATCATCATTTTTTTAGTTATTTTTTTAACATTAATGTTCATACCTCCACATCAGAGAACTTTCAAGGATCCCTCTGTGCTCCTATTATCTGGCATGCACCCATACTCCAAACGACATCGCATCAAAAGTTCATAGAATACAACCATGCACAGACATAACTCTAGAATGACCTTACATCACTTCATTTCTAGAATTTGCATTCTACAAAGCACGTCAAGTTGTCATTGCACACTGCTTGCTTAGGCACTTAGCTGATTGCAGCAACAAACCTCAACACTACTGATTCGCAGTCTCAGAATGCTCTGGAAACATGTCTCGGCGTATGAAATTCGATAGGTAAATCCCCCGGAACAAAACTTATTGTTTTGCCTTAGCAAGGGAAGATGGATGGTTTTGCTGACATTGGACCAAGCATTCCATCTATTCGATGGTAATTGAGGCATGATAGCGGGGGAAAGGTTATGTTGGAAAAGGTGGATCTGATTTTTAAATTTATGAGTACCATCTGGATGATAAACAAAGATGACAATTTCCTCTCATTATTATCTTTTCAGAAATTTTAAAGCTTCAACACAAGAGTTGATTGTTTATATGAAATTTGTGATTAATCGATGTGGAACATATAAGATTATTATATTGTCTAATAATTATCATTTTAAGAGCTAATTAATAAGATGCAAGCTGATCCTTTACTCTAAGTCTGCATACAAACCATATAACTAGGTGCTAGGTGAGATATAGAGATTTTGCTCGGACTTTTCATTTTGAAAGCCAATCAAATGACTAACGAGTCAATATTTGTCATAACCCTCTTAAGGTGAGATCATTGAGGTGGTTAACAAATTGTCAAGGGAGCACGGATGATCCCTCCTTTAAGGTGGCACTTACACTTGACTCGGGATTTCCCAAACCCTATCGGTTGTGACTTGATTTGACTCGGTTAATTACAATATGTTGTCTTTATTTTTATTTTTTGGAGTTGCTATTAACCTATTGAAGGCAATTAGAGGTCAAATAAAACGCAATACATGAGCCCACATTGGAGTTAATATAATCAAGTCTCTCCATTAACTATATCCACTTTGGCTAATGATAAATGCTAATGTTGCCATGTGCCAAATGATGATGCTTTTGTCAAATGTTATCGAGATGTTTTTTCCAACACTGCAAGGGCTTCCTGCGTCCACTCCACATCGCTGCTGAGTTCGTGATCTTCAAGCGTCCAACTGCCACGTTCCGCGAAAGGTTTTTGGCGTCTGATCGCGTTGAACTTTACGATATTTTCCACCAGCAATTCCTTGAGCGAGCCGGGAATTTTCTGGCGAGAGAGAATCCGATGCCTTCTCAAGATCACCTCTTTTCTTTGCCCAAGAGTTTGAGGATTCCTCCGATGGGCCATGGCCACTCATCGTACAGGCGATGATCCAACAAGTCGAGCTGCCCAACTGAGTTCGACGACCTTTTCCGCTTCATATACCTTTCAGCTAAGAAGTTCATCAGCCTTGTCAACATGGGGTGGTTTCTTTGGTGTTGGCTCATCGCCACAATGGCCCATGCCGAAAAAGGATGCAGAATAATTTGGTAACCTTCTAGGACGGTGATTCCTATCAACAAGGCGTAAGTGTAGGTGACGTACTTGTCTATCAAGAAGGCACTCTTGAAAATAATGGCAAATCTGCTTAGGGCTGAGACTAGACAGAAAAAGCTAGTGAAGCGGCAAATAAGACCGAGCCGTGTAAAGAGAACCGGGCGCTTGGCGTAAAGTACGTCATACATGCATCCAAGTTCGACCTCAGTCGTGATTAAGGCTGAATCATACTTTACAGTTATCCGAGATTCCTCTAGCGATTCTGGGTGGTAGAGCCAGTTTACAATGTGGGGCTTCAAGCAATCGAACCTATGGTATGCCTTCAAGATGATCTTTTGCTCCATCGACTATGCGAGCCTGTTGGGCTTGTGGAAGAACTTGCCAAGAGTTTCCTCGTTAAAGATATACTTAGCTGATATGCTCGATGGAAGCGTATGCGAGGGCCCAAACCGTCACTGCTGATCGAATGATTCCAGCAACAGACAAGGGGAAGTACAAAATCCGGACGGGGGACAAGCTGTCCCAGCAGCGAATCAGATTCCAGATGTCAAAAATGACCCTGGTGAACAGATTCAGAGGTCTATAAGCAATGGTAGGTGCTAGTTTTGCTAAAACAGATCTACAAAATTGTTATATTCAATGGGAAGGCTGATTGCAGGACATCTAAAGAAGCTGACTCGTATTCAAACACCCTACTTCCAACTACCACATTACTTAACGGACCGACTATGCAAACCAGTTCACTACACTTAGTATTTCTCAAGCATCAAATACTGATCATCGGCACACTGCTAAAACGGGGTAAACGTTACAGAGACAAAGTGGTCTGGCAAGAAAGCGAAACCTTTCTATGCTGTTTGACCGTGCAGAAGCTGACGAATTAGGCTCTTGCTAATAATAGAATTGGCATCGAGTGTGTCTGTTCCTAACACTCGTGGGTATAACTCTGAAGATAAATTAAGAAGGAGCATAAAAAGACAAAAAAAGCAGAGAATTGATTACTTACTTGTGACTTTAATCAGTGGTTCTTTTTCTCTTTGTTCGGTTTTCGCCTGCGACAAACCTTGTGCAAGACTTTTAACTTCACATTATTCGTTGGATCAATTCTCCAGGGGTGTAGCAACGTGCTTCTTGCACTCAATTGCAAAACTCCGCTGAGATAATGCAAAAAATCAACTCTCATATTTTCTGAGATAAAAGTCACTGCAAGGGCTTAAACTATTATGATTTATACAATCGAACCCTTGAAATTCTAATTTGTTATTAATAAAGTCTTTGAACTTTCCATAACAAGATCAAATCGATTATTTGATATTCTTTACAAATTTTCATTATCACATTATCGTATGGATTTTGAAATATCTTTTCATTTTAATTCATTTCTTAAACTAACCCATGATAAAGTGACATCTTTTTATCACTTCGATCTCTGCAATATTTTAGTTGCCATTCCCTTTAATCATCATTTTTTTATAGTTTTTCTTTTAACGTTAATCTTCTTACCTCCATATCGGAGAACTTTCAAGGATCCCTCTGTGCTCCTAACATCTTGTGTCCACCCAAGCTCCAAACAATGTCCGTATCAAAAGTTAACAGACCTTACATTATTGAAGAGAGCAACGCCTCTCTCTTGTCCTCTAGCATCTTTCCTTCCCTCGCCAGATTCTTCTCTCTCTCCAGATTTTTCTCAGCCACAACAGTTGACTCTCTAGTCAACATTTCTTGTCCTTTAAGCAGCCGAAATTGTTGACAAGTAGATTAGTGCTGGGAATTTTTGCGGAAGCGTGTATGCCAGTGTTTATGTGTATGTGGAATGTAGCAAGGGAATAAGGAAGAAAATGATTATGTTATTAGTTGGTGAGTAATACAAGGAGAAGAAGTTGGTCGGTTGGGGTGATTCATTCTATTGGACGTCCACCAAGCCTACTTATAGGCATTCATCACCGACCTTTTCATATAAAAATCTCTGCGCAAGTCAGAGATTTTCTCATCCTTAATCAGCTTTACATTCACTTGTTGACTGGCTTTGAAGAACAAATATCTCTGCAAGTTGTAGAGATAATATCCCTACACAATTATAGTGATGTCTAGACATTTCCATTACTGCCTAAGTCTGGATTTATTTATTTATTTATTTATTTATTAGTATTCTTTAGCTTATTCTAGAAATTGGATCAACAATTTAACACTCCTCCTTGGTCCAATTTTGCGATACTCCAAGCATGCTTCGTAATGTCTTGAACTTGACTGGTGGTAGTGCTTTAGTAAATATTTCAGCGACTTGATCTTCGGTCTTGCAATATTTGAGCTCAATCTCTCCATTGCTCTGCACCTCTCGTATGAAGTGATATTTGATGTCGATATGTTTGGTTCTTCCATAAAAGACTGGATTCTTCGATATGGCAATTGCAGACTTGTTGTCACGACCCGATCCTCGAGTCCGCGACAACCCCTGTTCTCTTGCAGTCATTTGATTTGCGACTCTCCAGGATCCATCGCCGACCGTTATTTTTATCTTTTAATTAAACGCATGCGGAAACGAATCACAATCCCCGGTCAACTACAAAAGCAGGAATAGTAGGAAAACCCAACAAGAACACATTCTAAAGTACTACTTTATTAATCTACTAATTAACCCTAGGAAGTTTACAAGTACAAGCCCTTACCATGGGCATCTTCCTATAGAGCCAAAGAAACCAACAAGCCGAAGTTAATCTACTCTCTTTGAAAACGGCCACGAGCCGTAACACGCGTCAATCCTCCATCCTATGGACCTGAAAATGGTTATTCAATAACCAGTGAGATAAATCTCAGCAAGTCAAAATCCTAAACCTCGGCTAAGAGACCTACTCGCCTCAAGTGCGCCCTGACGTGCAATGTCTCTATCGCCAACAATTCAACAACAAAATAACACCCAATCAACCATTAACAGACGCACGATTAGACCAAGGCTCATATGCAATTATTAACAGTTAACAATCGCAATCACAGACATCCTTACCTCGCTTTTGCCACACGCAACTTGCATGATACAGTCTATCATATGTTCATCTTAATGCAACAAGTATATCAAATAATCAGAACACCTCTCAAATTGTCTCATGTACCATGCACTTGCTCGTTTTCCATTTATTAACAACACTTTGGGGGAATTTCCTTCCAACACACAAGTTGGCAGTCTACCGGCCTAACCGAGCATCGTCCCACTGCATTGGGCACAGCAACGTCTGGCGCCTAGACGGCATTCACAAAGAGCATAGGTCCGGCCTCTACCGCGACCCGCATCTAGCGCCCGGGCATGGACTTCGTCCACCACAGATCCCCCACTGGGTAACGGGCTCTTACATGACTACACAAGCACACCAATTAATCATGCTCATTTCATTATCTTTCTGAACAGCCAATGCAAACATGATTCGTGTTTATACATAGTACTTCATCGCAAACTCTACATGTAATGCGATAATATTTCACACGTGGTCACGCGAATACAAATGCCTTTCACACGTAGTCACACAAATATGCTGAATATACTCAACCCTAATTCACAATCGCAATCCATGAATTTACTCCACCGAGTATATATTAAACAATATCATCAAAGGCAGCATATATACATATATACAACAAAAATTCACGTGAGGAAAGTACAACTAGTAATCCACCGATATATAATCCACGTGAGGAATGTAACATCCTGAAAATTGACCCCATTTTAGGATTTTATAAAAAGGCAATATTAGTCGAAGGCCTGGTCAGTACAAATTTTCCGAACTGTGTGTTCGTGGGATAATGGATTACAGAGAGGCGTCGATAGGAAATGATTCGTGTACGACTCGCAATTTCGATCAGGAACGAACCCTTCGACCATGAGAACCTGGGCGGGAACGATATCCTCTAAGTACTAGACTATTAAGGAAACGGAAATAATCGATTCGGCAGAAGTACGAAGTCGATCTGCGGGTGATTTCCGCACGACTTCGATACGAACTACGAACGACGGTAAACCGAATCCTTTTCATCTAGTACTCGGGATTATCAATTGAGCCCCCGAGATCACACGACAATCGAGGGACGTCCTTGACTCGAGAATTGGCGTAAACGTGGTTCAAAGAATGGTTGACCATGGGTCAAATGTGAGGAAAGTCCAAAAAGGGCGCCCGATAATCCAAATTGTACTACGGTCGCAATCGACTCAATTTGGCCCCGATTTTTAATCCGATTTTGGGAACCGACTTTTCAGTAATGTTAGGACTATATATTTGGACGTCGCCTCATTTATTTTGGGATTTTTCCGTTGGACACGGAAGCGTCGGAAAAAGGGAAAATTGGACCGGGTTTCGGGCCCGTGGGTGGGCCGGCCCAAGACCGGCGGCCCAATGGGCCTTGCACCCATCCAGCCCAGCCCAAGAGGGGCCCAAGTTGGCCCAAGTTCCCCTCCATTTCCAGCCCATGGGCTTCTCTCTTTTGGCCTTTTGCTTTTGTGCCCAAGTGGGCTTTGTTTATGCCTTGTTTTGCTTTGTTTTGATTGGTTCATCAAGCAAGTGGACTTGCCCACTTGCCTTGGCCTTATCCAAGCCTTCAGCAGCCTCTTCTCTCTCCTCTTTCTCCCCCAAAATTCGTGCACCAGCCAGCCCTCACTCTCTCTCCCTTTTTCTCTTCCATTTCTGGTGTTCTTTGCTGTCCATACTGTTTTCCAGCCGGAAAACAGCCTTGCCGCAGTCACCGGAGCCGCCACCACCGCCCAAAGTGTAGTCCTGGAAGTTTGGAAGCTAGCCACGCACCCCTGGTCACCCCTCGTTGCCGTTAGCCGCCCGTTTTGGCCTTTTCCGCTCAGCTGCACCGGTTCCGCGTGAACAGTAACCAGCACTGTTTTTGGCCCGTTTCGGCCATCTTTTGTCATCCGTTGCCATCCCCGAGCTTACCCCTCGTAGCCCTCGTTCCCCTCTATGCGCCGGTGTCGCCGGAATTCCGATCCAAGTAAGTTAACTTCCTAATCCTTGTTTAGGGGTTAATCTTGCTTAGGGGTTAATTAGTTTAATTTTTGTGCTTGGTTAATTATGGGTTAGTTTGCTAATGGTGGCTGAGTTAATTAAGCTGACTAGGGTTAGATTAATTGACTAGAGTTAGTTTTAAAAGTAACTAGGGTTAATAAATAAAGTAACCATAGTTAGTTTTAAAAGTAACCAAGGTTAGAATTTAACTATGGTTAGGTTAATTTGACCATGGTTAGGTTAATTTGTTAACCATGGTTAAGTTTATTTTTATTTATTTATTTATTTAATTTCGGACGAAATTACTGTTCACGGATTACTGTTCACTAATCACTGTTCACAGATTACTGTTCACGGCACTGTTTATGCAGAAGCTAATTTTTGGCTTATTTTGATGTGTTCTTGGTTGTTATGATTTATTGAAGTGTCGATTGTTAATTATACTTGTGAATATTGATGAAATGCGTGATCGAATGCTGATTTGGAAGTTGGATTTTGGAATTGTCGAGTGGTACCGCATGACATGTTGCGTGGGTGATTTGAAATGGCATGTCGCATGAGCATGAGTGCATGAGCGATGTTGCATTCACGACCAAGCAAAAGCAAAGACAAGAATGAACTATTTGCGGATGTGTTGCATGGTCAGATTAAAGTTGATAGCCCGGTTGAGCCGGATGACCGCCAATCCTTCGGGGTTGTGCCGTGACCATTGGGTCGCCTGACAGTGGTCAGATGCGGAGTCGCGGTTGAGGTCGGGCCCATGCTCCTTATGGAATGCCGTCGGTGGGGGAAAGCCCATGACGTCGCCGTGCCTCACGGGGGAGGACGATGCCTGGTTTACGACTAGTTGACCGCCAACCATAAGGTTGTGCCGTGGCCTAGAGGGTCGTAATAATTGGAGCATGTGCGTGGATTTGAGATGAGAAAGTTTGGTGCAATGCTCTGATTATTTGCATGCCTCTTACTATTGTTGTGAGGCGATTGACAGTTTCTGCAGGTAGCGTGTGCCAAGGCCAGGTAGGGTCGTTTGTGATTGCACCTGTTTATTAAACTGTCTTATGCTGTCTTTCTCTCTAAGGTGGTATTGCACTGATTGCTATATTAGGTTGTATGTTAAACTCCCGAGGCGAGCGAAGTTCCTAACCGGGGCTTAGGACTTTAACTTGCTGAGTTTATCTCAACCCGTCGTGGTTAACATTTTCAGGCCCTAGATGATGCAGTACCGAGGATCGAAGAGAGCGATCCCTCTGAGGCCCGTGAGTAGGCAGCTGTAGCCTATTTCCTTTTTGACGAGCCTTCCCCCACTTGTACAGGGTTAGGTTAGCTAGGCCGATCCCTTTTTGAGTAGGCCTTAGCTTGTCGCCTGTAGTAAGGCGTGTATGTATTTGCCGGTATGCTGGCTAACCTTCAAATATATAAAATGGTGTTTGTCTTTCCTCTGCTGCCGTTGTTACTATCCCTGTTGTTTGGTTTGGGAGTTGTTCGTTTCCGCATGTGCTTAATTACAAGATAAAATGAATTGGTCGACGACAGTACCTGGGACGTCGTACAAATAGACCTCAAGTGAAATGGGGTTGCCGCGAGCTCGAGAGTCGGGACGTGACAAGGAAAATACAAACAATAATCCATCGAATTTAATCGATACTAGCACAATTAATAAATAATGTACTTTCCAAAATTAATACTTTACTCCAAAAATATCCCATTAATAATTATTCAACAATAAATATTCAACACCCAAGAATAATATTATCCGACAATCAATATTCAGCATCCAAGAATAATTAATCATCCACCACTAATTAATTAATTATTCTCCAAAAACAATTAATTAATTATTACCCAAGTATAATAACAACCAATTTCGAAATTAATAATAAATTAATTAATTCCGAATTTAATAAATTATTATTATTTTATTTCAAAAATAATAATAATATTTATTAACACTAACCATGATTACCGGTCTAACCCAACTATAGTTAATTAACCCAACCAAGATTACTTTAATTTAACCATGATTAACCAACTATAGTTATTCTAACTACAATTAATTTATTCTAACCACGATTAACACTAAACATGCTTAATCAAATAATAATAAAACACTAATCATCCATCATTCAAAAGCACTAATCAAGCTTAATATTAAACTAATCACCATAAGGGAGTTTAGCACCCTAAACAAGGTTTAGAAAATCAACTCACGCGATAGTCGATTCCGATGACACGGGCGCGACGACGGCAGCGAGGACAACGAGCGGCTCGCTCGGGGACAACGACGGGCGACAACCGGCGGCCATTTTCCAACAAAACAGCTTCCGATGAAGCTGTTTTGTGCTGAACAGCAGCCGAACAGCGGCTGGCTATGTTCCGAACAGCGGCCAGCAGCAACCGGCAGCAACTTCCAACGGCAGAAACAGCAAGAAACAGCAAGCAAAAATAGCAGGAACAGCAGCAGACTCAGACAGAGGAGGAGGAAGAACAGTGCAGCTGAGCGGGGCTGGTTCGGCTCAAGGCCGTTGGACGGCCACTCACCGGCGACCGACGGCGAGCTGGCGGGACGGCGGAGCTGCGGTGGTGGTCGGTGATGGCGGCAACAGCAGCAGGCCAGTGTCAACCAGTAGAGAAGAAGAAGAAAGGAAGAAGAAGAAGTTGCTGGGAATGGGGCTGGCGTGCAGGGGAAGTTGCCCAAAGAGAGAGAGAGGCCCACATGGGTGTTAGGCACATTGATGGAGAGAGAAAAAGAAAGTTGACAAAGTCAAAGATGGGATGGGCAAGTGGCTGTCGACCAAGAGAAGAAACGTGAAGGGGAAGAGAGAGAAAAGGGGAAGGGGAGAGAACGTGCGGGAGAAGTCGGGGGAAAAGAAAAGAAAAACACAAAAGAAAAGAAGACAAGACAAAAATCCAAACAAGCATATAGAGAGGGGTATTTTGGTCTTTTCACCTCTGAAACACAAACTCTCAAATATTTGGCTTCAAAATTCGGCCCGTTGAATTTTTTCTAATAATTTTGGGCTCACCAATAAATCCAAGAATCAATAAGACAACATCCAATAGTTAGTTTTGACATCCTTAAAAGTTCGATACCCAATACTGGATTGAAATTCGTGGTTAACATCGATCAATCACGACTTTAGTACGACCTAACTTTCGGGCAGCGTTTAGGGGCTCTCATGCGTTTGACCCGTGGTTTATAGCTTTTCAATCCACGATCGTGCATTCAAATCAAGGCGATCCTCGGTTGTCATGTAATCGCAAGAGGTTAATTGCTCATACTGAGTATATGGCCAAAAAGGAAATCGGTTTAATGTCGTTCGCAATTAATATCGAAGTCGTGCGGAATCACCCGCAATCCGACCTCGTATTTTTACCGAATCAATTTATCTCCATTCGCTAACTAGCCTGCAACAGTGTAGTATTATTCCTCTATGATCCTTATGGTTGAGCGGCCTATCCCTGATTAAATTCACTAGTCGTACGCGTATCAATTCTCAATTGCCTTACCGAACAGTTAGTTAACTCGTGAGAGGCCAACTCAGAGTAAACGTAACTAATAGTGCATTGATAAAATAACCATTTCACATATCCTGAAATGGGTCGAAATTCAGGATGTTACACTTGTTGTCACAAAGTATTGGAGTTGGTTCCGTCTGTGCTTCTCCAATGTCTTCTAAAATTCTTCGAAGCCATAGTGCTTGACTAGTAGCGCTGGCAACTACAATGTATTCAGCTTCCGCAGTGGATTGTGCCACTGAGTCTTGTTTTTTGGATGTCTAAGAAAATATTCCAGAACCCAAAGTGAATGCATAGCCAGTAGTGCTCCTCCTGTCATCAGCTAATCCTGCCCAATAACTGTCAGTATAGCCAATGAGCTTGGTGCTTGCACTTGGGCGATACCAAATGCCATAGTCTGTTGTTCCTCGTAAGTATCTAAGAATTCTTTTGGCAGCTCCAAGATGAATTTAACTTGGACTCTGCATGAACCGCGACAATAGACTTGTTGCATACATAATGCCTGGTCGTGTCGCAGTGAGATATAGTAAACTACCAATCAAACTTCTGTAGAGAGAAGCATCAACTTTTTTCGCTCCATCTTCTTTCAGTAGCTTCTCATTTGTCACAAGCGATGTTGCAACTACTTTGTAGTGGTTCATCTTGAATTTATTTAGGAGGTTCTCAGTATATTTCTTCTGCAAGATAAAGACTCCTCCATTTTGGTTGATCTCGATGCCAAGAAAGTAGTGCATCAAGCCCAAGTCCGTCATCTCGAATGTCTTCATCATTTCTTCTTTGAATTCTTGAATCATCACTTCATTGTTCCCTGTATATATGAGATCATCTACATACAAAGAGACAATGAGTGTGTTGGACTTACCTTGGGTCTTGATGTAAAGCGTTGGCTCGCTCATGCTCCTCCTGAATCCTTGCTTGGTGAAGTATTCGTCTATTCGGCTATACCATGCTCGTGGTGCTTGTTTTAACCCATAAAGAGCCTTTTTAAGCTTCAGAACCTTTTCTTCTTGCCCTCTAACAATAAAACCTTGTGGTTGTTCCACATATATTTCTTCTTGAAGATATCCATTTAGAAATGCCGATTTCACATCTAGTTGATAGATCCTCCATTCTTTTTGTGCTGCAAGGGCTATGAGTGCTCAAATAGTATCAAGGGGAGCAACAGGAGCAAAAGTTTCGGTATAGTCAATACCTGGTTGTTGCAAGTATCCTTTTGCCACCAGCCTTGCTTTATGCTTCTAGATGGATCCATCTGCATTAAGCTTCGTCTTGTAGACCCACTTGACACCAATGATCTCTTTGTCTTCGGGGCGATCAACGAGCTCCCAAGTTTTATTTTTCTCAATCATTTTGATCTCTTCTTCCATGGCTTTTATCCAAACTTCTTCTTTAGATGCTTGTTCGTAGTTTTCTGGTTCTAAAGCAACAAAGTTGCATGTGTTGTAAACTCTTCTAAGGGTTTTTACCCTTAGTACTGGAGACTCTGGAGGAGATTCTTCTTGCGTCACTCTTGGAGAGATTGGTGGAGTTACGCCGTGAGTGGTGGAATTTGGCACTTCTCCTTCTTCTTGTGTGGTTGACTCCTCTTGAGCAGGTGATGTGTCTGGCAAGGCGACATACTTTTTTTCAATCTTCTCATCCTCCCAATTCCAGGCAGTATTCTCATCGAACTTGACGTCTCGACTAATCACGAGCTTCTTAGTTCTTAGGTTGTAAACTCAATAACCTTTTGATTGATCACTGTAACCAAGGAATATTCCTTTTTCAGTCTTCTTGTCGAGCTTACTCCTCTTTTGAGCAGGGATGTGAACGTAGCATATGCAGCCGAACACCTTGAGATGCTTCGCTGAAGGCTTCCGTCCGCTCCATGCTTCGACTGGAGTTTTATTTTGGACTACTTTAGTTGGACACCTATTTAAGAGGTATACAGCCATGTAGACTGCTTCTGCCCAGAAGGTGTTAGGAAGGCCTTTCTCCTTTAGCATGGACCTTGCCATCTCCATGACGGTTCTATTCTTCCTTTCTGCTACTCCATTTTGTTCTGGGGTGTAGCCAACAGTTAGTTGATGATGAACTCCTTCATCTTCACAGAATTTATTGAACTCTCTTGAGTTGTATTTAGTGCCTCTATTGTAACATCCTGAAAATCAACCCCATTTTAGGATTTTATAAAAGGGCAATATTAGTCGAAGGCCTGGTCAGTACAAATTTTCCGAACTGTGTGTTCGTGGGATAATGGATTACAGAGAGGTGTCGATAGGAAATGATTCGCGTACGACTCGCAATTTCAATAAGGAACGAACCCTTCGACCATGAGGACCTGGGCGGGAACGATATCCTCTAAGTACTAGACTATTAAGGAAACGGAAATAAATCGATTCGGCAGAAGTACGAAGTCAATCTGCGGGTGATTTCCGCACGACTTCGATACGAACTACGAACGACGGTAAACCGAATCCTTTTCATCTGGTACTCGGGATTATCAATTGAGCCCTCGGGATCACACGACAATCGAGGGACGTCCCTGACTCGAGAATTGGCGTAAACGTGGTTCAAAGAATGGTTGACCATGGGTCAAATGTGAAGAAAGTCCTAAAAGGGCGTCCGATAATCCAAATTGTACTACGGTCGCAATCGACTCAATTTGGCCCCAATTTTTAATCCGATTTTGGGAACTGACTTCTCAGTGATGTCAGGACTATATATTTGGACGTTGCCTTATTTATTTTGGAATTTTCCATTGGACACGGAAGTGTCGGAAAAAGGAAAAATTGGACCGGGTTTCGGGCCCGCGGGTGGGCCGGCCCAAGACCGGCGGCCCAATGGGCCTTGCACCCATTCAGCCCAGCCCAAGAGGGGCGCAAGTTCCCCTCCATTTCCAGCCCATGGACTTCTCTCTTTTGGACCTTTTGCTTTTGTGCTCAAGTGGGCTTTGTTTATGCTTTGTTTTGATTGGCCCTTCAAGCAAGTGGCTTGCCCACTTGCCTTGGCTCTTATCCAAGCCTTCAGCAGCCTCTTCTCTCTCCTCTTTCTCCCCCAAAATTCGTGCAGCAGCTAGCCCTCCCTCTCTCTCCCTTTTTCTCTTCCTTTTCTCTTCCATTTTTGGTGTTCTTTGCTGTCCATGCTGTTTTCCAGCAAGAAAATGGCCTTGCCGCCATCACCGGAGCCGCTACCACGGCCCAAAGTGTAGTCCTGGAAGTTAGAAAGCTAGCCGCGCACCCCTGGTCACCCCTGGTCGCCGTTAGCTGCCCGTTTCGGCCTTTTCCGCTCAGCTGCACCAGTTCCGCGTGAACAGTAACCAGCACTGTTTTTGGCCCGTTTCGGCCATCGTTTGTCATCCGTTGCCATCCCCGAGCTTACCCCTCGTAGCCCTTGTTCCCCTCTACGCGCCGGTGTCACCGGATTTCCGATCCAAGTAAGTTAACTTCCTAATCCTTGTTTAGGGGTTAATCTTGCTTAGGGGTTAATTAGTTTAATTTTTGTGCTTGGTTAATTATGGGTTAGTTTGTTAATGGTGACTGAGTTGATTAAGCTGACTAGGGTTAGATTAATTGACCATAGTTAGTTTTAAAAGTAACTAGGGTTAATTAATTAAAGTAATCATGGTTAGTTTTAAAAGTAACCAAGGTTAGAATTTAAATATGGTTAGGTTAGATTAACTAGGGTTGAGTTAATTTGTTAACCATGGTTAAGTTTATTTATTTTTATTTATTTATTTAACTTCGGACGAATTTACTGTTCACAAATTACTGTTCACGGATTACTGTTCATGGATCACTGTTCACGGATTACTGTTCACAGCACTGTTCATACAGAAATAAATTTTGGTCTCAAATTGATGTGTTCTTGGTTGTTATGATTTATTGAAGTGCCGATTGTTAATTATATGCGTGAATAATGATGAAACGCATGATCGAAGACCGAGTGGAAGTGAAAGTATTTGATTTATTGAGTTAGTCCCGAGAATTAGGGAATGTACGTGATTGTTGATTGGTGGAATTTGGAATTTTGGAATTGTGGAGTGATACCGCATGACATATTACGTGGATTATCTGAAATGGCATGTCGCATGAGCATGAGTGCATGAGGGATGTTGCATTCACGGCAGAGCAAAGAAAAGAATGGATTATTTGATGATGTGTTGCATGGTCACATTAAGAGGAGAGCTCGGCGCTGCCGGTAGACCGCCAACCCTTGGGGTTGTGCCGTGACCTTTTGGTCATACTGACTTCAGTCGGTTGCCTGACAGTGGTCAGTTGCGGGGCTGCGGCATTGAGCGGGCCCCATGCTCCATAGGGAATGCCGTCGATGGGAGAGAGCCCGTGACGTCGCCGTGCCTCATGGGGGAGGACGATGCCTGGTCTTTGACTAGTAGACCGCCAACCATAAGGTTATGCCGTGGCCTTAGTGGTCATAATAATCGGAGCATATTTGTGGATGTGAGGCACGAGAAAGTTGTGTGAGATGCTCTGATTATTCGCATGCTCTTAATGTCGTGATGGATTAAATGACAGTTTCTACAGGTCACGTGTGCCAAGGCCAAGTAGGGTCGCCTGTGATTGCACCTGTGTATTAAACTATCTTTTGTGGTTATTTCTCTGAGGTGGTATTGCACTAATTGCTGTATTAGGTTGTATGTTAAACTCCCGATGCGAGCGAAGTTCCTAACCGGGGCTTAGGACTTTAACTTGCTGAGTTTATCTCAACCCGTCGTGGTTAACATTTTCAGGCCCTAGATGATGCAGTACCGAGGATCGAAGAGAGCGATCCCTCTGAGGCCAGCGAGTAGACACTTGTACAATGTTAGGTTAGTTAGGCCGATCCCTTTTTGAGTAGGCCTTAGCTTATCGCCTGTAGTAAGGTGTGTATGTATTTGCTGGTGTGCTGGCTAACCTTCAGATATATAAAAATGGTGTTATCTTTCCTCTGCTGCTATTGTTGCTATCCCTGTTGTTTGGTTTGGGAGTTGTTCGTTTCCGCATGTGCATAATTACAAGATAAAATGAATTGGTCAACGACAGTACCTGGGACGTCGTACAACTAGAACTCAAGTGAAATGGGGTTGCCGCGAGCTCAAGAGTCGGAGCGTGACATCTATCGCTCCTTAGGGCTTTGATTTTTCGACCACTTTGATTCTCGACGTGGTTCTTGAATTTTCTAAAAATAGAGAAAACCTCTGATCTTTCTCGAAGAAAATATACCCATGTCATTCTTGTGTAGTCAACAATGAATAGGATGAAATATTTATTTTGACTAAGTGTAAGTGTAACATCCCGAATTTTGGTAAGCCCGATATTATTGGAAAAGGATTCAATGGGCCGAGTTTTGGAGCCAAATATTTGGAAATTGTGCTTCAAGGGTAAAAAGACCAAAATACCCCTCTCTAGAAGCTTGTTTGGATTTTGTTTTGTTTTTGTTTTTCTTTTCTTTCCCCCCCTTCTTATCCGCACGTTTCTCTCTCCTCCCCCTTTTCTCTCTTTTTCCTCACGTTCCCCCCCTTTGTCAATAACCCTCCCCCACTTGCCCTTATCCTCTCTCTTTTCCTCCCACTTGTTTGACTGGTCTTATCTTTCTTTTCTCTCTCCTCTCACTGACAACCCATGTGGGCATCTCTCTCTCTCTCTCTCTCTCTCTCTCTCTCTCTCTCTCTAGTGCACGCAGCAAGTTCCCCCCCTGCAGCTTCTTCTTCTTCATTTCTTCTTCTTCTCTTCCATCGGCCGACGTAGGCTTGCTGCTGCTACTGCATTTTCTTGTTGCTGCCACCATTACAGCCACAGCTCCTCCGCCCCTGCTCTCCACCCGGTCGCCGGTGAGCTGCCGTCCGTCGACCTCAAGCCAAACCAGCTTTGCCCAGCTTCTGTCTTCCTCCTCTGTCCATCGCCACCGCAACGCCGGAGCAGCGAGCTACCACCCCGCCGTTGCTCGGCCACCACCACCCTTCGCCTGGCCACCTTAGACCAAGCTGCCGCTGCCCCCCCTCTTTCTTCTTCTTCTCGGTCTTGGCCGAACCAAATCTGGCCAACCGACCGCTTGGACGCCGGAGCAGCGAGCTGCTGCCTCGCCGTCGTCCCTCCGCCCTAGCCGCTGCCTTGCCGTCACCCGACCACCCTAGCTCAAGCCACCGTCGCCTTGCTCTCTCTCTCCTCCTCGGCTCCTCTGGCCGTGACCAGGAGAAGCGGCCAGCCGCTTCGCCGCTGCCCGCTGCCGCCGGTCACAGCCGTAGGCCCGCCGGGAGACCGTGCCCGAGCTTCTCTGCCGCGCCAGAGCCACCCCTGACCTGCTGCCATCCCTCGAGCTAGCTGGACCACCTCTTCTCTCCCTCTTCAGGTTCTGTCTAGCCATCGCTGGAGCTTTCGCCGCCTCGCCGGAGCGGTTGGCCGCCGTCCGGAGTCACCGGACCGCCCGCCAACCGGCCTTGGACCACCCGCAGCCACTGGTCCCTGCGTTTCCCAGCTTTTTGCCGCGTGGACAGACACCCTCGGCCGAGACCCGGTCCCGGGCCGCCTCGTCCCGACGCGCCGGAAGTTCCCGGGCGTTCCCCTCGCCGCCGCCATCGCACTCGTGTCATCGGAATCGCTAAACCGTTAGTCGATTTCCTAATCCTTATTTAGGGATTAATCTTGCTTAGGAGTAGTTTAATTAGTTTAATTGTTGATTAGTGCTTTGGATGATGATTATTAGTGTTTTAATATGATTGATGAAGCTTGCTTAGTGTTAATCATGATTTATATTAATAAGTAATATTATTATTATTTTTGGAATAAATAATAATTATTTATTATTTTCGGAATTATTAATTAATTAAATTAATTTATAATTTCGAATTATTAATAGTAATATTTTTATTACTATTCATTGCTGAAAATTAATTATTTTTGGAGAAAATAATTAATTGTGATTATTTATTGGAAATGGTTTTAATTGAGTAATTTTGGGGGAAAATTACTATGGTCTATTTTTCCAAAGTCAATAGTATTTATGTACTATTTTATTAAATGACATTGGTTTATTAAAGAATGATTTTATTAAATGAAATTATTTGGGTTGGATAATTAATTATGGGATTGAAAAATAATTATAAGTATTTTGTGGAACTTGAATTATTTTATCGGAACAATCAACTATAGTATTATATGCTTCTTAAATGAGTATCTTTAAGTATAATTATATTTTATACTTATTTGGGATAATTGAATATTGTTGGAAATAGTTGATTGAAGTCGTTTTGAGGACACGTATTTATTTATTATTAAATATACGTGATTATTTGGAAAAGTGTGCAAGTATCGTGAGGTTGATTAGTCGGAATTGATTTACAGACTGTGACTTGAGTTGTTCCCAAGAGTTAGGGAATGTGTGTAATTGAATGCTGATTGGAAATTGAATTTTAGAAATTATCGAGTGAGATCGCATGACATATTGCGTGGGTTATCTGAAATGGCATGTCGCATGAGCATGAGTGATATTTCATTCACGACAGAGCAAAGATATAAATGGATTGCTTGATGATGTGTTGCATGAACACATTAAATGAGGGGAACCCGGCGTTGCCGGAAGACCGCCAATCCCTATGGGGTTGTGCCGTGGCTAGTGGGTCGCCTGACTTCGGTCGGATGCCTGACAGGGAGGGGTTCTATGTGGGACCGCGGTATGGGGGCGGGTCCCGGGCCTCTGTCAATTGCGGGGCTGCGGTAGTGGGCGGGTCCTATGCTCCTTCGGGAATGCCGTCTTTGGAGTGAGTCCTTGACGTCACCGTGCCTCGAGGTAAAGAGGACGAAGCTGGTTTAGCCAGGAACCGCCAACTAAAAGGTTGTGCCGTTTGCCCATGAGGGGGCGTTAATAATCGGAGCATGTGTGAGTGTGAGACATGAGAAAGTTGTGTGAAATGCTCTGATTATTTGCATGCTCTTAATGTCGTGATGATTGAATTGACAGTTTCTGCAGGTTGCGTGTGCCAAGGCCAGGTAGGGTCGCTTGTGTTTGCAACTGCTTATTAAACTGTCTTCTGATAATGTTGCTTGAGGTGTGGTATGTGTTGTTTGTCGGAACTAGGTTGCATGGTTAGATTGCTCCCAAGGCGAGCAAAGTTCCTAACCGAGGCTTAGGACTTTGACTTGTTGAGTTTATCTCAACCCGTCGTAGTTAACATTTTCAAGGCCGTAGGATGGAGGATCGACGCGTGTTACGGCTCGTGGCCGTTTTTGAAGGGAGTAGATTAACCCTGGCTCGTTGGTTTCATTGGCTCGATAGGAAGATGCCCGTGGTAAGGGCTTGTACTTGTAAACTTCCTAGGGTTAATCAGTTAGTTAATAAAGTGATACTTTTGAATGTGTTCTTGTTGTGTTTTCCTGCTATCCCCGTTTTTGTAATTGACCGGTGATTGTGTTTCGCTTCCGCATGCGTTTAATCAAAAGATAAAAATAACGGTCGGCGACGGATCCTGAGGAGTCGCAAATCAAATGACCGCAAGAGAACAGGGGTTGCCGCGTGCTCGAGGGTCGGGGCGTGACAGTAAGGGTCCTCATTGGACCACATACATCGGTATGGACTAGTTCTAATGGTTTTTTAGCTCTCCATGCACCTCTAGATGGGAAGGACTGCCTTTGTTGTTTTCCAAGGAGGCATCCTTCACAAACATCTGAAATTTCTAAGATAGCTAGAAAGTCTCTCATCATATTTTTCTGATGGAGAGTTTTTAGTCCAGCGAAGTTGAAGTGGCCAAATCTTCGATGCCATAGCCATGAATCATCAAGTTGAACTCTCATGGCTATGTCTTTGATATATTTCCATTGAATAGGAAAATTTTTATTCTCCATCTTAACAGAGGCAATGATGTTTTTATATTTATCATAGATAATGTAGGTATCTCCTCTAAAGTATAAAGAATACCCACTTTGAATCATTTGTCCCACACTCAAGAGATTTTGCGCTAGACTAGGAACTAGATAAACATTATGAATATATTTTGGTCCTTTATTTGTTTCTACAGTGATGGTGCATTTTCCTTTGACGTCCACTAATGCACCATTACCCAATTTTACTTGGGAATTCACTGACTTATCAATATCGGTGAATATAGATTTGTTCCCAGTAATATGATTGCTACACCCGCTATCAATATACCATGTATTGTTTTTCTTATCCTTTGCTACTTGGCCCGCGTAGAATATATTGTCTTCACTTTCTTTTTTTTCAACATAGTTAGCTCGATTATTTGTTTTCGATCGACAATCTTTTTCTACGTGGCTATATCTTTTACAAAAGCGGCATTGTGGCTTATTTTTGAACCAACAATCCTTCTCCAAATGATTTGTTTTTTTACAAATGCCACAAGGTGGATATTTTTCCCTTTGTGTAGTTTCTCCTCCTTTTTTATTTTTCTATGAACTCCTTCCACCATTTTTAGATTGATGGGACCGTCCATACATTTATTTTAGATTGAAAGGCACTTTCAATTGAATCTTCATCTTGTGCCATCAGTCTTTTCTCATGTGCTTCTAGAGAGCCAATAATTCACTCACCAATAGAGTTGCCAAGTCCTTAGTTCCTTCTATAGTTGTCACAATAGAATTGTATTTTTTAGTAAGTGACACCAATATTTTTTCTACGACCCTTTGATCAGTGATCTCATCTCCATAGGCTCTCATTTGATTAACTAGTTCTTCTAATTTTGGACGATCTCATAATTTTTTATTTTAAAATTCTCAAAATCTCTTCTTAAAGTTTGAAGCCAAATAATATGTACCTTTTCTGATCCTTGAAATTCTTCTCGAAGTATCTCCCAAGCTCCCTTTGCAGTCTTCGCTCCAATTATTCTCGGAAATATCGTTTCCGAGAGTGCTTGTTGAATAAAATAAAGTGCCCTTGCATCCTTTTGAAGTTGATCCTTTGGAACACTCGCACCTTCTTGCGGAGCCTCGTAACCCTTTTCCACGATGTCCCATAGGTCTTGGGCCATCAAGAAGGTAGTCATTTTGATACTCCAAAAATCATAATTATTCCCATCAAAAATAGGAATGGGAAATGCAGACGATGTAGCAGTGGCCATAGTTTAGTTGTTTGGAATTTGGATGGGTAGTTTTAGGAGTGGGTGGTTAGGACAAACGCCCAATACCAATCGAAGACGTGACTCTGATACCATTGTTGGGAATTTTTGCGGAAGCGTGTATGCAAGTGTTTATGTGTATGTGGAATGTAGCAAGGGAATAAGGAAGAAAATGATTATTTAATTAGCTGGTGAGTAATACAAGGAGAAGAAGAAGTTGGTTGGTTGGGGTGATTCATTCTATTGGACGTCCACCAAGCCTATTTATAGGCATTCATCACCGACCTTTCCATATAAAAATCTCTGTGCAAGTCACAGATTTTCTCATCCTTAATCAGCTTTACATTGACTTCTTGACTGGCTTTGAAGAACAAATATCTCTGCAACTTGCAGAGATAATATCCCTACACAATTCTAGTGATGTCTAGACATTTCCATTGCCGCCTAAGTCTGGATTTATTTTTTTTATTTTTTTTAGTATTCTTTAGCTTATTCTAGAAATTGGATCAACAATTTAACAATTAGCAAGTTGCAATAAAATAATAATAGGTTGGGTGAGAAAGTCGGTTCATTGACCGACTTATTGTCCTATATATAGGGGATGCTGTCCTTCTGTAGCGTGCGTGAAATGTGCTCATGAGTAGGAGTCTTGTGAGAGGAAGAGAGCTGTAAGAGTGGTGTGGTGTGAGTAGAAAGGAAACTAGGGAGGCTAGAGAAAGCCTCTAGTGTTTGTAGGAGTCAGTGTACTCTGAATATTGTAGGAGCTAATTTACTCCAAGTGTTGTAATAGTGATATTAAATTTTATGAGTAATATTTGTACTGCTCAACTCAACAAATGGTATCAAAGCTAGAGTTGCATACCCAACATACATCACTTAGTTTCTTGAATTTGCATCCTACGAAGCACGTAAAGTTGTCATTGCACACTGCTCGCTTAGGCATTCAGCTAATTGCAGCAAGAAATGTCAACTCTACTGATTCGCAACCACAGAATGCTCCAGATATACATCTTGGTGTATGGAAATTGCGAAAATATATTGGATGTACATCCAATACATATATCACTATGCTTCATTGACAAGTCTCCTATCAAGAAGGAAAAGGAGAGACAACACATTGAAAAGCAAGTACAATTAATACGCCTTTATTAATTCCATTACAAACTTTCCACACTATTATACTCACACGCCCACTCACGTCACTTCTCACAAGTCACTCGTGCACTCAATTTCACAGACAGTCCTAGGACATGGCTGACTTCGCGACCATCCTTCGGTTTCTGTCGTGGGCTTGGTCTAGGGAGTGTGGGTATACTTATCAGTCTCGTGCATCAAGAGCAGCCAAGCATGCGTTATAAGCTCTCCGCCTAGCCGCAACAGTTTCATGTGATGGTAAACTTGACAACCATACGCAGAGTAGCACAACATCTCTACCCAAATGCTGCTTATGATCTGCCACTTGTTGTCCTTGCCCTTCAGCGTCGCAGCCAATTCCTGCGCATCTGACAGCACGTGCCACTCCCTGGTGATTATGGATCCCATCTGATCGAGGGAGGGTTTGAGCACGGTCTCTTCTGCCGACAATGTCGCCAAGGCTTCGTCGCGGCCTCTGTACCTGAGAAATGGCTTCAATATGGCGCAAGCATGCTCCAATGTGACGTTGGCAGTCGTTAGGGACAACGTGTAGGGTCGCAGTGCTAGAAGGTATATCATGTAATTGGACAGCAGTTTGCTTCCTTTACAGTTCGGAGATTCGTCGGGCTCTGAAAGGAGGCAGATGTTTGTGGCCATGTGCCAAATGATGATGCTTTTGTCAAATGTTATCGAGATGCTTTTTTCCAACACTTCAAGGGCTTCCTGCGTCCACTCCACATCGCTGCTGAGTTCGTGAGCTTCAAGCGTCCAATTGCCACGTTCCGTGAAGGGCTTATGGCGTCTGATCGCATCGAACTTTTCAATATTTTCCACCAGCAATTCCTTGAGAAAGCGGGGGATTTCCACTCGAGAGTGAATCCAATGCCTTCTCAAGGTCACCTGCTTTTTGCCCAAGCATCTGAAGATTGTTCTGATGGGCCGCGGCCAGTCGGCGTACAGGCGATGATCCGACAAGTCAAGTTGCCCGACTGAATTTGACCACCTTTTCCGCTTCATATACCTTCTAACTAAGAATCTTAACAGCCTTGTCAACATGGGGCAATTTCTTTGGTGATGGCTCATCGCCACAATCGCCCAAGCCGAAAAAGGTTGCAGAACAATTTGGTATCCTTCTAGGGCGGTGAATCCTATCAGTAATAAGTAAGTGTAGGTGACGTACATGTCTATAAAGAAGACATTCTTGAAAATAAGGGCAAATCCGCACAAGGCCGAGACTAGACAGAAAAAGCTAGTGAAGCGACCGATAAGACCGAGCGGTTTACAGAGAATTGGTCGCTTGGTGTAAAGTACATCATACATGAATCCAAGTTCGACCTCAGTTGTGATGAAGGCTGAATCACGACTTACAGTTAACCGATATATGGATAGCGATTCCGGGTGGTAGAGCCAGTTCACAATGTGGGGCTTCAAGCAATTGAACCGATGGTATGCCTTCAGGATAATCTTTTGCTCCTTCGACCATCTGGGCCTCTCCCGCTTATAGAACTCGCTGACAGTTTCCTCTTCGAAGATGTCCGTAGCTGATATGCTTGGCCTCTCCCAGTAAACGGACTTGAGGGCCCAAACTGCTCCCACAAATCGTAGTATCCCAGCAGCAAACAAGGGGAAGTACAAAAACGGGATGGCGGACGAGCTGTCCCAGCAGCGAATTAGGATCCAGATGACGAAAACAACCCTGACGAACAGACTCAGCATCTGCCGGACGATGAGCCGGTTGTCCTCGACCGAATATGCAGTTATGGAGTCGGGGTTCCCAAGCTGCATCAAAAGCAATGGTGCCAGCAACCCCTTGAGCTTGGTGGTGTATTCCGGTCGATCAGAATTGTGGATCTGGACACAAGTGAACTCACCAAGGGCAATGTTCGCAATGTAAGAAGAGAGCAAGTAGGCAGCGAGGATGATGTATCTGATGATGATTGAGGTCATGTATCTCCGGCAGCTGCCGAGGATGGCAAGGGTGATGTAGCAAGCAAGGCTTATGGTGACCAGCCAGTGGATGCCCCAATCTTTCCATAAATATGTCAACATTGGCCATAGTGCACCGGCTATGGATTCTGTCAGATGGAACTTTTTCATGGGGATGTGAAGTCTTCTGCTGTTCTCTCTGAGAAATAACAATGCAAGCCAAACTCAAAATGAGAATGCATAAACCACCTTGGACAAAGAAATAAACATAAATCTCTAAACTTCTTGTCTCGTTCATTCAATATGTTCAGTTAAAGTTTTGGGATCCTAACACTGGTCTAAATCTTTCTTTAGTTTGAATGAGAATATTTACGTGTTGCTGTCCTGCAGAGCAAAACACACTAAAAGAGAAGGAAAAAAGATGAAGTTTCAAAAGTCTATAAGCAATGGCAATTACTAGTTTTGCTAAAACTGATGTACGGCATTGATGTACTTAATGAGATGGCAGATTGCAGAAGGACATTTAAAGAAGCGACTCGTATTCAAACACACTGCCGGCCGCAGAGAAATGTTCACAGAGACCGAAGAAACTAATGACAAGATCATGAATTTTCTGGAAAAATAGAGGAGGTAGAAAGTAGTCTGGCAAGAAACTGAAACCTTTACTAATGCTGAGTGACACCAAAGGAGCTGACGGATTAGGTTCTTGCTGATAAGAGAAATGGCACCGAGTGTTTCTGTGTTCCTGACCCTCGTGGGAAAGCCTAGTTTATCCAATTCTGAAGAGAAGATAAGAGGGATTGTGTAAAGGATGGCGAAAGGAGAGAATTGATTATTTGCTTGTCACTTTAAACTGTGACCCTTTTTCTCTTTGTTGTCCTTGCGCCAGCGACAAACCGTGTGCAGTACTCTTAACTTTACATTATTCCGCGATAAATTCTCAAAGGATAAAGCATATGATTCTTGCACTCTATTTTAAACTCTGATTGAGTTTATGCAAATACATATAAGATTTTTGGGATCAAAATCACCACAAAGTCCCTTTATTATTGCAAATTATAAGATCTAATCTTTAAACTTTCAAATTTATTTAATCTAGTCTCTCAACTTCTCATTGACAAGATCAAATCGGTACACCATAACTATTTTCATGTTATCATAATTACACTATTGTCTAAATTTTAAAATATATATTCAGTCGACTTCATTTCTCAAACCAACCTAAAATAAACTAATCTTCCTTTTACTTTTTTATCCTATATTTAAGTATATTGTAGCTTCTGACATCTTTAATAGTAATTGTAGGATCTCAAATAGCATTATACCGAGGGGATATTCTTGCTATATTAATTCTAAATGTATTCATAAGAATTTTTAGAAACTATATTAATTTAACTGTTGATAAAGTAAGATCTTTTTGATAAGTAAAAGTAAGATCTCAAATAGTGTGTTTGTTTTAGGGAAAACTTTATAATAAAGGAAAATGCATTACGTGGAAATTATTTTCCATAAAAAAAATTTCCCCTTCAAATTAGGAAATTCATTTTCTTAACCTTAATCATGCTTTTTTTTTTTATTATAAATAGTTTTTATGTTGAATAATTAGTTTCAGCAAACCAAACAAAAGTTTTTTTTTTAAAAAAAAACACGTGAAAGTCTAGAAAATTAATATCTGAAAAGTTCTTTCATTCAAATAAACATGCCTTAACTATATTAAATTATATCTTGTTCCTAATTTAAGTTTTCACGCTTTGTGCTTCTTGTGTTTTCTCTATTGGTATCAAAAGCTTAAGCAGTGAATAAAACCAGAAGACCTAGTGGGTGAAGTGTTTACTGGTTTTGATCATATAGTGTACAGTCAGGCTACAATCGGTCATGCTAATTTGAATTTATGATGTGAGCCATACTTGGGACCGTCAAAATGGGTGAATTAGGTCAGATTTGAATTTCGTTAAAAATCGTCCAATTCAAATTGACTAATTCAATCAGTTTTGACCGATTTATATGCAATACAAATTTAGAGATTTATACTCGACCAAACTTATACTTAACTCATACCAAAGCCAACCTATTTGCTAAAATACTCCCATATTTAATTCAACCTATGAAACTAGTTTACCCACTTTCTATTCTTTATACGTATATATTATTTGGACAAAAATGACATTCCAATTGTAAGATGCTAAAAAGTTAGCTTTCAAGATGGCATAGAATTTTTAATTTTTATATTGATTCACAATGAAGAATAAGAAAATAGTACTTGGTGGTGATTTTATAAAATTACAGTAACAAATTTTAATGAAATGGAACATAAGATAGTAAAGAAGATGATTTATACTGATTATGAATTCCGATGACAAGAACTAAAATTAAAATATTATATAAAAATAAATAATGCTGAATGCACCTGGGGAAAGATATACTCCAATAACTAATAAACAAAACTTACAATGATTACTAAAAGAAGCGTCGGCCCTCACCTAGGGATTCTCACTCTTCAGCCTTGGCATGTCAATAACCATCATCGCAGGCCTAGCACTAGCAAGTAGCAAGTGCAGCAGAAGATGATGACTGAGAAGTAGCCGAAGAAAAAGAAGAACCAACTTCTTCTAAACAAGTACCCCCAGAGCTAATCTGCATTATATAACCCCTCAACATATTTGTAGGAAAGTGTGGTTATTCTGTGGGATGCATCCCACCAGATAGATTCTCTTCCATAGGTTGACTGTCACCGTTTTCTTCTTCCAAATCATCATCAATATCAATGGAGTTTGAACAATCTGAACCGAGATCAACCCATTTCGAACGAACAGGGCAAGTTGAAAGTGATTGGAACCCGTGATTGCATTTGGTCAAGATCCTAGCTCTTTCTCCCTGAACCAGCTCAGAGAGGCAAACATCACATTCAAGACCCTCCTTGAGCTCCTGGGGATTGAACACCGCCACCGGCAGAGAAAGCAGGACCTTGAGATCAAGCCCAGTACGTACAGCCACCGCTGGAGGAGAGGAGGTCGTGGCCCTGATCAAATCTGGCTAGGTGAGGGCCGCGATGCTCTTGCCAGCAATCATTGAGACCCTGGCAACTAGTGTTTGGAAGAAGATGAATAGGAAAAAAAAAGATTACAAAAAGAAAAAAAAAAGGAAAAAAATATATAAATCATGCACATCAGCCGCCACTCATCTGACCATGTTACGTAGAAAGGCCTGCACCAATTGAATTGTTACGCCAGTATTTTCCAATCAAAATTAGCCGCATGAATTATATTAAAAAATTGTTCAAATATTTAGTGGATATCAAGCTCATGAGTATTGCAAAGAACCTTGAGACCACTACTAGCCCAAATAATTAGATTGGCCAAATTAAATTTTTTAAAATTAAATTGATAGTCATATATTAAATTTATACCTTTTTAAATAATTTTCTTCTCCAATTTCTCTGCTCACTAAATGTCTCCAACATTTCGACCCAAAAATTAAAAATGTCTCGAACATTATCTATACCCTCTATGATAACTATATTACTATTTTTCCTTGTCTATTTGGTTTAGCTTGTAACTAATACACCCTTGTCTTTGATGACTCCCGAGCTCTGTGGTCTCTAAGGGTTCATTTGACAACGATTCTATTCTTGAGAATAATTTTTTATTAGAAATGATTTTTTTTATCCTGCTCCTGAGAACAATTTCTGAATATTTAAAATGTTTGATAAATTGTTTAAAATTTTTATTCTGGGAATAGAAATGTATTTGGTAAAAAATTTCAATTTTTTGATTCTTTTAATTTTTTAGTACTTTTTGTTCTAATTTTCTTATATTTCTCTTTTTTTTTCTTTTTTCTTTTTTCTTTTTCTTTTTCTCTTTTGTCTCATTCTTCCTCTTTAGTGGCCGAGCAAGGTTTGGCAATCTCGCTAGAGGCTCGCTTGGCCACCAATGAGGCTCAGCCTCGTACAAATCGGAGAGGCCGAGCCTCGCCAATGGCCGGGCAAGGCTCGACCTCACCCAAGCAGTGTAACACCAAGCCTCATCGGTTACTGGGCGAAGCTCACCCAGCCATTGGCGAGGGTCAACCTCACAAGCCGATGTGAGGCTGGGCCTCGCGCCACCTAAGTGAGGTCAGACCTCGCTTGGCCATTAGGTGCGGTCTTGCCTGGCCAAGGCAAGGCTGACCTCGCATCGCCTAGGCAAGGCTCTAGCGAGCTCGCCGGACCTTGCCCAACCGTTCAGCGGTGGCGGCCTAGGGGCGGCGATAGGGTGGCAAGGGGTTAGGAGGAGGAAGAAGAAAGGGAAGGGAAAAATAGGAGAGGAAAAAGCAAAAGGAAAATTTGATTCTCAAAATTGTTCTCGAGAGCGAGAAGTAACTTTTTTTTTATTCTCGATTCTACTCCAAACCTATTCCCGAAAACAAAAAATTTACCAAATGGATTTCTATTCCAAATCTGTTCCTGGTAATGAAAGAACAGAATCAGTTGTTCATGAGAATGTTATCAAAGAGACCCTAATAACTAATGCAAAAAGATGAGCACTTCTCGAATACTTGACCACCCTCTTCTTCAACTAAGCAGCAGATATCCACAGGAACAACGAGGTGAATGAACCGGGCCCGAAAGCCAGAGCTTTCTACGATGGCCTGCACTTCAGAGGAATGGTCCGATACCGGGGGTAAGTACACTAGGAGTGTCATTATTTTTGTACGACGCTCACTTTGGTGCCAAAACTTTTTTTTCGCTCACTTGAGTGTCAAATTGAAATAAAATCATTCATTTGAGTTCCACTTCGCCGGAAAAGCTGACGCGGCCGTCGAAATGTTAACGTGGCAACCGGAAAATAATATTTTAATATCTTAATTAATTTTTCTAATTTTTAAAATTTAAAAAAAAAAATTTAAGGCCAGCGAGGGCCACCATTGACCCTCGCCGGCCGCAAAACCCTCCCCAATTGGGCGAGGGGGCCCTCGCCGTTAGCTACAAAGGCCTTGGGTGAGGCCATCACGGCCTCCCTATGGTTGCCGAGGGCCATTGTGGCCTTGTCCAAGGCCAGATCTGGGCAAGGGCTGCCTAGCCTTCACCGTCGCCGTCGCAGGTGTCACACCCCAAATCACACGAACCAGGGCATGACACGGCCATCCTTTTTCCAAAGGACGAAGCCTCAACAAACCAACATATAACCTTAATGAACATATATACATCCACTTATATATATATACAACAAAAGGCATATGGTTACAATATCAGAGTTTTCTAAAACCACCAAAAATACATACACCTCCTAAACAACTAGCTCAAGTTCACTAACCAAGCTAGCTTACCAAAAATTTCCCACAAGCAAAAAGTCCTCCCCAATACGAGCACTCACGTCCTATTGGCGACTCTCTGAGGAACCTGAAAAACATGAAGAGATGAGGAGTGAGCTACCACGGCTCAGTGAGTAACACATTTCTTCCAAGCGGATCGGGAATTCACTATGCACATTTACAATACCAATATAATCCACTTTGAACATATCATATATATTTCAAGAATCAACAAAAATAGGTACCAATGGTCAAGTCCATTGGTCAATCTCATAAACACATGCCAAGGGTCTATCCCATTGGCTAAACTCAAATCAAATGTCAATGGTCTACTCCATTGACCAAGCTCAAGCTCAAATGTTCAACCATGATCACATTTAACGCCCGTGACAAGGCGACCAAGATTCCCCCCTTGGTTAGGTCTCCACCTACTATAAGCCGGTGGCTCGGCCCACAAGGATATCCTAGACTAGTATGCGCATACCCACAAGCCATTCATTAGGCTCACAGCGACATTGAGCATCAACACCAGCAATAATCAATCCCCAATAATCCACCACATAATCAAAATCATTTCATAATCCAAGCATTTAATAAATATGGAAACACTTTACATAAACAATCCAAGCATTTAATAAATATGGAAACACTTTACATAAACCAGAAGTTTTCCAAGGTCCTTTGATAAGGTTTCGCAAACCACTTTCAGGCAAATATCCCAACAAAAGACAATTCCCTCATTTAAACAACAAACGGTAGTAAAAACCCGATCCTATTTTTATGCATCAAAGAATGCTATTTTTCAACTAATAGCATATATTACCCATAATATTCTTCAAATATGAGTTTAAAATACAAGGAAGAAATAGAGTCACTCACCTGAGAAAAGCCAAAAATCAACTAAGCCCTTAATTGAGCCGATGCACTTGAATTCCTAATAATTAATTCAAAAATAATATTAAAGACCGGGTAAATGGGCATTCTAAATAATGACTCGGCTATATTACACCTATTTATCGATAACACGACACCTACGTGCCTAAGGAAAGCTTGCCTTAAACGAAAACCTATTAATATACGCGAAACACGGACACGCAAACAGCTTTGTCGCCCCATAACTTCCTCCACAAAAACCGGTTTCAAGCCAACTTATAGTCATTAGAAAGCTCTTTTGATGCTCTACAACAATCCCCATAACAGCCGCCTCAAAATCTCGCCAAAAACAGCAGAAAACCAGGCTCGAAGCTACTGTTCGCTACAGTAACAGAACGCGCGCCGAACTTCAAAAATTTATTCCGGACAAACCGCAAGCTCAAATTCGATTCCGCAAAATGCCATAGCTTCACAACATCCTAAATTATCTTTCCCATAAAAATTTTCAGCTCAATGACCCAAAAATCAGACTTCGCCGCCCAAAACTCCATAAACTCCGAATTTCAAACCCTAATTGTGATTATACCTTCAAATGACAATTAAAGATCTTGATCACTTACCGGCGTCGTAGGATAATGTCAAGATAGCTTGGTGAATCATCCGGATCATAGGTGCGCCAAAAGTTCTTTCATTTTGCCCCTTTTTCCTTCTCTTTCTCTCCTCTTCTCTCGTTCTGTTTCTGCTTGTTTCTGTTTCTGCTCTGATTCTGCTTTCATCAGCTTGCACGCAGCAAGGAGGAGGAGTCAAGTGGGCTGGGCTGGGCTGGCTTTGGGGCCCATATATTACAAATAAGAAGGTGAGATATTCGAATCTTCACTTTCTCAGTGGGTTGGAGTAAGGACAATTTAGTTTTAGATGTGTATTTCGACTCTCATACCCTACAATGAGACATGTCAAAAATTTGAGAGTAAGAATTAGAGTAAAAGTAGAGTAGGACCAACAACAAAATAAATCCACATATTGTAAGTATGCTGAAAATTTCGCGTTTTATCCTTTGACAAATGGGGACCTCGTTTGTGGTATAGTAACGTGTGTAGATGCCAAGAAGGTTGAAAGAGAGGATCTAACTAAGGTTGAGGCGTGCTGCGTCCATGATCTCAATATTTTCCCCACGAGGCCAGGCTCGGTATTGGCCCCCGAGCCTAGGTTTCCGGCGGCCAAACTTGGTACCCGGGTTGCACTCGAGACTTATTCTCAAATGTGAAATTCGTTATTTTCTTGCAACAAACGGATTTCCATATTATTTGCAAAATACAACTTCTGGATATCTCTAGAGCCAAAGACTGGCTTCTCAATAGGAAAATATTAGGCAATGATGTTAGGACAATCCAGAGACCTGTGATTGTCTAGGAGCAACAATCTGCGCAAGACAAGGGCTAGTTCTCCCTCTATCTCCCTCTCAATAAGGGAGACTGTCTAAAATTTTAAGCAATTTTAATTTCTCTGAATGCCCTACACAACAGAATTTACATTCCTTATCAGTTACCGAAGGAAATGTTCACTGATGAATTCAAAGTGAAAACAGCCCTAACAACGCAGACAAGAAGGTCCCACACAGAGCAACCGTCAGGTGAACGAAAGGAGCCAGATGAGCAACCAAAGTCTCCAATTTTTACCCTCAATTCGTACCATTTCATAGACTTTTTTGCTGCTATCGCAATTATGAAAGGAGGCAATAACCTCAAATCATTTCTTTACCATACAAGCTCTTTACCTTATCTGCCTGCAAAAGAGGAATTTTTTGTGAAGTGGACCATCTTGCTGTTGCTATCCTTGGGTATGCAAATTTTGGACTGACTGTTGATCCAAGTCTTCCGTGCAAATAACATATCCATTGGCTGAATTTCCAAGTCAATCAATCAATTGTCAATTTGGGCTGAATCAATCAATTCATATGTATCCACATATTTCTGTGAGTTATATCACTCGCAAAGTCTATCGATTTGACGCATCATAGCATGAAATGAGGCATGCTCATACCCCTAGGCACCAAGCACCGCCTGTAAAATCTGCTTCACTCTCTCATGCCACTCACCAAAACAAAGTCCTTTGTTTGAAATAAAATGGCGCGCTCGTCATGCTTCTATATCCGTACACATGATTTTCTTGTACTTGTGGTCACATCCTATTGGCACTCACAATCTCTCTCGTTATGTGAAATCTATGTGTCTAGAGGACGAAATATTTGCACTGTTGCAATTTAAAGAGAGATTCGAGATTGCCAATGTTTCCAATGATCCTCTCGCTCGTCCCAAGACACTATCGTGGGAAAACAGTCGGGATTGCTGCTCCTGGGATGGGATTGAGTGCGACATGAGCACAGGCCATGTAATTGGTATCGATCTGGGAAGTAGTTTTGTATGGTTCTATAGACAACAACAATACCCTCTTCCAGCTTGCTCGTCTTGAAAGGCTCAATCTCAGCGACAATGACTTCAACTACTCTCAAATACCGTCCCAAGTTGGAGATCTGTCGAGATTGACTCATCTTGATCTCTCTCTTTCTGTTTTTTTCCGGGCGAGTCCCATCAGAAATCTTCAAGCTGACGAGGTTGGTGTACCTTAACCTGTGTTGCAATGAGGATCCACATCGTCCTCTAATTTTGTTGGAAATGGAAGCGCCAGGCCTGAGAAGCATAGCTCAAAATCTGACCAGCCTGGAAAAACTTTTCCTAAGTGAAATCTTCATATCGGCTGAAGTGCCCATCACTCTGGCAAATCTCTCAGTGCGACCTGCACGGTGTATTTTCGTCTGCCATTTTTCATTTACCGAAGCTGCAATTTCTTGCGGTAAGTGACAAGGATGTTCTCACGGGCAGCTTGCCTGACTTTAACTCAAGTAGTCCTCTTGAAGAGTTGGACCTGGCTGGCATGTGCTTTTCAAAAGAGCTATCCTCTTCAATCGGAAACCTTCCTTCCTTAAGCTATCTTGATGTAAGTGCTTGCAACTTCTCAGGATCCATCCCGGCTTCGTTGGCTAATCTTAGCAACCTGAAATACCTAGGTGTCAATAGGAACCCATTCCAAGCCCAGTCCATTTCCTCTTTGTTTTGGGTTTGGAAGATTAAAAAGCTCACCGGTTTAGGCCTCTCTTGCATCAATTTATATGGTGAGATTCCACCTTCAATCAGAAACTTGTCTCAGCTGGATCTATTAGGCTTTGCGTGCAACCAATTAAGCGGTACCATCCCATCTCAAGTCATGAACCTTACTTGACTGGCCGTGCTAGTCCTTAAAGGCAATAAATTCCATGGCGACATACCTTCATCAATCTATCAACTCCACAATCTCCGTGTCCTCATCCTTACAGAAAACAACCTCAGTGGTACGGTTGAACTAGACAACTTTCTCAAGCTTAAACAATTGGAAGTGCTCCAACTATCATCTAACAGGCTATCATGCGGCAAGAGTAGTGTGAATGCTATTCTTCCTCAGATTTGGGCCCTAGGACCGGCATCATGCAATTTGAGCAAGTTTCCGGCATTCTTACAAAACCAAGAGAGTATGAATTGGTTGGACCTGTCGGATAACAACATTAGGGGAGAAGTTCCCTTTTGGGTGTGGAACGGAAGTTTAAACAGCATGGAGTACTTGAATCTCTCTCATAACTTCTTAATTGGTCTTGATCGATGTTACCCGTTCAATCCCTTATATATGGACACAATAGACCTATCTCATAACATGTTGAAAGGACAACCCCCTGAAGCACTGCCGTCCATACAGTCCTATATAGTATCCAACAACAAGCTGACTGGGCCTGTGCCAAGAGGGATTTTCAAATGATTCTTTTGAAGGGAACTCGGGACTCTATGGGGAATACATATATAGGAAATGTTGAGATTTAGGGGATGCGTCAGGACAACCTACAACCCACCAAGAAGAAGATGTGGGATCACCAATTGAACTCAATTGGAAAATTGTTCTGATGGGGTATGGGAGTGGCTTAGTGATTGGAGTGATCATGGGAAATGCATTCACCTCCTGGAAACATGTTTGGTTTGAAAGAAATGCCAGAAGAAGGCGACGGCATAGTCGGAGGCAACCTAGGAGGGGTAGGAACTCATGGTCAGGCAAGTTTTTAAATTTATTTAGATATTAGAACTTACTGAAAAAGGGGCTACGTATTTCCCTCTTTTTCTTAAATGTACTTGTTTCTCATAGTATCTTTGCTGTAATTTATGTCAAACCTTCGCATGCTTTATTTAATCTCTCATCACATCTGCTTACCACCTCTCTAAGGTGCACTTACACTTTTTGTTACAAATCTAAAAAGTACTCCTATCTAACAATCAAATTAAAATTGCCAAATGGATTATTCTTTAACCAAGGTTCCCATCACAAGCTGAAATCCATTTTAAGATTTTAGTAGAACCATCAATGGCAAGGGTATAATGTTCTCATAACTTCACGCCAATTTAGATCTCATCGGCGCTTCAATGAATTCCTTTTTTTCTGTCACTATGCCAATTAACATTTGAAAAAATATCCGCGTTCGGAGGGTGATTGGACAAGTACTATAACAAATTATTCTCACGGATCTTCTTTGTTGTGTGTGCGGTAGGAAATAGCACTCTCTCATAGAGCAGTATATTATGCAGAGAACCAACATGCGACCGTTGAAGTTCTTAAAGTTCTTACTATGTCTGCTTGCTAATCATGTACCCTGGAATTTACACAGTGAATTCATTCGATTTTTCTTTTCAACCGTTTCTTTGTTCACTGAAACGTATCTGCTCTGTTCCGGCTAAAAACGGAGGGCCAAGAATCCCACATACCTATTGTGCATAAATCTTATATAACCGAGCTTCTGCTAGCGGTTTGAACTTATCATGTTTTGGTGTTGATATGGAGACAAATCTTTGGCATGCCACTTAGCTCACAACTGATCTCAATAAGCTAACGACGACATCCAAATACATTACAATTTCATAAACAAATCAAAATCAATCGATTTTTCTAATAATATGCAAGGTAAGAATTTGGGAGAATTTACATGAAACCCTCGTCGAATGAGGACAAACATCTCCATTAGTTTCCTGCTTGGCGTTATCTCTAGACACGCTCACCCTCTAACCTTACGATAGGGAGGGTCCTTATTGAATATCAGAGTCGCACAACTCTATAATACTCTCACAAGAGAAGCTCTTAATAAAGGAGATGAACACACTACTATTCTTGCTGAAATGTCTTTTCACTCGCCATTCTTAAAATTGATTACAAGACTCACTATATATAGGCTTAAAACATGACTCTTGACATACCTTAGATATATGAAAGGACATGTCTAAATACATAGTAATAAATACACTGTAGTATGTGCGTCGAAACGACTTCCATTGGTTTCGACGAAAAACACAAAGAGTCACGAGAGATAGGCGGTGATAATTTCAATATTCCCCCTCACCGGCTACTCTCTCTAAAGATAGTCCTCGTGACCATACCAAGCTGAGGTCAGAACTCTTCAAACTTTGCAGCTCCAAGACCTTTGGTGAAGATATTAGCAACTTGAGCACCTGTGTTGATGTACTTCATCTTGATCTTGCCCTTTAACACTTTCTCTCGCAGAAAGTGATAGTGGACTTCCACATGCTTAGTCCTAGCATGGAAAACTGGATTCTCTGCCAAGCTTATAGTTGATAGATTATCACAATACAATATTGTTGAATAATCTATTGACTGATGAAGATCATCCAATAGCTGCACTAGCCACGTGCTCTCCTGAGCCGCCATTGCTGCTGCTCTGTATTCAGCTTCTGTTGTAGACAAAGACACAGTCGGTTGTCTTTTACTGCACCTGGATACTATTGCCGATCCAAGATTAAATGAGTATCCGGTAGTTGATCGTCGTGTGTGTTGATCTCCAGCATAGTCGGCATCACAATGACCGACCAACTCACTTGATGATTCCTTTTTATACAAGAGCCCAAAATCAAAAGTCTTCTTTACATACCTTAGAATACGCTTGGCTGCATCCAAGTGAGGCTTCCTTGGCTTCTCCATGAATCGACTCACTACTCCTACTGCAAAAGCGATGTCAGGCCGAGTTATGGTGTGACATCCTGAATTTCGACCCTTCTCGGGATTGATCAATTTTAATCACGAATTTCAATCCAGTTTCAAGTATCAAACTTTCAAGGATGTCGAGACTAAAATATTGGACGTTGCCCCATTGATTCTCGGATTTATCGGTAAGCCCGAAATTTATTGGAAAAAGATTCAACGGGCCGAAAAATTGGAACTAAGAGGAGATGGACCAACCGAAGGCCCAATGGGCCTTGCGCCCATTAAGGTTTGGCCTAGTGGGCCCCAAGCCAAGCCCACCAAGCCTAAGTGGGCCCAACTTCAAGCCTTGAGCCCAATTGCATTTTCTAGCCCATTTCTCCACAATTTGAGCCAAAACCAATTTTATTTAAGCCCGTACAAAATCTTGGCCCATATACGCATATAGTACGGTATACTATACTTTGAGAAATTACCATTTTACCCTTTCTAGAAGATGCATTTAATTTTTGGGGACAAAAGCCAAGAAAGTCAAGGAAATTGATGGGAAATGATGGTATGGAAGGGAAATTGGACTTGGCTTCTTCCTCTCTCTCTCTCTCTCTTCCTCTCTCTCTTCTCATTTCTCTTCCTCCCCTTTGTGCAGCCCACACTCCCATGTTTTTCCCCATCTTCCTTTGTGACGTCCTGAAATTCGAGCCCTCTAAGGGAGGACTAAACGTTAATTTCGTCAGTGCATTGTTGGTTGATCTCACTCGGAACTGATCACTCCTGAGATACTGACCTTGAGGGGAAAGGCTAATGAGGACAGAACTCGTGCGACTAAAGAACTTGACCTGGGAAAACGACTCGATCGTGAGACTTGCATAAGGACGATCCTGTAGATATGCAGGCCGATTTCAAGGACGACTAGAAGTCAATTCACGGACAGAAATAATGGAACGACGGGTGATTCCGTCTACTGTTATCAAACCCGTGAATGGCCCTATGTTGATCCTTGGTAATCGTGTACTTTGAAATAAGAATCAATCCTTCACAATTTCATGCAGTCAAGGACGTCCATGTGTCGAAAAGTCTTGAACGTGAATTGGCACGAGTCGGTTACGCGTGAATCCTCGAAGCTGCCTATCAGTCTAAGTAGTACCAAAATGGCATTCGGGCGAAATTGACAAGGCATGAGAATCCAATATTGGACTTCGAATATTCAGGAACGTCCAGGACGGACTTTTGGACAATGCTTCGTAGTCAGTCGACAGTGTCAGATGAGCCGAGTAATTGGAAAAAGGGATTTTCGGACCGAGGAAATGAGCTTACGAGGACGTGAGCCGGGCAAGATCAATGTGGGCCTCACGCCCAAGATGGGACAGCCGCCATGGAAACCCCGAGGCAAGCAAGTGAGCCCGTTGGGCCAAACCGACCCTTTACCCTCCCAAGCCCGTTGTCTAACCTTAAGCCGTTTTGAGCCCAATAAATTCCCGAGCCCGTTCCTATTCATTTTCCGGCCCATTTCCTAGGCCTGCCCTTCATTTTCAGCCCAATGACAGATTGGGAAATGTGCAAGGTGGAAATGACCATTTTGCCCCTAAATATTTTGAAGAAAAGTCAAAAGGAAGAGAGAGAAGATGATGTCACTTGCTTGGGGAATTGGAGAAGGCATTTAATGCCCTTAATGAAGCTGAATTGAAGCCCTCAATGCTCTCTCTCTCCCCTTCATCTTCTTCAAAAAATTCGCAGCCCTTCTTCCCTTGTTTCTCTTCTTCCTGCAATTTTCAGCTTCTGACCTCTCACTGAATTTTGAGTTGTTCATTGCCTTCCCAATGGAATCTCGGGCCGTGCCACCCACTGTTGCGCTCAGGAGAGAGAATCCATACGGATAGCACCCGCCGTTCGTCGAACGGAGCGGCTGTCCGATCCGTACAGCGGCCGGAAGCCGGCTGCTCGCCGACCGCCTATTGTTCACGCGGTACTGCACAGTTTCGCCTTTGCTACTGTTTTCCTCCATTTCCGACCAAACCACCGCCTACACCAGCCACCCACAACTCCCCCTCGACCCCCTGGAGCCTCCGGTCACCAGCCACCAGCTCGCCGGAGCTCTGGCCAGCCTCTTTTTGATCCGACCAGCAGCTTCCTTCTACTGCAGTGCTGTTTTCTGGAATTTTGTGTTTGGGCAGCGGCAATTGCTGTGGTTTTAGCCTCAGGACCAACTTGGATCGCTGTGGTGGAGGTCCCCGGGTGTCGGGTTTCGTCGCCGCCGCCGCGCCCGTGCCGCCGGCCCGTTTAACGGGTGAGTTTAGCCCCTAATCCCTATATAGTGCCTAAACTTGCTTAGGGTTGGTTTAGTTAGTGATAATTTTGGTTTAAGGGGTTTAATTAAGTGCATTAGCCCTAAGAGAGGTGGTTAGATTAAAGGTTAAGATTAGATTAGCTTAATCTTGTTTAATTATGCTTAATTGTGTGTTATGTGCTAATTAAGCATGCTTTGCTTGATTAAATTGATTAATTGTTTTAATTAATTAATTAATTTAATTTCTGCATTTATTGATTAAATTATGTGATTTATGAATTAAATGATTTAATTATTAAATTCGGAAATTTCACTGTTCATGTTCACTGTTCACGGCACTGTTCATCCGAAAGTGAAATTGTGCATAATTTCATGTGCCTTGATCATATGATGTAAATTAAATGTGGCATTGCATAAGCATCCACTTGAATTGTGTGATTTTCACAAAAGAAAGAAAATGGCTTGTCCGAGGGACACCGGAAATGGACTGCCTTTATGAGAAAGAAAGTGATTTGTTCGAGGGACACTGGAAATGGACCGCTTTTATGAGAAAGGTGGGGAAAATGGTTTGTCCGAGGGACATCGGAAATGGACCTCTTTTGTGAGAAATGATTTGAGGTTTCATATGCAAGCATGTGTGCATTGGCTAATGCTCAAAGATAATAAGTGGGTTGTAATGGTATGCTTGCGTGATCACTAAGTTGAAACCACCGTCTTGGGAGAGTATCCATTGACGTTCTGTGGGCATGCGGTCTTGGGAGAGTATCCCTTGACGTTCATTGGGCATGTGGTCTTGGGAGAGTATCCCTTGATGTTCTATGGGCATGCAGTCTTGGGAGAGTATCCCTTGACATTCATTGGGCATGTGGTCTCAGGAGAGTATCCCTTGATGTCTTTTGGGCACAGAAGAGCACGATTGCGCCTCTGCGGAGGAAGGGCGCTGTAGCGCCGTTGCGCCTTGATTGTAGCCTTGTGGGCAGTAATAATCGGAACACGTGTGGATGCAAGAGTGCATGAGAAAACATGGCATCATTGGTTCCGATTATGCATGAGATGATCACATCATTTATGTCACGCACGCATGAATTGATAACGTGCAGGGTGTGGCAATGGCCAGGTGAGATCGCTTATGGTGCAACTCGCATGTGATTGATGAACTGCATCATCTAACGGCGATGTGCATTGCATGTATTGTGCTGACTTATAACGTGTAGGGTATGGCATACCGGTAAGGTTGCATGCGAACCGACTTTTGATTGTTGGTTGACCCCGCTTGATGTTTTATTGTTGATTGCTGGTTGTTTGTGGTTGGGTTGAGTGAGGGGTGGTTTTAGAGAGATATCCCAGATTGAGTTGGTGTACTAACCGGGGCTTAGGGGAAGAACTCGCTGAGATTTTATCTCAACCCGTCGTGGTTAACCATTTTCATGCCCCTAGAATGGCGCACCCGCAGTGGAGAATCCTGCCCCCGCATCTCCAGTGATCGACCTGACAGAATCGAGTCTGATGGGTCCGAGTGACCGTGGTGTTGAACCCGAGGGTTCATTTTGTATAACTGGATTAGCCTAGTTTCTTTTTGGCCTGGCTTAGAGGATGGATCAGCCTCTTTTGACGGGCTTGTAATTCGAAAGACGATCATCCGTTGGTTAATCCAGTAAATTGTATAAATGAGTAGTCGAGGTGTCTACTATTCATCCCTCTATCCCTGATTGATTGATTGATCGTTTGTTGGACTGGGGATGGTTCGTCTTCTGCTTGCGCATAACGAAAGATTAAAATGAATGGTCATCGACGAGTCCTAGGACGTTTCTTTCTATCGACCAAGAGAAGGGATTGTCGCGAGCTCGAGAGTCGGGGCGTGACATCCCCGTCGGTTTTGATATCAGAGCGGGGTAGAGACTTGGAGTGATAAGGTATGTGGGATATTTGGGATAGTGAGATAGGGATGACTTTTATATCATATGTTTATGATTTCTTTTGTGGCCTTGTGTGGCTTTGTGTGGTGGCGGGTTGCTCATAGTTCAGAGTGATGAGCAATCCTGAGTAGAGAGAGCCCTTAGGCGTCGGGCAGCGTCTGGTCAGACTAGTGCTAGAGGTAGCGCGCAGGCAGATCCTAAGTTAGACGGGATCCTGCTGGCACTAGAGACCTTGTTAGGACAGCAAGCTGTGTGCTTTTGCTGTGGTCTTTGTGGTTCCCCTAGTGAGAGGAGAGGTCTGTGAGAGACCAATGCCTAAGCTGGTAGAGCAATTCCTAAGATTGAAGCCACCGAGATCAATGGCGTGGGCGACCCTGAAGCTGCGACCCTTTGGATAAGGGATAACGAGAGAATTGTTACAGTGTTGAGGTGTTCAGAGTAAGATAGTGTGGTTCTGGCGGCTTATTAGTTTCAAGGTAATGCCGGTACTGAGTGGGAAGCCACTCAAGGAAGAGTGTTCCCTGAAGGCACGGTTTAAACATGGGGTACTTTTCGTGAAGCTTTCAATGGGAAGTGCTTCTTAGACAGTGTGAGAAGGTCAAATATGGCAGAGTTCCAACAGTTTTGTTAGAATCGGATGTTAGTGGATTAGTATGAGGCGAAGTTCACTAAGTTGGCCAAGTATGTGCCGAGATTGGTAAAGGACCCTGTGGATAGGGCGAGATGTTTTAGAGATGGCTTGAAGCCAGAATTGAAAGCCTAGCTAGTGCTCTTGAACTTAAAGAGCTTTGATGAGATGTATAAAATGTCCTCGATGATAGAGAAGAATATGATCGAGAGAGTGACAACATTTGGCTCGCAATTCGTGCCTAATAGAGACAATCGTCGGTTTGGGAAATGACCGATGATGAGGTGAAGGAATCCCATCCCACCCAACAGAAAGAATTACATGGAAAAGCCGATCGCCCGAAACTAGGTCGCGAGGAAGCCATTGCATATGGTAGATTGTCAAGGAAAGACAATTCAGTTTAACCCAATAGTGGGTGGTCGTTTTGAGTTTGTGGGAAATCGAGGAGGACTTTCCGTTCCTCTGATTTCGTCACTCGAGGTGACTCGGTTGTTAGGAACTAGATGCCAAGGGTATTGGGTTGGTGGCAAATACCCTGGTAGAAGGATCAAAGGTGGAGGATAGTGCTGTGGTACAAGAGTATATGGATGTGTTTCCCTCTCTAAGAGAAATTGAGTTCGTAATTGAGTTGGCCCGTGGGACTAAACTGATTTCCAAGGTGCCTTATAGGATGGCCTTGTCAGAATTGAAAGAATTGAAGGTTCAGACGCACTGGGATGAGCGTCTCCTTGGGGAGTGTCGGTACTATTTGTAAGGAAAAAGGACGGTTTGTTGAGATTGTGCATTGATTACCGACAGCTTAATCAAGTGACGATTAAGAACAAGTATCCATTGCTAAGGGTTGATGATATTCTGGTGTACTTGCAGACCTTGAGGAAGCATGAACTTTATGCTAAGTTAGCAAGTGCGAGTTTTGGCTATCTCGCGTGGCATTTTTAGGGCATGTAATTTCAGGAGAAGGGAACACCGTTGACCCGACTAAGATCGAGGTGGTTATGAATTGGCCGAGACCTATGATGATAATTGAGATTCGAAGTTTCTTGGCATTGGCGGGATATTATAGATGTTTCATGGAGAAGTTTCTTTGCGATAGCCATGCCATTGACGAGGTTGTTAAAGTAAGCGGAGAGGTTTGATTGGACTGACAAGTGCGAGCATAGTTTCCAAGAGCTCAAGAGTAAACCTGTCTTGACATTACTGTCTGGTCCTAGTGGGTACAAAATCTACAATGACACATGATTTGGAATTAGCGGTGATCATCTTTGCCTCATGTTCAACAATGATAGATGGAACTTCTTAAGGACTATGATTGTGAGATTTTATGTCAACCGGGGAAAGCAAATGAAGTGGCAGGTGCGCTCAGTCGAAAGTCGACAATTGCTTAGATGAGGGTACGAGAATGGATTCTCTTGGAGGGAGTCGAGGACTCAGATTTTAAAATTGAAGTTGGCCATCTTGCTAGTCTAATGGCCACTCTCAAGATGGAACCCGATATGCAAAGTAGGATTAAGAGTGCCCAAGCGACAAATCCTAAAATTCTCAAGATCCTACAGATGGATCAGGCAAAGAGGAAAGCAAACTTTCAAGTGTCCGAGGATAGGACATTGAGGTTTCAAGGGCGATTGTGCATTCCGAAAGATGCCGAACTTAAGGAGTGGAACGGCATGAAGTTAGACATCGCTAGGCACGTGGCTAAGTGTTTGACGTGCCAGTAAGTAAAGGCTCAGTATTGTAAGCCTGGTGGGTTGTTACAACCTCTTGAAATTCTCGAATGGAAGTGGGAACACATTACCACGGATTTGTTATAGGATTGCCAAGGAGTCAGCAAGGCAATGACTCGATTTGGGTAGTAGGTGACAGATTGACGAAGTCAGCTTACTTCGTTGCAGTAAGAAAAGAGTTTACGTTGGATAGGTATGCAGAGTTGTACATACATCAAATTGTGCGCATACATGGAGTTTCAGTGACGATCACATCTAACCGTGATCCTAAGTTTGTGGCAACTTTCTGGAAAAGTTTGCAGTCGGCCTTGGGGACAAAACTGTAGTATAGTACGGCATACCATCTGCAGATGAACGATCAATCAGAAAGGATTTGAAGAAGTATTCGAAAGCCTTTAGTACGATAAATGACATTTGATTTGCACTAATTTTCAAGTGGTTGAGGTGAATTCTTGGTTTGGTTATTAAATGGACGTGAAAGGAATATTGAAAGAAAAATCGATGGTTTGTGGAATTCAGATAGCAGTTTGATGGAAATTCAGTGAATCAGATTTCAAGTGTTGATAAGTAACCCCGTGGAAACGAGATTTCAAGTGTTGATAAGTGACCCCGTGGAAACGAACTCATGGGTTGATGAGCTAGAGAAAGTTTTGCACTTTGAGGTGCTCGGACGAGGTTAAAACCGTGAGGCTTGGTATGAGACAGGCCAAAGCGGATAATACCTCTATGAGATGGTGCATATCTAAAAGGGACTAGTAGTGGTGTAGTTTGAAAATGCCCAAAACGACTGATCCAACGAGGGTAGGGAGTGGTCGTCAGGGCTAGAGTGCCTGAGCAAGGAGTGACTCCTGGCAGGCTTATAGGATGTCGAAAGGGGCAGAAATGAACTGAACTACGCACTGTGCAATAAGGGAGTACTTGTGGGATAAGATTTTATCGAAATGGTATAGTCGAAATATGGTCAAGTTTGTGGCACTCCAATATATGGAACGAGGTCAAAGAATTGGGAATTGCTGGTTCAAAAATTGGTTTCGCAGTTATTGAATGCAGTTCAGATTATCAAAAACAGACTAAAGATAGCTCAAAGTCGTTAGAAGAGTTATGCAGATAAGCGTCGTAGACCGTTGGAGTTTAAGGTGGGCGATCATGTGTTTCTGAAAGTATCGCCTATAAGGGGTACTTCCAGATTTGGCAAGAAAGGAAAGTTAAGTACGAGGTACATGTTCTAGTGTACATCTTGCGTTGCCACCGAAACTTGCTCAAGTACATGATATTTTCCACGTGTCCATGCTGAGAAAATATGAATCAGACCCGACTCATGTGTTGAATTTTGAGGAACTGGACGTAGGCGACAAGATGTCGTACGTGGAAAGGTTGATACAGATAGAGGACCGTAAAGAGCAAGTGCTTCAAAACAAGACTATCGCCTTGGTTAAGGTGATCTGGCAGCATCACGAAACAGAGGGAGTGACATGGGAAAGTGAGGAAGTGATGAAACATTAGCACCCCCATCTTTTGAGGATTTGTCAGTGGTTGCAAATTTCGAGGACGAAATTTTTGTAACGGGGGAAGAATTGTGACGTCCTGAAATTTGAGCCCTCTGAGGGAGGACTGAACATTAATTTCGCCAGTGCATTGTTGGTTGATCTCACTCGGAACTGATCACTCATGAGATACTGACCTTGAGGGGAAAGGCTAATGAGAACAGAACTCGTGCGACTAAAGAACTTGACCTGAGAAAATGACTCGATCGTGAGACTTGCGTAAGGACAATCCTGTAGATATGCAGGCCGATTTCAAGGACGACTAGAAGTCAATTCGTGGACAGAACATAATGGGACAACGGGTGATTCCCTTTACTGTTATCGAACCCGCGAACGGCCCTATGTCGATCATTGGTAATCGTGTACTTTGAAATAAGAATCGATCCTTCGCAATGTCATGCAGTCAAGGACGTCCATGTGTCGAGAAGTCTTGAATGTGAATTGGCACGAGTCGGTTACGCGTGAATCCTCGAAGCCGCATGTTAGTCTGAGTAGTACTAAAATGGCATTCGAGCGAAATTGACAAGGCATGAGAATCCAATATTGGACTTCAAATTTTGGGGAACGTCCAGGACGGACTTTTGGACAATGCTTTGTAGTCAGTCGACAGTGTCAGATGAGTCGAGTAATTGGAAAAAGAGATTTTCGGACCGAAGAAATGAGCTTACGAGGACGTAGGCTGGGCAAGATCAGTGTGGGCCTCACGCCCAAGGTGAGACAGCCGCCATGGAAGGCCTGAGGCAAGCAAGTGAGCCCGTTGGGCCAAATCGACCATTTACCCTCCCGAGCCCATTGTCTGACCTTGAGCCGTTTTGAGCCCAATAAATTCTCGAGCCCGTTTCTATTCATTTTCCAACCCATTTCCTAAGCCCGCCCTTCATTTTCAGCCCAAGGACAGATTGGGAAATGTGCAAGGTGGAAATGACCATTTTGCCCCTAGATATTTTGAAGAAAAGTCAAAAGGAAGAGAGAGAAGATGATGTCACTTGCTTGGGGAATTGGAGAAGGCATTTAATGCCCTTAATGAAGCTGAATTGAAGCCCTCAATGCTCTCTCTCTCCCCTTCATCTTCTTCAAAAAAATCACAGCCCCTCTTCCCTTATTTCCCTTCTTCCTGCAATTTACAGCTTCTGACCTCTCACCGAATTTTGAGTTTTTCATTGCCTTCCTAGTGGAATATCGGGCCGTGCCACCTACCGTTACGCTTGGGAGAGAGAATACGTACGGATGGTGTCGGCCGTTCGTCGAACGGAGCCGCCGTTAGATCCGTACGGCGGCCGGAAATTGGCTGCTCGCCGACTGCCTACTGTTCACGCGGTACTGCACAGTTTCGCCTTTGCTGCTGTTTTCCTCCATTTCCGACCAAACCACCACCCACAATAGCCACCCACAACTCCCCCTCGACCCCCTGGAGCCTCCGGTCACCGGCCACCAGCTCGCCGGAGCTCCGGCCAGCCTCTTTTTGCTCTGACCAGCAGCTTCCTTCTACTGCAGTGCTGTTTTCTGGAATTTTGTGTTTGGGCAGCGGCTGTTGCTGTGGTTTCAGCCTCGGGACCAACTTGGATCACTGTGGTGGAGGTCCCCGGGTGTCGGGTTCATCGCCGCCGCCGCGCCCGTGCCGCCGGCCCGCTTAACGGGTGAGTTTAGCCCCTAATCCCTATTTAGTGCCTAAACTTGCTTAGGGTTGGTTTAGTTAGTGATAATTTTGGTTTAAGGGGTTTAATTAAGTGCATTAGCCCTAAGATAGGTGGTTAGATTAAAGGTTAAGATTAGATTAGCTTAATCTTGTTTAATTATGCTTAATTGTGTGTTATGTGCTAATTAAGCATGCTTTGCTTGATTAAATTGATTAATTGTTTTAATTAATTAATTAATTTAATTTCTGCATTTATTGATTAAATTATGTGATTTATGAATTAAATGATTTAATTATTAAATTCGGAAATTTCACTGTTCATATGCACTGTTCACGGCACTGTTCATCCGGAAGTGAAATTGGGCATAATTTCATGTGCCTTGATCATATGAAGTGAATTAAATGTGGCATTGCATAAGCATCCGCTTGAATTGTGTGATTTTCACAAAAGAAGGAAAATGGCTTGTCCGAAGGACACCGGAAATGGACCGCCTTTATGAGAAAGAAAGTGATTTGTCTGAGGGACAATGGAAATGGACCGCTTTTATGAGAAAGGTGGGGAAAATGGTTTGTCCGAGGGACACCGGAAATGGACCGCTTTTGTGAGAAATGATTTGAGGTTTCATATGCAAGCATGTGTGCATTAGCTAATGCTCAAATATAATAAGTGGGTTGTAATGGTATGCTTGCGTGATGACTAAGTAGGAACCGCCGTCTCGGGAGAGTATCCCTTGACGTTCTGTGGGCATGCGGTCTTGGGAGAGTATCCCTTGACGTTCATTGGGCATGCGGTCTCGGGAGAGTATCCCTTGACGTCTTTTGGGCACGGAAGGGCACAGTTACACCTCTGCGGAGGAAGGGCGCCGTAGCGCCGTTGGGCCTCGATTGTAGCCTTGTGGGGCAGTAATAATCAGAACACGTGTGGATGCAAGAGTGCATGAGAAAACATGGCATCATCGGTTCCGATTATGCATGAGATGATCACATCATTTATGGCACGCATGCATGAATTGATAACATGCAGGGTGTGGCAATGGCCAGGTGAGATCGCTTATGGTGCGACTCGCATGTGATTAATGAACTGTATCATCTAACGGCCATGTGCATTGCATGTATTGTGCTAACTTATAACGTGCAGGGTATGGCATACCGGGTGAGGTTGCATGCGAACCAACTTTTGATTGTTGGTTGACCCTGCTTGATGTTTTATTGTTGATTGCTGGTTGTTTGTGGTTGGGTTGAGTGAGGGGTGGTTCTGGAGAGATACCCCAGGTTGAGTTGGTGTACTAACCGGGGCTTAGGGGAAGAACTCGCTGAGATTTTATCTCAACCCGTCGTGGTTAACCATTTTTAGGCCCCTAGAATGGCGCACCCGCAGTGGAGAATCCTGCCCCCACTTCTCTAGTGATCGACCTGACAGAGTGGAGTCTGATGGGTCCGAGTGACCGTGGTATTAAACCCGAGGGTTCATTTTGTATAGCTGAATTAGCCGAGTTTCTTTTTGGCCTGGCTTAGAGGATGGATCGGCCCCTTTTGACGGGCTTGTAATTCGAAAGACGATCATCTGTTGGTTAATCCAGTAAATTGTATAAATGAGTAGTCGAGGTGTCTACTGTTCATCCCTCTATCCCTGATTGATTGATTGATCGTTTGTTAGACTGGAGATGATTCGCCTTCCGCTTACGCATAACGAAAGATTAAAATGAATGGTCGTCGACGAGTCCTAGGACGTCGCTTTCTATCGACCAAGAGAAGGGGTTGTCGCGAGCTCGAAAGTCGGGGCATGACATCCTCACTTTTTCTCCCTCATTTTTTGTCTTTTCCTCATGTTTTCTCCATTGTTCTTCCCCTTGGATGACCCCTTGACCAACCGGACCACCCTCACCTGCAATCTTGGCTGTCTTGCCGCTGTTTGGGAGCCACCATGCTGCTGTCGTGCCGCCTGTCCAGGGCCGCCCAAGCCGCACCTCTCTCTCTCCCTCGTGGTTCTCACCTCCGTCGGAAACCACCTCCGCCGAGACCCACTTTTGCCAAGTGCCTCCGTGATGTTTTGGACGTGGCCGTGTGTAGCCCTCGCCGCCGCCGTCGCGCCGGTGACGTCAGAATCGTTGTTGGGTGAGTTTACATTCTAATTCCTCGATTAGTCCGTTAAACTTGCTTAGGGTAGTTAATTAGGGTTAATGCTAGTTTAGGGGGTTTAATTAAGTAGTATTAGCCCTAAGATAGGTGGTTAGTTAGATGGTTAAGATTAGTTTAGGTTAATTTTGCTTATTATGCTTAAATATTGCTTAATTGTGGATTATGTGATTTTTGTGATTAATTAAGCATGTTTAGCTTAATTGCATGATTAATTGTTTTAATTAATATTTTATTTAATTTTTAGATTTAATGTTTTAATTAATTGAATTTCGGAAAAATCACTATTCATAATTACTGTTCACGAGCACTATTCACGATTACTGTTCACGGCACTGTTCATGCAGAAGCTAAATTTTGGCTTATTTTGATGTCTTTCTTGATTGTTTTGATTTATTGAGGTGCCGGTTGTTAATTATACTCGTGAATATTGATGAAATGCGTGATCGAGTGCTGGTTGGATTTTGGATTTTGGATTTTGGAATTGTCGAGTGAGATCGCATGACATATTGCGTGGGTTATCTGAAATGACATGTCGCATGAGCATGAGTGATGTTGCATTCACGACAAAGCAAAGATATAAATGAATTGCTTGATGATGTGTTGCATGATCACATTAAATGAGAGAACCTGACGTTGCCGGAAGACGGCCAATCCTTATGGGGTTGTGCCGTGGCTAGTGGGTTGCCTGACTTCGGTCGGATGCTTGACAGGGAGGGGTTCTATGTGGGACTGCGGTATGAGGGCGGGTCTTGGGCCTCTGTCAGTTGCGGGGCTGCGGTAGTGGTAGGGTCCTATGCTCATTCGGGAATGCCGTCTTGGGAGTGAGCCCTTGACGTTATCGTGCCTCGAGGTAAAGAGGACGAAGCTAGTTTAGCCAAGAACCGCCAACCATAAGGTTGTGCCGTTGGCCTAGGAGGGGGCGTTATTCGCATGCTCTTAATGTCGTGATGATTTGACGCATGAGTTGACAGTCATGCATGGTGTGGCAATGGCCAGGTGAGATCGCTTGTGACGTGACTCGTATGTGATTGATGAATTGGATCATCTAATGGCCATGTGCATTGTGTGTATTGTGCTAAAATTTAACGTGCAGGGTATGGCATACCGGGTAAAGTTGCATGCGGATCGACTATGTGATAGTTGGTTAACCCTATTTGTTGCTTGGTTGCTGGTTGCATTGTTTATGGCATGCATGAGAATTCATACCGTGCAGGGTATGGCATGACCGAGTAAGGTTGCCTACAAGTCGATTGATTGCTGATTGTTTCTTATGGGGTTGCCCGAGTAGATCACATTTATAATTAAGGCAAGCGAGGGTCGCTTTGCAATTGATCTACCATAGTGACGAGGATTGTACCTGTTAGGAACCCCGAAGCAAGTTGGCGTGCTAGCCGGGGCTTAGGGCGATAACTCACTGAGATAATATCTCACTCGTCGTTGTTAACCCTTTTTCAGGTCCGTAGTTGTGGCATCTATATTGCCATGGTTTGGGAAGTACTGGAGCAAGTTGTGGAGGGCAACAGGTTGGTGTGCCATTGGTTGAAGGAAGTAGATTAACCTTGTTTAGTATTTTGATGGCTATAGTGGAAGTCGCCCGATTGAGGGGCTTGTGTATAAACTTCCTAGGGTTAATTAATTTAAGAATAAAAACGACGTTGCTGCTAATTGTGGTCTTTTTGCTATCCCTCCTATTTATTGACTAGGTGTTGTTGAATTGCTTCTGCATGCGTTTAATCACAAGATAAAAAGAATGGTCGGCGATACGTCCTGGGAAGTCGCATTCATTTGACCAAAGTGAAGGGGTTGTCGCGTGCTCGGGATTCGGGGAGTGCCAAAAGTTGGCACGGAGGGACACTTAAGTGCCAAAAGTTATAAAAGGTACACTTAAGTGCCAAAATCGGAGCAAAAGGGATCAGTTAAGTGCCAACGGCGAAAAATTCCAGCCAAATTGACACGTGTCCATTTTCTGGCAACTTTATTTGCATTTTTTTCAAAATAAAAAATCCACGTGGCAATTTTTTTTTTTTTAAATTGTCCACGTCAGATTTTAAAAAAATTTAAATTGATTTTATTAAAAAAAACAGAGAAGAAGAGGGGATCGGCGAGGGCTAATTTTATAATAATATATATTTTTAATTATTTAATTAATAAATTTTTAAAATCCACGTCAGCACAAAACGACGTCGTTTTGCATTGATTTTTCGTTGTTTCAATTTCTGGAGAGCCACGTAAGCAAAAAAATTTATAAAAAATTGCCACGTAGGATTTTCGACAGGGTTCCGGCGACTTGGCACTTAAGTGATCCATTTTTTTAAAAAAGTGACACTTAAGTGTACCTTTTGTAACTTTTGGCACTTAAGTGTCCTTCCGTGCCAAGTTTTGGCACTCCTACTGTACTTATGCCGGTAAATTAGACTACCTACCAGTTGCCTATACATAGTTGAATCTTCAAGCTCTTGACCTTCTTCAGCACATAGCTTTGCGTTCTCATCCAATGGAGTAGATATAGGTTTGCAATCAAGCATTCTGAATTTTTTCAAGAGATCTCGTGCATACTTTTGTTAACATAGGAATAATCCTTCCTTTGTCCTATCAATCTTGAGCCCCCAAAAAGTGTTTCAGTTCTCCAAGCTCCTTCATCTGGAACCGCATAGAGGTTGGCTTTAATTCAACATGTCTCATCTTCATCATCTCCGGTAATGATGAGATCATCCACATAAACCAGCACAACTGCAACCTTTCCATCTTTTGCCTTCACGAACAAGCTCGAGTCTGCTGGAGCTACATTATAATCATTCTTCAACAAGAATTCTGCAATCTTTCCATACCACGCTCTCGGGGCTTGCTTCAAGCCATATAATGCTTTCTTTAGCTTGCAGACATATTCTGGATAAATTTTGCTCTTGAAGCCATCCGGTTGCTCCATGTATATCTCTCACTCGAGTTCTCCATGCAGGAAAGCATTCTTCACATCCATCTGCCACACATTCCATGATTTGCATGCTACAAGTGCTAATAAAACTCGAACTGTGGTAACCTTTGCCACCGGGCTAAAGGTTTCTTCATAATCAACCCCATATTTTTGTGAAAATCCTCGAGCCATTAGACGTGCTTTATACCTCTCAATCGACCCGTCTGGTCGAGTTTTAAGTTTATAAACCCATTTACAAGAAATATGACGTACCTCTTTAGGTTTCGGTACCAAGTCCCATGTCTCATTCTTCTTTAGTGCGAGGATTTCTTCTTCCATGGCCTTCCTCCATTCTGTACCCTTTGAGGCTTCTTCATATGTTGAAGGCTTGACCACGCCAACATCTTCAGTCAATGCCACATTGGCATACTTGGGCTTTGGCTTCCTTTGCCTTGTTGATCTCCGAAGTTGAGGCTCCTCCTCTTCAAGCTCTTCGACCTGACTTGGTTGAAGTTGTTCTATCGACCTTGGATGCTCACTAGATGAACTTGTCGATCCTGGTGATTGTGCTTCGACATCTTTTTCGACATCTTTTTCAACGGGCTGATTCTCATTGAATTCTTTCAGCCTTTCTTCGACCTCTTCATTAAAATGCTGTGAATTTGGCAATTCGACAGCTTGATGTGTAACATCCTGAAAATCAACTCATTTTAGCCCGATTTTAATCCGATTTTGGGAACCGATTTCTCAGTGATATCAGAACTAAATACTTGGATGTCGCCTCATTTATTTTTGGGATTTTCTGTTGGATACGGAAGCATCGGAAAAAGGAAAATTTGGATCGGATTTCGGGCCCGCGAGTAGGCCGGCCCAAGACTGGCGGCCCAATGGGCTTTGCACCCATTCAACCCAGCCCAAGAGGGGCCCAAGCTGGCCCAAGTTCCCCTCCATTTCCAGCCCATGGGCTTCTCTCTTTGGCCTTTTGCTTTTGTGCCAAAGTGGGCTTAGTTTATGCTTGTTTTTGCTTTGTTTTGATTGGTTCTTCAACAAGTGGCTTGTCCACTTGCCTTAGCCCTTATCCAAGTCTCCAGCAGCTCCTTCTCTCTCCTCTTTCTCCCCCAAAATTCATGCACCAGCCCAGCCACTCTCTCTCTCCCTTTTTCTCTTCCTTTTCTCTTCCATTTCTGTTGTTTCTTGCTGCCTTTACTGTTTTCCAGCCGGAAAACAGCCTTGCTGCAGTCACCGGAGCCGCCACCACCGCCCAAAGTGTAGTCCTGGAAGTTAGGAAGCCAGCCGCACACCCCCGGTCGCCCTTGGTCGCCCCGGACCGCCCGTTTCGGCCTTTTCCGCACTGCTGGTCAGTTCCGCGTGAACAGTAACCAGCAGTGTTTTTGGCTCATTTCGGCCGTCGTTTGTTGTCCGTTGCCGTCCCCAGGCTTACCCCTCATAGCCCTCGTTCCCCTCTACGCGCCAGTGTCACCGGATTTCCGATCCAAGTAAGTTAACTTCCTAATCCTTGTTTAGGGGTTAATCTTGCTTAGGGGTTAATTAGTTTAATTTTTGTGCTTGGTTAATTATGGGTTAGTTTGTTAATGGTGGCTGAGTTAATTAAGGCTGACTAGGGTTAGTTAATTGACCATAGTTAGTATTAAAGTAACTAAGGTTAATTAATTAAAGTAACCATGGTTAGTTTTAAAAGTAACTAAGGTTAAAAATAAATTATGGTTAGGTTAGATTAACTAGGGTTGAGTTAATTTGTTAACCATGGTTAAGTTTATTTATTTTTATTCATTTATTTAATTTCGGATGAATTTACTGTTCACAAATTACTGTTCACAACACTGTTCATGCAGAAGCTAATTTTTGGCTTATTTTGATGTGTTCTTGGTTGTTATGATTTATTGAAGTGCCGATTGTTAATTATACTCATGAATATTGATGAAATGCGTGATCGAAGGTTGATTGGAAATTGGATTTTGGAATTGTCGAGTGAGATTGCATGACATATTGCGTGGGTTATCATAAATGGCATGTCGCATGAGCATGGGTGATGTTGCATTCATGACAGAGCAAATAAAAGAATGGATTCTTTGATGATGTGTTGCATGGTCACATTAAGAGGAGAGCCCGGCGCTGCCGGTAGACCGCCAACCCTTAGGGTTGTGCCGTGGCCTTTTGGTCGTCCTGACTTCGGTCTTTGCCTAACAGTGGTCAGTTGTGGGGCTGCGGCAGTGAGCGGGCCCCATGCTCCATAGGGAATGTCGTCGATGGGAGAGAGCCCGTGACGTCGCCGTGCCTCATGGGGGAGGACGATGCCTAGTCTTTGACTGGTAGACCGCCAACCATAAGATTGTGCTGTGGCCCTAGTGGTCGTAATAATCGGAGCATATGTGTGGATGTGAGGCACGAGAAAGTTGTGTGAGATGCTCTGATCATTCGCATGCTCTTAATGTCGTGATGGATTAAATGACAGTTTTTGCAGGTCGCGTGTGCCAAGGCCAGGTAGGGTCGCCTGTGATTGCACCTGTGTATTAAACTGTGTTCTGTGGTTATTTCTCTAAGGTGGTGCTGGATGATTTGATGAATTAGGTTGTATGTTAAACTCCCGAGGTGAGCGAAGTCCCCGATCGGGGCTTAGGATTTCAACTTGTTGAGTTTATCTCAACCCGTTGTGGTTAACCTTTTCAGGCCCTAGATGATGCAGTACCCGAGGATCGAAGAGAGCGATCCCTCTGAGGCCTGTGAGTAGGCAGCTGTAGCCTATTTCCTTTTTTACGAGCCTTCCCCCACTTGTACAGGGTTAGGTTAGTTAAGCCGATCCCCTTTTGAGTAGGCCTTAGCTTGTCGTCTGTAGTAAGGCGTGTATGTATTTGCTGGTGTGCTGGCTAACCTTCAGATATATAAAATACTGTTTGTCTTTCCTCTGTTGCTCTTGTTGCTATCCCTGTTGTTTGGTTTAGGAGTTGTTTGTTTCCGCATATGCTTAATTACAAGATAAAATGAATTGGTCGACGACAGTACCTGGGACGTCATACAGTTAGACCTCAAGTGAAATGGGGTTGCCACGAGCTCGAGAATCAGGACGTGACATGATGTGACCACCAAGATGACATTTCGTCGAACACCACATTCCTTGAATTATAGCACCTCCCTATTGTAGGGTCACAACACTTCCACCCCTTTCGTTGATCATCATATCCCACGAATATGCAACGAACTGCCTTCTTGTCAAATTTGCTGCGAAGATGATCAGGCACAAATGCATAACATACACATCCGAAAACTTTAAAGTGACTTACCACAGGCTTGCGTTTCCATAGCTTCTCGTATGGTGACATAAAACTAAGCCTTACTTGTGGCAGCCTGTTAGTCACGTGAGCCGCCGTCTTCATACATTCAGCCCAAAACCTCGGTGGAACATTCTTTGCATGTAACATGCTCCTACATGTCTCAGCTAGATGCTGATTTTTTCTTTCGGCAACACCATTCTGCTGTGGCGTATACGGACAAGTATATTGTCGACTTACCTTGTACTTTTGCAAATACTTCGTAAACTCGTAGGAAGTGTACTCTCCCCCATTATTGGTGCGTAGGCAACGAATTTTTCTGCCTACTTCACTTTCAACATTCTCCTTAAACACTTTAAATTTGATAAATGCCTCAGATTTTTCCTTGATGAAATCAACCCAAATGTACCTGGAGAAGTCGTCGATGAAAGTTATCATATATTTGAATCCGCTAACATATTGCTGCTTCACTAGACCAAACACGTCCGAGTGAACGAGCTCGAGAGGCATCCGAGATTTGAACGACGATTCCTCATACGGAAGTTGATGTGCCTTCCCGTACTAGCACCTGGCACAAACCACATTTTCTTGCACTTCCAATTGGGGAAGACCCCTCAGCATGTTCTTTTGCATCATCACCTTCAACTTGTGATAACTTACATGCCCAAGCCGCGCATGCCATAAATCAGGTGTATCATTCCTTCGGGTTTTGTTTACGTATGCCGTTTGAGCAGACATCACATAAACGGACTCCAGCCGACGTCCCTCCATGATTGGTTGACTAGTGGGCTTCAAACTTCGGTACACCTTAACGTCTCGTGGACCGAACACCACATAATTACCCAAGTCTGTGAGCTGGGACACGGACAATAAATTCTTCTTCATTCCTGGCACATGATACACTTTTCAATTCAACTTGTTGTGAATTGAACCGAGGAGTTATCATCGTCTCGTTGATATGAGTAATCGGCAACCTCGAGCCGTTTGCAGTAATAACAACATGTCCTTCGATATAATTACGCATGTTCGACAGCTTGCCTTGATCCCCAGTCATATGACTTGAGCACCCTGAATCAACAATCTAGTCGTAATCATAATTAATTGACTTTTCACTTATAGAGATTAATGCCATCGCATCATTTAACTCGACTGCGGAAGAGGTAGCGAACTTGTCTGACACCACTATCGCAACAGACGTTTGGAAATCCCATTCCTTATCCTCATTGACATCATTCCTCTTCGATGATGCTGCAATATTTCCTTCAACTTTCTTCACTCGACAATCTCTGGCAAAGTGGCCCTCCTTGCCACAGACATAACATCGTCCACTATGTCTTTTGCCATCACGTCGCTCAGCTCCCCCTGGTCGAAGGCTCGACTCTCTTGGATGCTTTTGCCATTTTTCACGAGCTGGTTGCTTTTGCCATTCGACATGGCTTTTCTTGGACTTGCCATCTTTATTGTCGGCATCGATTCGCCTTTGGCCCTTGAACCCTCTTTTATCACTGAAGAGGGCACTTTCTTCTTCCTTAATCGAAACCTTAGACATTTGACTATCTAAAGTCTCTTGGTTAGCTAGAATATTCTCCAGATCGGTCAACGTCGGTTGAGTTGCCCATCCACGAGTAGCCGTAATAATACCGTTATACTCCGACTTTAACCCGTGAATAATAATTCTTCTCATTCTTGTTTTTGAGATGGCATTAGCGGGATCCAACCTTGAAATTTCGTCACAAAGAGACTTAACTTTGGAGAAATACTAACTCACCGTGTCACGCCCCGACCCTCGAGCACGCGGCAACCCATGTTCTCTTGCAGTCATTTGATTTGCGACTCCCCAGAATCCATCGCCGACCGTTATTTTTATCTTTTAATTAAACGCATGCGGAAGCGAAACACAATACCCCAGTCAATTACAAAAACAGGGATAGCAGGAAAACCCAACAAGAACACATTCAAAAGTATTGCTTTATTTATCTATTGATTAACCCTAGGAAGTTTACAAGTACAAGCCCTTACCACGGGCATCTTCCTAACGAGCCAATGAGACCAACAGGCTAGGGTTAATCTACTGCCTTCAAAGACGGCCACGAACTGAAACACGCGTCGATTCGCCATCCTACAGTCCTGAAAATTGTTAACCACGACGGGTTGAGATAAACTCAGCAAGTCAAAGTCCTAAGCCTCGGTTAGGAATTTCGCTCGCCTCGAGGGTAGTCTAACCATGCAACCTAGTTCCGACAAACAACACATACCACACCTCAAGCAACATTATCAGACGACAGTTCAATAAGCAGATACAAACACAAGCGACCCTACTTGGCCTTGGCACACGCAACCTGCAGAAACTGTCAATTCAATCATCACAACATTAAGAGCATGCGAATAATCAAAGCATCTCACATAATTTTCTCATGTCTCATACCCACACATGCTCCGATTATTACGACCTCTCCTCCTGGGCCACGGCACAACCTTATGGTTGGCAGTTCTGGCTAAACCAGCTCTGTCCTCTTTACCTCGAGGCACGGCGACGTCAAGGGCTCACTCCCAAGACGGCATTCCCGAAGGAGCACAAGACCCGCCCACTACCGCAGTCCCGCTACTGACAGAGGCCCGGGACCCGCCCCCATACCACAGTCCCACATAGAACCCCTCCCTGTCAGGCATCCGACCGAAGTCAAGCGACCCACTGGCCAAGGCACAACCCCATAGGGATTGGCGGTCTTCCGGCAACGCCGGGTTCCCTCATTTAATGTGATCATGCAACACATCATCAAGCAATCCATTTATATATTTGCTCTGTCGTGAATGCAACATCACTCATGCTCAAGCGACATGCCATTTCAGATAACCCACGCAATATGTCATGCGATCTCGCTCGACAATTTCCAAAATTCAATTTTCAATCAGCATTCAATCACGCACATTCCCTAACTCTTGGGAACAACCAACAATTCAAGTCACGGTCTGTTAATCAATTCCAACCAATCAACATCACGATACTTGCACATTTTTCCAAATAATCAAGTATATTTAATAATAAATAAATACGTGTCATCAAAACGACGTCAATCAACTATTTCCAACAATACTCAATTATCCAAAAATAAGTATAAAATATAATTATATTCAAAGATACTCGTTTAAGAAACATATAATACTATAGTCGATTTTTCCGATAAAATAATTCAAGTCCCACAAAATACTTATAATTATTTTTCAATCCCATAATTAATTATCCAACCCAAATAATTCCATTTAGTAAAACCCTTCTTCAATAAACCAATGTCATTTAATAAAATAGTATATAAATACTATTGACTTTGGAAAAATAGACCATAGTAATTTTCCCCCAAAATTACTCAATTAAAACCATTTCCAATAAATAATCACAATTAATTATTTTCTCCAAAAATAATTAATTTTCAGCAATGAATAGTAATAACAATATTACTATTAATAATTCGAAATTATAAATTAATTTAATTAATTAATAATTCTGAAAATAATAAATAATTATTATTTATTCCAAAAATAATAATTATTATTATTAATACAAACCATGATTAACACTAAGCAAGCTTCATCAATCATATTAAAACACTAATAATCATCCTCCAAAGCACTAATCAATAATTAAACTAATTAAACTACTGCTAAGCAAGATGAACCCTAACTAAGGGATTAGGAAATCGACTCACAGTTTAGCAATTCTGACGACACGAGCGCGACGATGGCGGCGAGGGGAATGCCTGGGAACTTCCAGCGCGTCGGGACGAGGCGGCCCGAGATCGGGTCTCGGCCGAGAGCGGCTGTCCATGCGGCGAAACGTCGAGAAACGAAGGAACCGGCGACTCGGGGCTAGCTGGTGGGCGGCCCGACGACTCCGGACGGCGGCCAGCAGCTCCAGCGACTAGGTGGGCGGCTCCAGCGACGGCTGGACAAGAACAAAGAGGGAGAAGGAGAGGCAGTGCAGCAGCTAGTTCGTGGGGGTGGCAGCAGCTGGGGTGGCTTCGGCGAAGGTCTGGGTAGTGGCTAGGGTGGAGGGACGACGGCGGCGGAGCGACGGCGAGGTGGCGGAGCTCGGGCCGTGCTGGGCTGGCTCGGTTTGAACAAGAACCGAGAGAGAAAGAGAGAGGGCAGCGACGGAAAGCAGCAAGGCGGTGGTTCGCGGCTCACAACGGTTGTCCTCAAGCAGTCCGGCGAAGCTGCAACAACGGTCGGACGATGAGGACAGAGGAAGAAGACAGAGGAGAAGAGGAGGACAAGCTGGGCGGAGCCGGTTTGGCTCGAGGCCGGCAAACCGACGGCAAGCTGGCGAGACGGCGGACCTATGGCGGTGATGGGGTGGTTGCTGGTCTTGCCGGCAGGGAAGCAAAGCAGCAGTAGCTTCGGCGAGGGAGAAGGCTAGCGGAGAAGAAGAAGGAAGAGAAGTTGCAGAGGGAGGGGGCGACGTGCAGGGGGAGCTGCCGAAGAGAGAGAGAGAGAGAGAGAGAAGCACGTGGGGTTGTCAGGCAAGTGGGGGAAAAAGAAGAAAGAGATAAGGGGGAAGACCGGTCAAAGGAGGAGAAAAGAGAGAGGATGAGGGCAAGTGGGAAGGGGATGCTGTCGACAAGGGGAAACATGAAGGGAAGAGAGAGAAAAGGGGGAGGGAGAGAACGTGCGGATAAGAAGGGGGAAAAGAAAAGAAAAGAAAGAAAAACAAAAACAAAAACAAAAACAAAACAAAACAAAATCCAAACAAGCTTCTAGAGAGGGGTATTTTGGTCTTTTTACCCCTGAAGCACAATTCCAAATATTTGGCTCCAAAACTCGGCCCGTTGAATCCTTTTCCAATAATTTCGGGCTTACCGAAATTCGGGATGTTACACACCGTCATATTTTGTTGTGACATTGATAGCAGCTCGTTCTCCAGCCTTTGTAACTTGGCATCATTTGACCTTGCGAATAACGCTGCCAAGTTATCCCACGCCTCCCTGGGAGTCTGCGCGCTCTTAATATGCGGCAATAAATCATCTTCAACAGTTACAACAAGAGCATAAAGAGCCTTTCTCGCTTTGATCTTCCATCTCCTTTGTTCATCATCGTCTCTAGGTGCCGTGGTGTTGCTACCGCCAACAATATCCCACAAATCCTGACCCAGTAAATAAAACTGCATCCTGACACTCCAATTATTGTAGTTGGAGTTGTTGAGCTTCTCAATGCCATTTGTCGAATTTGAAACATCCGCCATCTGACTTGAACTAATGCCCAACACTACTCCAAGAAACCTTGATCCCCAATCAATCACTCATAGTCCCTGACTGTACACCGGCAGAACTTCGACGTATTCCGGTCCTTGACCACTGTCTTCACGAACTATGCTCCGAAAGACTTGACTCACGGTCCTTGACAACCGTGCTCTCGGTCCCAGATAACCTTGCTCTTATACCAATTATTGAATATCAGAGTCGCACAACTCTATAATACTCTCACAAGAGAAGCTCTTAATAAAGGAGATGAATACACTACTATTCTTGCTGAAATGTCTTTTCACTCGCCATTCTTAAAACTGATTACAAGACTCACTTATATATAGGCTTAAAACATGACTCTTGACATACCTTAGATATATGAAAGGACATGTCTAAATACATAGTAATAAAGACACTTTAGTATGTGCGTCGAAACGACTTCCATCGGTTTCGACCAAAGACACGAAGAGTCACGAGAGATAGGCAGTGGTAATTTCAATAGTCTTGGCGCTTCTGGTTCTCAAGATAGTGGTCGGTTAACTGTGGCTTGAAGTTAATGTCGATTTGAAATTCGACACGTAATTGAATTGCCAGAAATTTTGGGTTATTATACTAGGAAAGTCCGAATGGAATTCGTGCCAACAACATCTTGGGTGATGCAAAAAAAGGAAATTTAATTTTCCGTAAAGTTTCCTTTCTTTATTAAAGTTGAAGTCTACATTGACGCCAGAGAAGGGCTCATGGCATTTTTTAATTAAAAAAAAAATTGTTTCTGAGTTTGATCTTTGATGCATAGTGGCCGTGCTTAATATTTGCTTAAGAGAATTGAGAACATGAAAAACTCCTTTGTTGTGATTAATTCTTATGGATTTAGGTGCCATCTAAGATTTGGAAACACTTAAGAGTTGAGTGTTCGTGCGATTACAATCTCCTCTTTTCTGGTTATAATAAAATTATCTCATGGATTTCTCACCGTGGAGTAGATACACCCTTGTTGACAGCTTTTAAATATCCATTTATTTTGAAAAAAATATAAAAATTTATAAAAAAGATGAAAAGCCAAAAATTATTTAAAAAAATGCAAATGAAAATATTTTTAAAAATCGAGTCAAGTGGGCTGGTGTAGTTCGGCCATTCTTTTAATCCCTTAGCCCACTTCGTTTATGCATTCTTGGCCCGTCTTTAGATTTTTTTTAGCCCATTTCTTTGTCTTGTTGAGCCCAAGAAGGAAAGGAAGGGCCCAGCCCATGTCCCAAGCTCCTTCTCTTATGATACTCACGTCCATGAGCGAAGAAGAGGGTGCTAAAAAGAGAATGACAGGCAGTGACGAAAAGTGAGCGTGCGTCTGTGAGCGAAGGAGGCGCGACAGAGGTGAAGAGAGCGAAACCGAATCTTCTAGAATAGGTGAGCTGGCTAACGAAAAAGATTTCGGCTGGTTCAAGCAAGCAAGGAGTGCGTGAGCGGACGACAAAGGAGGGGCTGGCTCAAGAGGGAGAGCTTCGGCCATTGAGGCAAAAAAGGAAAAACCAGAGCGAAAAAATGGAGAGAGAGAAGAGGTTTTTTCTGGTTGTTTTTCGAGTTTTAGCAAAGAGAGGAGCCGGAGTTTTTCATCCTCCTGTTTCTGGTCTTCTGGAGGGAGCTCGAAAGGGTGGTCTACCGTTGCTGGAGTCCGTTCATCAACCGCCGTCCACCACTGCATCTCGTGAGAACTAAGCACGCCTCTCCCTAGTACCTCTATTTTGGTTTGACAAGGTGGTAGGCCAAAGCTTGTGGTCGGGTCGACCAGTTTGCATAAACTCCGGCCCTATCAATCCTTTATTGTTCTTGTGCATGCTGGTTGCCGAGTGTTAGATTTGGTTCGAATCTAAGCCCCGAACAAGTCGGGATTCACTCTCCTCATAGATGCATATTATATGTTTGAGAGAATGTCCCAGAGAGATCTGGAAAATTAGTTCACATTTTGTAACATCCTGAAAATCGATCCCATTTTGGGATTTTATAAAATGACGATGTTAATTGAGTATCCGGACAGTGCAAATATTTCGAACTATCAATTCGTGGAATAAAGGACTATGAGGAGGCGTCGATAGGGAATAATATGCGTATGACCCGCAATTTTGATTGTGGACGACCTCTTCGACTATAAGGGCCTGGGTGGGAATGATACCCTTTAGTACTTGACTATGAGGGAAACGGAAATAAATCGATTTGACAGAAGTACGAAATTGGGTTGCAAGTGATTCCGCACGACTTCGATACGAATTACGAACGACACTAAATCAATTCCTTTTTATCTTGTATTCGGAATTATCAATTGAGTCCCGGGATCACATGATAATATGGAGCAGTCTCACTTATTGAGAGCCAGAATAAAAGTAGAATAAAGGTGATTGTTTATATTCAATATGGCGTTTGTATTGTGTGATAGCCAAATGTTGTTGCCTAATATTTTCTTGTTTCTATCTATATTGCCAAAACGTTCAGAAACAGCAAACAAAATGACTTTTGTTGATTCCAACAAGGTCAAAGAGAAAGTAAACAAACAAAAAAGAAATGTATATTTTTAAAATACCTCTCTAAATAAGTTTCATCACCAACTAAAAGTCTCTATTTTCTTTTTCCACTATGTAACCATCAAAATCTGAAAAAAGGTAGCCCATACATACATATATACATATAAACATGTAAGTGGGTAAAGTTCACGCGGGATTGAATGACGTGGCACTCTCACATGTGAATTTTGCCTAGAAATTTAATTTTCTAATGACTTTAAAATCTCTAATGCTAGAAAACCTCTAATTTTCATATATATATATATATATATATATATATATATATCATAAGGGGTTAGGATTGTTGGATCTATAGAAGAGATGAAAGGAAATGGAAGAAAGACAGATAGATATGTAGAAATGGGGGGGGGGGGGGGGGGGGAAACCCTAGGATTTCTGGAAATTATTGAAATAATATAGGACGTTGTATAAGGTGCATATAAGGTCGTATAATATTTCGAAGGTTAAGGTTATGGTATATAAAAAGTCTACTAAGTGAAGGAATGAAATATAAATGAAGATCAGGCTAAGCAAAATCTCGAACATTAAATATTATATGTAAAGTGAAGAATATGTAAAGGATGAAGAGCAAGAGTATGCAAAAACACCAAGGAATGAAGAACCCAACCATATAGGTGGTAACTTCTAATAATATCAAAGTACAGGTTACAAATATGGAAAAACTATAAATTACAAGTGCATAAACTTAAAGAAAGTTAAATATGAGTGTAGGAACTGAATCAACTACATAAAGGAAACTAAAACCAGTTTTAGATCTGGGGCGATAATCCACTCTCCATCACTGAACTGATGTGGAATGTAAAGACAGATCTACCGATTATGGGTGAGTCAGGATCTGATATGGAAAAACTATGATATGATTTCGAAAACTTACTTCAAAACCAGAGAGAAACTTTCGGGTGAAAAGGGTTTTCGAAGGTTTCTGGGTTTCGAAGGAGGTGAGGATCTGCGGAGAGGTTTCGAGGGTTTCGAAGAACTCTTTGAAGGGTACACAAATGCCTAATCTTCTTCTGTGGATGTTGTTTTCTTTTATAGTGCTCGTGCTACAGTGTTTACTATTTGAAACAGTAGTAAGTGCACAGTAAAAGTGTGAACAGTAGATGAACATTATTTAAAAGTATGAATGAACAGTAAAACAGTATTTGGTGCAGAATGTCTTCTGTTTATGGGGATGCCAAATGGTATGTTGAGGTTGCTTCATGGTTTCCTTGTTGGCTATCTGAGGAGTCTTTAGCAATTTGGTCATCTTGGTAGAGTTGACCAATTATGGCGTAGCATTCTTCTTTGGTGCCCGCGGCAGCTAGAGCTGTCATTATTTGTGATTTTCCTTGGAGATATGCAGTCTGCTGTGTTGATGTTTTGGTTGGAGTATTAGTGTTTAACCAATTTCGAACCATTCTTTCTGTTCCCCAATCCTAGAATTTAAATTTATCCCACCATTTTGTTTTATGCTGGCGTATGGCGTATGAGAATGGGTATTTTTTCGATGTGAGAATATGCGAATTCCCATCCGATTACCCATGATATTATGAATATGGCAAAATAATGGAGGAGGCATGGGAATCTTATGTCATGCTGGGAAGAATGGAACTCTTTTCTAAAAAGTTGCCATCCTGGTATGAGGGTGGGATGAATAATTTGTTCGGTAGGTCCGAAGTATGCCCACCAATTGCTGAACCAATTTGGGAGATTTTGTCTGGCAAATTTGTCTTTAAAGTATACCAACCAAGTATGCTTCATATGGTCATTTTGTCTATAGAAGGCATTCCACCGTGCTTGTTGGTAGTCCCATTATGAGTATGAAGCACAGTATGGTAAACTTTGAGTGAGCCTGGCATTGAACCTTTTGAGTGTGTCAGGTTCTTCTGCCCATTCATTTGGGTGTATGATTCGAATAATCATGACTGTGGAATAAAGAATATGGTTGATATCATTTTTATCAGAGAAATGAGTAAATTTAGCTGATTCTGTTTCAACCAATATTTGTTCATAAAATGCTAAAGGTTTATTCAGATCATATGGTTTGTAATACCATCCTTTAGGAAATATGTTTTTTGCAAATTGATTGCGGTTTTTGTCATAAAATCCATCCTCAACTGTGAGGATTAAACCATATTTTTCTTTTGGGAAAAACATAGATCTTGTTTGTGAAGAAGATCCTGTTGGTCGGATGACCACCTTGTTGAGTATTTTTTTCTGTTTCATCAACTGGTATTCTGCTTGCCTTTGTGCTGCTAATGGTGAAGGGTTATCTATCTCCACTATGGATCTGGAATTTTGTTCTTGTGTATGTTTGAGTAGTGATTTGGTCATGATTTCGAATGTTTCTTTTGGCAATATTTTGGCAAGTGCTGCTAAATTTATGGATTATGGGGTATCAGGTATGGGTTGGCTATCTGGTTGGCTATGGTAATATTGTTGTTCAGGTATGAGACTTGATTCTTCCACTGTTTGTGCCCAAGATTTTATGGGTAATATGGGAGTTTTGGTTATTCTGGTATTTGATGAAGATGATCGGTCATCTATGATTTTTCCTTTGTCTTTTTTCTTTTGTCTTGGCATGATGGTTGTTCTGGTTGTATCCCCTGTAAAAATTCTCTTGTAAGGAAATCAGGCAGGGAATTGGATGAACCATTTATAAATTCTATTTCAAAATCAAAAACAGAAAGGATAGCCTGCCATATTACGAAAATTTGTTTTGATGCAATATTTAAAACATCTTTTTGTAAGGTATCTTTTGCTGATTTGCAATCAATTTGTAGGAGAAATTTTTGGTTTAAAAGATCTCCTTGGAATTTGGAAATTGAGAGAACTATAACAAGTATTTCTTTTTTGATGGTGGAGTAGTTCTGCTGAGTGGGGTTCCAATGCTTAGATATGAATTGCACTATTGACTCCTTATCAGAATGAGTTTGTTTAAGTATTCCTCCATATCCTATTTCTGAGGCATCGGTTTCAACTATTTTGAATGCATTTGGATCTGCTAGGTGAAGGATTGGTATGTTTTTAATGTGAGTTTTGATAGTTCTAACTGTGCTAGTATGGACTTCTATCCATGGTGGAGGATTTTTTTGTAACCTCTGATGGAGGGGTTTACAGATAATATTAATATTTGGAAAGAAATCTATGACATAATTGAGGCTTCCTAAAAAGCATTGTAATTGAGTTTTGTCTTTGATTTCATCAGGGAATTTATCCGTAAAAGAAATTGACCTATCTATGGGGAATATGGTACCTGAGTGGATATTGTGTCCTAAAAAATGAATTTTAGTTTGGAATAGTGATACTTTAGTAGGGGAAATTGCTAAATCACTTTTTACTATGATTTTTATAAATGTGGAAATATGCTTGAAATGTTGTTCTATTCCTGAAGAGAAAATTAGTACATCATCAATATATGTTATGATAAATTCTGAATAAGGGTTGAAGATATCATTCATGATTCTTTGGAATTCTGAAGGAGCATTTTTTAGACCAAAATGCATTATGTTCCATTCATATTGGCCAAAAGGTACTGTAAAAGCAGTCTTATACTTATCTTTTTCATTAATTTGTATCTGCCAAAATCCGGACTTCATATCAAATTTTGAGAAGATTTTTGCTTTACAGAGCCTATTGAGTAGGTCTTTTTTATTGGGAATTGGATATCGTATCCACCTAAGGGTTGTATTAAGAGATTTATAATTTATAACTAGTCTAGGAACACCACATTCTAATTCAGCATTTTTATTAACATAAAATGCAGAGCAGCTCCAAGGTGACTAGCTCTTTCTTATGAGTTTTTTTTGCTAAGAGATCTTTTATTTTTGTTTGACAAAAGTTCAAGACCTCTTGATTCATTTGAGTAGGGCAAGCTTTTGTTAGTATATCTGTTTCAATAAATCCTTGTTCATAGGGAAGTGTGATGATGTGATTTTTTCTTTCCCAAAAAGCATTAGGTAGAGTAGAGCAAATGGTTTTTTCTATTTGGAGTTGTAAGGATTTTATTTTTTCCCTAGTGGCGGTTCTGGTGAGGTTTTCTTCCATTCTTTTAAGTTCTAAGTCTTCTTTTAGAAACTCAAGTTGTGCTTCTTTATCTTTTATGAGGCAATTTATTTCTGAAATGGATTTTTCTTGTAGAAAGTTCAAATTTCTTTTTTGAGATTTGGTTATGAAATCGAATCTGATTTTTCTATTAAGGAACTGTTTTTCAATACCATCATTATTAACTATAAAAGGTTGGATCAATTGTATGAAGGGAGTTCCTAAAATTACTTCTTGTCTCATATTCTTAACAAGAAGGAAGGAGGTTTTGTAAGAAACTTGGTCTTTTATTACTAGGGCTTCTGGTAATTTATATTTGATATTGAGTTTATCACCGGAAGCTGATTTTAAAGTTTTAGAGGTTTTATCAAAATATTTTATTAGGACAAGACCTTCATTGATGCAATTAAGGTCTGCTCTTGTGTCAAAGAGCGCTGTTGTTTCAATTATATATTCATTATTAATATTTATAGAGATGTTGATTATCTATTTTCTGGAGGTTATTTCTGTTAATAACATTAGAAAACCTGGGCTTGTCTCTTCTCTTTCTGGGTAAATAACAGTATTAGTTCCTTTGGGGATATCAGTCTTGGATTTTGAAAGAGCTAATTGGATTTTATATATGTCATTGGACATATTCTTTTGAGCATTTTTTAAAGCTTGGATTTCCACCTTTTGTGCTTTAATTTCATTTTGGAGATCATTTATGTTTACAGGTCTAGTCTGAGATTTTTTTCTGCTAAGAATTTCTTTGAGATTGTAGGAAGAATTTCCTTTAGTAACTATGCTCATGGAGGAATGGAGTCGATCTAAGTAATTTTGTTAATCTTCTGGGTTTTCTATTTGATCAGCTATGCTAAGGAGAAATTCTTCTTCTTTAATGAGCATATTCAATTGTGGAGAAGTGTCTTTGTAATCCGAATCAAATGATGTATCTAGTTCATTAGCTTGTAGGCCTTCTTCTGTTGATTCATTAGAGGAAGAGCTAGTATCAGTTTGGGCAAATATATTTTTTAGCTGATGTAATGTGTTTTCTTCTAAACATAATTCATCTATTTTTTTATTGATCCTACAATATTTAGCAGTATGGCCTTTGTTACCGCAGGAGTAACATTTAATATCTTTGTAATTCCTTTTTGTATTACTTTGTCGTTTATTTTTGTTTGAATTTTCTTTATAAGTTTTAAAAAAAATTTCGGGTCGTGGTTTCCTGTGGTAAGACCTATGGCAATTATAATTCTTGTCCTTGGAGCAATCTCCCTTACATTTGGATTTTGTCTTGCTATCATAGAAAGGGTCATATTGGGCACAGAAGTCTCCTAATATTTTGTTGCCTAATTTTTTCTCTTTCTTAAGTTGTTTTTGTAGCTTGATGGTATTACACATTTGGGTACCTTGTCTGTATACGTGTGAAACTATTTCTCCGTAGGAGAGTTGGTCATAGGGAATTTGGCCATTATTGTCTTCTCGTATTTTGTCTCAGACTTGGTCTCCTATAAGTTTTGGTATACCATCTAAACATTTTTCTTTCCAAAAAGGTTGATTATAGTCAGGCCGAATTAGGACACGATGGAGGAATAAGTCTTTGTATTCACGGAATATTCCTAATGATTTACATTTCATATTGGATAAGAGTTCTTCGTTCCTATCTCTAAGATGGGATGGATCTCCTATAAAATGTTGGGAGATTGAATATATAAGGGTGTTGACAGCATCTGGGATGGAGTGGCCATTATCATCATAAATTATTTGTCCAAAGTCGTCTCTTTTATAGGCTAATAGGATTTGTGTTTTTGTTCTTCTGTAAGGTAGTTGTCCCACCATCCTTTTAATTGACCAGTAAATCCGACTAATAAAAGGTTAGCTACAGCTTGATCTGAGACTTCTTGTTGAGTTTTGTAAGCATTGGCTAACATTATCATGTTATTGAGTATATTTAATAAGTTGGATTCTGCTATGCCATCAATGTTCCATTCATAAATAGCATCTGGGGAATATTTGTGTTGTATTCTTTGAGAGGATGATTCTTCTAGAACTATATCAGGTGGGGTAGCCCTATTATGATACAATTTTTGGGGTTGTTTCCAATTAAAATTGTTTACCTCATTGACAGTTTCGTCATCAGAGGCTTCAATGCTTTTGTCTAAGGTGCTAATAGTGGCTTTGGTTTTGTCAAGAGTGTCCCTAACAGTTAATCCTTAGATCATAGGAGTTTCTATAATGGGCTTTGACTCTTCTTTTCCTATTGATAGTCTCCTTTGTTCTATTGCTTTGGTAAATTCGGGGCTAAATCTTTTTGGTAGTTCAAAAGTTTTAGACAAAGGTTGTTTGGTGGAGTCTACTTTAGGATTCATTTGAGTGGAACTCTGGATTGTAGATTCTATTCTAACTAATTGTTTTCCTATTGTTGATAGGTGCTGGTTGGTATAATTATTTTGTTCAATGATCTTGGGAATGTTGACGGATTCTTCCATTTTATCAGCAATTTTGAATGGGGCTGCTGTAACCTGATTTTCTCCTACTTGGATAGTTATTCTCCTAAGTTGTAACATCCTGAATTTCGGTAAGTCGAGAATTTTCAGAAAAAGGGTTTAATGGGCCGAAAAATTGGAACTAAGAGGAATTGGACCGATTGGATGCCCAATGGGCCTTGCGCCTTTGAGGAGTCGGCCACGTGGGCCCAAGCTAGCCAAGTGGGCCCAAGGAAGCCCAACTTCAAGCTTTTGAGCCTATTAGATTTTTCAAGCCCGTTTCCCTTCAATTTGAGCCCGAACCGATTTTCTTCTAGCCCGTATAAATTCTTGGCCCGTGTACGCATATAGTAAGGTATACTATACTTTGAGGAATTACCAAATTGCCCTTTCTAGAAGATGTATTTATTGTTGGAGGACAAAGAGAAGAAAAGTCAAGGAATTGATGAGGGGAAGTGATGTTTTAGAAGAGAAGTTGGACTTGGCCTTTATGCACGTTGCTTTCTTTCTCCCTCCCCTTTATTGACTTTTCTTCCCCCTCATCTCTTCCTCACGTCCACCACCAGCCACCCCACTTTTCCCTTTTGTCTTTCTCCTCTCCCTCTTGAGTTCTTTTCTGGTTTTCCTCCAAAAACAGCAGCTGTGCTGCTGTGTTTCCCCCGAACCAGCCACCATTAGCTGCTGTCCTTGCTGCCTTGCCGTCGTCAAGGAGCCGCCCAACCATCACCGGACCGCCACCCCCTTTCCTCTCTCTTTTCTCTTCCTTTTTCTTCATTTTCTTGCTGTGTTTTATGTTTTCCTGCCAGAATCCAGCCTTGCCGGCATTGCCGGAGCCGCCATCACCGTTCAAAGTGTAGCCATGGAAGTCAGGGAGCCAGCTGCACACCACCAGCCACCCCTAGTCGCCATTAGCCGCCCATTTCGGCCATTTTTGCCCAGAAACTCCATTCCGCGTGAACAGTAATCCGAGGGCTGTTTCGGCCCGTTTCGGCCACCGTTTGTCGTCCGTTGTCATCCCCGAGCTTACCCCTCGTAGCCCTCGTCCCCCTCTACACGCCGGTGTCGCCGGATTTCCGATCCAAGTAAGTTAATTTTCTAATCCTTGTTTAGGGGTTAATCTTGCTTAGGGGTTAATTAGTGTATTTGTGTGTTTGTGTTTAATTAAGGTTGATTGGTTAATTACGCTAGTTAATTAAGGCTGACTAGGGTTAGTTAATTGACCATGGTTAGTGTTAAAGTAACCTAGATTAATTAATTAAAGTAACTAAGGTTAGTTTTTAAAGGAACTATGGTTAATTATTAATCATGGTTGAGTTAATTAACCTTAGTTAGGTTAAATTTAGTAACTATGGTTAAGTTTAATATTATTTTATTAATTTTGGATTAGTTACTGTTCATGATTACTGTTCATAATTACTGTTCACGATTACTGTTCACGGCACTGTTCATACAAAAATAAATTTTGGTTTCAAATTGATGTGTTCTTGGTTGTTATGTTTTCTTGAAGTGCCGATTGTTAATTATATGCTTGAATAATGATGAAACGCATGATCGAAGACCAAGTGGAAGTGAAAGTATTTGACTTATTGAGTTATTCCCGAGAATTAGGGAATGTACGTGATTGCTGATTGGTTGAATTTGGAAATTTGGAATTGTCGAGTGGTACCGCATGACATATTGCGTGGGTTATCTAAAATGGCATGTTGCATGAGCATGAGCGATATTGCATTTACGACAGAGCAAAGATATAAATGGATTGCTTGATGATGTGTTGCATAATCACATTAAGAGATGGAACCCGGCGTTGCCGGAAGACCGCCAATCCTTATGGGGTTGTGCCATGGCTAGTGGGTCGCCTGACTTCGGTCGGATGCCTGACAGGGAGGGGTTAACTTTGTGGGACTGCGGTAGTGGGCGGGTCCCAGGCCTCTGTCAGTTGCGGGGCTGCGGTAGTGGGCGGGTCCTATGCTCCTTCGGGAATGCTGTCTTGGGAGTGAGCCCTTGACGTCGCCGTGCCTCGAGGTAAAGAGGACGAAGCTGGTTTAGCCAGGAATCGCCAACCATAAGGTTGTGCCATTAGCCTAGGAGGGGGCGTTAATAATCGGAGCATGTGTGAGTGTGAGACATGGGAAAGTTGTGTGAGATGCTCTGATTATTCGCATGCTCTTAATGTTGTGATGATTTAAGTGACAGTTCTGCAGGTTGCGTGTGGCAAGGCTAGGTAGGGTCGCCTGTGATTGCACCTGTTTATTAAACTGTCTTGTGCTGTCATTTTCTCTGAGGTGGTGTTGTCACGCCCCGACCCTCGAGCACGCGGCAACCCCTGTTCTCTTGCGGTCATTTGCGACTCCCCATGATCCGTCGCTGAACATTATTTTTATCTTGTAATTATGCACATGCGGAAGCGAAACATAAACCCCGGTCAATTGCAAAAGCAGGGATAGCAGGAAAACCCAACAAGAACACATTCCAAAGTATTGCTTTATTTATCTACTAATTAACCCTAGGAAGTTTACAAGTACAAGCCCTTACCACGGGCATCTTCCTAACGAGCCAATGAAACCGACAAGCCAGGGTTAATCTACTCCCTTCAAAGACGGCCACGAGCCGTAACACGCGTCGATCCTCCATCCTATGGACCTGAAAAATGTTAACCACGACGGGTTGAGATAAACTCAGCAAGTTAAAGTCCTAAGCTCCAGTTAGGAACTTCGCTCGCCTCGGGAGTTTAACATACAACATAATTCATCAAATCATCCAGCACCATCTCAGAGAAATAACCACAGAAGACAGTTTACTACACAGGTGCAATCACAGACGACCCTACCTGGCCTTGGCACACACGACCTGCAGAAACTGTCATTTAATCCATCACGACATTAAGAGCATGCGAATAATCAAAGCATCTCACACAACTTTTTCATGCCTCACATCCACACATATGCTCCGATTATTACGACCACTAGGGCCACGGCACAACCTTATGGTTGGCGGTCTACCAGTCAAAGACCAAGTATCGTCCTCCCCCATGAGGCACGGCGACGTCACGGGCTCTCTCCCATCGACGGCATTCCCTATGGAGCATGGGGCCCGCTCACTGCCGCAGCCCCACAACTGACCATTGTCAGACAACCGACCGAAGTCAGGACGACCAAAAGGCCACGGCAAAACCCAAGGGTTGGCGGTCTACCGGCAGCGCCGAGCTCTCCTCTTAATGTGACCATGCTACACATCATCAAACAATCCATTCTTTTCTTTGCTCTGTCGTGAATGCAACATCATCCATGCTCATGCGACATGCCATTTCTGATAACCCACGCAATATGTCATGCGGTATCACTTGAAAATTCCAAAATTCCAAATTCAACCAATCAACAATCATGTACATTCCCTCATTCTCGGGAATAACTCAATAAGTCAAATACTTTCACTTCCACTCAGTCTTCAATCATGCGTTTCATCATTATTCACGCATATAATTGACAATCGGCACTTCAAGAAAACATAACAACCAAGAACACATCAATTTGAAACCAAAATTTGTTTCTGTATGAACAGTGCCGTGAACAGTAATCGTGAACAGTGATTGTGAACAGTAACTAATCCGAAATTAATAAAATAATATTAAACTTAACCATGGTTACTAAATTTAACCTAACTAGGGTTAATTAACTCAATCATGATTAATAATTAACCATAGTTACTTTAGAAACTAATCTTAGTTACTTTAATTAATTAACTTAGGTTACTTTAACACTAACCATGGTCAATTAACTAATCCTCATCAGTCTTAATTAACCAACATAATCAACCAATCAACCTTAATTAATCACAAATACACAAATACACTAATTAACCCCTAAGCAAGATTAACCCCTAAACAAGGATTAGGAAGTTAACTTACTTGGATCGGAAATCCGGTGACACCGGCGCATAGAGGGGGACGAGGGCTACGAGGGGTAAGCTCGGGGACGACAACGAATGACAAACGGTGGCCGAAATGGGCCAAAACAGCCCCTGGATTACTGTTCACGCGGAATGAAGTTTCTGGGCGGAAATGGCCGAAACGAGCGGCTAATGGTGACCAGGGGTGGCCGGCGGTGTGCAGCTGGCTCCCTGACTTCCGTGGCTACACTTTGGGCTGTGGCGGCGGCTCCGGTGACGGCGGCAAGGCTGGATTCCAGCGGGAAAACAGAAAACACAGCAAGAAAAGGAAGAAAAAGGAAGAGAAAAGAGAGAGGAAAGGGGGTGGCGGTCCGGTGATGGTTGGGTGGCTCCTTGACGATGGCAAGGCATCAAGGACAGCAGCTAATGGTGGCTGGTTCGGGGGAAACACAGCAGCACAGCTGCTGTTTTTGGAGGAAAACCAGAAAAGAACTCAAGAGGGAGAGGAGAAAGACAAAAGGGAAAAGTGGGGTGGCTGGTGTGGACGTGAGGAAGAGATGAGGGGGAAGAAAAGTCAACAAAGGGGAGGGAGAAAGAAAGCAACGTGCAGAAGAAGAAGGGAGAAAGAAAGCAAGAAGCCAAATCAAACTTCTCTTCCAAAACCTCATCTCCCTTCATCAACTTGCCCCAAAATATCTCATTCCTTGACTTTTCTTCTCTTTGTCCTCCAAGAATAAATACATCTTCTAGAAAGGGCAATTTGGTAATTCCTCAAAGTATAGTATACCTTACTATACGCGTACACGGACCAAAAATTTATACGGGCTAGAAGAAAATCGGTTCGAGCTCAAATTGAAGGGAAACATCTAGAAAAAGCTAACGGGCTCAAAGGCTTGAAGTTGGGCTTCCTTGGGCCCAATTGGCTAGCTTGGGCCCACGTGGCTGACTCCTCAAAGGCACAAGGCCCATTGGGCCTCCAATCGGTCCAATTTCTCTTGGTTCCAATTTTTCAGCCCGTTGAACCCTTTTTCCGAAAATTCTCGGGCTTACCAAAATTCGGGATGTTACAGGTGTTGCTTGATTTGATGGATTAGGTTGTATGTTAAACTCCCGAGGCGAGCGAAGTTCCTAACCGGGGCTTAGGACTTTAACTTGCTGAGTTTATCTCAACCCGTCGTGGTTAACAATTTTCAGGTCCGTAGGATGGAGAATCAACGCGTGTTACGGTTCGTGGCCGTCTTTGAAGGGAGTAGATTAACCCTGGCTTGTTGGCCTCATTGGCTCATTAGGAAGATGCCCGTGGCAAGGGCTTGTACTTGTAAACTTCCTAGGGTTAATCAGTAGATAAATAAAGCAGTACTTTTGAATGTGTTCTTGTTGGGTTTTCCTACTATCCCTGCTTTTGCAATTGACCGGGGTTCCGCATGCGTTTAATCAAAAGATAAAACTAACGGTCGGCGACGGATCCTGGGGAGTCGCAAATCAAATGACCGCGAGAGAACAGGGGTTGCCGCATGCTTGAGGGTCGGGGCGTGACATAAGAGGTGGATGTAAAGATTTTATAATATCATCATTTTCTAGTTTCCATTTGTAATTATGTTCAAGTACCATTATTTCCTTGGGTTTTAGGAGATGTTCTTCAAACCAATCGAAAAAGCATATATGGGTTTTATATTCGTATATAAAATTATAGTACTGTTTTTTTATTTCTTTTGTCGAAGTGGTGAATGTTTCAAAGAACCATTCTCTAATTGCCTTATTTTCTAATGAATTAAACTCCTGATTTAGAAAGGCTCTATTTGGTTCAAAGTCCTTTTCTAATACATTCAGTTCACTATCGATTTGGGAGTAGTTGGGAGAATCTATTCTTTGTATAATGGGTTCAGTTTCATTTTGTTGGTAAATAGGTCTGGTTATTCCTAATCTATTGTCGAGGCCATTGATTTCTGGCTCAATAGGTGCTGTTGGAATCTCTCTATGTATTTGTGGATTTTGAGGAGCGGTGTCTTGCCTTGGGATAGTTCTATGAGTATTGGGGGTACTTGGTGGTATGGTAATTATTCTGGGCAAGTTGGGATGTTGATCAACTGATGCTCTTGCAGAGGCTGTATGGAATGAGGGATTTGACCTTAAATCAAATGATTTTCTTGGAAATTGGATAGTAACTCTTCCTTCTGGATGTTGGACTATATTAGTAGGTTCAGAATTTCGTACAATTTGTTGGGGAACATTGTTTTCTAATTCCCATTGGTCAGGTAGGGTTACTTCATCCCAATTTATGGATCTAGAGATGGTAGTGTTTGCTCTAGAAATATCAATTTGGAGGAAAAGGGTTTCTCCTTTTGGACTCCTTTTGAAAGCATTTTCTCCAAAAGCCGAAGCAATGGCTTTATATTGTACTCTATAGACGATGGCTAAAGGGATAGAGCCTTTGGCTACATTATAGTTATTGGTCTTTACCTGTAGGGTAAGGGATTTGAGGATGTTTTTATCTTTGAGTGATATTGTGAAATTGAGGTAACAGTCAAAGTGTATGGGTCCTTTGCAGAGACTAGTTTCTATGGTTCCTAGTATAGATTCCTCATAATCTAAGAGATGAGAATCTCTTAAAACTAAGAGAAGAGCTGTGTTTAGTCCTTCTTTTGTAAGATGTTTTGCTCCTACTTGGACTAGTCTTATGTGGAGATAATTGTATTTTTCTCTATGCTTTTTGATGGAGTTTGGGTCAAGGAGGTATATTTTTTGGTACGAGTCAGACAATTGAACATCTCTTTCTTCAGTGGCTATGATATAATCAGATTTTTTGAAAAGATGTCTAAATTTGGACTGCTTATAAATTTCTTTAAGCTGGACTTTAGGTATTTCCCAGTTGTCTATGGATCTATTGAAATCTTCTATTTTTATTTCTTCTCTATGAATAGGACCTAGATCTGGGTCCCTGACAGAAGAGAATCAAAAGAAGACATGGATGTTGTATCTAGGGCCATACTTGATGGATCAGAACTACTTCTTCTATAAACGAACCGGTACTAACTCTTCATATCCCCACAAAGGGGCCTTTACCAAGCACTAAAGGATTTACCGCCTCCCTAGGACTTATGACCTACACTTGCTTGGTCGGAACGTGAAGAGTACCAACGAATGGTTCTCGGTCTACCGCTAAGAAAAATCCCAACGAATGGGTACTCGATCTACCGCTGGGTATGGATCTATATGTCACGCCCCGACCCTCGAGCACGCGGCAACCCCTGTTCTCTTGCGGTCATTTGATTTGCGACTCCCCAGGATCCGTCGCCGACCGTTATTTTTATCTTGTAATTAAACGCATGCGGAAACGAATCACAATCCCCGGTCAATTACAAAAACAGGGATAGCAGGAAAACCCAACAAGAACACATCAAAAGTATCGCTTTATTAACTAACTGATTAACCCTAGGAAGTTTACAAGTACAAGCCCTTACCACGGGCATCTTCCTATCGAGCCAATGAAACTAACAGGCCATGGTTAATCTACTCCTTTCAAAGACGGCCACGAGCCGTAACACGCGTCGATCCTCCATCCTATGGACCTGAAAAATGTTAACCACGACGGGTTGAGATAAACTCAGCAAGTCAAAGTCCTAAGCCCCGGTTAGGAACTTCGCTTGCCTTGGGAGCAATCTAACCATGCAACCTAGTTCCGACAAACAATGCATACCACACCTCAAGCAACATTATCAGACGACAGTTCAATAAGCAGTTGCAAACACAAGCGACCCTACCTGGCCTTGGCACACGCAACCTGCAGAAACTGTCATTTCGATCATCACGACATTAAGAGCATACAAATAATCAGAGCATCTCACGTAACTTTCTTAGGTCTTACACCCATACACATGCTCTGATTATTACGACCCTCTAGGCCACGGCACAACCTTATGGTTGGCGGTCAACTGGTCGTAAACCAGGTATCGTCCTCCCCCGTGAGGCACGGCGACGTCATGGGCTTTCCCCCACCGACGGCATTCCATAAGGAGCATGGGCCCGGCCTCAACCGCGACTCCGCATCTGACCACTGTTAGGCGACCCAATGGTCACGGCACAACCCCGAAGGATTGGCGGTCATCCGGCTCAACCGGGCTATCAACTTTAATCTGACCATGCAACACATCAGCAAACAGTTCATTCTTGTCTTTGCTTTTGCTTGGTCGTGAATGTAACATTGCTCATACGCTTATGTCCATGCGACATGCCATTTCAGATAACCCACATAATATGTCATGCGGTTTCACTCGACAATTCCAAAATTCAATTTCCAATCAGCATTCAATCACGCACATTCCCTAACTCTTGGGAACAACCCAAGTCACAGTCTGTCGCTCAATTCTGATCGATCAACATCACGATACTTGCACATTTTTCCAAACAATCACGTATATTTAATAATAAATAAATATGTGTCCTCAAAACGACGCCAATCAACTATTTCCAACAATACTCAATTATCCAAAAATAAGTATAAAATATAATTATACTCAAAAATACTCATTTAAGCATATAATACTATAGTCGATTGTTCCGATAAAATAATTCAAGTCCCACAAAATACTTATAATTTTCAGTCCCATAATTAATTATCCAACCCAAATAATTTCATTTAGTAAAACCCTTATTCAATAAACCACTATCATTTAATAAAATAGTATATAAATACTATCGACTTTGGAAAAATAGACCATAGTAATTTTCCCCCAAAATTACTCAATTAAAACCATTTCCAATAAATAATCACAATTAATTATTTTCTCCAAAAATAATTAATTTTCAGCAATGAATAGTAATAACAATATTACTATTTATAATTCGAAATTATAAATTAATTTAATTAATTAATAATTCCGAAAATAATAAATAATTATTATTTATTCCAAAAATAATAATAATAATATTTATTAATACTAACCATGATTAACACTAAGCAAGCTTCATCAAATAGTATTAAAACACTAATAATCATAATCCAAAACACTAATCAATAATTAAACTAATTAAACTACTCCTAAGCAAGATTAGCCCCTAAATAAGGATTAGGAAATCGACTCACGGTTTAGCGATTCCGACGACACGAGTGCGACGGCGGCGACGAGGGGAACGCAATAGAACTTCCGGCGCGTCAGGACGAGGCGGCCCGGGACCGGGTCTCGGCCGAGGGCGGCTATCCACGCGGCAAGGGGCTGCAAAACGGAGGAACCGGCGGCACGGGGCTAGCTGGTGGGCGGCCCGGCAACTCCGGACGGCGGCCAGCAGCTCCGGCGACCAGGCAACGGCTCCGGCGAAGGGGAAAACAGAGGTTGGAAAGGGGAAAAGGGAGGCGTGCAGCAGCTGGTTTCAGGGGGGGAACAGCAGCTGGGGTGGCTCCGGTGCGGCGGAGGGCTCGGGGGTGGTCCTCCGACGGGCCTGTGGCGGTGACCGGCGGCGGCGTGCAGCGGCGAGGCTGCTGGTCGCTTCTCCTGGTCACGGCCAGAGGGGCCGAAAGAAAGAGACAGGCGAAGGCAGCAATGGCTCGAGCTGGGGTGGTCAGGCGAAGGTCTGGGCGGACGGCGGTGGCCAGGGCGGAGGGACGATGGCGGCCAAGCGACGGCGAGGCAGCAACTCGCTGCTCCGGCGTCCACAGCTCTGGTTCGGCCCAAAACCGAGGAAGAAGAAGAATAGGGGGGGCAGCAGCAGCTCGGTTAGGGGTGGTCCGGCAAAGGGTGGTGGTGGCCGAGCGACGGCGAGGCAGCAGCTCGCTGCTCCGGCGACCAAAACTGGAACGAGGCAGCAGCTCGGACAGAGGAGATAGAGAGGAAGACAGAAGCTGGGCGGTGCTGGTTCGGCCCAAGGCCGGCGGACGGCGGCTCACCGGCGTCTAGGCGGCGAGCTAGTGGGACGGTGGAGCTGTGGCGGTGATGGGTGGTGGTTGCCAGCGCCGACGGCAGCAAACCAGCTTCGGCTGGAAAAGAAGAAGAAGAAAGGAAGAAGGAGCTGCAAGGGGGGTCGAACGTGCTGCGCTGCGCTGAAGAAAGAGAGAGAGAGAGAGAGAGAGAGAGAGAGAGAGAGAGAGAGAGAGAGAGAGAGAGAGACGCCCACATGGGCTGTCAGACAAGTGGGAGAGAAAGAAGAAAGAGATAAGGGAGAAGACCGGTCAAAGGGAGAAAGAGAGATAAGATGAGCAAGTGGGGTTGTCGATCAGGGGGAAACGTGAAGAGGAAGAGAGAGAAAAGGGGGAGGGGAGAGGGACGTGCAGGAGAAGATGGGGGAAAAGAAAAAAAAAGAAAAAGAAAAAGAAAAAGAAAAGAGAACAAGACAAAATTCAAACAAGCTCCTAGAAAGGGCATTTTGGTCTTTTTGTCCCTGAAGCACAAATTCCCAAATATTTGGCTTCAAAACTCGGCCCATTGAATCCTTTTCCAATAATTCGGACTTACCGAAATTCGGGATGTTACAACTCTTTCCTCCTTAACAAAATTTCGTCCTCGAAATTTGTAGGACTTTCTGCATCCTTAAACTGATGGGGTATTGATGCTTCATTGCATCTTCTTTTTCCCAAGTCGTTCATTCTGCCTCATAATGCTGTCAAACACTTTCAATGCTGCCAAAACTTCTAATCCTGTCCAAACTGTCTTTGGTTCTAAAAGGCTAAGCACTTATCCACTTTTGCAAAAAGAAAGTTGCAAAAAGTTGGTTTCCCCTTTTTTTTTTCTAAGCGGCTAACTGCCACTTCGGGGATTCGAAACCCCGTTCTCGGACCAGCGGCTTCATCCCCGCGATACCACTCGGGTATAAGCGCCGACGGTGCTCAAACTTGCTTTCTTTATCCATTTAAGGCCAAAAATCTTTATTCGCTCCAAATTTCGAAAGGTTCGATATGTTTAGGGCTCAGCTTTCCTTTCTTAACCAATCGAGATGTCCCTATCATAGGCGACACCTTAAGGAAAACATGATTCCCTACTTGAAATTCCAAAGGCCTTAGTCCTTTACTCGCATCAACTTTTTAGCGACTTTGCACTGTCCCTGATATTTTCACAACATCCATCAACTGCAAAACCATCTCTGAACTAGTGATCGTCTTTTCTCTGACCTTGTTCCAATAGACTGGAGTTCTACAACCTTGACCATATTTCTGTTACACCACACCGATAAAATCTTATCCCACAAGCACTCTCTTTTTGCCAGTTTGTAGTTCAGTTCATTTTTGCCCCTTTCGACATCCTAGAAGCTTGCCGGGAGTCGCTCCTTACTTAGGCACTCTGGCCCCGGCGACCACTCCCCGCCCTCGTCGGATCAGTCGTCACGGGCATCTATGAACCGCACCACTACTAGCAAAAGTCCATTTTAAACATGCTTTATCTCATGGAGGTATTATCCGCTTTGGCCTGTCCCATACCAAGCCTCATGGTTTTAACCTCGTCTGAGCACTTCAAAGTACAAAACTTCCTCTAACTCGTCAACCCATGAGCTCGTTTCCACAGGGTCACTTATCGATGCTTGAATTCTAATTCACCAAATTTCCATCAAATCGCTGTCCGAATTCCACAAACCACTAATTTTTCTTTCAACATTCCTTTTACGTCCATTTAATACTTAGTCCAAAATATCACCTCAATCACTTGAAAATTAGTGCAAACCAAATGTCATTTATCGCACTAAAGGTTTTCAGGTACTTCTTGAAATCCTTACTAATACCTCGAGAAGAAAATCATCGATAATGCTACTTCACCATTTATCCACCTAACATCAAGGGATAATTAATTCTTAATCCACCGAAGACAAAAATCCATTCCTCAAATCCCTATTTCAATTTTCTCCCGAAATAATCCACCTTGGATAAATTCATATCTTAATTGAATCTAAGACCTCCGAGCAATAAATCATCTTATCCTTTAATAAATCATTACTTATGATCCAATACCTACAACTCCTCAAATTATCAAGATAAAACTTATCTGACTTCCATTAAATCCAATGACCTCAATTGTCGTGACGCGTAAGCAACCAATCTTTCTTGTTGCCTTACCACGCCGTCAAATCACTTATATGACACCTCACTGTAGATCTCGTAATCTCCAATACTAGACTAAATCCTCAAAACTGGTGCAGTAATCAGCTTATACTTAAGCTCTTAAACATTATGGTCGCACTTATTCGTCCATTCAAATTCTTACGTCCTTTATTAAACTTCATATCAAAGGCGTAACTACCGTAGAGAACCTTTCTACGAATCGTCTATAATAATCTGTCTGACTTAGAAAACTGCGAACCTCTGCCACTGTCACAAGTCTTGGTCAATACCTGATGCCTTGATCTTAGTGGGTCCATAGAATTTCTTTCGTCCAAAATCACTCGACCCACAAAAGCAACACGACTAAATCCAAACTCGTACATATTAAACTTGGCGTACTGTTTATGCTCTCAAATGGTCTATAGCACTACCCTCAAGTGCTATTCATGTTCCTCTAAATTCTCGAATATTTCCAACATATCGTTCACGAACACAATTACAAATCAATCCAAATACGCCTTAATTAGTCAATCCATCAAATCCATAAAAACAACTGGCATATTAGTTAATCCAAACAACGGGACGGTAATCTCTTAGTGACCATATCACACCCAGTGTGTCATCTTCGGTATATTCCCCTTTTTAATCATCAATTACTGATAGCCCATCCTTTGGTCTATCTTGGAACATATCGAAGCTCCTTGAAGTGGTCAAACAAGTCATCCGTCATTGGTAATTGATACTTGTTCATGATCGTCCTTTGGTTACACTGCCGATAATCAATGCATAGGTGCAATAATCCATTCTTAATTCCTCAGCTAACAAATAAACCATAATCGTCCAATCATCTTAGCAACCTTCATCCAATAAATGGATTACTTCCAATGATACAATCGAAAGGATCAAGGGTCCTCCTTGATTTCCGATTTCAAACCATCTCCGACCTTCTGACTCGGTCTACCAGATTCCCAATCATTCTTTGTACATACTTCGAGAGCTCTCTAACCTTAACCTCCTATTGCACAACTAACAATTGATTCTGACGAAATTGCAGGAATTCAGTTACCTTCTGCTCCTACGTATACTCAGAAAAGTATTCTCCGCCGAACGCTTGGTCGGCAGTATTCCACTTGAGGACCGTACCTTTGGGCAAAGCCCTTCTTTGGTTTACTTCCCACCATGTACTGACTTTACCTTGCAATTGGCACTCTGCCAGGACTATCTTATCTTCCTCTAAGCATTCCAGCAATGCGAACACTTAGTCCAAATCCTTGATCCAAACGGTTGCGACATCAAGATTAGTCAAACTAGCAGACTTGGACTACTCAAACTCCAGGAACTGTTCAACCAACTTAAACATCGACCGATCATCAATCCTCTTTCCAACCAACAGAACTTACAAGGTGAGATAGGAGCAACAACAACGGCAACAGCAACAACATCTTGAATCTGAGCTCACTGCCCTATCTCAAAACCTTCCTCAAGGACTCTCGAATCAGGATCGTTCGTCTTATAAAATTATCACAGAAACCTTATTTCCAATCCTATGAGGAATTAGAAACTATGAACGACCCGCTTAAAGCCAGAGAATCAAATAAACAAACACAAGCACAAGGTGTTTTTCTAACTAACTATCCCAAAACCCATCGCACCTTATCACTCCATGTATTGACCAGGCTCTGATACCAAAATCGACGGGGTTGTCACGCCCCGACCCTCGAGCACGCGGCAACCCCTATTCTCTCGCGGTCATTTGATTTGCGACTCCCCAGGATCCGTCGCTGACCGTTAATTTTATCTTTTGATTAAACGCATGCGGAAGCGAAACACAATCCCCGGTCAATTACAAAAATAGGGATAGCAGGAAAACCCAACAAGAACACATCAAAAGTATCTCTTTATTAACTAACTGATTAACCCTAGGAAGTTTACAAGTACAAGCCCTTACCACGAGCATCTTTCTATCGAGCCAATGAAACTAATAGGCCAGGGTTAATCTACTCCCTTCAAAGACGGCCACGAGCCGTAACACGCGTCGATCCTCCATCTTATGGACCTGAAAAATGTTAACCACGACGGGTTGAGATAAACTCAGCAAGTCAAAGTCCTAAGCCTCGGTTAGGAATTTCGCTCGCCTTGGGAGCAATCTAACCATGCAACCTAGTTCCGACAACCAACACATACCACACCTCAAGCAGCATTATCAAATGATAGTTCAATAAGCAGATGCAAACACAAGCGACCCTACCTGGCCTTGGCACACGCAACCTACAGAAACTGTCAATTCAATCATCACGACATCAAGAGCATACGAATAATCAAAGCATCTCACATAACTTTCTCATGTCTCATATCCACACATATGCTCCTATTATTACGATCATCTAGGCCATGGCACAACCTTATGGTTGGCAGTCAACTGGTCGTAAACCAGGCATCGTCCTCCCCCGTGAGGCACGGCGACGTCATGGGCTATCCCCCACCGACGGCATTCCATAAGGAGCATGGGCCCGGCCTCAACCGCGACTCCGCATCTGACCACTGTCAAGCGACCCAATGGTCACGGCACAACCCCGAATGATTGGCGGTCATCCGGCTCAACCGGGCTATCAACTTTAATCTGACCATGCAACACATCAACAAACAGTTCATTCTTGTCTTTGCTTTTGCTTGGTCATGAATGCAACATCGCTCATACGCTCATGCTCATGCGACATGCCATTTCAGACCATTTCAGATAACCCACACAATATGTCATGCGATCTCACTCGACAATTTCCAAAATCCAATTTCCAATCAGCATTCAATCATACACATTCCCTAACTCTTGGGAACAACCAACAATTCAAATCACAGTCTGTCAATCAATTCCGACCAATCAATATCACGATACTCCAATACCTAACCACGTGTCTCAATATTTAATAATAAATAAACACAAGTCTCAATATTCAATAATAAATAAATACGTGTCCTCAGGACTACAACAATCAACTATTCCCCAATAATACTCAATTATCCCAAAATAAGTATAAAATATAATTATACTCAAAGATACTCATTTACTATAGTCGATTGTTTCGATAAAATAATTCAAGTCCCACAAAATACTTATAATTATTTTTCGATCCCATAATTAATTATCCAACCCAAATAATTCCATTTAGTAAAACCCTTCTTCAATAAACCAATGTCATTTAATCATGTAGTATATAAATACTATTGACTTTAGAAAAATAGACCATAGTAATTTTCCCCCAAAATTACTCAATTAAAACCATTTTCAATAAATAATCACAATTAATTATTTTCTCCAAAAATAATTAATTTTCAGCAATGAATAGTAATAAAAGTATTACTATTAATAATTCGAAATTATAAATTAATTTAATTAATAATTCCGAAAATAATAAATAATTATTATTATTTATCCCAAAAATAATAATAATATTTATTAATACTAACCATGATTAACACTAAGCAAAGCTTAATCAAATAGTATTAAAACACTAATAATTATCATCCAAAACACTAATTGATAATTAAACTAATCAAACTACTCATAAGCAAGATTAACCCATAAATAAGGGATTAGGAAATCGACTCACAGTTTAGAGATCCCGATGACACGAGCGCGACGGCGGCTGCGAGGGGAACGCCCGAGAACTTCTGGCGCGTCGGGACGAGGTGGCCCGGGACCGAATCTTGGCCGAGGGCGGCTATTCACGTGGCAAGAAGCTGCGAAACAGAGGAACCAGTGGCTATGGCGGCACGGGGCTGGCTGGTGGGCGGTCCAGTGACTCCAGACGGCGGCCAGCAGCTCCGGCGACCAGGCGGCGGCTCCGGCGAAGGCTGGACAGAGCTGGAAAGGGAGAAGGAGGGGCGGTGTAGCAGGATTCATGGGACGGCAGCAAGCTGGGGTGGCTCTGTGTGGCGGAGGGGTCTCGGGAACGGTCCTCCGGCGGCCTATGGCGATGACCGGCAGCGGCGTGCAGCAGCGAGGCTACTGGCCGCTTCTCCAGGTCACGGCCAGAGGGGTCGAGAGAAAGAGGGAGGGCACGGCGAAGGCAGCAATTGGTTCGAAGGGGTGGTGGAGGATGGCTGGTCGGTTGGCTGGCCTCCGACGATGACTAGGGTGGAGGGACGACGTCGAGGTAGCAGCTCGCTGCTCCGGTGTCCAAGCGGTCGGTTGGCCAGATCTGGTTCGGCCAAGACCGAGAAGAAGAAGAAAGAGGGGGGGGGGGCAGCGGCAGCTCGGTCTGAGGTGGCCAGGCGAAAGGCGGTGGTGGCCGAGCAACGGCGGGGTGGTAGCTCGCTGCTTCGGCGTTGCAGTGGCGGTGGACAGAGGAGGAAAAGAGAAGGACAGAAGCTGGGCAGGCTGGTTCAGCTGGAGGCCGACGGGCGGCAGCTCGCCGGAGACCGAGCAGAGAACAGGGGCGGAGGAGCTGCGGCGGTGGTCGATGATGAGTGGCAGCAGCAGCAGCAAGCCAGGGGTGTCGGCCGAAGAAAAAGAAGAAGAAACTGCAAGGGGGGGTCGAACGTGCTGCGCTGAAGAAAGAGAGAGAGAGAGAGAGAGAGAGACGCCCACATGGGCTGTCAGACAAGTGGGAGAGAAAGAAGAAAGAGATAAGGGAGAAGACCGGTCAAAGGGAGAAAGAGAGATAAGATGAGCAAGTGGGGTTGTCGATAAGGGGGAAACATGAAGAGGAAGAGAGAGAAAAGGGGGAGGGGAGAGAGACGTGCAGGAGAAGATGGGGGAAAAGAAAAAAAAGAGAAAGAAAAATAAAAGAGAACAAGACAAAATTCAAACAAGCTCCTAGAAAGGGCATTTTGGTCTTTTTGCCCCTGAAGCACAAATTCCCAAATATTTGGCTTCAAAACTTGGCCCATTGAATCCTTTTCCAATAATTCGGGCTTATCGAAATTCGGGATGTTACAGTTGGGTCCGCGAAAAGTTGGACGATTGCTGCTCACTTCTTCTCCCCCGATCGACTTGCTTTGCCGCTGCTTGTCAAGGTAATCGATTTTCTCTCTCTCCCTCTCCCTCTCCCTCTCCCTCTCTGTCCTTGCGTGTGTGTTTGACAGTTTGTGTCCACCGTCCACGGCGCACCTGCCAAACCAGATCCGGGTTGAGGGCATTGGGAAGGTGGTCCGCCTCTAGAGCGGGAGGTTCTAGACCTCCGAGGCTGGTTTCGGGTTTCCAGCTCCAAGGTCCTGATTCTCATCGGCACAGGTATTAGCCTCCTCCGTTCCACTTCCGTTTGTTCAATCGCGGTCACTGGCAATTCGATTGGGCCGCCACTTGCTTGCCGAATGGATTTTATTCAGGATTCGCGTTGAAGTTTCCGAACGTTCCCTCGGTTAATTTTCAGTTGCGGCGCGGTGATTTTGATTGCTCTTGAGCATTTGCGATCGAGTCATTGGTTTCTGGTTGTAGGATTCTATTTGTTAGTTAAGGTCATGTGTGGTTCTTACTGTTGATGAGTCGATGGGGCATGCCTTGTGGATGCAAATAAAGGAGAGAACTGGAGCTTTTATCGCCAGAAAATGTCATGTTTGGTTCAATGGTTAGAATGTTTAGCTTCGAATCCAGACAATGAGCTCTCTTTGCTACTAAGTGTTTTGTTTTGTTGAGTCAAGGATTGGATTTTTGTTCACTTGTTGGTCATCTGACCGATTTAGGCAGTTTCATTAACCTCTGGCTTTCTGTCTCCCTCGTTGTGCAACAGGTTTAACCGGTTCAATCATTTTCAATAGTGAACAGCTTTCGGAGCTCGTTGCACAGCTTCAGGAAATTCTAAAGGGTGTGGATGAGGCTGAGGTCTCGTCCAACAAGTTTGATAGCGCTCTTCTTATAGCTCAGGTATTGCACAGCTATTTGCCATCCTTGAGACACTTCGTTTTTTGATACATTCGGTAGCCTCAAAAATTTGACAAGTCTTTTTATAAGTAAGAAGTGATATTTTAATACTTATGCAATCGAGGAACAATTTTCATTGGTGAATACTGCACTGTTTGGAATTCTAATGTCGAGTAAATATGGAAGGATGAAATAGATGTGCAGCTTAGTAATAGGATCCTTGTCCTGACATAAGTGCATCGTCTATTATATCTATTGAAGGTCATCACCTTCACTTGAACTGATAATAATAGCTAATGAAGAATGATAAGAAGATTATCTTGTTGCAGAAATTGACACTTTCCCTTAGTTAATATATGCGTGCACTAAATCAGGCTCAGGATGGTCTTGCTGGAACTAATGCCATATTTGCATCCTGGTTCAATCATCCGTAAAGTATTTGTATCTTGGGTCATTAGAAGTTTGCCATGAGTGGAGCTGATTTATAAGTATTCTACATTTTATTAAATGATAATGATGAATCTTTCCACATTTTCCAGACAATCAGAGTCAGTTACTCTGATATTGCAGAAACAAGCTTAATTTGGCATTCATGATAATCTATGAAACGGTACATTTTGAATCATTTAAACTAGAAAAAGGGGAAAGCCTTATTTGAAAAGAACAGATATCTTAATGAAAAATCAAGTGTATAATTGGTGATCATTAGTTCTGAACATGGAGCTGAAGTTCAAGCATGTTGAAAGAGTTGTTGATGGATTCCAATAGGTAAGCTAGAGAGTTAAAAGTAGTTCAGGACAGCACATCAGACTGAGGTTTTTTGACTACCTTCCAAGCGCATAAATATCTTAATGTCTAAGATATTGTACTTGACAGATTATTTTGGTATACCAGGCTATAACTCTTTCTAGTATCCACAAATGTGTCAACATTTATGATACTTGAGAAGAGCATGGTGTCTACTGGTACTTCATCATCAATGTCATACGATTTTGATGTGTGAGGTTAATATATATTAGTGAAAATTGGTACAAGTTTATATTTTGCCATATTGCAATGCAATTTGTTTGTAAATTGGTACAAGTTTATATTTCTGATTTAGTAGAATCTTGACATTGTGGAAACTTCGATTTTGTAAACCATTTTGTGGAAATTCCGATTTTGTGGTAAGTAAATAGACTTCATTAAACTATAACTTTGCACATGTCTCTAGAGCATGGTTTCTTGTTGATTTTTCTTTGTACGTGAATTGCAGGTCTTTGTTAGAGATTTTGCACAAGTGTTGTGGGTGACCGATTTGCTTGCCAAATGGAGGAAAGGAGTTGGAGTGGGTGCTAAAGTAAAGGAGGAGAAAAATGGTTCTATGTCCAAGCATATTCAAGTTAACTACGTCGTCACCTCGCTGTCCAAGCAAATTAAATTGCTTATTTTTTATGCAAATTAACTGTGTTTGGTGGAATATTGAATGTAATACAAAGTTAAATTAGTAGTTGTGGGAATGAGGCTAATGTTAGACCATGTTTGTTGATAATGTTTAAGTAATGTTATGATTTTTGCACTTTCTTGTCGGTCAAATTAAGATGATTATGTTATTGCTTTCTCGCGAAGTAATGTAAAATTTGAAATCATATAGGATATCAAGTAGTTAAAAAATAGGTTCTAATAAAAACATGGTAGATCCTATTCCCGGACCAGAAAAATAAGGTCGGGTACAGGGTCGAGGTCTGGACCCGATCACCCCTATTAAGGATGACTCCATCCCCCAAAGTTTCAACACAAGCTGCATTGCCGAACAAGGCGACGATAGCAACATCCCCATCTTCTGCAACTTTCTATCAGTGAATCAGGGGCAAAAGTTGCCTAGTGAGGCTAATCTAACCCTCCCAGCCACGGCCATGGTGGCAATAGCAACAACGACAATCTATCCCCATCATCCAAGACTACGCTTTGTTCAGCGAGTTCCTTCGTCATCTAGAGGATATGAGGGCTAGGTCTCCCATTTGCGACGATAGCAACAACTATCAATCCCTATACAGCTGTGTGCAAGATTTGGCTGCAGAAAATCTGTCGCGATCTCAATTGCTTTCATTACTCTCCAATTTCCAATTAGACCCAATCACTCTCACTGCTCCATAATTCACTATGAAATAATTTTTCAATCACACACAAAGAAATTCGCGGAATCTCACTACCGGATTTTTCTGCTGAAACACTACCATCGACGAGACCTCCTGCCACATGTGGCTCACGCACTGCTTCACAAAACAACTTAGCTCATAAACGGCGAAGTCCTATTGCAAGTAACTTCCCTCTTTTACTTTTCTTGGACCGACTTTAATGAGGAGTTATTCCCTTTTCTTATTTTCTTTTCACGGTCAAAGTCCAAGTAACTTTCTTCCATAGCGGCAGTGAAGCCCTCCGGCCTCCGAGGTCTGCGATCCCACCTTCGACAGCTCCTAATGCCATGACGAGCCCCAAGGGGAAGTCCTTCATCCGGTATGGAATTTTTCATTCTCTATTCCGGCTCCGGTTCAGCTGCAAGTGATTTTTGACCTTGGTGGGCTGGTCTTGTTGCTTTGGAAGTTTGCTGGTGTCCCAATGGATGATCCGCCTTCTTTGATTTTTGGGAATTTTATACTGAAACGGTGAAATGTTTAATTTCTTAAGTTCTATACAGTATACGTGTTGCTGAATAATTTTCTACGTTTCCCTATAAGTTTTAGGGCTTAGTTTAATTTTTCAATAAAAGATTAAGACTTAATTGATAATTTTAGAATTCAATTGCACTTTCTAATAAAAATTTGGGACTCAATTAAATTAATTGGGAATCACTTAATTATTTTCTAAATATGTATAACAATATTAATAAAGACAGAATGACAAATATAAAATAGCGATCTCCTTAGGCTTCACAAATATATTTTGAAGTTACATGCGTTATTTGACATTTGAGAAAATTAAATCATCACTCCCATCAATATATGATAACAATTATTACAATAATAATACTAATAACACAAGATTTTCATTTTTTATTTCTAGATCCCACAAGATGTGGAAATTTCGCACCACCTCCCACTCATCTTCCTTGCCTCTTTTGAACATGACCCTAATTTGGCATCCTCTCTCTCTAGACTTTTACTCCCTCGTCATCACAGAGCAAAGCACGAGACCTCTCTCATCAATGGAGCGTTCTGCTTGGCCTAAGAACCTCTCCTCCAACCGCAAGCACACAATCTAGGATCTCCTCCCTGCTCAAAATCCCACGAAAAAGCTTGCAAATCTCTTCGACACTCACTCTCAAACCAGTAATGACATAGCTCAGCCCCTGTTTGTGGAACATCTGGTTGTTAACGTCCTTGGGTCGTTCAGCAACACCCTATTCATATCGAGCAGCGCCCAGTCCAATGAGGTCTTGTAGGTCCGAGGCAACGCCTGTGTCAAGTCCGAGGTCTCCAAGGGAAGTGAGAGCATCAACACCCTACTCTTGAGGTAATTAAGGGACAAAATTCGTGTTCTTTTACTTCTAATTTTATTTGAAAAGTAATTCATCTATTTAATGAAAAATTTAAGGGAAGGTTTTTTTGTTTTTTTCTTTGGGAAGAACAATCGCACATAAGGTGAGCATCACATGAAGATCTCTTAAAATGTAGGAAAAAGAAAATACATGAAAAGATGGTTTCATACAATTTTGGGACACAACTTGACAAATCATGCTTGGGTTATAGTGAGCTTGTCTAACTTGCAAAAAATAGAAGGTTTTTTTTTTTTTTTTGTTATTTCATTTATCTTGTTATTGGGCAAAGGATGAAAGAAGTTTTACATGAAGCTAATTTATATGCATTGGTCTAGATTAAGGGTGTTAAAACTAAAAATGAATTCAGTTTGGAAAAACCAAAAATGATTGTTGTTCAGTTCGATTCGATTAATCAAGACAAAGTGAAATTCTTTATTGAACGCTCAACTTAAAATCTCTCATTTCTCACCTCTTATTCAGTTTAGTTCTAATAAGCAAGGAAAAAAAATAGGAAATTGAAAAACCGATCCGAACTAAAAGGATTTGGTAGAGGTTGGATTTGCACCTTATTAGTTCAGTTCAATTTGGTTTGAATTTCCTAAAATCCTGAACCATATTAAATTGCTGACATCCCTAATAAGTAGTTCTAACATGAAATGAAAATTATTCATCTTTGTGCAGAAAGACTTCAAACACACCGATAAGAGTGGACCAGAATTTGATCGATGGCGGGCACCAATGGAGAACATCTGATCAGGAATCGATTCTCAACTTTAAGTTACCCATCTGCTTGGAGCAGTCGCTAATGGAGGCTGCGACCGCGATGTCCGAGGATAAAGCAGACGTGACTTGGGAGATCCTGACGTGCTTGTCTGCCACGCCGAACTCCATTGTTTTTTATTCAGAGCAGAAATTGATGGAATTCATGTTGTCTGCGCTTAAATCGCGCGTGAGCTCCCTCGATGACCCCCCCTCCCCCCCTGGTGGCGGAGTTGTTCACCGAGGACCACTTGTTGTCGGCTTAGTCACTTTACGATCTGTCTCCCTGTTTCGACCTCGGTTTCGTGGCTGCCAATATCGCGATTTTAGAAGCTGCATCGGAGCAACCCTCCACTAACAAGCTCCACGTAATTGATTTCGATATTGGTCTGGAAAGACAGTACCAATGTCTCCTCTACGCGCTATCCAAGCGTCAGGCGGGCAATCAATCCACCCTCAAGATCACGACGCTCGCAGATAGCTTCAACGGTGAGGAGAGGCTCAGGATGGTCGGGGATCGACTGAGCAAACTCGCGGCCATTGTAGGTGTTAGGTTAGGATTCAACATCGTGAGCCAGAAGCTGAGTGAGTTGAGCCGTGACTCGCTGGGCTGCGAGGCCGACGAGGTGCTGGCGGTGAACTTGGCGTTCAAGCTGTACAGAATGCCAGACGAGAGCGTGTCCATGGAGAACTCGCGCGACAAGCTCCTCCGGCGCGTGAAGGGTCTGGCGCCACAGGTGCTGAAGCTGGTGGAGCAGGAGATGAACGGGAACACGGCGCCATTCATGGTGCGGGTGGGGGAGGCGCTGGCGTACTACGGGGCGCTGCTCCAGTCGATGGAGTTCAGATTCTGGAGGGCCGAGTCGGAGCGAGCCAGGGCGGAGGAGTGGGTGAGTCGGAAATTGGGGAACTTGGTTGCTTGCGAAGGTAGGGACCGGGTGGAAAGAAGCGAGGTGTTCAGGAAGTGGAGGGCCTGCATGGAGATGGCTGGGTTCGAGTTGAAGCCACTGGGTCAACACGTGGCCCAATCAATGATGGCAAGGGTCGGCGCTTGGAACCCGGGATACGCGGCGAAAGAAGAGAATGATGGGGTTTGCATGGGCTGGCGAGGCCGAACTCTCACCGTCGCATCCGCTTGGCGTTAAACTCCACTCGCTCCACTCGCTCCCCTCGCACCCACTTTCCCCCCAAAAAAGTATGTCATGTGCCATAGGTGGCGATGGCAATGATGTATTGTTCTCTGTCAAATTTTGTGAGACTATTGCTAACTGTTCTAAAAGTTTAAACTGTTAGATGACAGTGTGGTTTATAATTTATATATTTTAATACTCCCCCTCACGCTTAGTCTAGTCTTTTGTTTAGTATTAAGCATGTAAATTTAATTAGGGAGGTAAATGGGTCCTCGTAAAATTTGAACTTAGAACCTTCAACTCTGATACAATGTAAGACTACGATCCTTTATCCACATGAGAAAATAAATGTTTATTGCATATAATGTGGTCACTACCTCCTGTATTGATTATCCATGTATCAATTGAAAAAAAATTCTTCTTATGAAGAAAAGTACCTGAGAATCCTGCGTTCTTGTCATCAATTTTCAATCGATTCAGGATTTGCACAATATGTCGATACAAATCTTGAGTAATTGCTTGTGGTGCCCCATCAACTCTTTGTGTGGAAACCTGATAAGCTGATAATTCCTTTTCTTTTCTAATTTTATCAATAGGTTTTTCATGTAATTTCCATCATGTATCAATTGTATGACGCAAGCATTTGCAATATTCACAGTATTTATTTTTGAATTTACCATTTTGCCCGCCGATTTTCCATGATGACGTGGCATCGCGTGAGCCATTGGATCCCCTATAAGTGGGGTTGGTGTGGCTTGATAAAGGCCGTTCGATCCGTGTGGGGCAATGGCTGAATGAGGATTGTCCATCATGGCTTGTTGAGGAGAGTCGTTGGATCATTTTCTTCTGTCCCAACCGTCCGATCTTCTACCACCATCTCAGCTGTCCATCTAAAGAACCCTAGGGTTCTCTTTTAGCCCTCTTCTTGCTACAGCCATTGAACTGGTGGCCTTTGAGTTTCCAGCAGCTTCCACGGATCCACCGGAGGCAACGCCCGATCCACCTCCACCATAGACAACCAAGCTCATCCCTTCTCCATCTCGACTATGTGAAGCTAAGGCGAGCCGTTGATTTTCTTCTTGGACGGCTGGCTAAAAAATGTGGCCAAGCGGAGGCAGAGGTTCCATTGCCAATATTTGAGACTGAAAAGCCGAGTAAGATTCGTTGAGTATTAGTAAGAATCCCGTAGCCTTTTCTTGATCCCTCATCTCCTTGTATTGTCTCAGAGTGTTCTCGAGTCCTTGTAGGCATTCTTCGACCGCCTCAAGTTTGTTCCATAGCGCAGAGAGATAATTGAAGCAAGCAGTAACTGAAAGGTTCCCTTGCTTCACTTCGGTTAGTGCTTGGGTGATTGAGAAGAGTTTAGCTCGATCAAGGCACCCATACATCTCCCAGATGTTATCCCAAAAAAGCTTCGAGTCCTCAGTCAGCGAGAGCCCAGCCACGACATCCAAGGTGAGACAATTGCCGATCTAGGTATGTACTAGTTGGTTACACTTCTTCCACAATCGTTGTTGGCGTTCCTTCATCGAGAAGGGGACGGCTCCATCAAGGAAGCCATCCTTGTCTTTTGTGATGAGGGCTCACCAGAGATCCTGAGCCCAAGTCGTGTAGTTTTCCGATCCTGTTAGTTGGAGGTTGATGAGGCGGAGCTCTAGTCCGTCGGCCGGCGAGGTGTAAAGTGGATCGTCGAGCTCGAGCCGGCCGCCATTGTTGCCACCGATAGGGAAGGGATACAGTAGGAATTCGGGTGGCGGTGCTGGGTAGGGATTTGTTCCCTGACCTAGATTCGAGTGGGTCGGATTCCCAGTTGGGTTGTCTTCTTGTGGTTGGGTTGGCCGATTTTCATTGGGTTGGGCTCTAAGGCCTGAATAATTTTCTCTGGATGGATGTTGGGCCCAAGATTGTCCTAGCCCAGTGGCTGGGATTTGGGGCCACGCTTGTCCCGGCCTAATGGCCCATTGACCTTGGATAGGGTACCAATGTACAGGTGAAAATTTAGGAGCCTAGTGGGTGGATCCGTGTATCTGGTCTGGAGCAAGAGATTGCTCTTCTCCGGACAGAACCATTGGATCCGACGATGAAGGAGTTTGGTTTTGGGGTAACTCTTCCGTCATAGAGTTTTGGGCATTCTTATCCTTTTTCCATGGTACCAAATTTTTTTTGAATTCCTAAACGCTTGCTAGGTTGTTTGCAGGATGGAGGATTTGAACAATTTCCAGAAAAAAGGGCGAAAGGCAATTCTGAAATTTTTGCAGAAGCTAGGCCCAGAATGAGCGCTCTGATACCATGTAAGATTTTGTGGAATCACTGCTGATTATTCTAAAAGTTTAAGCTGTAAAATGATGGCGTGATTTATTGTTTATATATTCTAACATTTTCAGCTTAGCTCGACCTCCATTTTGGCTCGGTCTTTTAAGGGGGAGAGGGAGAGTATGTCGCGCATTATTGTATTTGCCTCGTCATTGTGCACTTCTGGTTTTAACCCCTCCCAAGTGATCCACGCCGGGGATAAGGAGGCCATAGGCTTTTAACACATGCTCATGTTTTCATTTTTATTTTTATGTTTTAAGTTTCAAGGGTCCAGTGCAATTGGGGGTTTTCTCTCACGTAATCGGGGGCAATAAAATTGCTTGCTAAACATTGGGTTAAAAGGAAATTTTAAGAAAGTGCTCTCGTATGGTTTGCATCGCAACGCGCAAGATGATGCGCTTAACCTTAGGTCATTAATGATAGTGGCAAGACAATTAGGTCTAATCTTTCTTGATGATTATACCCATTTATACATAAATTACACATTCTGAGTGGTAGGAGCAATTAGAGCCTAAGTTAACATGATTAAATACCTTACTGCTTGTTCCCTCCTTCTCCTTCATCTGAAGTTGCTCTATCAATGGCATATAGGTATACCATATCTCGATCCACATTCTTAAAATCCCAACATCATCTTCAACCTCCATCTTTTCCTTTTCACCTGAATTATGGAGTTCATAGCCACTTTCACTTTCTCCATATTGCTTCATGTGTTGATTATAATTTGCTAGATTTCTTCTTTAGTGTCGCCTCCAGTCCGATATGAATTGACTTTTATGATTTGAGTTGAAAAGCTCGTATGGACAATCATGCAGCATGACGAAATATGTTTTGTATGCAGGTTAGTTGAGTTTCGAAGAAACTACCCATCTGCTTTCTTCTCGAACCACTCGCATGTCGAATTGTTCTCAACGACAGAATGGATCAAATCCATCTTTTTTCCTTCCATCTATCCCTTTCATCATGGCCTCTCATGCATAGAATCTCCTGTCTAGACCTATCAAGTTACCTATGTGTGCACAATTGTTGAGCTGTAGTTTATCTCATCTTCCAAAACTTCAATACAAAATTATATGAAATAACCTTAAAACAGCTCCAAAAACCACAATGGCCCCAAGAGCAAGTCCTTCATACCATTATTTTCAAATTCAATCATCAAATTAGGATAAGAAATAACGTCAATTCTAATTTTTTTTATTTAAATAAATGATCATGGCATAAGTTTTAGGATCATGTAATCACATAATAATAGTAACTAATAATATCCTTATCTTCTAGTATGACTAAATGCACAATTAAAGATAGCTCTTATCACTTAGCAATAGTTAAATTTAAGTCAAAATAACTTTTTATTTTTATTTTTTATGATTAGATCTAGATGCAAAGGTCATCCATCTTCGCATAAATTCTACAACTGATCAAATTTTATTAACGAAGGGGCGACCTTTCTTGGACTGCACTTTATCTCCCTCAAGTGCCGTGAGCTTGCCCAGAGAGAGAGAGAGAGAGAGAGAGAGAGAACAAAGAGCAAGTCTTGTGATATTAGAGTGAAAAAACAAAGAGCCGTGAGTTGAGGTGAGTGTGTCGTGTGTGAGAGAACAAAGAGCAAGTCTTGTGATATTAGAGTGAAAAAACAGAGAGCCGTGAGTTGAGGTGAGTGTGTCGTGTGTGTGAGATCGGAAGAGCAGAGGAGGTGTTTATCTACCTTTACTCTTCATTCAAGGTAGCACTTGCGCTTCATTTATCAATTTTTTTAGCTCCTTCATTGAGCGACCAAGCATGGAGCCGGAGTTTAAAGTCAGAGTTCACAATTTTGTTTCACCCTTCCAACCCTTGCAAACACACTACTTTGGTTCATTGTTTCACTCAAGCAGATTGCGATAATGCATGCACCTTTGATGCCATACGTACACCCTCAATGAGGCCAGTCTCTTGTTTTGAATTGGAATTTTTCCTTACTAGGCCAGGAGCTTCTCAGTGTTATGTCAAAATATTTACCTCGCTATCACACTCGCGTCCAAGTTTATGTTCATCACTGTATTAGCTCACTAAGTGTGTTCCCAAGCCACGGGTACTAAACTAGGCTCATTTTTGTTGGTTGCTCATGCTTATGCTTGCTTCGGCATTTTCATGTGCCTCGATTTGGATTTTTATGATGTGTTCAGCAGGGCCCTTATTAGAGTTATTTTGTTCTCTTGCTTACTCATGCTATTGCCAATGGAATGATTTGAGCAATTTTGGTTACTAGTGTTCGTTTATGTCGTTGAGAGAACTCTGCCATCCGAATATCTTTATTGTTCATTGGCAAAGATAATTGCTTAAGGCTGGGACTGGAGGGCTTTCACATCTTACCCATAAATTAGAAGCAAGTACAGATTGTCTACATCCAGTTTTGTCCGGCTGAAGTGCCCGAAGTCTTTCGTCTTTTCCCCTTCAGTTTCCTTCGACCTAGCTACTTCGATTTAGATATACAAACGTTTCATTTCTTTAATCACGAGGATGATATCATTGCTGACCAAATTTTGTGCTGTGCTTATTTTTGTTATTCTCAAGTACGTGGAACCTGTGGAGGGTCCCCCTCTCTGCCGTGTGATGTTTCTCCTCTGTTTCTCTGTAATGTGCTGGCATTTGCATCAGGAGAACATTGAATTGGTAAAAGAAAAGGTGGGAAATGAAAATAACTACAAAAGAAGAAGATAGGGAGTAGTTGACTGTGGTTGTGTGAGCTAGTGGGAAGAGAGAAGAACAAAAACACACCAAAAAAAAAAAACAGACACCGAGGGGGGAAGTCACGAGGAAAGGAGGAGGAAGACTTTGAATGCCCGTCGCCTTCATTTGTCGCGGATGAAGATGAGGCGCGTTTTTACTTCTGTTTAGATCGTTAAATACTATGTGAAACCCCGGAATCCTAGACCCGACACCCGGCACTTTCGAAATCTTTGACTGAAACAAAGATATATTATTTTTAATGTCGAAAAGCCTCTCTCTCTCTCTCACATCATCATCATCATCATCAAGAGCAAAGCACAAGACGTCTCTCATCGATGGAGCGTTCCGCTTGACCTAAGAACCTCTCCTCAAGCCGCAAGCACGCGATCCAAGAGCTCCTCCCTGGCTAGAATCCCATGAAGAAGTTTACAAATCTCTTCGATGCTCACTGTCAAACTAGCAATAACACAGGGCAGCCTCTGTTTGCAAAACATCTGGTCATCAACGTCCTTGGGTCGTTCAGTAACACCCTATCCCTATCATGCAATGCCCAGTCCGACGAGATCTTGTAGGTCCGGACCAACGCTTGTGTCTAGTCCGAAAGAAGATGAAACCCTACAAAGCACGATCTAGCACCTATGGCACAGCAATTGCAATCCTCCATTGATGATAAGTAGGGATGTCAAGTGGGTAGGTCGGGTCGAATTTGAATTGGATTGAAATAATCCGACCTATATTGACCTATTTAACCTATTTTGATAAATTTTCATATAGTATAAATTTGATTATCCATATCCGACCCGATCCATATTACAAAAATACATTAGCATTCACCTTAATTTAGGAAAATCCACTCCCACCCATTTAATCCACTTTAAGTTTTTTACATATAAGTTACTTAAATAAAAACTTCATATCAAATTTAAAAATTAAATTAAATAATAAAAAATTAGTATAAAAATAAAAAAAATATGATTACCTTTAAATTGATATACTTTTGGAAAATATTTTTTAAAAATTAAAAATTAAAAATTATGTTTTTATTTTTTTAAAATCGAATTTTAATTATTTTTAATTTTATTTTATAAAAATATTATTTTAAAATATTTCCCTATTATTTTTTCTTTTTTTTTACCTTAATCTCCAACCGGCCATGACGATGACTAGCAACTGGCCATAGGCGAGCTCGCCCGATGCTAGCGAGCTCGAGCCTCGCCGGATCAGCGAGATTGAGCTCGCCCAACATCAACAAGATCAAACCTTGCTAGATTTAGCGGGCCCAAGTGTCATTAGTTGTTGGCGACCTTGAGCTCTCCTAAAATTGACAACCTCGGGCCTTGCCTGGCCGGGCGTTGGCCATCGCCATGCCAACCATCGGCTAAGGAAGGAGGGAGAAAAAAAAGGAAATATAAAATATAATTATAATTTTGATTTTTATAAAGTTAAAGAAGGAATGAGAGAGTGTATGGTTTTAGTTGGAAAAGGGTTTTAATTCCAACCCATTTAAGACTCATTTATATTTTTGCTTTACTTTTTAAGACTTATATTTAATTTTTACTTAACCCATATTTGACCCATTTAACTCAAAGTAAATCATAATATGGGTTTATGACTCATTTTGACACCTTTAGTGATAAGTACATATATGAGCATAATGTTGCTGGCTTTTTTCAACACCAGCATAGAAAAGAAAATATAAAAATATAAAAAAATTCAAAAAATTTGTTAAAAGATGCAAAAATTATCCACCTTCACCAGTGCAACACTTGTATAGACAGATGGCCTTTATCTGATGGTTCTTCCCACTAGTATGCACTTTGAGAACTAGTAGTGAACCAACAAAGCTAACCGGTATTTTTTTTTTGTCAGAAAGTTTCATTCATTACTAATTGAGAATGTGATTACATTCTGAATTGAACTCATAGCATAATATCAACAAAAGAGGATATGGGGGACAAGTAACCCAATTGGATGAGAGGGATCCGGCTAAGTGGGCCTTGGCTACCTAATTGGCTGCCTGATTCGTGGGTCTGGGTTTGTATATCAAACAAACTCCTTCTAATTGGGCCGATAAAACTTGGCAACTGTAATGATGGATCGAGAAGCCCATGAGCTGTCCTCCTGGCCCAAGATGCTATTCACGGCGGCTTGGTAGCTTGAAGTCAACTCCACTTTGAAGACAGAAGCAAGTACACCAGTTAAGCCACTTAAACCGCTTTCCCTTTTTCTCTTCACCCAAGACAGTGCTCTCCTAATAGCTAGGGTTTTGGTAACGATAGTAGAAAGGGCATGTATGGATTTTGTAAACTCGTCGATGAGATGTCCGTGATCATTCCTACAAATTCCCACAATTGATCCCTCCATCGACGAGCTCCTCCATGCGACATCAACATTTATTTTGAGGGAGCCCGGTGATGGCAAGTTCTAGGTTACCATCAAGGGGTCTAAGCTTGTGGTGTTACAGCTAGTATTCTTGTTCCACTTTGCAAAAATCAGGTTCGAAATTTCTACTTCACTCACACTTTTTTTCGGTAATGGTTTCTGGCCTTTAAATATAAATGCATTTCTCACCTTCCATATGGACCAAAGAGCACTTGCAAATATAGCTTTGAACTGAGGAGAGGTATCAAAGGTGAGGATTTCGCATACCTTTTTGTCCATTTGGGAAATATTTGTTGGGGAAGTGTCGATTGTTAGTCTGGGGTCCACCCATATCATTTTGGTGCAGGTGCATAGAAGGAAAATGTGCTCTATTGATTATGAAGCAAATCTGCACAGAGGGCATCACGGCTTAGGTAAGAGGTTTCTTCTGTGTAAATTCTCTTTAGTAGGAAGAGCGTTGTTGCAAATTCCCCACATAAAGAATCGGATCTTAGGATAGACTTGTAGTTTCTAGATCTTAGCCTACAATCTTTTGGGATTTTGGTAGGAGGTCGATGCTGGTTGTCTAAATTCGTGTACCCCTAAGAACGTAATTTGTTGTAGCCACTTTTCACTTTGTACAATCCCAAATTGTTTGCAATCCATAATAGTTTATGCGGCTCAGGGTTTAGGCTTAGAGGCGTAGCACGTATCTCCTGTACTGTATTGTGTGAGAATGTTTCAGCCAGTAGATAGGAGTTCCATTCCCCTGTTTCCTAGTTTATGAAGTCAGCCACAAACACAGGTTCATTTCGATTAGCTGGGCCTCCAATTTTCCCTGATACCAGCCATCTATCTTCTCTAATTCTAATACTTTTGTTGTTTTCGACTTCCCACTTTATCTCCAGTTCGATTATGTCCCTTCCCGTGATAATACTTTGCTAGCCCCAAGATGGTCTAGGGCCTTTTTTAGCATTCATAGGCTACCTCTAGGGAAATAAAGACCTCTGAATAATTTGCTCCATGGCACGTTAGTGTTTGACTAAGACTCCAAGCTTGTTTCCCTAACAAAGCTTTATTAAAGTCAACCAAGTCTCTAAAGCCTAGTCCTCCTTGATCTTTCCTTGCCTTCATGAGGTGCCAATTCTTCCAATGGACAACTTTTCGAGTCACATTTTGTTTCCACCAGAAAGCTTAGATTTTCTTTTCAATTGCTCTAGAAATGGAAATAGGGATTTTAAACAAGGACATGGCATATTGTGATAGTGCTTGAATGACTGTTTTGATTAGAATCTCCTCACTGGCTTTCGAAATTATATGCTCTTTCCATCTCTCCACCTTCCTATCAACTCTTTCTAACCCCATGAAAACATTTATTTTTTTGTTTGACGCCAATCCGAAGATATCCCCAAGTATTTCCCTGTTTTCTACATGATAGGCACTCATAGTTCTGTTGCAAGATTCGACTTCAACCTCGGTGGACAACTCTTCCCAAAAAATATTCCCGATTTATTAAGATTAATGGCCTGACTTGATGCGAAACTGTCACGCCCCGACTCTCGAGCTCGCGGCAACCCCATTATCTTGGTCAATTGAAAGCGACGTCCCAAGAACCGTCGACGACCATTCATTTTATCTTTCGTTAAGCGCAAGCGGAAGACGAACCATCCCCAGACCAACAAACAATCAAACAGGGATAGAGGGATCAACAGCCAGAACAACAGCAACTACTCATTTATTCAAATTACTAGATTAACCAAAGGAGGATCGTTTCCGAATTACAAGCCCGACAAAAGGGCCGATCCATCCTCTAAGCGAAACCAAAAGAACTAGGCTAATCCAACAGTACACAAAGAACCCTCAGGTTCAATACCATGGTCACCCGGACCCATCGGACTCAAGCTCCGTCGAGTAGATCACTGGAGAAGCGGGGGCAGGATTCTCCACTGCAGGTACGCCATTCTAAGGACCTGAAAATGTTTACCACGACGGGTTGAGATAAAATCTCAGCGAGTTCTTCCCCCTAAGCCCCGGTTAGTACGCCAACTCAACCCGGGGTATCTCTCCAAAACCACCCCTCACTCAACCCACAACAAACAACCAAAACCAAACAACAGCCAACAACAAACAGGGCAACCAACAATCATACAGTCGATTTGCATGCAACCTTACCCGGTATGCCATACCCTGCACGTCGAATCTCATACAATGCAAGAAAGGCACATGGTCGTTAGATGACATAATTCATCAATCACATGCGAGTCGCGCCACAAGTGATCTCACCTGGCCATTGCCACACCCTGCACTACTGTCAACTCATGCGTGCGTACCACAAATCATCACGACATTAAGAGCATGCGAATAATCAGAGCATCTCACACAACTTTCTCATGTCTCACACTCACACATGCTCCAATTATTAACGCCCCCTCCTGGGCCAACGGCACAACCTTATAGTTGGCGGTTCCTGGCTAAACCAGCTTCGTCCTCTTTACCTCGAGGCACGGCGACGTCAGGGGTTATCCCTTCCCTCTGACGGCATTCCCGAAGGAGCACAGGACCTGTCCACTACCGCAGTCCCGTCACATGTCCCCCGTCAGGCATCCGACCGAAGTCAGGCGACCAAACGGCCACGGCATAACCCCATAAGGATTGGCGATCTTCCGGCAACGCTGGGGTTCCCTCTCTTAATGTGATCATGCAACACATCATCAAGCAATTCATTCTTGTCTTTGCTTTTTGCTTGGTCGTGAATGCAACATCGCTCATGCTCATGCGACATGCCATTTCTGAAAACCCACGCAATATGTCATGCGATCTCACTCGACAATTCCAAAATCCGAAATCCAACCGACACTCGATCACGCATTTCATCATCAATCATGAGTATAATTAACAATCGGCACTTCAATTAATCATAACAATCAATAGCACATCAAATTCAGACAAAAATTAGCCTCTGGATGAACAGTGCCGTGAACAATAATCGTGAACAGTGCTCGTGAACAGTAATTATGAACAGTGATTTTTCCGAAATTCAATTAATTAAAACATTTAATCTAGAAATTAAACAAAACATTAATTAAAAAAATTAATCAATTCAATTAAAGCAAATCATGCTTAATTAATCACATAAACACAATTAATCACAAATTAAGCACAATTAAGCCTAATAAGCAAAATTAAGCTAATCTAATCTTAACCATCTATCTAACCACCTATCTTAGGGCTAATACAACTTAATTAAACCCCTTAAACCAAGATTAACACTAACTAACCAACCCTAAGCAAGTTTAGGCACTAAATAGGGATTATGAGCTAAACTCACCCGTTAAGTGGGCCGGCGACACGGACGCGGCGGCAGCGACGAACCCGACACCCGGGGACCTCTACCACGATGATCCAAGGTGGTCCCGGGGCTGAGAACAGCAGCAACAAACTCGAAATCTCTCTGCAACTCTGAAAAACTGACTGCACAAGAGGAAAGTTGCTGACCGGAGTTGAATGGGCTGCCCGGAGCTCCGGCGAGCGGCGGGCCAGCGACCGGCGGCACTTGGGGGTCGAGGGGGAACCACTTGAGGCTGGGATGGGTGGTGGTTTGGCCGGAAATGGAGAGAAACGGAAGAAAAGGCGGAACAAAGTTGCTGCAGGCGGAATAGTGACGGTCCGGCGACAGCCGGCTTTCGGCCGGAATACGGGACGATTGGCAGCTCTTTCTGGCGATCAGCCATCGCTATTTGAACGGAATTTCTCTTCTGAACACAACGGCGGGTGGCACGAGACGAGATTCCAACGGGAAGGCAATGAACAACTCAGATTTCAGTGAAAGGTCAAACTGAAAAACAAAAGGAAGGAAGGAAAACCATGGGAGAGAAGTGCTGCGATTTTTGGAGAAGATGAAGAGGAGAGAGAGTGTGAAGTGAAGGCTGAAGGATAAGCCTTATCCAAGCCATCAAGGCTTGCCCTACTTGCCAAATAATGACCTCATCTTCTCTCTCTTCCTTTTGACTTTTCTTCAAAATATCCAAGAGCATTTTGGTCATTTCCACTTTGCATATTTCCCAATCTGTCCTTGGGCTTAAAATGGAGGACGGGCCTAGGAAATGGGCTTGAAAATGAATAGGAACGGGCTCGGGAATTTATTGGGCTTGAATCGGCTCGGTTTTAGACAATGGGCTCGGAAGGGTAAATGGTCGGTTTGGCCCAACGGGCTCACTTGCTTGCCTCGGGCCTTCCATGGTGGTTGTCCCACCTTGGGTGTGAGGCCCACATTGTTCTTGCCTGGCCCACGTCCTCGTAGGCTCGCTTTCTTAGTTCGAAAATCCCTTTTCCAAATACTCGGCTCAACCGGCAGTGTTGACTATCTAAGAAGCATCGTCCAAAAGTCCTTCTCGAACATTCTCGAAAATTCGAAGTCCAATATTGGATTCTCATGCCATGTCAATTTCGTCCGAATGCCATTTTGGTACTGCTCAGACTGACAGGCGGCTTTGAGGATTCACGCGTAACCGACTCGTGCCAATTCACATTCAAGACTCCTCAACACATGGACGTCCTTGACTACATGAAATTGTGAAAAATCGATTCTTATTTCAAAGTACAGGATTACCAAGGATCGATATAGGGCCGTTCGCGGATTCGATAACAGTAGATGGAATCACCCGTCGTCCCATTATTTCTGTCCGCGAATCGACTTCTATTCGTCCCTGAAATCAGCCTGCATGACTACAGGATCATCCTTACGCAAGTCTCACGGTCGAGTCGTTTTCCCAGGTCAAGTTCTTTAGTCGCATGAGTTCTGTCCTCATTAGCCTTTCCCCTCAAGGTCAGTATCTCAAGAGTGATCAGTTCCGAGTGAGATCAATCAACAATGCATTGACGAAATTAACGCTCGTTCCTCCCTAAAAGGACTCGAATTTCAGGATGTTACAACTCTTCCCCTTTTATAAAAATTTCATCCTCGAAATTTGCAGCTACTGACAAATCCTCAAAAAGATGGGGGTGTTGATGCTTCATCACTTCTTCACTTTCCAATGTAGCTCCCTCTGATCCATGATACTGCCAAATCACCTTAACTAAGGCGATAGTCTTAATTCGAAGTACTTGCTCTTTACGGTCCTCTATCCATATCGGCTTCTCCATGTACGACACCCTGTCGTCTATGTCCAGTTCCTCAAAATTCAACACATGAGTCGGGTCCGGTTCATACTTTCTCAACATGGACACATGGAAAACATCATGTACTTGAGCAAGCTTTGGTGGCAACACAAGATGATACGCTAAAATCCCGATCCTTTCCAAAATTTCAAAAGGGTCCAACGTACCTCAAACAACTTTTCTTTCTTGCCAAATCTAGAAGTACCCTCGTCGATGATACTTTCAAAAACACACGATCGCCCACCTAAAACTCCAACGGTCTGCGATGCTTATCTGCATAACTCTTCTGATGACTCTGAGCGATCTTTAATCTGTCTCTGATAATCTGAACTGCATTCAATAACTGCTAAACCAATTTTGAACCAGTGATTCCCAATTCTCTGACCTCGTTCCATAGACTGGAGTTCCACAAACTTGACCATATTTCTGTTATACCACTCTGATAAAATCTTATCCCACAAGCACTCTCTTTTTGCACAGTGCGTAGTTCAGTTCATTTCTGCCCCTTTCAACATCCTAGAAGCCTGCCAGGAGTCGCTCCTTGCTCAGGCACTCTGGCCTCGGCGACCACTCCCCGCCCTCGTTGGATTAGTCGTTATGAGCATCTTCAAACTGCACCACTACTAGCAAAAGTCCCTATTTGACATACACCATCTCATAGAGGCATTATCCGCTTTGGCCTGTCCCATACCAAGCCTCACGGTTTTAACCTCGTCTGAGCACCTCAAAGTACAAAACTTTCTACAGCTCGTCAACCCATGAGCTCGTTTCCGCGAGGTCACTTATCGACACTTGAAATTTGATTCACTGAATTCCTATCGAACTGCCATCCAAATTCCACAAATCACTGATTTTTCTTTCAACATTCCTTTCACGTCCATTTAATAACCAAATCAAGAACTCACCTCAACCACTTGAAAATTAGTGCAAACCAATGTCATTTATTGCACCAAAAGTTTTCGGATACCTCTTCAAATCCTTTCTGATACCTCAAGAAGAAATCATTGATAATGCTATTTCCTCACTCATCCATCTAGCATCAAGGGATAATTAATTCTTAATCCACCAAAGACAAAAATCCATTCCTCAAATCCCTATCTTATATATCTCCTGAAATAATCCACCTTGGTAAATTCATATCTTAATCGAATCTAAAACTTCCGAGCAATAAATCATCCATCGTAATTCTTATCAAAGATTATCACCATTTAATAGATCATCTCTTATGATCCCATACTTACAACTCCTCAAATCATCAAGATAAAACTTATCTGACTTCCATTAAATCCAATGACCTCAATTGTCGTGACGCGTAAGCAACCAATCTTCCTTGTTGCCTTACCACGTAGTCAAATCCCTTATACGACACCTCACTGCAAATCTCGTATTCTCCAATAATAGACTAAATCCTCAAAACTGGTGCGATAATCAGCTTATACTTAAGCTCTTAAAAATTTCACTTATTCGTCCATTCGAATTCTTACGTCCTTTATTAATCTTCGTATCAAAAGCATAGCTATCGTAGAGAACCTTTCTACAAATCATCTGTACTAACCTGTTCGACTTAGAAAACTTTTAACCTCTGTCACCGTCATAAGTCCTGGCATATTCATGACTACCTTGATCTTAACGGATCCATAGAAATTCCTTCGTCCAAAATCATATGACCAACAAAACAACGTGAGTAAACCCAAACTCGCACATATGAAACTTGGCATACTATTTATACTCTCAAATGGTCTATAGCACCACCCTTAAGTGCTGTCCGTGTTCCTCTAAATTCCTCGAATAATCCAATATATTGCTCATGAACACAATTACAATCAATCCAAATACGCCTTAATCACTCAATCCATCAAATCCATAAAAGTAACTGGCATATTAGTTAATCCAAACAGCAGTATGGTAATCTCGTAATGACCAAATCACACACGATATGTCGTCTTTAATTTTTTTCCTCCTTTTTAATCCTCAACCACTGATAGCCCATCCTTGAGTCTATCCTGGGACATATCGAAGCTCCTTGAAGTGGGTCAAACAAGTCATCCATCCTTGATTCTTCAACTAACCAATTAACCTCAGTTGTCCAATAACCTTAGCAACCTTCGTCCAATAAACGAGTTACTTCCAACGACGAATTTCAAAGGGGTCGAGGGTCCTCCTCGATTTCCCACAAACTCAAAACTAGTACCCACTACTGGGTTAAACTGAATTGTCTTTCCATGACAATCCACTTTCTATTGAGTGGGATGAGATTCCTTCTCCCCATCATCGGTTCCTTTCCAAATCGACGATTGTCTCTATTAGGCACGAACCGCGAGCCAAATGCGGTCATCCTCTCAATCATATTCTTCTTGATTATCTGGGCCCTCTTGTACATCTCATCAAAACTCTTTAGACTCAAGGGCACCAGCTGGCTTTCAATTCTAGCTTCAAGCTATCTCTGAACTATCTTGCCCTATCCAAGGGTCCTCCACTAATCTCGGCTTAGTATATGCCGACTCGGCAAACTTTGCCTCATACTGATGCATTGAGATCTGATTCTGACGAAACTGTTAAAACTCTGCCATCTTTGACTCTCTCATACTGTCCAAGAAGTATTATCCAATAAAGCTTCACGAAAGGCACCCCAAGTCTGAGCCATGCCTTTAGGGAACACTCTTCCTTGAGTGGCTTCCCGCCAAGTAATAGCATTACCTTGAAGCTAATAAACTGCCATAAGCACTCTATCTTTCTCTGAACACCTCAACACTGAAACGGTCCTCTCGAAATCCCTTATCCAAAGGGTCGCAGCTTCAGGGTCGCCCACACCACTAACCTCGGTGGCTTCAATCTCAAGAACTGCTCTACCAACCTAGGCATCGGTCTCTCACAGACCTCTCCTCTCAAAAGGGGAACCACAAGGACCACAGCAAAAGCACACAGCTTGTTGTCCTAACAAGGTCTCTAGCGCCAGCAGGATCCTAACTAACCTAGGATCTGCCTACACGCTACCTCAAGCACTGGTCTGACCAGACACTGCCCTACGCCTATGGGCTGACTGCTCAGGATTGCTCATCACTCTGGACTATGAGCAACCCGCCACCACACAAAACCACAAGCAATCACAAGCACGTAATATAAAAGCCATCCCTATCTCACTATCCCAAAAATCCCACGCACCTTATCACTCCAAGTCTTGACCTCGCTCTGATACCAAAACCGGCAGGGTTGTCACGCCCTGACTCTCGAGCTCGCGGCAACCCCATTACCTTGGTCAATTGAAAGCGACGTCCCAGGACCCGTCAACGACCATTCATTTTATCTTTTGTTAAGCGCAAGCGGAAGACGAACCATCCCCAGACCAACAAACAATCAAACAGGGATAGAGGGATCAACAGCCAGAACAACAGCAACTACTCATTTATTCAAATTACTGGATTAACCAAAGGAGGATCGTTTCCGAATTACAAGCCCGACAAAAAGGCCGATCCATCCTCTAAGCGAAACCAAAAGAACTAGGCTAATCCAACAGTACACAAAGAACCCTCGGGTTCAACACCAGGTCACCCGGACCCATCGGACTCAAGCTCCGTCGAGTAGATCACTGGAGAAGCGGGGGCAGGATTCTCCACTGCAGGTACGCCATTCTAAGGACCTGAAAATGTTTACCACGACGGGTTGAGATAAACTCTCAGCGAGTTCTTCCCCCTAAGCCCCGGTTAGTACGCCAACTCAACCCGGGGTATCTCTCCATAACCACCCCTCACTCAACCCACAACAAACAACCAAAACCAAACAACAGCCAACAACAAACAGCGCAACCAACAATCATACAGTCGATTCGCATGCAACCTTACCCGGTATGCCATACCCTGCACGTCGAATCTCATACAATGCAAGAAAGGCACATGGCCGTTAGATGATATAATTCATCAATCACATGCGAGTCGAACCACAAGCGATCTCACCTGGCCATTGCCACACCCTGCACTACTGTCAACTCATGCGTGCGTACCACAAATCATCACGACATTAAGAGCATGCGAATAATCAGAGCATCTCACACAACTTTCTCATGTCTCACACTCACACATGCTTCGATTATTAACGCCCCCTCCTGGGCCAACGGCACAACCTTATAGTTGGCGGTTCCTAGCTAAACCAGCTTCGTCCTCTTTACCTCGAGGCACGGCGACGTCAGGGGTCATCCCTTCCCTCTGACGGCATTCCCGAAGGAGCACAGGACCCGCCCACTACCGCAGTCCCGTCACATGTCCCCCGTCAGGAATCCAACCGAAGTTAGGCGACCAAACGGCCACGGCACAACCCCATAAGGATTGGCGGTCTTCCGGCAACGCCGGGGTTCCCTCTCTTAATGTGATCATGCAACACATCATCAAGCAATTCATTCTTGTCTTTGCTTTTTGCTTGGTCGTGAATGCAACATCGCTCATGCTCATGCGACATGCCATTTCTGAAAACCCACACAATATGTCATGCGATCTCACTCGACAATTCCAAAATCCGAAATCCAACCAACACTCGATCATGCATTTCATCATCAATCATGAGTATAATTAACAATCGGCACTTCAATTAATCATAACAATCAATAACACATCAAATTCCGACAAAAATTAGCCTATGGATGAACAGTGCCGTGAACAGTAATCGTGAACAGTAATTATGAACAGTGATTTTTCCGAAATTCAATTAATTAAAACATTTAATCCAGAAATTAAACAAAACATTAATTAAAACAATTAATCAATTCAATTAAAGCAAATCATGCTTAATTAATCACATAAACACAATTAATCACAAATTAAGCACAATTAAGCCTAATAAGAAAAATTAAGCTAATCTAATCTTAACCATCTATCTAACCACCTATCTTAGGGCTAATACAACTTAATTAAACCCCTTAAACCAAGATTAACACTAACTAACCAACCATAAGCAAGTTTATGCACTAAATAGGGATTAGGAGCTAAACTCACCCGTTAAGCGGGCCGGCGACACGGACGCGGCGGCGGCGACGAACCCGACACCCGGGGACCTCTACCACGATGATCCAAGGTGGTCCCGGGGCTGAGAACAGCAGCAACAAACTCGAAATCCCTCTGCAACTCTGAAAAACTGACTGCACAAGAGGAAAGTTGCTGACCGGAGTTGAATGGGCTGCCCGGAGCTCCGGCGAGCGGCGGGCCAGCGACCGGCGGCACCTGGGGGTCGAGGGGGAACCACTTGAGGCTGGGATGGGTGGTGGTTTGGCCGGAAATGGAGAGAAATGGAAGAAAAGGCGGAACAAAGTTGCTGCAGGCGGAATAGTGACGGTCCGGCGACAGCCGGAATACGGGACGATTGGCAGCTCTTTCCGACGATCGGCCGACGCTATTTGAATGGAATTTCTCTTCTGAACACAATGGCGGGTGGCACTAGACGATATTCCAACGGGAAGGCAATGAACAACTCAGATTTCGGTGAAAGGTCAAATTGAAAAACAGAAGGAAGGAAGGAAAACCATGGGAGAGAAGTGCTGCGATTTTTGGAGAAGATGAAGAGGAGAGAGAGTGAAGTGAAGGCTGAAGGATAAGCCTTATCCAAGCCATCAAGGCTTGCCCCACTTGCCAAACAATGACCTCATCTTCTCTCTCTTCCTTTGACTTTTCTTCAAAATATCCAAGGGCATTTTGGTCATTTCCACCTTGCATATTTCCCAATCTGTCCTTGGGCTGAAAATGGAGGACGGGCCTAGGAAATAGGCTTGAAAATGAATAGGAACGGGCTCGGGAATTTATTGGGCTTGAATCGGCTCGGTTTTAGACAATGGGCTTGGAAGGGTAAATGGTCGGTTTGGCCCAACGGGCTCACTTGCTTGCCTCGGGCCTTCCATGGTGGTTGTCCCGCCTTGGGTGTGAGGCCCACATTGTTCTTGCCCGGCCCACGTCCTCGTAGGCTCGCTTTCTTGGTTCGAAAATCCCTTTTCCAAATACTCGGCTCAACCGGCAGTGTCGACTGTCTAAGAAGCATCGTCCAAAAGTCCTTCTCGAACATTCCCGAAAATTCGAAGTCCAATATTGGATTCTCATGCCATGTCAATTTCGTCCGAATGCCATTTTGGTACTGCTCAGACTGACAGGTGGCTTTGAGGATTCACGCGTAACCAACTTGTGCCAATTCACATTCAAGACTCCTCGACACATGGACGTCCTTGACTACATGAAATTGCGAAGAATCGATTCTTATTTCAAAGTACATTATTACCAAGGATCGATATAGGGCCGTTCGCAGATTCGATAACAGTAGATGGAATCACCCGTCGTCCCATTATTTCTTTCCGCGAATCAACTTCTATTTGTCCCTGAAATCGGCCTGCATGACTACAGGATCATCCTTACGCAAGTCTCACGGTCGAGTCGTTTTCCCAAGTCAAGTTCTTTAGTTGCACGAGTTCTGTCCTCATTAGCCTTTCCCCTCAAGGTCAGTATCTCAGGAGTGATCAGTTCTGAGTGAGATCAACCAACAATGCATTGACGAAATTAACGCTCGTTCCTCCCTAAAAGGACTCGAATTTCAGGATGTTACAGAAACAATAATGGTTCAAGATGCTCGCAAGATTCTGTGCCTCTCTAATAGTTCCGTTTAGGAAGAGAATAGCATCGTCCACAAACAGAATATTTGAAAGTGTGGGACAGTGAGAATTTGGCTGGATTCCTTTAATAGTACCATCTAGCACTACTTTGGACATAAGAGTAGATAGCGCATTAGCCATAAGAATAAAGAGATAGGGGGATAAAAAGGGCTCCCTATTTGATGCCATGTGATGGCTGAAAAGCTTCATTTAATTCCCCATTTACACTAATTCTGAAAGTGGCTGAAGAAATGCAATATCTAACTAGGGAAACCCATTTGGCGTAGAAGCCCATCCCCAACATATAGTCACATAGGAAGTCCTACTCCATCTATCACATGATTTTTGCATGTCTAATTTCAATACCGCCTAAAACTTCCTCTTCCTTTTCCCAACTCTTAGTTGACGTAATGCCCTCTTGAACAATGAAAATGTTGTCTTGGATCTATCAACCCCTCACAAAGGCACTTTGCTCTGAGGAGATAATGCTGGGGAGCCAGAGTTTCAACCTATTTGCCATAACCTTAGCAATGATCTTATAGTTAAAATTGCAAAGGCTTATTGGTCTATACTGGGATAAAATTTTTGGATTAGCTACTTCAGGGATAAGGATAAGTTGAGTAGTGTTCATGTCAGGGTTGAAAGCACCTTGGTTGAAAAAGGAAGCCACCATGTTAAAGATATCCTTCTGAATTACAAGCCAAGTGCCTTTGTAGGTCCCATATGAAAAATTGTTGTTTGTGCTTTTTCCCTTGTTATTGATTTGACTAGAGCTGCATTCATGTCATTTGTAAGAACCTAAGGGCATAGCTCTAACATAGGCTGAAATTGTCTAGGGCCCACTGAAGAATACAAAGTCTTGTAAAACTCCGTTGTGTGTTGCTTAAGTGCAGTAGGATTTGGACACCAATTATGATAACTTATCCTTAGCATAGAGATTTTGTTGCATTGCTTCCATTGGATAGTGGTCGCATAGAAATATTTTTTATTCCTTTCTCCCCATTTCATCTAATTAATTCTAGATCTCATGCACCAATACATTTTTTCTTGCTGCCATAATTCTCAATTTGTTCCACAATCCTCTTGTACTCTTCCTCATTCGATATCCCTTCTTCAACATTTGTTAGTTCTGTAAGTTTGCCTCTAAGATGATCAATTTGCTGAAGTGCATTTTTAAAGTTCTTCCTACTCCAACTCCCTAATACCCTTACCACACGCTTTGTCTTACTGACGATATCCCTTTGGTTGCTTGTATTGTCTTCCCAAGCCTTTTTCACAACTTCTAAACATTGTGGCTTATCTAACCAAAAAGCTTTGAATTTAAATGGTTTTTGTTTTCTAGTGCCAGCTGAATGTAGTGATAGTATAAATGGACTATGATTCGACCTAGTAGTAGGTAGAGCAAACGCCTCAGCGTTCGGAAAAGAAACTATCCATTCAAGGTGGCAAAGGGCTCGATCCAATCTCTTCTTGACTACCTGCTCCCCTTCCCTCTTATTCCTCCATGTATAGGCACATCCTTTACTTTCAATGTCCATTAAAGCACAGGAATCCACAAACTCTCTAAACACAACCATCCTATACCGATCAGCCTCTCGTCTGCCAATATTTTCCCAATGATACAATATTTCGTTAAAGTCACCAATGCACAACCATAGGAAGTGATTAGAGCGATTACCATTCCTCAAAGTCTACCATAATGTAAGTCTATCCTGAAAGTTAGTAGGCGCATGGAGAAATGAGATTTTTATTAAGATACCACTTCCAAGGTCCCTACATAGTGCTCCAATTAAAACACCCATTGACACCTAAATTTTGATTGATCATTCGTAATTTAATGTACAAAAATTTAGGGATTAATTTTAACCCCTAAACAAAAAATATTAGAATTAAATTGTATAGCATATAGTTTTAGGAGCATTTATTATTATTGCATTTGCATTGGACATGTGGCAAATTGGCTCCAATTGATGATTTTAAGTTTTAATTTAACGAGTTGTACTGAGCCCATAGTGAAAGAGAATTTGGCTAGGCCTGATAAAGAGTGACGAGTTGGAAGATGGGAATATTCCCAAAAATAGTGGCATTATTCTTCCAATATTCAGGGAGGTGTCGGATGAAATATTGAAAAAATATTGCACGAGAGATACAAGAGCTTAATAGGCAATATGTAAATTTATTCTCTTTACTTGAATAACATAGTCATTTCACCTATAAAAAGGGGGCCACACACACCGAAGAATGACACACAAAAAAAAGACAGAAAAGGGAGAGAGCCACGAAAGAGACGAAAAAAAAAATAAAGAGAGGGGAGAGGGGAATAAGAGAGAGTATTTGGTCAAAGAAAGATTTACACACGGGTAGAGGGAGACATGAGAGAAATAGAGAGAGAGTGAATTCTCTCAGCCAAACCTTGGCTGAGACGCCACCACCACGCCGTCACTGTCCTTGACACCGTCCCTCACTTTCTCTCCCACTTGCTGCACCCAACGTCGACGCCGCTCTGCAACGACTTGCTGCTGCTCTGGAGAGGTCACGGTTTCTCCTTACATCAATCACCCGAGCAGCTCTCGCATCCCCGACGATCCACGATCTGCTGCCTTTGCTATGCCACGAATCAGCACATCCTGGGATGCTTAAACCACTGTCGCTTAGTTCAAAGTCAACGAGGACTCCCGTGAGTTCCATCTAGCCTGGCGATGCCCTGAAGTGTTTTCTTCTGATTCTCCAACAATCACCCAACAAGCTTTTTCTGCTCTGTTCGTACTCATTCTTTGCAGGTTTCATTGAGTTTCAACAAGGCCAACATCTCCCAACCAACGTGGATATCACACCATAGTTTTGCGGCCACTGTTTGCAAGCTTGGTGTCCACGTTCAAAGGAGTTACTAGAATTTTGATGAAATAAGCCGAAGTGGTGAACTTGTCTTCTTTTGGGAGTGGTCCAAAAGGGATAATAATCCAACGCTTCTTGGTCGAGAAGCCTTCACCGAGCACTATCACAAGTCTGCTGCCCGAGCCACTTGTGACATCCTTGCTGTCACCGAGCTCCCCGCCGAGACCACTATCAAGAACCGTTTGATCCACCACTCGGCAATTGTGATTTTCAAGTTGCCAAATTTGGAAGCAAACGTTCAGATTAGGTAAAAAAAATCTTGTCTAATTCTAGTTTCGAATAATTCGTTTTCTTACTTAAAAATCGCTAATGCACGAGATTGAAATTCATGATATATTGTCCCTTTCGCAATATTGAGTAGCCTTTTAAATTATGAATTTTTCCTAATTTCACAACGTGCATATGATTGCCAGTCTGATTTCATGCTCGAAATATGATTTGTAATTGCACGGAAAAATCATTGATCCGATCTCATGCTCGAGATATGATTCGCAATTTTCTGAAAAATTGGCCAATCCGATCTCATCCCCGAAATACGATTCGTCATTTTATTTCCATATTAAATAAACATGGATGGTTTCTTATGTGGTTCGGTGTCGTGCTCAATGTGGATGCGATTTATTTCTAGATTTGCATGATTTGAATTATTTTCTTTTTAAAAAAGAAAATAAAAAAGATTAGACAATAAACTAGAGTAGATTCTTTTTTAGATAATATTGCATAATTAGGTTAATTTCTTGTTCCAATTTTTTTTAAGTAAAAATCCAAAAATATTGCCTTAGATTAAATTTAATTTCATTTCCTTAATTAAAATTGCATGTTTAAATATAAGATATTTTTGATTTTGAATTTTAATCAAAAAAGAAAAGAAAAAAGAAGACATAAAAAATTGCCATGCTCATGTCATGTAAAATTAGGTTATCTTTCACATGTCATCTAGTCATTGCATTTTTAAGGTTATTTGAATGCGTGACATATTAGGATAGTTGCATTAAATATTTCATAACATTAGATTAAATTAAACAATTAATGTCATGGGATATATAGTGTATCATCCTGAAATTCGAGCCCTTTAAGGGATGAACAAACGTTAATTTTGTCAATGCATTATTGGTTGATCTCACTCGGAACTGATCACTCTCGAGATATTGACCTTGAGGGGAAAGGCTAATGAAGACAGAACTCATGCGACTAAAGAACTTGACCAGGGAAAACAACTCGACCGTGAGACTTGCGTAAGGATGATCCTGTAGTCATGTAGGTCGATTTCAAGGACGATTAGAAGTCGATTCGCGGACAAAAATAATGAGGCAACAGGTGATTCCGTCTACTGTTATCGAACCCACGAACGGCCCTATGTTGATCCTTGATAATCATGTACTTTGCAATAAGAATCGATCCTTCACAATTTCATGCAATCAATGATGTCCATGTGTCGATAAGTCTTAAACATGATTTGGCACGAGTCGGTTATGAGTGAATCCTCAAAGTCGCTTGTCAGTCTAAGTAGTACCAAAATGACATTCGGGCGAAATTGACAAGGCATGAGAATCCAAGATTAGACTTCGAATTTTCGAGAACATCTGGGATGGATTTTTGGATGATGCTTCTACGACAGTTGATAGTGTCGGTTGAGTCGAGTTTTGGAAAGGGATTTTCGGACCGAGAAAACGAGCCTACGAGGACATGGGCCAAGCAAGAATAGTGTGGGCCTCATGCCCAAGGTGGGATAGCCACCGTAGAAGATCAAGACAAACAATGAGCTCGTTGGACCCAACCGACCCCTCACCCTTCTTAATCCGTTATCCAAACTTGAGCCGATTCGAGCCCAACAAATTCCTAAGTCCATCCTTATTCATTTTTTAGCCCGTTTCTTAGGCTCGCCCTTCATTTTCAGCCCAATGGCAGTTTGGAAAATGTGCAAGGTGGAAATGACCAAAATGCCCTTGGATATTTTGAAGAAAAGACAAAAGTAGAGAGAGAAGATGAGGTCATTTGCTTGGCAAGTTGGACAAGTCATTTAATGGACTTAATGAGGAGTGCATTCAACCTTCACTTCACTCTGTCTCTCTCCTTCATCTTCTCCAATACTGCACACACTTTCTCCCTTGTTTCCCTTCCTTCCTGAAATTTCAGTTTCTGACTTTTCACCGAAAATCGAGTTGTTCCTGGCCTTTCCATGTGAATCTCGGCCTGTGCCACCCTCCATTGTGTTCAGAAGATGAAAGCCATTCAGATGGCGTCGGTCGTTTGCCAAACGAAGTCGCTGGCCGTACCGTATGGCCGCCGGAAGTTACTACTCGCTGGACCGCCACTATTCTGCCTGCAGCAGCTTTGTTCCACCTTTTCACCTATTTTTCTTCCTTTCCAACCAAATCACCGCCCATACCAACCACCGAAAATTCCCCCTTGACCCTCAGGTGCCGTCTGTTGCCGACCCGTTGCTTGCCGGAACTCTGGCCAGCCCATTTTCCTCCAGTTAGCCACTTTCCTCCTGTGTAGTCAGTTTTTCCAGCTTGCAGTGGGGATTCCGAGTTTGTTGCTACCGTGTTGAGCTTGGGACTGCCTTGGAGTGTCGTGGGAGAGGTCCCTAGGTGTCGAGTCCATCACCGCCGCCGCGTTCGTGTCGCCGGCCCGCTTAACGGGTGAGTTTAGCTCCTAATCCCTATTTAGTGCCTAAACTTGCTTAGGGTGGATTAGTTAGTGTTAATGATGGTTTAGATGATTTAATTAAGTTGTATTAGCCCTAAGATAGGTGGTTAGATATATAATTAAGATTAAATTAGCTTAATTTTGCTTATTAAACTTAATTGTACTTAATTTGGGATTAATTGTGTTTATGTAATTAATTAAGCATGATTTGCTTAAATGGATTGATTAATTGTTTTAATTAATGTTTTGTTTAATATCTAGATAAAATGTTTTAATTAATTGAATTTTGGAAAAATCACTATTCATAATTACTGTTCACGATTCCTGTTCACAATTACTGTTCACGACACTATTCACGCAGAAGCTAATTTTTGTCTTAATTTGATGTGCTCTTGATTGTTGTGATTAATTGAAGTGTCGATTGTTAATTATACTCATGATTGATGATGAAATGCTTGATCGAATGCCAGTTGAATTGAATTTTGGAATTGGTGAGTGATGGGTTATTTGAAATGGCATGTCGCATGAGTATGAGCACATGAGCGATGTTGTATTCACAACCAAGCAAAAGAAAAGACAAGAATGAACTATTTGCTGATGTGTTGCATGATTAGATTAAAGTTGATAGCCCGGTTGAGCCGGATGACCACCAATCCCCATTGGGGTTGTGCCGTGACCATTGGGTCGCCTGACAGTGGTCAGATGTGAGGCTGCGGCAGTGAGCGGGCCCCATGCTCCTTAGGGAATACTATCGATGAGAGAGAGCCCGTGACGTCGCCATGCCTCATGGGGAGAACGATGCCTGGTCTACGACCGGTTGATCGCTAACCATAAGGTTGTGCCGTAACATTGATGGTTGTAATAATCGGAGCATATGTGTGGATGTGAGGCATGAGATGCTTTGATTGTTTGCATACTCTTAATGTCGTGATAATTGCATTAATTATGGTACGCACGCATGAGTTGACAGTCATACAGGGTGTGGCAATGGCTAGGTGAGATCGCTTGTGGCGCGATTTGCATGTGATTGATGAACTGTTTCATCTAACGGCCATGTGCCTTGCTTGCATTGTCTGAGATTTGATATGTTGAGTATGGTAGACTGGGTAAAGTTGCATGCGAACCGAATATTGATTGTTGGTTGTCCTTGCCTGTTGTTTGGTCTGCTATTTGCTGGTTGTTTGTTGTGAGTTGAGTGAGGGGTGGTTCTGGAAAGATACCCCAGATTGAGTTGGCATACTAACCGGGGCTTAGGGGGAGAACTCGTTGAGATTTTATCTCAACCCGTTGTGATTAACCATTTTCAGGCCCCTAAAATGGCGTACTCACAATGGAGAATCCTGCCCCTGCTCCACCAGTGATTGACCCAATGGAGCTTGAGTCTGATGGGTCCGAATGACCGTGGTGCTGAACCCGAGGGTTCTTTTGTATAGCTGGATTAGCCTAATTTCTTTTAGTTTGGCTTAGAGGATGGATTGACCCTTTTTGTTGGGCTTGTAATTTGAAAAACAATCCTCAGTTGGTTAATCCAATGAAGATATATGAATGGGTAGTTGCTGTTGTTTTTGCTATTCATCCCTCTATCCTTGTTTGATTGCTTGTTTGTCTGGGGATGGTTCGTCTTTCGCTTGCGCTTAACGAAAGATAAAATGAATGGTCGTTGACGGGTCCTGAGACGTCACTTTTAATTAACCATGGAAATTGGGTTATCGCGAGCTTGAGAGTCGGGGCGTGACATATAGTTTGCACATTAGGTTTCATGTTGCATGCTATTATACTTAGACACTTTCGTACGTTATTGCATGCATTGCACATAATTTTAGGCCTCATTAAATAAGTAAAAATTTTAAAAATATTTGAATGATTGCGTGTTAATTAAAAATCATATCTAGAATCATTGATGTGATTTTTAAGCTAACATCGCTAATGCTTTTATTGCTTTGGGTAAGTATCTCTTCCCTGTGCTTGCAATTTATTTATTACTTTACTTTATTAAGTGTTAGATAATTGTTGCACACTTGCATGATCACATTGCATGTTAGAGAGTAAATTAAAATCAACACAAACTGCCTGCAAATCATTTTTTTCAAATAAAAGAGAAAATGTACTGAAAGGGCGTTAGAGAAATCTAAGGTAATCAAGTCTCCGATCCCATAGTCTTTGGTTCGTAGGAGTAACGTAATTCTCTCGTTACTTTACTTGAATTTCTAATCGACCCACCAAAAAATAGATTAGTGGCAACTCTAAGTAAAAATCATTTGCATACTAAAAACTTAAACCCCAAGTCGTGAATTGGTATGGGCTTGGGAGAGCCTGAACTAAGTTTAGGCTTAGTAATCAATTAGGCAAACCCTAGATGGTGCACTCAAGGTTAGGTTGTGACAACACCAGAACTGAAATCCACTTCCATTTTCACCTCTTCATCCCACATGAGTGCCAGGCCACCCGCTATACCCACTAGGTTGATTATTACTGAGTAGCTAAACTGCAAACGTTGTTTTAGACGGTTAACCACCTCCTCTTTGTTCTTGGTTTCCATGAGGAACACCAAGTTGGGTCTTTCGCGAGCCACTAAGGCTCGGAGATGCTGGACTGTCGAGGGGTTGCCCAGCCTTTGACATTTCCAACTTACAATTTTCATATCGTCGTTGGTGGCTTATTAGGGCTAGCCACCAATGCTTGTGCATGTTCTCCTTCCCACAATTGGATCGGTGTCTCCAAGAGACTCTCCTCCTCGATTATAGGCCCTTGGCTTCCTCTAATGCCATATGGGGCAAACCTTTTTTTCTTTTTTTTGTAGCTTGGGTTTTCAAGACTGTCTTTCCTTTTTTGGATGACTCTGTGTATATCTTCTACTCTGATGAAGGCAGAATTATGTCCTATGACTGCTGAAGTCTTTTGCCTCTATTTGGGGAAGCATAGTTAGTCTTACCTCCATCTACATTTAACTCTTTTACTGCTGGATTGTAGATAACTAGGGCCTTCTCATTCAACTGTGAACACTCATGGTGCAGGGTTTCATCAGTAGGAGGGATTGGTGTTTTAGGCACCATTTCATCTTCAACAACCGATGGATCGATGTCCCCGAAGAAAGTTTTCCAATAGGGACTCAATTCTTTTACCTTAGCTTTGAGCCACAAACCATACCACCCAAGTTTGTCTTGAGGTAAACCCATCTCCTCATAAGGTATTTTTGGACAAGCACTTGCATAATAGCCAATACAACCACACGAGTAATAGTAATGTGGTAATCTCTTGGTACATCTCGAAGACATTTATATAACAAAAATTCAATAATTTTTCATATGAGAATGCTATTTGGATAACTATGAGACCATAGCATATCCCTTTTGTGAATTTCCTTCTAAGCATATGTTATATTATTGATTGTAATGAAAGTATTCTTTTTATAATTGGGAAAGAGACTATGTGAATATTTTCCATTTGATTTTTTTAGCCAATTTTTTTTTGTAATAAATTTTTTTACACGATATCTTTACATTGGTGTCAAAATATAAATTAGAAAGGTGCAAATATTATTTTTTAAATTTTAAATAATTAAAAATTAAAAATTTTACTTAGAGTTTTTCAAATGTCTTTTCTACCAAACATCATTTCTCTCAAAGTTGCTTCTTAAAATAGAATATGTCAAACAATCTTTGTATTTCCTCAAAACCCTTTAGGCCAAACTGCTTAGTATTTCCCTAATGCGCTTTCTAAATGCTGAACCAAGAGCATCCTAATTGTAACTTGGCTCGATCCCGCAAGAGGTGGAACCTTCGCACATCCTCCCACTTAGTGCGTGGAAATGGTTAGATCCCTCAAGACGAAGAACTTTCGCCTCACCTCCAACTTATCTTCCTTGCCTCTTCTACACATGACCCTGAGCTTTGTCTCTCTCATCATCACATAGCAAAGCACGAGACCTCTCTGCCCAATGGAGCGTTTCACTTGGCCTAAGAACCTCTCCTCAAGCTGCAAGCGCTTAATCCAAGGGCTCTTTCATGGCCAGAATCCCACGAAGAAGCTCATAGATCTCTTCGACGCTCACTCTCAAACTGACAACGACACGGTTACCCCTGTTCATGGAAGATCTGGTCATGAGCGTCACTGGGTCGTTCAGCGACACCCAATCCCTATCGAGCAGCTCCCAGTCCGATGAGGTCTTGCAGGTCCCGACCAACACCTGTGTCAGGTCTCAGGCCTCCGAGGGAAGTGAGAGCGTCAAGTCCAACTTCTAGAGGTCTCCGGTATCCATCTGCTTGAAGCAGTCGCTAATGGAGGCTGCGACGGCAATATCCGAGGACAGAGCAGACGTGGCTTGGGAGATCCTGACGCACTTGTCTGCCATGCCGAACCGCAAAGGTAATTCAGAGCAGAAATTGATGGATTACATGTTGTCTGCGCTTAAATCGCGCGTGAGCCCCATCGATAATCCCCCTCCCGTGGCGGAGTTGTTCACCGAGGAGCATGTGTCGTCAGCTCAGTCACTTTACGAGCTGTCACCCTGTTTCGAGGCCGGTTTCATGGCTGCCAATCGCGCGATTTTGGGAGCTACATCGGAGCAACCCTCCACTAACAAGCTCCACGTAATTGATTTCGATATCGGTCTGGAAGGACAGTACAGAGGTCTCCTCTACGAGCTATCCAGGCGTCAGGCGAGCAATCAATCCACCCTCAAGATCACGGCGCTCGCGGATAGCTTCAACGGTAAGGAGAGGCTCAGGATGGTTCGTAAAAGACTGAGCGAACTCACGGCCGTCTTTCGTGTTAGGTTAGTATTCAACGTCGCGAGCCAGAAGCTGAGCGAGTTGAGCCGCGACTCGCTGGGCTGCGAGTCCGACGAGGTGCTGGCGGTGAACTTGGCGTTCAAGCTGTACAGAATGCCAGACGAGAGCGTGTCCGTGGAGAACCCGCGCGACGAGCTCCTCTGGCGCGTGAAGGGTCTGGGGCCACAGGTGGTGACGCTGGTGGAGCAGGAGATGAACGGGAACACGGAGCCATTCAAGGTGCGCGTGGGGGATGCGCTGGCGTATTACGGGGCGCTGCTCCAGTCGATCCAGTTCGGATATGGGATAGCCGAGTCGGAGCGAGTGAGGGTGGAGAAGGGGCTGAGTCGGAAATTGGGGAACTCGGTTGCTTGCGAAGGTAGGGAACGGGTGGAAAGAAGCGAGGTGTTCGGGAAGTGGAGGGCCCGCATGGAGATGGCTGGGTTCGAGTTGAAGCCACCGGGTCGACACGTGGTCCAATCAATGATGGCGGCGCTCAGCGCTTGGAGCCCGGCACACACGATGAAAGAAGAGAATGGTGGGGTTTGCTTCGGCTGGCGAGGCTGAATTCTCACTGTCGCATCCACTTTCCCCCCAAAAAAGTTGATTATTATCTATTATATTTCTTCTTCAGCGTCGCCACTGGTCCGCTATGAATTGAATTTTATGATTTGAGTTCAAAAGCTCGTATCAACAATCATGGAGCACAATGAAACACGTTTTGTACGCAGATTGTTGAGTTTTGATAAAATTGCCCATATGCTTTCTTCTTAGACCACTTGCATTGTCAAATTGTTCTCAACGACAGAATGGATCAAATCCATCTTTTTTCCTTCCGTCTTTCCCTTTCATCATTGCCACTTATGCATTGAATCTTCTGACTAGACCTATCAAGTTACCTGTGCTTGCACGATTGTTGAGCTGTAGTTTATCTCATCTTCCAAAACTTCAATACAAAATTATATGAAATAACCTTAAAATAGCTCCAAAAACCACAACGGCCACAAAGGCAAGTCCTTAAAATCGTTATTTTCAAATTCAATCATCAAATTAGGATAAGAAATAACGTCGATTCTAATTTTTTTTATTTAAAGAAATGATCATGGCATAAGTTTTAGGATCATAAAATCATGTAATAACAGTAAATAACATCCTTATCTTCTAGTATGATTAAATGCACAATTAAAGATAGCTCTTATCACTTAGCAATAGTTAAATTTAAGTCAAAATAGCTTGTTCTTTTTTTTTTACAATTACATCTAGATGCGAAGGTCATCCATCTTCGCATAAATTCTACAGCTGATCAAATTTTATTAACGAAGGGGGGACCTTTCTTGGACTGCACTTTATCTCCCTCAAATGCTGTGGGCTTGCGCAGAGAGAGAGAGAGAGAGAGAGAGAGAGAGAGCAACTCGTGACATTAGAGTGAAAAAACAGAGAGCCGTTAGGGGAGGTGAGTGTGTTGCAGGTGTGAGATCAGAAGAGCAGAGAGGTGTTTATCTACCTTTACTCTTCATTCAAGGTAGAACTTGCAGTTCATTTCTCATTTTTTGGCTTCTTCATTAAGCGACCGAACGTGGAGCCGGAGTTTAAAGTCAGAGTTCACAAGTTTGTCTCACCCTTCCAAGCCTTGCAAATCACTACTGCGGTTCACCGGTTCATTCAAGCTGGTCACGATGATTTGTGCACCTTTGATGCCATACGTATACCCCCAATGAGGCCAAACTCTTGTTTTGAAATGGAACTTTTCCTTATTAGGCCAGGAGCTTCTTAGTGTTATGTCAAGACATTTACCTTGCTGTCACGCTCGCGTCCAAGTTTATGTTCATCACCATATTAGCTTGCTAAGTGTGTTCCCAAGCCACAGGTACTAAACTAGGCTTACTTCTGTTGGTTGCTCATGCTAATGCTCGCTTCAGCATTTTCATGTGTCTCAATTTGGATTTTTATGATGTGCTCAGCAGGGCCCTCATTAGACTCATTTTGTTCTCTCGCTTGCTCATGCTATTGCCAATGGAATGTTATGAGCAATTTTGGTGATTAGTGTTCGTTTCCCTTGTTGAGAGAACTCTGCCGTCCGAATATTTTTATTGTTCATTGGCAAAGATATTCGCTTAAGGTTGGTGTCATGACCTAAAATTTTCAAAATAGGTTTAAGGGTATTGTTAATTTCGGGCCGATGGCCCTTAATTAACTCAAGCTCTCCCAAGCTCATACCCTGCGTGATGTTGGGATATTTACAAAATTTTTCAAATAGGGAGTCGCTATTAGTCTATTGAGGTCGACTAGGGACTAAGTGAGACATTGGAGCGTGTATCACTTTTTATGCAAACAGATGATCTAGGGTCGGGAACTTGATTACGTTAGTAATGCGACTAACGTCCTTTTGGTACCTAACTTGATTGTGCATTGATGAGATCTCGGCAATGTATTCGAAAAAACTAAGATCTGTCTTAATTGTTTTAAGGTAAGGAAATAATATCCAAAATATTATTGCAAAACCAGGTGCGGAAATAACCTAATATCATAAACTAGGAAAACCTATTGTAGAGCCCTAAAGGCTTATTCAATTTCAGTCTTTTTCTTTTTTTAAGGGTTTTCTAATTTTTTTGCAATTTTTTCTGATTCTTCTGAATTTTTCTGAATTTTTTTATATTTTTATATTTTCATATTTTCCGAAATTAAAGAAAACAAGATTTCAAGATTTTTTGGTATTTTTCTGAATTTTCTGAGAATTTCAGAAAAACATTTATTACTGTTTTTGGAATTTTCTAATCTTTTTTTTAATTTTTTTGAAATTTTGGAATATTCGAAAAAAGATAGAAAAATAAAATAAAATAAAATTGAATTAAAATAAACTTTCAGAACTTTCTGAGATAATAAAAAAATATTTTTTAATTTTTAAGGATTTTCGGATTTTTTAATATTTTTAAGATTTTTTGATTTTTTTAATTATTAAAAAAAGGTGATTCGGACCGGGTCGGGTGATTCGGACCGGGTCGGGTGACCCGGCGCTACTAAACCGACCCGGCCCCTATCGGGCCGGGCCGGAGCAACCACCGGGCTGGCCGAACGGCCCGGTCGAAAATATTTCAAAATGGCCCATGATTAAAAAAATAAAGCAGCCCATTTCCAATTCTATTTTCAGCCCAAATCGAACCCAGGCCCACTCGAAAACCTGCTCGGCCCGGTCCCTTCTTTCTCCATTTCGGCCCAACTCCCCAGCTCAAGCCCAGGCGAAAAATGATTAGCCCAGCCCTTATCTTATTCTACTTTCAGCCACTTTTTCTTCAGCTCCAGCCGCTTCCTCAGCGATCCTGTCTCCGCCCCAAAATCGTTGCCTGTAAACCCAAAAGAAAATGGGAAGAAGATCCTCCCCTCCTCCGCCTCACTCTCGTTTTTTGTTCTGAAAATCCTCAATGCCATTGAAGGAGGGGTCGCGTCCGGACGGCCTCCGTGCCCTCCTTCTCCTCTGCTCCCCGATTCCTCTCCGTCTATCTGCTGCGTTTCCCTTTTCTTTTCTTTTTTCCTTTTTTGTGCGTGTGTCCTCTGTCTATGGAGAATGAAGGGAAAATGGGCCGAAAATGAAGAAAAGTTGGATTGGTGATGGGCTAGGCTCAGATTAAAAGATGGACTGGGTGAATAAAAGAGTGGGCTGGGTTATATCAGCCCACTCGATTTTTTTTTTTGAATTTTCGATTTTTTAAAAAAAATTTCTTTTTTCTATAAATTCCTATATATTTATATATGCAAAAATAAATGGACAATTTAAAACAAAATAGATAAAAAAAAATCGGGTGTCAACCTCTGGGACTCTAGGGCTTTCTCATCTTACCAAAAATTAGAAGCAAGTACAGACTGTCTACATCCAGTTTTTTCCGGCTGAAGTGCGCGAAGTCTTTCGTCTTTTTCCTGTCAGTTTCCTTCCACCTAGGTACTTCGATTTAGGTATAAAAACGTTTCAATTCTTTAATCATGAGGATGATATCATTGGTGACCAAGTTTTGTGCTGTGCTTATTTTTGTTTTTCTCAAGTAAGTGGAGCCTGTGGAGGGTCCCCTCCCGGCCGTGTGAGGTTTCTCCGCTGTTTCTCTGTTATGTATTGCCATTTGCATCAGGAGAACATTGGGCTGATAAAAGATAAAGTGGAGAAGGGAAATAATTAAAAAAGAAGATAGGCAGTAGTTGAGCGTGGATGCGTGAGATAGTGGGAAGCGAGAAGAGCAAAAACATGAAATAAAGATCTCCTTAGGCTTCGTATATATAATTTTGGGTCACATGCATAATATTACATTTAAGAGAATCAAATCATTACTCCCATCGATGTAATGAAAATGATAACAATTATTACAACAATATATTGATAAATCAGTTATTTGTTTTTTTTTTCTCTAGTTCCCACAAACGTGGAATTTTCACACCACCTCCCCACTCATCTTCCTCGCCTCTTCTACACACGACCTCGAGCTCTTTTGCCTTCATCAAAAAGCCTCTCTCTCTCCCCCCCCCCCCCTCTCTCTCTCTCTCTCTTCACTTTCACTCCCTGTCACAAATCAAAGCACAAAGCCAATTGCACCAGGACTCAATTAAACCAATTGAGAAATCACTTAATTATTTTCCAAATATGTATAACAATATTAATAAAGACAGAATGAGAAATATAAAGAGAGATCTCCTTAGGCTTCACAAATATGCTTTGGAATTACATGCATTATTTGACATTTCAGAAAATTAAATCATCACTCCGGTTATAATGACAATTATTACAATAATAATACTAATGACACAAGATATTCATTTTTATTTCTAGATCCACGAGACGTGGAAATTTTGCACCACCTCCCACTCATCTTCCTTGCCTCTTTTGCACATGACCCTGAGCTTTAGTCTCCTCTCTCTCTCTCGACTTTTATTCCCTCGTCATCACAGAGCAAAGCACAAGACCTGCCTCATCAATGGAGCGTTTTGCTTGGCCTAAGTTCCTCTCCTCCAGCCGCAAGCGCGCAATCCAGGATCTCCTCCCTACGCAGAATCCCAAGAAGAAGCTCGCAGATCTCTTCGACGCTCACTCTCAAACCAACAACGACACAGGTCAGTCCCTGTTTGCAGAACATCCGGTTGTTAACATCCTTAGGTCGTTTAGCGACTCCCTATCCCTATCGAGCAGCGACCGGTCCAATGAGGTCGTGCAGGTCCCGAGCAACGCTTGTGTCAAGTCTGAGATCTCTGACGGAAGTGAGAGCATTAACACCCCACTCCCGAGGTAATTAAGGGCCGAAATTCGCATTTTTCTACTTTTGATTTTGTCTGAAAAGTAATTTATCCATTTAAATGGTGTTTTACCTAATTGAAAAATTAGGTGAAGTGTTTTTTTTGGGCAGAACAATTGTATATGAGGTGAGCCTTGCATGAAGATCTCTTAGAATTTAGGAAAACGAAAAAGACATGAAAAGATGGTTTCGCTATTCATATGATTTTGGGACACAATTTGACAGATCATGCTTGGGTTATAGTGAGCTTGTCTAACTTGCATAAAACAGAAGTTTTTGTTTTTTTGTTTTGGTTTCATTTATCTTGTTATTGGGCAAAGGATGAAAGAAGTTCTACATGAAGCTAAATTATATGCATTGGTCTAGATTAAGGGTGTTAGAATCGAAAATGAATTCAGTTCAGATAACCAAGAAATAACCGTTATTCGGTTTGGTTTGATTAATTGAGACAAAACGAAATTCTTTATTGAACGCCTAACTTAGAATCTCTCATTTCTCACCTCTTATTCAATATAGTTCTAATAAACAAGGCAAAAATAGGAAATTGAAAAACCGATCCGAACCAAAGGGATTCGGTAGGGGTTGGATTTGCACCTTATCGGTTTGGTTAAATTCAGTTTGAATTTCCTAAAAACCTGAACTGTATTAAATTGCTGGCATCCTAATAAGTAATTCTAACATGAAATGGAAATTACTCATCTTTGTACAGAAAGGCTTCAAACATACAGACAAGACTGGACCAGAATTTGATCGATGGCGGGCACCAACGGAGAACATCTGATCAGAAATCGATTCTCGACTGTGAGTTACCCGTCTGGCCGAGGCCATCACTAATGGAGGCTGCGATGGCGATATCCGAGGACAGAGCAGACGTGGCTTGGGAGATCCTAACGCGCTTGTCTACCATGCCGAACCCTATAGTTAGAACTTCATAGCAGAAATTGATGGAATACATGTTTCTGCGCTTAAATCGCGCGTGAGCCCCGTCGATAACCCTCCTCCCGTGGCGGAGTTGTTCACCAAGGACCATTTGTTGTCGGCTCAGTCACTTTACGATCTGTCTCCTTGTTTCAAGCTCGGTTTCATGGCTGCCTATCTCGCGATTTGGGAAGCTGCATCGGAGCAACCCTCCACTAACAAGCTCCACGTAATTAATTTCGATATTGGTCTGGAAGAAGGGTACCGAGATCTCCTATACAAGCTATCCACGTGTCAAGCGGGCAATCAATCCACCCTCAAGATCACGACGCTCGCAGATAGCTTCAACGGTGAGGAGAGGCTCAGGATGGTTGGGGATCGACTGAGCAAATTGGCGGCCATGATGGGTGTCAGGTTAGTATTCAACATCGTGAGCCAGAAGCTGAGCGAGTTGAGCCGCGACTCGCTGGGCTGCGAGGCCGACGAGGTGCTGGCGGTGAACTTGGCGTTCAAGCTGTACAGAATACCGGACGAGAGTGTGTCCGTGGAGAATCCGCGCGACGAGCTCCTCCGGCGCGTGAAGGGTCTGGCGCCGTGGGTGGTGACGCTGGTGGAGCAGGAGATGAACGGGAACACGGCGCCATTCATGGCGCGGGTGGGGGAGGCGATGGCGTACTACGGGGAGCTGCTCGAGATGACCCAGTTCGGATTCTGGGAGGGCTACTCGGAGCGAGAGAGGGTGGAGGAGGGGCTGAGTCGGAAATTGAGGAACTCGGTTGCTTGCGAAGGTAGGGAGCGGGTGGAAAGATGCGAGGCGTTCGGGAAGTGGAGGGCCCGCATGGAGATGGCTGGGTTCGAGTTGAAGCCACTGCACGTGGCCGAATCATTGAAGGAGAATTACCCTATGATGTGGCTCGACCGGGGATACACGGTGAAAGAAGAGAATGGTGGGGTTTGCTCCGGCTGGTACAGCCAAACTCTCACCGTCGCATCCGCTTGGCGTTAAACTCCCCTCGCTCCCCTCGCACCCACTTTCCCCCAAAAAAAGTTGATAATTATCTACTATATTTCTTCTTCAGCGTCGCCTCTCGTCCGGTATGAATTGAATTTTATGATTTGAGTTGAAAAGCTACGTATGAACAATCATGCAGCTCGATGAAACACATTTTGTACGCAAGTTGGTTGGGTTTCGAAGAAATTGCCCATCTGCTTTCTTCTTGAACCACTCGCATGTCGAATTGTTCTCAACGAGGGAATGGATCAAATCCATCTTTTTTCCTTTCGTCTTTCCCTTTTATCATGGCCTCTTATGCGTAGAATCTTTTGACTTGACGTATCAAGTTACCTGTGTGTGCACGATTGTTGAGCTGTAGTTTATCGCATCTTCCAAAACTTCAATACAAGATTATATGAAATAACTTTAAAACAACTCCAAAAACCACGACGGCCACAAGGGCAAGTCCTTCAAACCATTATTTTTAAATTTAATTATCATATTAGGATAAGAAATAATGTTGATTCTAATTTTTTTTATTTAAAGAAATGATCATGGCATAAGTTTTAGGATCATGAAATCACGTAATAATAGTAAATAACATCCTCATCTTTTAGTATGATTAAATGCACAATTAAAGATAGCTCTTATCACTTAGCAATAGTTAAATTTAAATCAAAATAGCTTCTTCTTCTTTTTTACGATTACATCTAGATGTGCAGGTCATCCATCTTCACATAAATTTTACAACTGATCAGATTTTATTAACGAAGGAGGAGACCTTTTTCTTGGACCGCACTTTATGTCCCTCAAGTGCCGTGGGTTTGTGCGCAGAGCAAGTCGTGTGACATTAGAGTGAAAAAACAGAGAGCCGTGAGTTGGGGTGAGGGTGTCATGTGTGGGATCAGAAGAGCAGAGGAGGTGTTTATCTGCCTTTACTCTTCATTCAAGGTAGCACTCGTGGTTCATTTTTGGCTCCTTCATTGAGTGATCGAGCATGGAGCTGGAGTTTAAAGTCGGAGTTCACAATTTTATCTCACCCTTCCAAGCCTTGCAAACTCGCTACTCTAGTTCACTATTTCACTCAAGCAGGTTGCAATAATGTGTGCACCTTTGATGCCACATGTACACCCTCAATGAGGCCAGCCTCTTGTTTTGAATTGGAATTTTTCCTTACTAGATGAGGAGCTTCTTAGTGTTATGTCAAGATATTTACCTCGCTATTGCACTCATGTCCAAGTTTATGTTCATCACCGTATTAGCTTACTAAGTGTGTTCCCAAGCCATAGGTACTAAACTAAGCTCATTTTTGTTGGTTGCTCATGCTTATGCTCGCTTCGGTGTTTTCATAGCCTCAATTTGGATTTTTATGATGTGCTCAGCAGGGCTCTCATTAGACTCATTTTGTTCTCTCGCTTGCTCATGCTGTTGCCAATGGAATGTTATGAGCAATTTTGGTGATTAGCGTTTGTTTCCCTTGTTGAGAGAACTCCGCGTCCGAATATTTTTGTTGTTCATTGGCAAAGATATTCGAGGCTGGGACTGGAGGGCTTTCACAGCTTTACCCATAAATTAGAAGCAAGTACAGAATGTCTGCATCCAGTTTTGTCCGGCTGAAGTCCACGAAGTCTTTCGTCTTTTTCCTGTCAGTTTCCTTCCACCTAGCTACTTCGATTTAGGTATCCAAACGTTTCAATTCTTTAATCACGAGGATTATGTCATTGCTGACCAAGTTTTGTGCTGTGCTTATTTTTGTTTTTCTCAAGTAAGTGGAGCTGTGGAGGGTCCCCCTCCCTGCCATGTGACGTTTCTCCTTTGTTTCCCTGTTATGTACTGGCATTTTTATCAGGAGAACATTGGGCTGACAAAAGAAAAAGTGGGGAAGGAAAAGAATTAAAAAAGAAGAGTATGGGGAGTGGTTGAGTGTGGATGCGTAAGCTAGTGGGAAGCGAGAGAAAAAAAAAAAAAAAAAAACAGAAAGAGACTCCAAGGAGAGAACTCCCGAGGAAAGGAAGGGGAAGACTTTGAATGCCCGCCTCCATTTGTCGCGGATGAAGATGACGCGTGCTTGTACTTTTGTTTAGATCGTTAAATGCCATGTGAAACCTCGAAATCTTAGACCGGGAACCCGGCACTTTGAAATCTTTGACTGAAACAAATATACATTTTTTTTTCTTTTTATGTCGTAATACTTTCAAAGTGGGGGTAGAAACGACTTGTTCCATGATATGGTTTCCTCGAGCTAGCCACTTTGACAAATTAGCCAAAGTTTTCACCACATACGAAATAATTGAAGTTTTAATTTTTTAAGTCTTACTAAGGTTCAATTTCATCGCTTAGTTGTATTTATGCTTGCCAGTATCATCTTAGTAGGGGTTGATTTGTGCACGGTTTATTTTACAGTTACATTTCATAAATAATTGTTTTTATTATGTTATATTTCGTCACCCCCGAAGTAGCTCACATTGAGAGAGTTTGTGTTATTCTAATATAACATATCATATTTGCGTGTGCCCTTTGCTTTTATGCATTAGTTTATCCTACAAAATTGGTAAGAGTACTTTTAAACTTTCCTTTTACTGCTCACGAGTTTGGTCTCGGAGCATAATAATAAGACCTTACTTTTTATTCGATGCAATTGGGGTCTTTATTTTCTCACACCTTACTTGCTACTATTTTGTCATTAATTTGTTTATTAATTTGATTATGGATGGTTATATTAATTGTTTGCACACCTCCACATGATCACTTTTACAGGCTTAGGTAATAAAATTGGACAAGATCACATGTTACATTTTCGAAATAATGAGAAAATATATTGGAAGGGTGCTAGTTAGACTTAGCGTAATCTAATCCCTATTTCTAGGAATAGGTTAGTGGTGACTCTTAAAAAAGGGACAAAAAAATTCATAATCAATCGAGTCAACCAAATGTCACTTTTTTTTTTGGTCATAAAATGTCACTTATTAGTAGGGTTTGAGGGCACCTGCCCTTAGTGTTACCACAATCTCGCAAGGTTCTCAAAACTATCATTTGGCAAGCTATCGTCCTAAGAGTTGCCCTGCTCCCCTTTTTGAGGGGAGGGTTGTAACACTTAGTACGCGACACATAAAATAAACTTGAAATTGTAAGAAAAGAAAAAGAAAATATTTTTAAAGAAAAAGGAAAAGATAATAATTCTAATAAAAATAATAAACTAAAAATCTACCACCACCACTACGAGCCTTGCCCACTTCGCCGCCACCACTTTAAAGATTGTGGCCACGATTGAGCTGGCGGCCATTTCTGCTCGAGTTTTGTGAAGTTCAGTCATGGGCACTCGGGCTTTCGAACATTGTTTCGTCAATCTCAGCAAAGTTTAGTGCTAGATGCGCCATCAAGGCAAAGCGTAACAGTGACCTTGATTTGTTATATTTTATCTCAAGATAATAATGTACATGAATTTTGACCTAATATGTAATATGGTTCATAAATTTTTATTTTGCTCAATATAATCTCTAAACTTTTAATACATGTTAAACTATGTGACAATGTTTAATATTGTCATTTTATTAATTCAAGTTCAAGGACATCATTGAACATCTTCACATAGTTCAAGCGCTAAATCAACATGTATCAAAAGTTCTGCAATCTCATTGAATGATTTAAAAGTTGAACAACCACATTGTACATATTAAAAAGTTAGGAACCGCATTGCACATTGGGTTAATGTTTATGGACCATTTGAGTCATTTTTTCTTTTATCTCTCATCAACTCCAATCTACGTGTTCTCATATTCTCTGAAGGAAAATCAAGGGGAAAATTTCATGGAAAGAAAGCTAAGAGAAATAGATAAATCAAAGCAAAAGCAAATTTCAGAATAATCACGGGCAAGCGATGAAGGGTGCATTTGGTTCAGTTTTTCCAAACAGCCTTTTGGCCTCTAAGGTCCCTTGGGGAAATGTTAGGGTATTTGGCAAACATTTTAAGTAGCTTTTGGCTAAATGCTAACCTTAAAAATGTTGAAAGCCCAAAACTACGCTCACCCAGCTTTCCAAAGTAGTATTTGGGGAATGCTAAAATTAGAATTAATATTTTTTTCCTTCAAAACTACCATCGTTAATTTTTTAGTTTTTTGGTTTTGCCATTCCTTGTTCATGTACATCTTCTTTACACGAAGGTGGTCGATGAGGGGCTAGCAAGGCCAAATTTGGCTGGTGAAGAGCTAGTGAGAGCGTGCGACCATGGTGACCATCGCCATAGGTCCCACGATCTTGGGCAATTGCGGCTTGCGTCTCTCACTTGAGGTTACAAGACCCTAGGTAACGATCGCCGGGTCACACAACTCTCACGGAGGGTAGCCTGAGGTCATGCAACCTCATATAGCCCTTGTTTAGGTCATGTGACCCTTGTTGGAGGTTGCCTGAGTTGGGGGACCTCAGTTGATAGCTGTCGGCGCTAGATTTAGCTCACTAGCGGCCTATGCCCTTTGTCAACTTCAATGAAGGGTTTGAGTTTTTTAATAAAATATATATAAAAAATACGGCCAAGGTCCCTTGCAAAAAATATTTTGTCAAACATTACTTGAACTGAAAGTTGCTTTGCATTTTCTCAAAGAGTTTTGGCTTTCGGCATTTGTATTATATCCAAAACCCTTTTTCCAAAGTTGCACCACTAAGATATCTGAGAGTTAATGCGGGGAATTGAAAAAAGATGGTGCAGTGAGAAGTAAGGCTGTTGAAAGTTCAAACCCAGACCCGTAGGTGCTCCGATCGAAGATTAATAGCTGTGAGTTCGATGACACTCGAGTGGCTATGGCCGAGCTTGACAACTCAAGTGCCCATGTAGGCCATAGTCGTGAGCTTAGTGAAACTGGAGTAGGCATGGCCCGAAGCGGTGGTGGCCGAGAGGAGTGGTTTTAGATTTTTAGGCTTTATTTATTTATTTAATTCTTATCCTTTCTTTATTTTTTAAATTTTTTATCCTTTCTCTTTTTTTTCGACGTGTCACCTATCTTAAAAATGTAATAAAAAAATATTTTTCGTTAACTTAAGTGGACGGAATTGACAAAACATATTACTTTGAGAAACTTTAAAACTTAATTATATATATTTTGAAATTTCGGGGCTTCTTTATACATTAGCTTTCTAGCTAGTGTTTGTATTCTAAAAAGAATGAGATATCAAGTTTTGTTCGGGAAGGTAGGCATAGATATGATTATTTCTCCTCTGCGAGAGCCTCTCTCTTCGTTGGAAGCTTTCCCAGCATCACATGGTGATGTTTTCTTTCGGCTACCTCCATGATCGTTATTCCCCATTCTTCTCAATCGTCTGTAATCCTTGTCGACTACCATTAGTTGTTTCCATCTACTATCAATAATAGTTGACAAGTCTCTTTACATTTGTTTCACTTTCATCGCATTATATTTTGTATCATTACACAGTGCACCTATCAATTGTTCGATAATATTTTCTGAGTTGATTCTCTGCTAATCCATATCTTTTTTTCTCATTACATGATAGCTGCAGAGGTTCCCTTACCAAAATTGCTTGATTGTAATTAAGTTATGGGAAATCGCTTTACTTATATTCCAGCTATTTCTAATGATATTAATAAAACAGAAAAATAAACTTGAAATAATGATCTCGTTAGGCTTCATGTGTCTAATTTTGGGTCACATGCATAGTATGACATTTACAAGAATTAAATCATTACTCCCATTGATGTATGAATATGATAACAATTATTACAATAATACTAATAAAACCAGTTACTCATTTCTTTTATGGATACCACAGGACGTGGAAGTTGCATACATGTCAACGAGCTCTTTTGTCCTCGTTAAAAAGCCACCTCTCTCGCCGCTCTCTGCCTCATCTTCTCGCCTCTTGCACATGTCAACGCGCTCTTTTGTCCTCTCTCTCTCTCCATTTTCACTCCCTCATCACAGAGAAAGCAAAAGGCCTATCTCGTCAATGGAGCGTTTTGCTTGGCCTAAGAACCTCTCCTCAAGCCGCAAGCATGCGATCCAGGAGCTCCTTCATGGCCAGAATCCCACGAAGAAACTCAAACATCTCTTTGACACTCACTCTCAAAGTGGCAATAAGACAAGGCAGCCCCTGTTTGCAGAACATCTGGCCATCAATGTCCTCGGATCATTCAGCAACACCCTATCCCTATCGAGTAGCACCCATTCTAACTAGGTCTTACAGATCCCATCCAACGCCTGTGTCAAGTACGAGGTCTTCGAGGGAAGTGAGAGCATCAAGATCCCAAGGTAATTAAAGGCCAACGCCAAAATTGGTGTTTGTTTGAGAAAATTATCAAAAAATTCATGAATGTAATTGTGCCGATTCAGTCATAAACTTATTTTATTTATTAGTTATGTTCTAAACATTTTGCAACTATGTCTATTCAAGCCAAATTTAGCCTAATGGCCAGTTGGCACTGTGCTGGCGATAATTTTTTAATAATATTTTATTTTTTCAAATTATTTTATTGCACTCACTCTCTCCCTCCCTCGCTCCCTCCCTCCCTCCCTCCCTCAACTTCAATGACCAGCCAGAGGGGAAGGCTGGCTAGTTGCTAGGCAAGCCCATGCTAGATCCAGTGGGGGCTCGCCTCACTAGTGGCTAGGTAAGTTTGCCCTCGCCTAGTGACGGCAGGGCGAGCGCGCTAATCCACTAGATAAGTGAGCCCTAGCCAGATCCAACAAGGCTTGCCTCGCCAATGGTTGTGCGAGCACTCCCTTGCCCAACGATGATGAGGCCAACCCAGCTAGCTGCCTTTGTTTGGCAATTGGCCAGCCCTCCCCTCTGGCCAATCATCGAAGCCAAAGGAGAGAGGAGGGAGAAGGGAGAAGGGAAAGGGGAAAAAATAAATAAAATAATTCGAAAAAATAAAATATTATTAAAAGATTGTTGTCGACATCGGCCGGCCAAATTTGCTATGATGGATTGAAATGGCATAATTGCAAAAATTTTACGACTTAATTAGCCCAAAAAAAAAGTTTAGAATTGAATCGGCACAATTACAATAGACTTATAACTTTTTTAGTAATTTCCCGGTATTATTTTATTTTATTTTTGAGTTTGTTTGAGAAATAATTTATCTGTTTAAGGGGTGTTTCACGTTATTCAGATAGCATGTGAAGTTTTTTTTCTTTTTTGGGGAAGAAGAATTACATTTACGGCAAGCATCACATGTTTGAAAATGATAATGTGAAGACCTCTTAGAATTTAGGAAAAATAGAAGACATGAAAAGATGGTTTCACTATTCATATGTGTTTTGGACACAACTTAATATATCATGATTGGATTATAATGATCTTGTCCAACTTGGAGAGAATAAAAGTTATTCTTTTGTTTATTTTGTTTATCTTGTTGTTGGGCAGAGGATGAAAGAGATTTTACATGGAGCTAAATTATATATACGGGTCTATGTAATTCTAACATGAAATGTAAAATTACTCATTTTTTTGCGCAAAATGACTTTAGATATAGGGAGAAGACTAGACTAGAATTTGATTGACGATGAGCAACAAAGGAGAATACATGATCAAAAATCGATTCTCGACTCTGAGTTACTTGAGTACTTCACAAATGATATATTGATTTTCATCAATTTCTCATATATATTTTATTTGATTTGTTATTAATTAAAATATATACATGAATCTCAATAATTCTAACATGAATTGGAAATTAATCCTTTTTCCACAGAGAGACGTCAGATTCACAGTGGACAGCAAGAGCGAGTCATGATTTGAATGACGGATTCGAATGGAGGATAGTTGATCAAGGACCAATTCCTGGATTCCTTGGGTACTTCACAAATGATATACCTTTTCATTAGTATCTCATGTATATGCATATATTGAGAAAAATATTGTATAAAGCGGAACGAAATCAATTATTGATTGACATCTAAAACAAATATTATGTGGGCATCTTTACAATAAGTTATGTCTTCAAAATTAATAAGGAACACATTCATCTATAAACGTGGTTAAATTATTCATGCTTCTCTCATGATGAACAATTAAGCAAACAATATGCTATTGCCTGTGATTAAAGCTGTGTTTGGGCACTTGCAGTGAGTACTACCGGTGCGCTCACCAGATTGACTGGGGTTGTCAAGCATCCAAGTGGGTCGAAAGGACATCGTATGACCCAGGCCTTTCCTAGATCACATACCGAGGCCACCACACTTGCAATATCCTCTTCCTCAACGGCCCTCCATTCGACCTGGATACATCAAGCACTGGGGACTCCCCCATCATCGCCTATTGCTACACTAGGCTCCATCCCAAACATGTCCTCGACACTGACAAGTAATTTATCTATATAGTGGAGTTTCTTGTAATTCAAAAAATCTTTGAAGTTTCTTTTTAGGAAGAACAATTATTTATAAGGTGAGCATCACATATTTGAAAACCACGGTGTGAAGATCTCTTAGAATTTAGGAAAAAGAGAAGACATTTGCCGATCATATGATTTTGGGACATAACTTTAGAGATTGTTATTGAAATATAGTGAGTTTGTCTGACTTGCAAGATTGAGAAGGTTCTCTTGTTATTTTATTAATGTTATTGGGCCAAGGATGAAAGAGGTTTGCATGGAATTGAATTTTATTAATGGGTCTAAATAACACTAACTTGCTCTTTTTTCCACAGAAAAACTTTATGGACTGAAGCGAGCACTGATCTCATGGATGACAGGTACTTACAAAGGAAATACGATTAGAAAGAGATTCTCATATTTGAATTCTCCAAATGCTTTGTACATTTGTATATATGAAAAGTAGAGAGATTCATTCTTGCTTGATGTCTAGAACAAATATTATGTATCTTTACGATGGGTCATGGCTTCAAATTAATAAGAAACCCTTCCACTCTATCAACTTGGCTAGTATTTTTATGCTTCTCTCATGATGAACAATTAAACAAATAATTCGATGGCGTTGGCCCAGCACGCATTATAAATTAAAGGGAATGGGTTCTTTCTTTAATTTACTAAAATTCAACTTCATCTTATCATGACACCACATAATTTATAATCTAATCGAAACAAGCTCAATATTATTTTTATCTACTATCATCATATGATAAACTTTTGGGTTATATTTTGGATTGGAAGCATCCAAACCCCAATTTCAAATCAAGTGTCCATTAATAAAACAAATGATTAAAGCCATATTTCCAGGCACTTGCAGGGACTCCTTCTTCAGGTGCACTCACAGGATCAACTAGGGATGTCGAGCGACCAAGCAGGTCCGAAAGATGTCGGACGACCCACCCATACGCGGTGGGATACCGAGGTGGCCACACTTGCGATGAATTTCATTCTAAACCTACAGTCATAGTGGAGTCACCAGGCCCTATGGACTCCTCAATCCTCCCAATTTTCAACACTAGCCTCGTTGCCAAACAAGACAACGACGACAACAACAACAACAATCTCCTCTTCTTGAACTTTCTCATCAGTGAACCATCAGTGAAGGTTACCTGGTAAGGTTGATTTGAACCCCCACGACCATGGAGATGACGGCAATAGCAACAACAACAATCAATCCGCATCATTTGATTACTACACTGCATTGGAATCTGCTAGGGAGATTGAAGCCTAGTCGTCAGATCAAGGGGGATGTGATGTCTAGGGTCTCGCTGTTTTGATCTGATTGTGGGGTCTAAGTTTGATGATCTGTGGATTAATGTGAGAGGTGTTTGCTAGAATGAGTTTCCTCCAAACTATATATCCTTTGCCACCGTTTGTTTAAGAGAAAAAGGAGCCATTAATAGCTAGTGTAACAATATTACCTTGTCGTAAAATATTTTGTAATTATGGGGTTTTATATATCCTTTAAATATTCTCTCACTTTGAGTCTTTGAGGAACACCAAATACACTACACTTTCAAAAAAGAACGTGCAAATATGCATCGTTACAAATTACAATAAACTCAAACTTACACAATAAACATCACTAATTATCTTCAAATGAAAATTTATTCTACAGCAAATTGACTTTATATTGATTAACATGAGCTTATTATAATTTACATCAAGGGCCATGAAACAAAAGGTTCCACTTCTTGATAACCCACTCCACATTCTATGATCAAAATATACCAGAACATTACATATCCAAGCACGCACACCCTTTTTTGAATCTAAACCATCAACGATAGCTGCTGCATAATGGACACCACTGATCCAGAGGTCCACAAATATGAGGGAGCTCTACCAACACATAGTCCCAGATGCAACTCAAAAGTGATTTTACTTCGAGAGTCCTTGCATCCTTCAAAGCAGTGTTTGACTATGAATCTCACAGTTGAAATCACAGCATCAACAAGAGGTAGAGACTCAATGCAGCTTGGAGTTCTTGGCTCTTCATTGACAAACGCGAGAATTCCATAGTAGCATCAACAAACACTTACGAAAATCACTTCCCTTAATGCTCTGCTTCAACCAAGATAGTTCAACATTCCAATTACCAATGCTTCAATGAACGAAACACACCTGCAAAATGTGAAACCAAATCCGATGAGAACAACCACACTGGAATAATAGGTGGGACTTAGATTCACTATGATCATCACAAAAGTGCAAGTCAGGAAATGAACAACCTACTCCAAAGCAATTTATCCTTGTTTCCACTTCTAACAATATCAGCTTCAGTACTCCTAACTTGATGAAGAACAGCTGGAATCACAATGCTTGACCTATCACATGGTGGTGCGTCCACCCACCTGAAGAATGCGCATGATTGGATTTACATCGAAGCAAGAAAGGTCAGAAATCTCGTGTGAAAGTGCTGCTCATCGCCATAAGAACAAGAATAATCTTTAATGTGGGCTCGAAACTAGCAAGCAATAAGTAACGAGTCTCTGAGGCCTTTTTCCACAATCCTTCAAAACGCGTCATTATACACAAAAAATGACACATTTAAAATATTTATGAAGAACTGTGAAGGATTATTACCCCATGGACGCAAGCACTTTGGGAATTCTTGGCGGGAGAAAACATATAGCTCAAGGAAGATTCTCACCTTAGGAATTCTTGCCGGGAGGAAACATATAGCTCAAGGAGGATTCTCTAAATAAATTGCACGGCAGAGGGGATCCGACATTGTAGTTACGGAAGATTGCCAAATAACCTCTAAACATAGCATGTGCCTCAGTAGCTGCTCGCTGAAGCCTCTGGTTTTTCAATAGCTTCTGATAAGGCCGAACCATTTTGTATGCGTGTTGCCTTCTTTTTCAGACGAAAAGAATATTAGCATTATTAGGTGCTACAGCATTTAACCCTTTTCCGAAGCCCACTTCACTCCTAGTATTTGTGACGGAAAATGGCAACGAGTTTGAAGGAGGCTCCACAATAATATCAGTTGAGGGTGTCTTCGCGGCGGAATGAAGGTCTCTCCTTTCTGTCCAGACTTATTTCCACAGCCATTAGATAATGAAGAACATCAAACATCAAACAAAGAGTCGACAGAGCTGCAAGGAATAGCAGATCAAGAAGCACAATACTGATAGTATAAATAAATAAATAAATCTGTCATCAGGGTGCACGTGAGTGCAATCTCTTATGAGGTACTTGTTATTGGGCATTGGTATTGTTTCGTTAATAAGTTGATTATTGACAAGAGTTCAAAATGAGTCCTGTTTTCGAAAGAAGCAGCTTAATGTATATCTTGGCTATTTATTTGGTGTCTATACTATACCTGCCAAAATTGATACAGTCATGAACTAATCCTCCTCCCAATTTATGTACGTCCCCTTTTCCAGCATTAGTTCTTGTTTTAGGACCCGCGCGTGAATCGGTGTTTTTTTTGTGGGCTTTTTGTTTGTGATTATGTAACGTAGTGGGGGAAGGTCTCCCATGCTCATCTTATTTTTATATTTTTAGTGTTGAGTAGACGAAGGCATTCAAGAGTGATTTTTCTCATTATTTGAGTGAACGTATCCGCTGACTATTTTCTTTTTCCTCTAACCGACTTTATATTATTAATGTGAATTGGTTCCATCCAGGGCCAATAACACAAAAGGTTCAAATTTTATGATTAAAAATATATCGGAACCATTACATATCCAACCCATACAAACCATTTTAAAATCTAAACCATCAACAATAGTTGCTGGCATATGGGACACAATTGATCTAGAAGAGGTCCCATAAATATGAGGGGGCTCTCTACAGCGTGTAAAATCTCAAATGCAACTCTACAAGTGGTGATTGTACTTCGAGAGTCCCTACATATACTTTGAAGCCGTGTTTGACTGTGAATCTCACTGTTTGAATCACGACATCAACAAGAGGAAGAGATTGAATGCAGCTTGGAGTTCCTAGCTCTCCACTAATAAATGCAACAAACACCTATGAAATTTACTTCTTTTAGGGGTTTGCTCTCCTTCAACCAAGACATTCCAACATTCCAATTGCTGATGCTTTGATGAATAAAAATCGTCTGCAAAATGCGAACCCAAATCTGATGAGAATAACCGCACTTGAAGAATAGGTGAGGCCTAGAGTCACTATATGATCATCACGACACTGCAAGCGGGGAAATGAACAACCTTCTCCAAAGCAATTTATCATTCTTTCTGCTTCTAATAGTATTAGCTCCAATCCTCCTAATTTGACAAAGAAGACCTTGAATCACCACAATGCTTGACCCGTCACATGTTTGACCTATCTCCAATGTTTCATGCTAGCTAGGTTAATTTTGTATTCAAATGTAAATATTTTCATCGATGTCATGCAAATATAGATGCTAACGAATGTTTCCAATTCTATTTCAATTAAACAAAACATGATAGAATCATATGATTTCTCTTTTTTTCATGTCAACAAGTTACAATAACGTGTTCAGAACTCTTCGAACATCTAACTAATATCTATTATTGTGCTAATTCCGGCCCTGCAGATATTAAATTGAAGGAATGTGCAAGTTTAGTGATACTTAAGTAGTTGTTGACTTGTTTAGATTAAAATTATCAAAATTAGAAATTAAAAATCCAGGACGGGCTAAGTTATATGTGCCTGTCGTCCGTGGATCTCTAGCCAAAGCCCATCGTTGACTCAGCTCGTGGGCTTCCATTCAATGCAAAGTAGAGAACAAGATTGGAAGAGTGTCAATGTCAATGTACAAAAGGCCGCCTTTAATAAGGATTGGAATTTCCTTTCAAGTGTCAAATTCAGATGTAAACCCGTATCAGATCATCATTTCCAAAAATTACAATTATCATTAAATCAAGCCAGAAAAAAAGATGTTTTTCAAATTCTTATTGTATTGAAATTAGGGTCTTTGTTAAGAGATACTTTCATGAACATGCCAGAAAAGACCAATATCATTTGGGGAAACAATTTTGTGATCTAACATAATCAATTTCAATTTCGACGCAGAACTATAAATATCTTTTCAGGGTCCTCCTATATAGTGACGTAAGAGAAAAAGGAAAACAGATTTTGGCCAATTGATAGCATCATCCTTTGAAATTCACGATTTTTGTCAATAACAGCAACTTATCTGTTACATATCATTTTGTAACCTTCTTTACAGAACATAATTTGCCTTTTTGTCATCGTAAGTAATACAGATTCTGTGATTTGTAATTGTCCCAAAATAATAGCAAGCTGCCTAAGTTAATGGTACATCTCTTTTTCTATTATTAATAAATTTCATAATGGATCATAACTTTTATATAACGTAGGCGCAATAATAGCTGTAAGTTCTTTCAATTGTATGGTTCGTAATTTTCCACTAAAATTAAAAGTCTACCTAAGTTGATGACAAAATTTTTTATGCTATTAATAATAAAAAAATTCTTTACTCATTGTAACTTTAGTTAATGAAATTGCAAGTCCGATCTTTTTTTTATCGATAATCCAACACGGAATGTAGACCAGCCACGTAAAGGCGCACTTATTGGGAAAGTAGGCAATTTCCTTATTTTTCAGAAATTAAAAATAAGAAAATGGGAGCATCTCTCGGTTCCGAGGTCAGGTCACTCGTCAAAGCTCATTTCTGCTCAGAGAGAGAGAGAGAGAGGAGGGAGAAGGGAGAAGGAAGGAGAAGGAAGTGAGAGAATCGTGCAGAGCTAAGCGTCGGTTAGGGTTCTTCTTGTTCTTCGTAGCTCTGGTTTGCTTCTGCAATTGGATCGTCAACGAAGCCCTGATCTCGCGTTACAACGCCTTCTTCTTTTATGGCGGCAGTCAAGGCCTCCGCGCTCCGAGGGCCGCGATCCCACCTTCGACAACTCCTAATACCATGACGGAACCCAAGGGGAAGTCCTTCATCAGGTATGGCTTTTTTTCATTCTCTATTGCGGCTCCGGTTCAGCTGCAAGTGATTTTGGACCTTGGTGGTCTGGTCTTGTTGCTTTGGAAGTTTGCTGGTGTCCCAATGGATGAACCGCCTTCGTTGGTTCCTGGGAATTTTATGCTGAAATGGTGAAATCATTTAATTTCTTAAGTTCTATGCAATTTATCCGTCGCTGAAGAATTTTTTACGTCTCCATATAAGTTTTAGGAGTTAATTTAATTTTTCAATAAAAAATTAACATTTAAATGATAATTTTAGAATCCGATTGAACTTTCTAATAAAAATTTGGGACTCGGTTTAACTAATTGGGAATCACTTAATTATTTTCCAAATATGTATAACAATATTAATAAAGACAAAATGACAAATATAAAATAATGATCTCTTTAGACTTCACAAATATATTTTGGAGTTACATGCATTATTTGACATTTGAGAAAATTAAATCATCATTCCCATTGGTATATGATAACAATTATTACAATAATAATACTATTGACACAAGATATTCATTTTTTATTTCTAGATACCACAAGACGTGGAAATTTCGCACCACCTCCCACTCATCTTCTTTGCCTCTTTTGCACATGACCCTGAGCTTTAGTCTCCTCTCTCTCTCTCTCGACTTTTACTCCCTCGTCATCACAGGGCAAGGCACAAGACCTGCCTCATCAATGGAGCGTTTCACTTGGCCTAAGTTCCTCTCCTCTAGCCGCAAGCGCGCAATCCAAGATCTCCTCCCTGCCCAAAATCCCACGAAGAAGCTCGCAAATGTCTTCGACTCTCACTCTCAAACCAGCAATGACACAGGTCAGCCCCCGTTTACGGAACATCTGATTGTTAACATCCTGGGGTCGTTCAGCAACACCCTATCCCTATCGAGCAGCAGCCAGTCCAACGAGGTCATGCAAGTCCCGAGCAACGCCTGTATCAGGTCTGAGGTCTCTGAGGGAAGTGAGAGCATCAACACCCCGCTCTCGAGGTAATTAAGGGCCAAAATTCGCGTTTTTCTACTTTTGATTTTGTCTGAAAAGTAATTTATCTATTCAAATGGTGTTTTACGGAATTGAAAAATTAGGTGAAGTGGTTTTTTTGGGCAGAACAATTGCATATAAGGTGGGGCCTCACATGAAGATCTCTTAGAATTTAGGCAAAAAAAAAAAAGACATGAAAAGATGGTTTCGCTATTCATATGATTTTGTGACACAACTTGACAAATCATGCTTGGGTTATAGTGAGCTTGTCTAACTTGCATAAAATAGGAGTTCTTTCTTTTTTTTGGTTGTTTCATTTATCTTGTTATCGAGCAAAAGATGAAAGAAGTTTTACATGAAGCTAAATTATATGCATTGGTCTAAATTAAAGGTGTTAGAACTGAAAACGAATTCAGTTCGGATAACCGACAAATAACTGTTATTCGGTTCAGTTTGATTAATCGAGACAAAGCGAAATTCTTTATTGAAAACGTAAAATCTCTCGTTTCTCATCTCTTATTCAGTTTAGTTCTAATAAGTAAGGCAAAAATAGGAAATTGAAAAACCGATCCGAACCGAACGGATTTGGTAGGGGTTGGATTTGCACCTTATCGGTTAGGTTCGATTCGGTTTGAATTTCCTAAAAACCTGATCCGTATTAAACTACTGGCATCCTAATAAGAAATTCTAACATGAAATGGAAATTACTCATCTTTGTGTAGAAAGACTTCAAACATACGGACAAGACTGGACCAGAATTTGATCGATGGCAGGCACCAACAGAGATCATCTGATCAGAATCCGGATCTCAACTCCATATTACCCAATAACTTCCCAAGTGATACATCCATTTTCACTAATCGGTTCTTGGAGGACAGTGAGAGCATCTGGTCGAGGAAGTCGCTAATCGAGGCTGCGACGGCGATATCCGAGGACAGAACAGACGTGGCTTGGGAGATCCTGACGCGCTTGTCTGTCTCGCGGAACCCCAAAGGTATTTATTCAGAGCAGAAATTGATGGAATACATGTTGTCTGCGCTTAAATCGCGCGTGAGCCCCGTCGATAACCCCCCTCCCGTGGGGGAGTTGTTCACCGAGGACCATTTGTTGTCGGCTCAGTCACTTTACGAGCTGTCACCTTGTTTCGTGGTCGGTTTCATGGCTGCCAATCATGCGATTTTGGAAGCTGCATCGGAGCAACCCTCCACTAACAAGCTCCACCTAATTGATTTCGATATTGGTCTGGAAAGACAGCACCAACATCTCCTATACGAGCTATCCAAGCGTCAGGCGGGCAATCAATCCACCCTCAAGATCACGACGCTCGCAGATGGCTTCAACGGTAAGGAGAGGCTCAGGATGGTTGGGGATCGACTGAGCGAACTTGCCGCCAGGATGGGTGTTGGGCTAGTATTCAACGTCGTGAGCCAGAAGCTGAGCGAGTTGAGCCGCGACTTGCTGGGCTGCGAGGCCGACGAGGTGCTGGCGGTGAACTTGGCGTTCAAGCTGTACAGAATGCTGGACGAGAGCGTGTCCTTGGAGAACCCGCGCGACGAGCTCCTCCAGCGCGTGAAGGGTCTTGCGCCGCAGGTGGTGACGCTGGTGGAGCAGGAGATGAACGGGAACACGGCGCCATTCAAGGTGCGCGTGGGGGAGGCGCTGGCGTACTACGGGGCGCTGCTCGAGTCGATCGAGTCGTCGGCCCCCTCGAAGCGAGCGAGGATGGAGAAGGGGCTGAGTGGGAAATTGAGGAACTTGGTTGCTTGCGAAGGTAGGGACCGGGTGGAAAGATGCGAGGTGTTCGGGAAGTGGAGGGCCCGCATGGAGATGGCTGGGTTCGAGTTGAAGCCAGTGGATACATACGGGGTCGTGTCAGTGACGAAGATAGTGGAGGGGTACCCGGGACACACGGTGAAGGAAGAAAATGGTGGGGTTTGCTTGGGCTGGGGAGGCCGAACTCTCACCGTCGCATCCGCTTGGCATTAAACTCCCCTCGCTTCCTTCGCACCCACTTTCCCCAAAAAAAGTTGATTATTATTTGCTAGATTTCTTCTTCAGCGTTGCCTCTGGTCCGATATGAATTAAATTTTATGATTTGAGTTGAAAAACTTGTATGGACAATCATGCAGCACAATGGAACACGTTTTGTATGCAGGTTGATTGAGTTTCGAAGAAATTGCCCATATGCTTTCTTCTCAAATCACTCGCATGTCAAATTGTTCTCGACGACAGAATGGATCAAAATCATCTTTTTTCCTTCCGTCTTTCCCTTTCATCATGGCCTCTTATGCATAGAATTTCTAATTAGATCTATCAAGTTACCTGTGCAAGCACAATTGTTAAGCTGTAGTTTATCTCATCTTCCAAAACTTCAATGCAAAATTATATGAAATAACCTTAAAACAACTCCGAAAACCACGACGGCCACAAGGGCAAGCCCTTCAAACCATTATTTTCAAATTCAATCATCAAATTAGGATAAGAAATAACATTAATTCTATTTTTTTTATTTAAAGAAATAATCATGGCATAAGTTTTAGGATCGTGAAATCATGTAATAATAGTAAATAACATCCTTATCTTCTAGTATGATTAAATGCACAATTAAAGATAGCTCTTATCACTTAGCAATAGCTAAATTTAAGTCAAAATAGATTTGTGTCACACCCTTACTCCGAGCACTCGACAACTCTTTACCATGGTCAATTGAAAGCGACGTTTCAGGACTCGTCAACGACCATTCATTTTAATCTTTTATTATGTGCAAATAGAAGATGAACCATCCCCAGTCCAAACAGATAATCAAACAATCAAACAGGAATAAAGGGATGAACAGCAACAACAACAATCACTACTCATTTATACAATTTATTGGATTAACCAACGGAAGATCATTTTCCAATTTACAAGCCCAACAAAGGGGGCTGATCTATCCACTAAGCCAAACCAAAAAGAAATTAGGCTCGGCTAATCCATTTTTACAAAATAAAACCATAGGTTTAGCACCACAGTCACTTAGACTCATCGGACTTACGCTCCATCAGGTCGATCACTAGAGGAGCGGGGGCAGGATTTTCCACTACGCCATTCTTAGGCCCTGAAAGTGGTTATATAATAACTAGTGAGATAAAATCTCAGCGAGTTCTTCCCCTAAGTCCTGGTTAGTACACCAACCCAACCTGGGGTATCAAATAGTTAGTACATACAATGCAACTAACAATCAAATAGTTACTCAATATGCTATACCCTGCACATTATATGTCAGCACAATATATGCAATACACATGACCGTTAGATGATGCAGTTCATCAGTCACATGCAAGTCACGTCACAAGCGATCTCACCTGGCTATTACTATACCCTGCACGTTATCAATTCATGCGTGCGTGCCATAAATAATGTGATCACCTCATGCTTAATCGAAACCAATGATACCATGTTTCTTATGCACTCTTGTATCCACACGTGTTCCGATTATTACTGCCCCTCGAGCTACAATCGAGACATTATGGCGCTATGGCGCCTTTTCTCCGCAAAGGCACAACCATGCCCTTTCGTGCCCTTCGATAAATCAGACTATCACCCCTCGAATTACGGCCGGGGCGGCAGGTTCAATTTAGTGATCAGGCAAGCATATCATCACAATCCACTTATTATCTTTGAGCATTAGTTAATGCACACATGCTTGCATATAAAACCTTAAATCCTTTATCATAAAGTAGTTCATTTTCGGTGTCCCTCGGACAAATCATTTTTTCCCTTTTTGTGAAAATCACACGATTCATGCGGATATTCATGTAATGACACATCCAATTCACCTCATAAAATCAAAGCACATGAAATTATGCACATTTTAGCTTCCGGATGAACAGTGCCGTGAACAGTAATCGTAAACAGTAATCATGAATAGTGCACTATGAACAGTGTAATTTCATAATTCAATTATTAAAACATTAAATTCAGAAATTAGACAAATCATTAATTTAAAATTTTAATCAATTAATTAAGCTAAACATGCTAATTAACACATAAAACACAATTAAATACAGTCAAGCACAATTAAGCAAGATTAAGCTAAGCTAATCTTAACAATCTATCTAACCACCTATCTTAGGGCTAATACAACTTAATTAAACTTCTTAGATCAAAATTACCACTAATTAACCCAACCCTAAGCAAGTTTAGGTACTAACAAAGGATTATGAGCTAAACTCACCCGTTAAGCGGGTCGAGGACACGGACGGGGCTGCGATGACAAAGGCGACATGCGGAGACCTCTACCACGACGATCCAAGGCGGTCCCGAGATTGAAAACAGCAGCAACAAACTCGAACTCCCTCTATAAGCTGGAAAAACTGACTACCTAGAGGAGAAATATGCTAATCAGAGCTAAAACAGGCTGGCTGAAGCTCCAGCGAGCGGCTGGCTGGCGACCGTCGGCACTTGGGGGTCGAGAGGGAACTGCTAGTGGCTAGGATGGGTGGAGATTGGGTCGAAACAAGAGGAAAAAGACTAAAAATGTGAAACTGGGTAGGACAAGCACTACCGTAAGCGGTCAGGGAGCAACTGGCTTCCGACTAGTTGACAGGTTAGTTATCAGCTCCGACCGGCGAATGGCCAACATGGGCTGTACGGATTTCTCTCCTGAGCACGATGGTGGGTGGCACGAGCAGTGATCAGCACGGGAAGGCCATGAACAACTCGATTTTTCGAATGAAGGTCAAAAGGAAAAGCAGAATGAATGAAGAGAAACAAGGGGAGAGAGGTGTGTGGTTTTGGAGAGGCTGAAGAGGAGGAGAGAGAGTGAAATGAGAGCTGGTTTCAAGGCCTCATTAAAGCCATTGAATGCTTGCTTCAACTCCCAAGCAAATGACATCATCTTCTTTCTCTTTTTTTGTCCTTTCTTCAAAATATCTAGGGGCAAAATGGTCATTTTCACCTTGCACATTTCCCAATATGCCCTTGGGCTGAAAATGAAATGCAGGCCTAAGAAATGGGCTAGAAAAATGAATAGGAATAGGCTCAGGAATTGGTTGGGCTCAAAACGGCTCAATGTTAAACAATGGGCTCGGAAGGGTAAATGGTTGGTTGGGTCCAACGGGCTTACTTGCTTGTCTCGGGCCTACCATGGTGGCTGTCCCACCTTGGGCATGAGGCCCACACTGGTCTTGCCCTGCCCACATCCTCGTAGGCTCGTCTTCTCGGTCCGTAAACCCCTTTTTCCAAAAACTCGGCTCAACTGACATGAGTCTGTCCCAAGCGTTCTTGAAAATTAGAAGTCCAATACTGGATTCTCATGCCTTGTCAGTTTTGCTTGAATGTCATTTTGGTACAACTCAGACTGATAGGTAGCTTCAAGGATTCACTTGTAATCGACTCGTGCCAAATCACGTTCAAAATATCTCAACACATGGGGTCACGCATCAAACCCCGAGCACGCGATAACCCCTTCTCTTGGTCAATTGAAAGTGACGTCTTAGGACCCGTCAATGACCATTCATTTTAATCTTTGATTATGCGCAAGCGGAAGATGAACCATCCCCAAACAAATAAACAATCAAACAAGGATAAAATGATGAACAACAAGAACAACAACAACTACTCAATTATTCAATTTACGGGATTAACCAACGGAGGATCGTTTTCCGAATTACAAGCCCGACAAAAAGAGTCGATCCATCCTCTAAGCCAAACTAAAAAGAAACTAGTCTAATCCAACAGTACACAAAGAATCCTCGGGTTCAGCACCATCATCACTCGGACCCATCGGACTCAGGCTCCGTCGGGTCGATCACTGGAGGAGCGGGGGCAGGATTTTCCACTACGGGTACATCATTCTAAGGGCTTGAAAATGGTTAACCAAGATGGATTGAGATAAAATCTTAGTGAGTTCTCCCCCTAAGCCCCGGTTAGTACGCCAACTCAATCTGAGGTATCTCTCCAAAACCACCCCTCACTCAACCCAATAACCCACAACTAGCAAACAGTAGACTAAATATCAGACAGGGGCAACTAACAATCAATATTTGGTTCACATGCAACCTTACCCAGTTTACCATACCCTACACATCAAATCTCATACAATGCAAGCAAGGCACATGGCCGTTAGATGATACAGATCATCAATCACATGCGAATCGCATCACAAGCGATATCACCTAGCCATTGCCACACCCTACATGACTGTCAACTCATACGTGCGTACCATAAATCATGCGATCATCACGACATTAAGAGCATGCGAATAATCAGAGCATCTCACACAACTTTCTCATGCCGCAAATCCACACATATGCTCCGATTATTACAACCCCTCCCCCCTGGACCACGGCACAACCTTATGGTTGGCAGTTCCTGGCCAAGCCAGCTTCATCCTCTTTACCTTGAGGCACAATGACGTCAATGCCTCGCTCCCAAGACGGCATTCTCAAATGAGCATAGGACCCACCAACTACTGCAGCCCCGCAATTGACAGAGACCCGGGATCCGCCCATTACCGTAGTCCCACAAAGTCAACCCCTCCCTATTAGGCATTCAACCGAAGTCAGGCGACCCACTGGCCACGGCACAACCCCATAAGGATTGGCGGTCTTCTGGCAATGTCGGATTCCCTCTCTTAATGTGATCATGCAACACATCATCAAGCAATTCATTTATATTTTTTCTCTGCCGTGAATACAACATCGCTCATGCTCATGTGGCATGCCATCTCAGATAACTCATACAATATGTCATGCAGTATCACTCGATAATTCCAAAATTCAATTCAACCAGCATTTGATCACACATTTCATCAATATTCACGAGTATAATTAACAATCGGCACTTCAATAAATCATAACAACCAAGAACACATCAAATTAAGACAAAAATTAGCTTCTGCATAAACAGTGCCGTGAACAGTAATTGTGAACAGTAATTATGAATAGTGATTTTTCCGAAATTCAATTAATTAAAACATTAAATCCAAAAATTAAACAAAACATTAATTAAAATAATTAATCAAGCAATTTAAACTAAACATGCTTAATTAAACCCAAAAATCACATAACCTTCAATTAAGCAATAATTAAGCACAATTAAGCTTAATAAGCAAAATTAAGCTAATCTAATCTTAATAATATATCCAACCATCTATCTTAGGGCTAATACAACTTAATTAAACTTCATAAACCAACCTTACCACTAATTAACCCAACCCTAAACAAGTTAAAGCACTAAATAGGGATTAGGAGCTAAACTCACCCGTTAAGTGGGCTAGCGACACGAACGCTGCGGCGGCGACGAACCTGACACCCAAGGACCTCTACCACGACAATCCAAGGTGGTCCCAAGGCTGAGAATAGTGGCCACAAACTCGGATTCCCTCTGAAATTCTAAAAACAGCACTGCTTGAAGGAGAAATGGGCTAAACGGTGCTAACTGGAGCTCCGACGAGTGGCAGGCCGGTGACCAGTGGCACCTGGGGGTCGAGGGATAACTACTGGTGGCTGGTATGGGCGGTGGTTTGGTCGAAATGGGAGAGAAATGGAGGAAAAGGCCGGTCGCTACAATAGGTGGCCAGCGACCAACCGGCTTCCGGCCGCCGTACGGATCGGCCAACAGCTCCGTTCGATGAACGGCCAACGTCATCTGTACGGATTCTCTGTCCTGAACACAACGGTGGGTGGCATGGGCCTTGATTCAAACGGGAAGGGCATGAACAACTCGATTTTTCAGAGGAAGGTCAGATTGAAAAACAAAAAGAAAGAAGGGAAACAAGGGGAGAGAGTGTGCGGTTTTGAGAGGGCTGAAAGGGAGAGAGAGAGAGTGAAATGAAGGCTGGTTCAAGGCCTCATTAAGGCCATTTAATGCAAGCTTCAACTCCTAAGGCAAGATGACATCATCTTCTCTCTTTTCTTTTGATTTTTCTTCAAAATATCCAAGGGCATTTTGGTCATTTCCATCTTGCACATTTCCCAATTTGTCCTTGGGCTGAAAATGATGGGCGGGCCTAAGAAATGGGCTAGAAAATGAGAAGGAACGGGCTTGAGAAATTATTGGGCTCGAAACGGCTCAAGATTAGACAACGGGCTCAGAAGGTAAATTGGTCAGTTTGGTCCAACGGGCTCACTTGCTTGCCTCGGGCCTTCCATGGCAGCTATCCCACCTTGGACATGAAGCCCACACTATTCTTGCCCCGCCCACATCCTCGTAGGCTTGTTTTCTCAGTTCGAAAATCCATTTTCCAAATACTCGACTTAACCGTTACTATCGATTGTCTAAGAAACATCGTCCAAAAGTTTGTCTTGGACATTCCCGAAAATTCAAAGTCCAATCTTGGATTCTCATGCTTTGTCAATTTCACTTGAATGCCATTCTGGTACAACTCAGACTGACAGGCGACTTCAAGGATTCACGCGTAACCGACTCGTGCCAAATCACGTTCAAGACTTCTCGACACATGGACGTCCTTGACTATGTGAAATTGCGAATGATAAATTCTTATTTCAAAGTACACGATTACCAATGATCAACATAGGGTTGTTCATGGGCTCGATAATAGTAAACGAAATCACCCGTCATCCCATTATGTTCTGTTCCCAAATTGACTTCTATTCATCCTTGGAATTGGCCTGCATATCTACAAGATTGTCTTTATGCAAGTCTCACGGTCGAGTCATTTTCCCAGGTCAAGTTCTTTAGTCGCACGAGTTCTGTCCTCATTAATCTTTCCCCTCGAGATCAGTATCTCAAGAGTGATCAGTTCCGAGTGAGATCAACCAACAATGCATTGACGAAATTAACGTTTATTCCTCACTCAAAGGGCTCGAATTTCAGGATGTTACACATGGACATCCTTGACTACATGAAATTGCGACTAATAAATTATTATTTCAAAATACACGATTACTAAGGATAGACATAGGGTTGTTTGCTGGCTCGATAATAGTAAACGGAATCACCCGTTGTCCTATTATATTTTGTCCGTAAATTGACTTCTAGTCGTTCTTGAAATCGGCCTACATAACTACATGATTGTTCTTATACAAGTCTCACAGTCGAGTCGTTTTCCCAGGTCGAGTTCTTTAGTCACACGAGTTCTGTCCTCATTAGCCTTTCCCCCCAAGGTCAGTATCTCAAGAACGATTAGTTCTGAATGAGATCAACCAACAATGTATTAACAAAATTCATGTTCATTCATTCCTCAAAGAGCTCGAATTTTAGGACGTCACACTTTGTTTTTATTTTTATGATTAGATCTAAATGTGAAGATCATCCATCTTCACATAAATTCTACAACTGATCAAATTTTATAAACGAGGGGGGGGGGGACCTTTCTTGGACTGCACTTTATCTCTCTCAAGTGCCACTGGCTTGTGCAGAGAGAGAGAGAGAGAGTCGTGAGACATTAGAGTGAAAAAAACAAAGAGAGCCATCAGTTGAGGTGAGTGTGCCGTGTGTGAGATCGGAAGAGCAGAGGAGGTGTTTATCTGCCTTTACTCTTCATTCAAGGTTGCACTTGCGGTTCATTTATCAATTTTTTTGGCTCCTTCGTTGAGCGACCGAGAGTGGAACCGGAGTTTAAAGTCGGAGTTCACAATTTTGTCTCACCCTTCCGAGCCTTGCAAACTTGCTACTTTGGTTCACTAGTTCACTCAAGCCGGTCGTGATAATGTGTGCACCTTTGATGCCATACGTACACGCTCAATGAGGCCAGCCTCTTGTTTTGAATTGGAATTTCTCTTTACTAGGCCAGGAGCTTCTTAGTGTTATGTCAAGATATTTACCTCGCTATTGCACTTGCATCCAAGTTTATGTTCATCACTGTGTTAGCTTACTAAGTGTGTTCCCAAGCCGCAGACATTAAACTAGGCTCACTTCTGTTGGCTGCTCATGCTTATGCTCGCTTCCGCGTTTTCAAGTGCCTCAATTTGGATTTTTATGATGTGCTCAGCAGGGCCTTCATTGGACTCATTTTGTTCTCTCGCTTGCTCATGCCATTGCCAATGGGATGTTATGAGCAATTTTGGTGATTAGTGTTCGTTTCCCTTGTTGAGAGAACTCTGCCATTCGAATATTTTTGTTGTTCATTGGCAAAGATATTCGCTTATGGCTGGGACTGGAGGGCTTTCACAGCTTTACCCATAAATTAGAAGCAAGTACAGAATGTCAACATCCAGTTTTGTCCGGCTGAAGTGCGCGAAGTCTTTTGTCTTTTTCCCTTCAGTTTCCTTCAACCCAGCTACTTCGATTTAGGTATGCAAACGTTTCAATTCTTTAATCACGAGGATGATATCATTGCTGACCAAGTTTTGTGCTGTGCTTATTTTTGTTTTTCTCAAGTGGAGCCTGTGGAGGGTCCCCCTCCCCGCCGGGTGACGCTTCTCCTCTGTTTCTCTGTTATGTGCTGGCATTTTCATCAGGAGAACATTGGGCTGATAAAAGAAAACGTGGGAAAGGAAAAGAAATAAAAAAGAAGATAGGGAGTGGTAGAGTGGGGATGCGTGAGCTAGTGGGAAGCGAGAGAGAGAAAACAAAAAAAACGGAAAGAGACTCCGAGGAGAGAACTCCCGAGGAAAGGAGGGGTGAGACTTTGAATGCCCGCCTCCATTTGTCGCGGATGAAGATGAAGCGTGCTTGTACTTTAGTTTAGATCGTTAAATGCCATGTGAAACCTCGGAATCTTAGACTGGGAACCCCGCACTTTGAAACCTTTGACTGAGACAAAGATACCCTTTTTTTTTCTCTTTTTATGTCGTAATACTTTCAAAGTGGGGTAGAAACAATTTGTTCCATGATATGATTTCCTCGAGCTAGCCACTTTGACAAATTAGCCAAAGTTTTCACCACATACGAAATAATTGAAGTTTTAATTTTTTAAGTCTTGCTAAGGTTCAATTTCGTCACTTAGTTGTATTTATGCTTGCTAGTATCATCTTAGTACGGATTGATTTGTGCGTGGTTTGTTTGACGGTTACATTTCATAAAGAATTGTTTTTATTATGTTATGTACTAGAGCCTTGCTGGAATTGTGAGAGGAAGCCTTTTGACAAGTTTATTCACTTTATGATGAGTAGCAGCGCCTCACAATCTATCAATAGTCCACCTATCTTGGTAGAAATAATGATCCTTATGTATTAGGAACCAAATGATGTGTTATGTGGGAAGATCTTTGGATTAAGATAAGACATTAGAAGAAAAAGTTTGAAATTTTACTATAGACGGGACCAATAAAGCCACATATACTCTCCTTGGGTTTTTAGCACTTAAAAATACTTTCCCAGATCCAACAATTTTTTGGGAACTCTATCAAATATTAATGGATGCTGTGTCCCTCTGATCGATATTTCTATAACACTTCCCATTTTGTCACCGGATTGGTCTGAGGAACGAACTGGACACATGTCAAATGATTGATGCAATAATTGGTGACTAAAGTAGAAATACTATTTCGAATACAAACACCTTTTATGTCACTAAAAACTTTGAAGAAATGTATCTATTCAAATGTACTTTTTCAAAACGAAGGAGCCATTTACGTAAACTTGTAGAAGTAAATAATATTGATTGATATCACTAAGAGTGAAGAAAGAAAGGAAAACATAATATATGTATCTTTAAAAAGAGTCATCTAGAAAATATGCCACTCAAAATGTGAGGAGTGTCTCTCCGAGCATATTATTGGTTAAATGTATGTCTTTTCGTGCAATATTAAAGTAAATGACACTAGTCAATGGAGCATTTCTGCCTTGAATTCGAGAAAGAAAAGAATCGACGACTTGTATAAAAAATCAACAAGGTCTTAATTTCAACAAAAATGTGAAAAGTGATTCATATTTAAATGCCACTATTTTCAATAATATGGATAGAAGCTCTGTTTATCTATATTATCTAAAAAAAACACACTATTGTGATTAAGGAAATAACATTGACAAGATATTATAACGAAGATCCTATTTTAACATCAAGAACATAGTGTTTGCTCAAGAATGTAGACCACAAAAGTAAATAACTTCCCTTCGGATGAATGACGCAAATTTCCCTAAAGATATTCAGAACCACAATAGAATATATAGAAGAATTGTTTTTACGGTATCTATGCATATATAGATATATTTGAAAATTAACTCGAGCTCATCGTTTTCGTAGAAAGTGTATACAAGGCAGTTTTAGCGCTGAAATCATAGATTCGTTTACAATGCTATATTATACTTTAATAAGAACGTACAATTAAAATAATATGTTTTCAAAAATATTTTATGATTTAATTTGAGAATGATGTAATATAAATAGAACATTTAATTACAAACATACATCGTCAATCACATGTGTACTAACTTTTTAATGTCAAATGATTTTCAAAACTAAAATTTTTAAAGGTAAATACCATGAAAAACCTCAAATTATTACACTTATGACAAATTTACTTCAAATTAATTTTTAGGTTGCTAAAAATCTCATATCGGTATATGCGTGACACAGTTATCCTTCTGTTGACACCTAAATTTTGATTGATTATTCATAATTTATTACACAAAAATTTAGGGATTAATTTTAACCCCTAAAAAAAAAAATTATGATTAAATTGCATACTATATAGTTTTAGGAACATTTATTATTGCATTTGCATTGGACACGTGGCAGATGGGCTTCAATTGATGGTTCTAAGCTTTAATTTAACAAGTTGGACTAAGCCCACAAGGGAAAAGAATTTGGCTAGGCCCATTAAGGAGTGACGAGTTGAAAGATGAGAATATTCCCGAGAATATTCACATGTTTAGGGAAAGATGCTCATATGTTCTTAATCAAGGCAAGCATAGGGGGAAGATAATTTTGATCTCGAGTGTATATTGGAATACATAGTTCAAAGAGGGCCAATCGAAGGAAACAAAAAGCAAGAAATAATAATAAGAATAAAGAAGTGGTGGATCTTGAGGAAAGTGGACTGAGGAAGAATCGGTTGAAATTAATAAGAATATTTGATTGAAAGAAAGAGGAAAGGGAATATGCATGCGTCCAGCGATTAGTCGGTGAAGGAAAATAGTATAAAAGGACGAGGGAGGCCGTTCACAAAGGAGGAGGAGACAGGGAAAGAAAAGGGAGGTTCTTCTTCAATCTGGGGACCCACGATGTTGCCGTAACAAGCCCGCCGTCCGTAGCTGCTCCCATCGTGATCTTCCTCTCTCGACGAGCTTGCCACTCAACCGACACCAACAACGCTGCCTTTTCGTTCCTGCGGCGATCGACCAAGCTTGCATGTCTGATCATTGCCGCAAGCCACGCCGAGTCTTGTTCGTGACAAGCTGCTGTCCTTTGAGCCCGACGCCAACGACCTGTCGTTACTCGCCGTGGAACTCCGACGACGAGCCGTTGCATTAACATCCCCAGCCGCGTTGTGATTCCTCCCGACGAAACATATACGAGCCACGAGTGCCCGCTTGTTCTTAGTCCAATCCTTACGTGACTCCTGGCGTTGTTTACTTTGTGACAACGTTTTGGCACTGTCCTAGGGATTTATCCATGCGCAGGTTACTCGGCGTTTGAGAAGGTCCACATTATCTCTTTGCTCTTGCCGCCGATTTATTTTCTCGCCATCAGAACCTTCACCGTGAGCATCACCAATCGCCCGTCATACGTTCATCACCCGCCGTCCACGCTATTGTGTTCCGTCGAGGCCACCGTCGAAAACCGTCTCGGATCGTTTGTGAGAACTAGAGAAAGACCATCAAGGTAATTTCCTAATCCGTTCGCTTATTTGAATATAAAACTGCCTAATTAGCAATATGTGATTTCCTTTGAGATATTTGGCATATTCCCATTGAGTGAGGTCGTCGTGTCGGGATAAAAATCTCAATAATCAAAAATATTGAGCCGCGAGACGTCGAATCAGGTTTTTGATTGTTTTGATTTTCTATCTGGGGTCGGGAAAATTGCATGCTTTTATATGATTCAGTTGCATTACGTGTTGATATGCCTTTGCTCAAATTGATTTGGCTTATTAAACAAAATCCAAAAAAAATATAGTTGAGTTAGATGTGTTTCTTATTAGAATATTTTAGGATAGTTTTCATGTTTATATATAGGTTTTTTTTATTTATTTCGAATTTTGATCATAAAAAAAAAACATAAAAATTGCCATGATCATGTCATATAGAATTAGGTCATCTTCCGTGTGTCGTCTAGTCATTGCATGTTTAGGGTCATTTGAATGCGTGATATGCCAGGATAGTTGCATTAAATATTTTCTAGCATTAGATTAAGTTAAAAAATTAATGTTGCGTGACATATGGTTTGCATATTAAGTTGCATATTGCATGCTAGTAAATTTAGACACTTTCGTACGTCATTACATGCATTGCACGTTAGTCTTAGGCCTCATTAAATAAGAGAAAATCCAAAATTCGAGTGATTGCGTATTAATTAGAAATCACTTTTAGGTTGATGTGATTCTCTAACTAATATTGTAGATGCTTTCGTTGCTTCGAGGTAAGTATTTCTTCTTTATGCTTGCAATTTATTTATTACTTTGCTTTATTGAGTGTTAAATAATGATTGCGCACTCGCATGATCACATTGCATGTTAGGGATTAAATTAAAATCAATCTAAATTGCCTGCAAATCATTTTTTTTAAATAAAAGAGAAAAGGTACCGAAAGGGCGTTAGAGAAATCTAACGTAATCAAGTCCCCGATCCCATAGTCTCTGGTTCGTAGGAATAAAGTAATTCTCCCATTACTTTATTTGGGTTTCTAATCGACCCACCAAAAAAATAGATTAGTGGCGACTCCAAGTAAAAATTATTTGCATGCTAAAAAACTTGAACTCTAAGTCGCGAATTGGTATGGGCTTGGGAGAGCCCGAACTAAGTTTAGGCTTAGTAATCCATTAGCCAAACCCTAGGTGGTGCACCTGAGGTGAGGTCGCGACACCTTCATTAGTTTCCATCAAATTAAGAAAGAGAAAGAAAGAGAAAGAGAAAGAAATTGAAAAAAGAAATTGAAAAAAGAAAAAGACTTTTGGACAAAACTGTCCTTGGCTATATTAAGAATTTACTAGTAAGTTTGGGGCCTCATTCGAGATTAAATTTGTCGCCTCATATCATTATTTAAGACAAGGTCTACTTTCATATCTTTTTTTTTGATAAAACACCTCGATGATAATACTAATAAGACAAGATATTCATTTTTTCTAGAAAAAAGAATTTACCATGCATCATAATATCAGAAAAAAAGAATTCACTATGCATCATAATATCACTTGCGATGGACCTAACTATAAATTGGCTGGATCCCGCAAGACGTAGAACGTTCGCACCTCCTCCCACTTAGTGCGAGGAAATGGTCAGATCCCTCAGGACGATGAACTTTCGCCTCACCTCCAACTTTTCTTTCCTTGCCTCTTCTGCACATGACCATGAGCTCTCTCTCTCTCTCTCTCTCTCTCTCATCACCATAAAGCAAAGCACGAGACCTGTCTCATCAATGGAGCGTTTCGCTTGGCCAAAGAACCTCTCCTCAAGCCGCAAGCGTGCGATCTAGGAGCTCCTCCATGGCCAGAATCCCACGAAGAAGTTTGCAGATCTCTTTGATACTCACTCTCAAACTGGCAACGACACAAGGCAGCCCCTGTTCGCAGAAGATTTGGTCATCAGTGTCCTCGGGTCATTCAGCAACACCCAATCCTTATCAAGTAGTGCTCGGTCCGACAAGGTCTTGCAAGTCGTAACCAATGCCTATGTCAGGTCTGAGGTCTCCGAGGGAAGTGAGAGTATCAAGTCCCCGGTCCTAAGGTAACTAAGGGCCAAAATTCGTGTTTGTTTTTACTTCTAACTTTGTTTAAAAAGTAATTTATCTATTTAAGTGGTGTTCCGCATAATTTAAAAATTAAGTGAGGTTTCTTTTTGGGAAGTATAATTGCATATAAGGTGTGCATTTAAAAATTAAGTGAAGTTTCTTATTGGGAAGTATAATTGCATATAAGGTGAGCATCGCAGGAAGATCTCCTAGAATTTAGGAAAAAGAGAATACATGAAAAGATGGTTTCACTGTTCATATAAGTTTGGGACACAACTCGACAAATCATATTTGAGTTATAGAGAGCTTGTCTAACTTACAAAGAATAGAAGTCATTATTATTATTTTTTGTTGTTACATTTATTTTTTTGTTGGGCAAAGGATGAAAGAGCTTTTACATGAATCTAAATTATATAGATGGATCTAAATTAAGAGTGTTACAATCCAATCGAAAAATCAAATCCAATCGAAACTTCATGCATTTTCGATTCGGTTCTGATAATCAAAAAATATTCATTGTTTGGCTTAGTTCCATTAATCGAGTCGAACTAAAATTCTCAACAAAAGTTGAATGTCCAAGTTAAAATCTCTCTTCTTTCTCACTCTTATTCAGTTTAATTTAATAAGAAAGTTAAAGATAAGAAAATCGAAGAAAAGAAAAACCGAACCAAACCAATGGAGAAGTAATTCTAACGTGAAATGGAAATTACTAATTTTTGTGCAGAAAGACTTCAAACGTACGGACAAGACTGGACCAGAATTTGATCGATGGCGGGCACCAACGGAGAGCATCTGATCAGAAATCGATTCTCAACTCCAAGTTACCCAGTCGGTTCTCGGAGGAAAGTGAGAGCATCGAGAGCCCCGTCCATAGGTCGCCGGCATCCATCTGTTCAAAGCAGTCGCTAATGGAGGCTGCGACGGCGATATCCGAGGACAGAGCAGACGTGGCTTGGCAGATCCTGACACGCTTGTCTGCTATGCCGAACCCCAAAGATAATTCAGAGCAAAAATTGATGGATTACATGTTGTCTGCGCTTAAATCACGCGTGAGCCCCATCGATGACCCCCCTCCCGTGGCGGAGTTGTTCACCAAGGAACATTTGTTGTCGGTTCAGTCACTGTACGATCTGTCTCCCTGTTTCGACCTCGGTTTTGTGCCTGCCAATCTCGCGATTTTGGAAGCTGCATCGGAGCAACCCTCCACTAAATAGCTCCACGTCATTGATTTCGATATCGGTCTGGAAGGACAGTACAGAGATCTCCTATACGAGCTATCCACGCGTCAGGCGGGTAATCAAAACACCCTCAAGATCACGAGGCTCGCAGATAGATTTAACGGTGAGGAGAGGCTCAGGATGGTTGGGGATCGACTGAGCGAACTCGCGGCCGATATCGGTGTTAGGTTAGTATTCAACATCGCGAGCCAGAAGCTGAGCGAGTTGAGCCGCGACTCGCTAGGCTGCGAGGCCAACGAGGTGCTGGCGGTGAACTTGGCGTTCAAGCTGTACAGAATGCCGGACGAGAGCGTGTGCGTGGAGAACCCGCCTGACGAGCTCCTCCGGCGCGTGAAGGGTCTTGCGCCGCAGGTGGTGACGCTGGTGGAGCAGGAGATGAACGGGAACACGGCGCCATTCGAGGTGCGCGTGGGGGAGGCGCTGGCGTATTACGGAGCGCTGCTCGAGTCGATCCAGTCCGGATTCCCGATGGTCGACTGGAGCGAGCGAGGGTGGAGGAGGGGGTGAGTCGGAAATTGAGGAACTCGGTTGCTTGCGAAGGTAGGGAGTGGGTGGAAAGAAGCGAGGTGTTCGGGAAGTGGAGGGCCCGCATGGAGACGGCTGGGTTCGAGTTGAAGCCACTGGGTCAACTCGAGGTCAATTGAATAAAGGAGACGCTCGTCGTGGACTGGTTCAGCCCGGGATACACGGTGAAAGAAGAGAATGGTGGGGTTTGCTTCGGCTGGTTTGGCCGAACTCTCACGGTCGCATCCGCTTGGCGTTAAAAAACTCCCCTCGCTCCCCTTGCACCCACTCCCCCCCCCCCCAAAAAAAGGTATGTTATGCTATAGGTGGCGACGGCGATGATGTATTGTTTTCAGCTTAGCTCGAGCTCCATTTCAGCTCGGTCTTTGAAGGGGGAGAGAGAGTATGTCGCGCATTATTGTATTTGCCTTGTCATTGTGCACTTCTGGTTTTAACCCCTCCCAAGCGATTCACGCCGGGGATAAGGAGGCCGTAGACTTTTCACACGTGCTCAAGTTTTTACTTTTGTTTTTCAGGTTTCGAGGGTCGTGTGCAATTGGGGGTTTTCTCTCGCGTAATTGTGGGCAATAAAATTGCTTGCTAGACCTTGGGTTAAAAGGGAATTTTAAGAAAGTGCTCTCGTATGGTTTGCATCGCAATGCACAAGACGATGCCCTTAACCTTAGGCCATTAATGATAGCGGCAAAACAATTAAGTCTAATCTCATGGAAAGATGAATGTTTTGCTCAAGCACTACATCTCAATCCCACCTCATTCTGTGTCAGATTCGAAAACCTCACATGAGTCTAATTAGATTGTTTGGTCTATGTTATGGTTTTAAATAGAAAAGTGCCGATGCTGGCATGATCGCAAAAAGGATATGATCTTGTTTGAAATTTTCAAATCTTTTACTCAACAAATCGAATAATCTCTCTTGATAATTATACTTATTTATACATAAATTACACATTTTGGGTGGTAGAAGCAATTGGAGCCTAAGCTAACATGATTAAATACCTTACTACTTGTTCCCTCCTTCTCCTTCATCCGAAGTGGCTCTATCAATGGCATATGGGTATACTATATCTCGATCCATATTTTTAAAATCCCAACATCATCTCCAACTTCTATCTACTAGATTTCTTCTTCAGCATCGCCTCTGGTCTAGTATGAATTGACTTTTATGATTTGAGTTGAAAAGCTTGTATGGACAATCATGCAACACGACAAAATATGTTTTGTACGCAGGTTAGTTGAGTTTCAAAGAAATTGCCCATCTGCTTTTTTCTCGAACCACTCTCATGTCGAATTGTTCTCAACGACGGAATGGATCAAATCCATCTTTTTTCCTTCTTTCTCTTTCATCATGGTCTCTCATGCATAGAATGTTGTGACTAGGCCAATCAAATTACTTGTACGTACACGATTGCTGAGCTGTAATTTATCTTATCTTCCAAAACTTCAATAGGAAATTATATGAAAAACCTTATAACAGCTCATCCTGGATTTACCAAGCCTTAGGGACGACTCTACCCCCAAAGTTTCAACATGAGCTGCATTGCCGAACAAGGTGACGATAACAACATCCCGTCTTATGCGACTTTCTATCAGTGAATCAGGAGCAAAAGTTGCCTAGTGAGGCTAATCTAAGCCCTCCCAGCCACGGCCATGGCGGCAATAGCAACAACGACAATCTATTCCATCATCCCAAGACTACGCTTTATTCGCCGAGTTCCTTCGTCATCTAGAGGATATGAGGGCTAGGTCTCCCATTTGTGACAATAGCAACAACTATCAATACCTTTATAGGTGTGTGCAAGATTTGGCCGTAGAAAATCTGTCGTGATCTCAAATGCTTTCGGTACTCTCCAATTTCCAATTAGACCCAATCAGTCTCACTGCTCCATAATTCACTATGAAATAATTTTTCAATCACGCACAAAGAAATTCGCAGAATCTCACTACCGGATTATTCTGCTGAAACACTACTTGATAACGGTGTAACCGACGAGACCTCCTGCCACATGTGGCTCACGCACTGCTTCACAAAACAACTTAGCTCATAAACGGCGAAGTGCTATTGCAAGTAACTTTCCTCTTTTACTTTTCTTGGACCGACTTTAATGAGGAGTTATTTCCTTTCCTTATTTTCTTTTCACGGTCAAAGTCCAATTCCACCTTGGACTCCGACGTGAAAAATTATGAAAGCCAATTCCAATGCAAAAGCAATTTCTGAATCTAAAAGATGCGGCTTTCAACTTTCATGCTCATACATAATTTAATTCCAATCGAGTCTCAAACTCCAAACATATCTTAAAACATGAAATTCAGTGATAAACTGTGATTGAAAAGTGCACTAAGAAGCAATTTTCATTTTAATATCGTTTGGAAAATATTACATTCCAAAAGTGATATTTTATGTGATCAATTTAAGCTTTTAAATAATTGACCGCTACATCAAATGAATACATGAAAGGGAAGAAAATCATCATCAATCCCCACTGCACAAGAATATGAGTTGCCAATCTATCATTATCTCCCCAAGGACAAGAAGTATGAAACACGGCAATTTTATAAATTAGTTGGACTATACTTACCAAAATAATAAAGCTACTCTGTCCAAAAGAACTTACCCCACACCTAAAATAAGATGAATGAAATATAAATACTATTCACTTTGAAATATAAAATATTTATCACAAGTAGGAAAACCATCGAATCCAAGTCCATCTTCAAAAACTTTCTACAGTACGTGATAAATCAGTAATTTTTAGAGATAGATTATGCATCCAACTCACACCCTCTCCCTGATTCAGTTGGTTCTCCAATGCAAGTAGCTTTTCCTCTTTTAATCTTATAATGCTTTCTTCTTACTGTACTTCCAGCAACCGACTTGAAAAGTGAACTAAAGCGACTATTGGAAAAATATGATGTCGGTTAATTGCAAAGCCGACTGGAGAACCAGTAGCATTGAACCGTGAACTCACCTTTTCTTTTGCAGCCTAGTCCGCTAAACTTTGATTCATAGGTTTCTCTTTACCATACAACATTGATTTGGATGACATCATGTTTCAGTAAGCTTCTTCAAGATCCATCTCCTTTTGCATAAGAAGTTGGTCCATTTCATTGGCCTTGTCCTCCTTCACGTTAAGGATTCTCATATCCGCCACACAGCTATATCCTTTCTTGCAACTTCTGATCCCACTCTTGTAAATCTTCTCTCTAATATGGCCTTGCGTGCTTCCTGCCTGCCAAAAAAGGGCAGATTTGCAACATTACTTGTTAAATAATTCTTGCAGCTATAGCAATGAAAACAACGCTATCATGCATGATGTGTAAAGATGCAGAGGTCGAAAAGAGCATGCTCAATTTTCAAAGACAAACACTCCCTTTAAAGTATACTTTTGCGTGCCTCCATCTCATGCATCTTCAAGTCCAATTGTGAACTTTTTCAGCTGACCTCCGCAAGCTTGGCGTCAACGTCATGCAGCTTCTCTTTCACCTCCAATGACATTTCCTCAATTCCAGTAGTCAAAACACTCGTTTGAGCCAATTTCTTCTCAGAATCAGGCTTTATTTGGTCCTGCTCATGATATATTTCATGCAGAGCCTTCTCAAGCTGCATTCACGAAGTTCATCTATTTAACAAAACTATGGAAGACTTCAAACGCTAATCACATGCACTTCCAGGGCTCACATGAGAGAAGATATACTCAGAAAATCAAGTTGAGGAGTGGCTCTCGTTGTATCTTCCCATTTGCAGTGCAACTCTGGCAAAGGAAGAAACAAAGATAATGCTCGACTATATTTTGGAGAGAATAATTAATTGTGATTATTTAATGGAAATGGTTTTAATTGAGTAATTTTGGGGGAAAATTATTATGGTCTATTTTTCCAAAGTCAATAGTATTTATATACTATATTATTTAATGACATTGGTTTATTGAAGAAGGGTTTTACTCAATGGAATTATTTGGGTTGGATAATTAATTATGGGATTGAAAAATAATTATAAGTATTTTGTGGGACTTGAATTATTTTATCAAAACAATCGGCTATAGCACAATTCTTAAATAAATATTTTTGAGTATAATTATAGTTTATACTTATTTTTGGGATGATTGAGTATTATTGGGGAATAGCTGATTGTTGTAGTCGTGAGGACACGTATTTATTAATTAATTGATATTTGTGTTTATTTATTATTAAATATCGACACGTGGTTGGGTATCGGAGTATCGTGATGTTGATTGGTCGGAATTGATTGACAGACTGTGATTTGAATTGTTGGTTGTTCCCAAGAGTTAGGGAATGTGTATGATTGAATGCTGATTGGAATTGGATTTTGGAAATTATCGAGTGAGATCGCATGACATATTGCGTGGGTTATCTGAAATGATCTGAAATGGCATGTCGCATGAGCATGAGCGTATGAGCGATGTTGCATTCACGACCAAGCAAAAGCAAAGACAAGAATGAACTGTTTGCTGATGTGTTGCATGGTCAGATTAAAGTTGATAGCCCGGTTGAGCCGGATGACCGCCAATCCTTCGGGGTTGTGCCGTGACCATTGGGTCGCCTGACAGTGGTCAAATGCGGAGTCGCGGTGGAGGCCGGGCCCATGCTCCTTATGGAATGCCGTCGGTGGGGGATAGCCCATGACGTCACCGTGCCTCACGGGGGAGGACGATGCCTGGTTTACGACTAGTTGACCGCCAACCATAAGGTTGTGCCGTGGCCTAGAGGGTCGTAATAATCGGAGCATATGTGTGGGTATGAGACATGAGAAAGTTGTGTGAGATGCTCTGATTATTCGCATGCTCTTAATGTCGTGATGATTGAATTAACAGTTTCTGCAGGTTGCGTGTGCCAAGGCCAGGTAGGGTCGCCTGTGATTGCGAGTGTTAACTGTTAATAATTGCATATGAGCCTTGGTCTAAGCGTGCGTCTGTTAATGGTCGATTGGGTGTTATTCTGTTGTTGAATTGTTGGCGATAGAGACATTGCACGTCAGGGCGCACTCGAGGCGAGTAGGTCTCCTAACCGAGGCTTAGGATTTTGACTTGCTGAGATTTATCTCACTGGTTATTGAATAACCACTGTCAGGTCCGTAGGATGGAGGATCGATGCGCGTTACGACTCGTGGCCATTTTTGAAGGGAGTAGATTAACCCCGACTTGTTGGTTTCATTGGCTCGTTAGGAAGATGCCCGTGGTAAGGGCTTGTAGTTGTAAACTTCCTAAGGTTAATCAGTAGATAAATAAAGCAATACTTTTGAATGTGTTCTGGTTGCGTTTTCCTGCTATCCCTGTTTTTGTAATTGACTGGGGATTGTGTTTCGCTTCCGCATGCGTTTAATCAAAAGATAAAAATAACGGTCGGCGACGGATCCTGGGAAGTCGCAAATCAAATGACCGCAAGAGAACAGGGGTTGCCGTGTGCTCGAGGGTCGGGGCGTGACAGCCCCGTCGATTTTGGTATCAGAGCCTGGTCAATACATGGAGTGATAAGGTGCGATGGGTTTTGGGATAGTTAGTTAGGAAAACACCCCGTGCTTGTGTTTGTTTATTTGATTCTCTGGCTTTAAGCGGGTCGTTCATGGTTTCTAATTCCTTGTGGAGTTGGAAATAAGGTTTTTGTGATAATTCTATTAGACGAACGATCCTGATTCGAGAGTTCTTGAGGAAGGGCAGTTGAAGGATGGGCTAGTGCTAAGTTGGTTGAACCGTTCCTGGAATTAGAGCCGTCCAAGTCTGCTAGGATGAGTAATCTTGATGTCGCAACCTTCTGGATCAAGGAATTGGAGTAAGTGTTCGTATTGTTGGAATGTTCAGAGAATGATTGAGAATTTAGTGGACCGAGTCAGAAGGTCAAAGATGGTTTGAAATTGGAAATCAAGGAGGACCCTTGATCCTTTCGATTTTATCATTGGAAGTAATTCGTTTATTGGACGAAAGTTGCTAAGGTTGTTGGACGATTGTGGTTAATTTGTTAATTGAGGAATCAAGTATGGGTTGTTGCGCCTATGCATTGATTATCGGCAGTGTAACCAAAGGACGGTCATGAACAAGTATCAATTACCAAGGACGGATGACTTGTTTGACCATTTCAAGGAGCTACGATATGTTCCAAGATAGACCCAAGGACGGGCTATCAGTAATTGATGACTAAAAAGGAGAATATACTGAAGACGACACACTGGGTGTGATATGGTCACTAAGAGATTACCGTCCCGTTGTTTGGATTAACTAATACGCCAGTTGTTTTTATGGATTTGATGGATTGATTGATTAAGGCGTATTTCAATTGATTCGGAATTATGTTCGTGAATGATATATTGGAAATATTCGAGGAATTTAGAGGAACACGAACGGCACTTGAGAATGATGCTATAGACCATTCGAGAGTATAAACCAGTACGCCAAGTTTAATATGTGCGAGTTTGGACTTACTCGCGTTGCTTTTGTGGGTCGAGCGATTTTGGACGAAAGAAATTCTATGGATCCACTAAGATCAGGCATTAGAAATTGACCAAGACTTATAACAGTGACAGAAGTTCAGAGTTTTCTGAGTCGGACAGATTATTACAGGCAATTCGTAGAAATGTTCTCTACGATAGCTACATCTCTGATGCGAGTGTTAATGAAGGACGTAAGAATTTGAATGGACGAATAAGTGCGAGCATAATATTTAAGAGCTTAAGTATAAGCTGATTACTGCACCAGTTTTGAGGATTTAGTCTAGTATTGGAAATTACGAGATCTACAATGAGGTGTCGTATAAGTGATTTGACGGCGTGGTAAGATAACAAGGAAGATTGGTTGCTTATGCGTCACGACAATTGAGGTCATTGGATTTAATGGAAGTCAGATAAGTTCTATTTTGATGATTTTAGGAGTTGTAGATATTGGATCATAAGAGATGATCTATTAAATTGTGATAACCTTTGATAAGATTTACGGTGGATGATTTATTGCTCGGAGGTCTTAGATTCGATTAAGATATGAATTTACCCAAGGTGGATTATTTTGGGAGATAATTGAAATAGGGATTTGAGGAATGGATTTTTGTCTTCGATGGATTAAGAATTAATTATCCCTTGATGTTAGGTGGATAAATGGTGAAATAGCATTATCGATGATTTTCTTCTTGAGGTATTAATAAGGGTTTCTTCAAGTGATTGAGGTGATAATTTTGGTTTGGTTATTAAATGGAAGTGAAAAGAATGTTGAAAGAATAATCGATGGTTTGTGGAATTCGGACAGCGATTTGATGGAAATTCGGTGAATCAGAATTCAAGTATTGATAAGTGACCCCGTGGAAACGAGCTCATGGGTTGACGAGCTGGAGGAAGTTTTGTACTTTGAAGTGCTCAGACGAGGTTAAAATCGTGAGGCTTGGTATGGGACAGGTCAAAGCGGATAATACCTCCATGAGACAAAGCATGTTTAAAATGGACTTTTGCTAGTAGTGGTGCAGTTCGTAGATGCCCATGACGACTGATCCGATGAGGGCGGGGAGTGGTCGCCGGGGCCGGAGTGCCTGAGCAAGGAGCGACTCCTGGCAAGTTTCTAGGATGTCGAAAGGGGCAGAAATGAACTGAACTACAAACTGGCAAAAAGAGAATGCTTGTGGAATAACAGAAGTATGGTCAAGTTTGTGGAACTCCAGTCTATTGGAACAAGGTCAGAGAAAAGACGATCACTGGTTCAGAGATGGTTTTGCAGTTGATGGTGTTGTGAAGATATCAGGGACAGTGCAAGTCGCTAAAAAGTTGATGCGAGTAAAGGACTAAGGCCTTTGGAATTTCAAGTAGGGAATCATGTTTTACTTAAGGTGTCGCCTATGATAGGGACATCTCGATTGGTTAAGAAAGGAAAGTTGAGCCCTAAACATATCGAACCTTTCGAAATTTGGAGCGAATAAAGATTTTTGGCCTTAAATGGATAAAGTAAGCAAGTTTGGACACCGTCGGCGCTTCTAGCCGAGTGGTATCGCGGGATGGAGCCGCAGGTCCGAGAACGGGGTTTCGAATCCCCGAAGCGGTAGTTAGCCGCTTAGTGAAAAAAAAAAGAAAAAAAAAAAAAGAAAAACCAACTTTTTGCAACTTTTTCTTTTTGCAAAAGTGGACAAGTGTTTAGCCTTTTGGAACCAAAGACAGTTTGGGCAGGATTGGGAGTTTTGGCAGCATTGAAAGTATTTGACAGCATTATGAGGCAGAATGAATGACTTGGGAAAAACAGGATATTGGAAGTTCGGCAAATTTCGAGGACGAAATTTTTCTAAGGAGGGAAGAGTTGTAACATCCCAAATTTTCGGTAGGCCCGAAAATTACTCGAGTTGGATTAATGGGCCGAGATTAGGACCGGATTTTTGGGAATCGTGTTTCAGGGGTAATTAGACCAAGTACCCCCCTTCTAGAAGCTTGTTTGCTTTTTTTTGAATTTTAGGGTTTCTCTCTCTCTCTCTCGCGCGTCCTGCCCTCTCTACCGCACGTTTCTCTCTCCCTCTCTTTTCCCTCTTTTTCCCCACGTTTCCCCCCTTTGTCGATAACCCTCTCCCCCACTTGCTCATCTTATCTCTCTCTCCCTTTGACTAAGTCTTCTCTTCTTATCTCTTTCTCCTTTTTCCCCCCCACTTGCTGACAACCCACGTGC